>OY821751.1:4822061-6027576 GCA_963682055.1 Primula veris
ATAATATGATTGTTAGCATTTAAACCGAGAGATTCTTTTTTCCACATGGAAAATACTCAATCCTATAACAGACGTGGAATCCCACGTGTAGGTGGCGAATTTTTTTTTCTTTTTTCTTTTATTCTGTTATTTTGTTTTTTGATGTGATTTAGTTTTTATATATCAAAAACTTTCCCAATTTTACCCAAAAACTTTATCAATTTTATTAAAAAAAAATCTTAACCATCAACCATCAAATTACTTCATATATCAAATTAATATATTTTTTTATCAAATCAACATCACTCTCTACCACTACAATTATCCTAAATTTTACCAAAAAAAAAGATCTCCCAATTTACCCAAAAAAAAAAACTTTCCCAATATATTAATTTGATATATGAAGAATTTGATGGTTGATGGTTATGGTTTTTTTGGATAAAATTGGAGAATTTTTTGATATATGAAAACGAAATCACAAAAGAAAAAATAAATAATAATTTCGCAGCGGACTGTCACGTAGACGTGGAATTTGGGTAAAATTAAAAAAGTTTTTTTTTTGGGTAAATTGAGAGATTTTTTTTTTTGGTAAAATTTAGGATAATTGTGTGGTAGAGTTATGTTGATTTGATAAAAAAATATATTAATTTGATATATGAAGTAATTTGATGGTTGATGGTTAAGATTTTTTTTGAATAAAATTGATAAAGTTTTTGGGTAAAATTGGGGAAGTTTTTGATATATAAAAAGTAAATCACATAAAAAAAAACGAAATAACAGAATAAAAGAAAAAGAAAAAAAAAAAATTCGCCACGTAGACGTGGGATTCTACGTCTGTTATAGGATTGAGCATTTTCCATATGGAAAAAAGAATCTTGTAATAACTACAACTTAACAAATGCCCCCGGGGCACTGTTATCAATATCCTTAATATAAATATTGTTACATTTATACCACGACATTTTTTGGTTTACTAAATATATGTTTTTGATTTAGCATATTATGAAAATCTTATTACTCCTTCCGTTCCTATTTAACTGTTTATTACGAAACTACGTGCAATTTTGACCGGCCAAAAATTTATAACAAAATTGTCCGAATAAATTTTTTCAAAAGTTGATCATATAGTTCAAATGTTAAACTTTATAATTAAATTTTAAAAAAATTCATTTCGATAATTTTGATACAAGTTATAAGCCGGTTAAAATTGCACGTAGTTTCGCAATGGATAATTAAATGAAAACGGGACTAATAAATTACTACAAATAACATATTATAACAAATACATACATGTTTAACCAATTCCTGTGAGTAATTGGTTAGATTTTCCCTTCTTACACCTATCATTTGACTAATTCACGAGAATATGACGTTTGGCGAAAGAGTAGAATATAATAAATATAGATTATAGTACAATTCAACATAGGAATTTGCATGTGTGGGTAAAATTTACATAGTTCACCGGCTGAAAACGTAATTAAGATGTTTACATACATAGATTAAATTAGTACAAGGATGAACATATTTTAAACAATACCATAACCAAATGCTAAAAGTTATATTGTGAAAATAGTGGACTTAAAAAATGAAGAAAAAACAAGTCATAAGCTCGTCTGTTCTGTAAGGGGATCTAGCATTTCTTCAATTTTAACATATACCATTTTGGTATCTCTTAGTTTGACTCTGTAGATGTAAGTTTGAAACTGCAAGCTTTTATTGCTCTCGAATATTACTTAGCTAACCACCAATATTTTAGTCAAGTCGAGATATGATCAGTAAAAGACCGGATTATCACTACAAAAAAATATCCAAATAACGACGGGATTAGTGACGTTATTTTTTGTTACGAGCTTATTAGCGACGGTTTTTATGACGGTCTTGTGACAGTTTAGTCAATTTGCGACAGATTTGTGACAGTTTTTTAAATTAGCGACAGACTTGTGACAGGTTTTGACTCACACTAAATCAAACATTATTTTGTAGTGTATATTTTAAGGTATATAAATATGATAAATTTATGTTTTAGAATATAAAATTACATATAGTGATAATAAATCTGTATATATGTAATACGGTAATAGCTGAGCGATTAATAGTACTCGTGTCACCGACTGATTCCAACCCGTAAAGTTAAAGTTGTTTATTTGTGATCATGGTGCAAAATACTACGAAGTTGGTGTAAATAAGCCACGTTGCACTACGCGTTCACAACAATTATAATCATTTAATTGATAATCGTAATTCGCATGTTGAGCTTGAGCAATTGATTTCAAATAATAAATTAGAATAATGGTGTATTTCATTTTTGTGTGAGTTATTTTACATATGAAAGAAATCCAATTTCTTGGCAATGGATAATAGAAATACATTTTTCAAAGTAATGTGGAGCTTTTTGGAAAAGTTAAATATATATCCAATTTATTAAAACTTTTTATGTAAAAAAACATTTAAATCAATTAATGTATAAACAAATAATTCCTCACCCTCTTCAAAAATCTTTGAAACTCATAAATTTATCGAATTTCGTGTGTGCTTTTTCTTCTTGATTTTTTATTAAAGCAAGCGTCTTACACTTATTTAAAATGGCTATAAGGGAGGAAAACAATTGTATTTATAAACTTCATCCAATAATTTTGTTGAGTCATGAATCTTTCCTGCTGAAGATCTCCTTAATTATGTTAGTTAGACATCAATGATGTACCAAACAGTAATAAATTAAGGGTAAAAGCTAACAAGTGTCCCCAACACTAGATAAAAATATTAATTAAGATAACACATTTAACAAAGTGGGTTGGAGGAGTTTTTCAAGAGGATCAAATAATTTCTCACTTTGTGGAGGAAGATTTGGAGGCAATGTATTTAAATCTGTAGTGAATAATATGTTAAGAAAATGAATATATCATTATTTTATTTCATTTATTTTCATATTTTAATTTAAAATATTCTTAGAAACGATTTTTTTAAATTTATGCTACTTTCAACTAGGGTTCTGCATCTTTATTTGAGTTTATTGTGTTGAAAAATTAGTTTTTACTTTTTTTATTTAAGTAGTATTTAATTTTATGTTAGTTTCAACTAGAGTTCATGTTTTTATTTGGGTTTTATTGTGTTGAAAAATTAATTTTAATTTTTGTATTTAATTGGTATTTAAATTTATACTAGTTTCAACTATGGTGCAACGTTTTTATTTGAATTTTATTGTGTTGAAAATGTGATTTTTAGTCTACTAAATAATAAAATATATCAATTATAATTACTATGAGATTTTTACTAGTTATAAATAACTAATTGAATTTATTTTATGGATAAGTATAAAACAATGCCTGCAAGAAGGCACTTATTAGCCAAACCGGTAAAGTAAAAACAGAATCGTATAAACTTATTTGTATTTAATTTAAATAATCACCAAAAGCTTTTGACTTAGAAATCATAGTACTCAATTCCAATTAATAAACGTCCCCTATACAAAGCTCTACTATATATTTGCCATTCACAAACGCAAACTGACAAGTACCATCTTCATTGACACCTTCATTTTGAACAAATACATGAACAAGCTAGCCTTACTTGTAATGGAATTTTCTTTTAGTTCTACAGTGTGGACTCTTATATATGCCTTTCTTATCTTCCTAATTTGGGTGCGTCACCGGCAGCGAAAGTCAGTCGATGCCCGTCTTCCTCCATCACCCCCGGGATGGCCAATTGTTGGCAACATGTTCCAACTTGGGGACATGCCACATCATACTATAGCAGGGTTTCGAAAAAGGTATGGTCCAGTGGTTTGGTTAAGGTTGGGCTCGATCAATACCATGGTGATCCAGTCAGCAAAGGCAGCCTCGGAGTTTTTTAGAAACTGCGACACGGCCTTTGCTGACCGCAACATCCTCGAGCTTATGAGGTCCCATGATTTTCACTCAAATACCGTCTCCCTCGCATCTTATGGACCGCAGTGGCGGATGATGAGGCGGATATGCACCGTCGAGATGGTGACCATCAAAAAAGTCCATGACACTGAGCCCTTAAGGCAAAAGTGCATCAACAACATGCTAACGTGGATCGAGGAGGAGGCATGTAAAGGAAAGGCATTGTCCAACGGGATCCATGTGGCGAGGTTCGTGTTCCTTGCCTCATTCAACATGTTGGGAAACATGATGCTGTCGCGGGACCTTGCAGCTCCCGCGACAAAGGAGGGGTCGGAGTTCCTTGACTCTATGTTGAAGTTCATGGAGTTGACAGGTCATCCAAACATAGTGGATATATTTCCATTCTTGAGGTGGCTTGACCCTCAAGGACTAAAAAGAAAAATGGATAGGCATATGGGAAAAGCATTAGAAATAGCTGCAGGTTTTGTAAAAGATAGGGTTAAGGAAAGAGAGGTTAATGGAGAAAGGAAGAATGATTTCTTAGATGTGTTGTTGGATTATGAAGGACATGCAAAAGATGAACCTGATAAGATCACTGACCACAATATTCACATCTTTATCTTGGTATGTGGTGAACTTTTTTTCTTTGCCCTGATTTAAAGAATATATGTTGGTATCAATTTTTAAGATACATACAACATAAACAAATTTACATATTTATACTTTCAAAGATGAACCATGTTTCATAGAGTATTTTATTTGAACTTTTCTTGGAAAAAAAAACAATTATTTACTCCAACTAACTTTTCGTATCATCGTTACTTTTACGGTTTTGCAAACTTGTGTCCCGGTGACACATTTTAAGATACCCATAATATGATAATAGTTGTTGATATGATAATTTCATTTAATATGTCATTTAATTGAACAATCAGTAACAACTATATATCAATGATTATTAAAGATTTCGAAATGAAATATATAGTATATATCTCAGGAAAATATTTCGAAATTAAACATATATTATATTAGACGGAATATTACAACATAATAAAAACACAAATATAATATTACAGAACCTCAATGGATATTACCCTAAAATTAAATATTAATTGAAAATATTAAAAAAAATAATGATTTTAATATATTTTATTTGTTGAGATATAATAGTATTAATTAAAGAAATTATATTTAATGCACCATATGTTACAAGATATAGTGCAATTAATAATAGACCAATTTATTTCCATAATATTAATCTATAATAAATAAACGGTCTCGCATTTAATGTCTAAAATGTGCCCCCGGAGGCTACACGTTAGCTTTTCCCTTACTTTTAATTTTAATGTTCAACCAAGCGAGCCAAGCGACACGAGCTACGATATAGTGAAGATTATAAAGATGAATTACGTTTATCTAGTCCTCCCGGTCTCTATAAAAAAAAAGTAATCAACCTTAAGTGTTTCTGATTCTACCTTTTTTTTAAAAGATTTTTCTGAATCTACCTGTGCCATTAAGTTATATACCTTGCAATATATTGATATTGTGTGATGCAGGAATTATTCCTAGCAGGTTCAGAATCGACTAGTAGCACCACAGAATGGGCTATGACTGAGCTCTTATGTAATCCTGAGACCTTAGTAAAGGTCAAAAATGAACTGAGAAATGTAGTGGGATTAAATAGGAAATTAGAAGAGAAAGACATAGACAATTTACCCTATCTGCAAGGTGTGGTGAAAGAAACAATGCGTTTACACCCTCCCATTCCGTTCCTAGTCCCTCGGAAGTCCACCCGTGCGACCGAGTACATGGGGTACGTATTTTCTTACTCTTCGCTGAGATTTAGTTATGCGTATATTTATATTTATAATTTATACGCGGAATCAGGATCTCAAATTTTCTACATATATATATGGAGGCTAAAATGGTGTAACTGAAAATTTTAATGGGAATAAAAAGAATGGTGTAGCTGGATGGGTTGTAGGTTTCTTCTATCCTTTATAAGTTAGATCATGTGAAACCAAAAAATATCAGGATAGATTAGAAATAGCATGACAATAAAAACGGTTGTTAATTGTTGTTGGATTTTTTAACAACAAGTCGTATAGTAACAGATCAATTGTTTCCATCATGTTCTTTTCTTGTAAATATTACTTGCATCATTGGGGTATGACCTTTATGAATGTATATATATGCTTTAGATTAATCAAAAAAGTTCTTACAATCTTTAGTTGACAATCAATAGTGCATGTAGATACCAAGTATCAAACCGCAATCATAAACCGTATTCAACCATAATTCAGTACACTTATCATAGTCTCAACTTCAACCACAATTTTGCTGGTTTTATAGTAGTCTCAACTCTCAATCATAGTTCATAAAAATGTTGGTCACCGTGATTTTATTTATTCCAGTCCTGCCCGGAATATTTCTGCTTCCTCTCCATGTGTGAACTTATCCCAAGTCTCATTAATTCCACAATTAAATTAAATAGTAGTAATCTGTATTATTAGTCCTGTTTGGGACCTGTTTTGTAATCTAGGTTTAAGGTCCCACTTTGTCAATATAATCGTCATTTTAGTTGGGAAACAAAATTAAATTAAATAGTAAGTGGGTCAAACAAAAAATAGCATTTAACTTGTATGTTTTGGATTTATGATGGAAGAATCTTTGTAAGATATTTACAATTTTTCGATGTATACTATGCATCATCACCATATTTAAAAATAGAGATCGTTTTTGACGAAATATAAAAACATTCTTATGACCTTCCAAAACACATAATAGCATGTCTGAAGACTCGAGGTTAGATTCGAGCCTAATAAAAAATAATAATAATTTAGTATATATTTAGAAATTTATTTATAAAAAAATTCGGTTATTTTGAACGTGATGACTCTTTTACAAAAAATTACATATTTTGTAAACTTATTTACAAATAGCTACATATGTCATTAAAAAATTGAAAAAAATATTCAAAAAATTTTAAAAATACATTTTTTATACAAAAAATATGTGTGATCCTGTTTAATTCAATCTTGAATGTCTAGTCTTGTTTGATCATGTCCAATCTTGTATGTCTAATCTTGTTTAATCATATCTAATCATGTACAATAATATTTAATCATGTTTGATACTATGTACAATTTTTTTTTCTTAAATATTTTTTTCACTTTTTTTGAATTTTTGAATTTTTGAATTTTTTATGACATATGTACCTAATTATAAATAAATATATGTAACTAATTATAAAGAATTAGACATGCATGAGTGTGTTTTTGTAATTAAATTAATTTATAAGTATATCTATTTATAAGTCTATCGTGTTAAAATGTCACCATTTTCAATTTGTATACCGATATGAAAAATAAAAATTTGAGTAAAATGTTAGATTGACACTAATTTCAAGGCAGAAAAAAAAAAAAAAAAAAGAAGCAAAAACCTTAAACAAATGTGACAATATTTTCTTTCCTTTATTTATTTTCACCATGTACAAAAATGCCATGATATAAGCACTTTATTCAGATTAAACGCATACATTTATCACATAACAAATCTTGATTTCTGAAAAACGACCTAATATCTCCAGTAGCCAGTATTGAGCATACATACGACTATTTTTGTTAACTGACGGGTGATTACTTTTTCATTATTAGCTATCAAATACCGAAAGACACTCAACTCTTCGTAAACACATGGGCGATTGGAAGGGATCCAGATGTTTGGGAGGACCCAGATGATTTCAAGCCCGAGAGGTTCATTGGCTCTAATATAGACTACAAAGGCCAACATTACGAGTTAATACCATTTGGAGCTGGTCGTAGAATGTGTGCGGGTGTACCCTTAGGCCATCGCATGGTTCACCTTGTTCTAGGCTCTCTTCTTCTGGAGTTTGATTGGGAACTTGCCAATGGGATCACACCCGACACTATGGATAGACGAGAAAGGCTAGGGGTGACGGTCAGGAAATTTGATCCACTGATCTTGGTAGCAAGAAAGAGTAACAATTGAGTGATTGCTCAAGTTTTAATCTCTATCTTATTCTTCATCATATATATACATGTGGTTAATTTTCAAGTGATATGAAAAACAATATGCAATTTGAATCAAGTTATATGCAATTTAAATTAAACTACATATAACAAATTAAATTTATATACTTGGAATAATTCAATTTCAAATTATTAGGGAAAATAGAAAGAAGAAAAAAGATTTTTGAAGTTGAACTATAGACACCTGAATTGAACAATATACACTTGTAACTTAAGAATATGCAATTGAAAATGAACTCTATCAATATTCAGTTGTACTATTTTGAAATAATATTTGTCTAAGTTTCAAGACGTAAAGTACGTTGTAATTCATATATTGGTTTTGATGTTTTATGTATTAGTAATTGAAAAATGTGATACCAGTTTTGATTAATTGATTAGTTTATTATTATTGTTACCGTTTTAGCATCTCTCATGTTGCCTGTTATGTGTCTTTGTTAGTAAAATTAGAAAAATGCAAAAGTAAATTGAAATAGTCTGTTAATTTTATTAGGAATTGGATATTTGTTATTATTGAGTCAGTATAACTATACATTGCTTTATCTATGTGTATATGTAACCTATATCTATAGGTTTTGATGCGTTTTTTTTTATTAGGAATTGGATATTGTGTTTATCAGTCTTAACTTTATTGCTATTGTTACCATGTTACTGTGTCTCATTTTTGGCTATTTTGTGTTTTTGTTTTTGAAATCTTTTTTTTAGCTTTAGGTTGATGGATGTTATTGGTTTGTAATTATATGATATGGCAGTTAATACATGGGTGCTATTGGTTTGTTGATGAATGATATGACAGTTAACGGAGTTAAATTTGTTAGTACCTGATAGGTTATATCTAAATTTATTCATTTCACAATTCCAAGGTACACCAGGTTGAAAGAGATTAAATACTTGACACTTAATATTCATCGTTGTTTTAAAAATCTCGCAACGTTGCGCAACGTTGTGCGATATAATGGTTTTTGAAGAAAAAACGCAATGCTAAAACGCTATTTGGATGGAAAAACTCTAAATTCGCGCTATAGGAACGCTATTTACGCTATAGCGGGGGCAGTCCAAAAAAAAAAATTTATTTTTTTATTTTTTATTTTTGGTCAAAATTTTAATGAAATTATTAGAGATTAAAGAGAATCAAATCTCAAAACTCTTGCAAACAAAGTAAATACTCTTGCATCTCAAGTATAATCATTTTGTGATTATTAGTTACAATTTTTTATATATATTTAGTTAATTTTTATTATATATTTTGAATTTAATGCTATATTTATATGTATTTAGGCAAAAAAAAAAAAATACACCGCAAAGCGCTATGTAACAACGCTATTTGCGCTTTTAGCGTTTCTCTCGAAAAAACGCCACAATAGCGATAACGCTATTTAAAACACTGATATTCATTAGTGTTAATATTAGTTGCTACATTTCTGTGTTTGTCAATGTGTAGTTTGTGTTTTTGTCTCTGTATAAAGTTACTTATCTTGTATTTCATTGTGTATGGTGGGTATGTGTAATTTTGGTAAATCTAAGGTTCATGATTGACTTGTATTTATAAGTATATTGAAAAGATTTAAGTTTTACATTATTTGTTGTTGTCTCTAGTTATTCAATGGAGACGGGTTCCGATATATCAATTTTCCGGATATGTGGAACAGTGAGAGACTTTTTATTGATTTATGTTTTTTTAAAATATCCGTTATATGATGTCCTGCGGGTGTGTACATTTGCATATATAATTATCGTAAATAATTTTTGGCTTCTTACTCTTTAATGATTTGTATTCTGTTGTAGTTTTTGATGATTTTGTGACTTGAGTTATTTTTACATGATCAAGATTATATCTAGTTACCCTTTGTACTTTGTTTATAACTTTGTAAACCTCTTTATTATAACTTTCGTGCTGATACTTTTACGTATTTTGAGAATTTTAAGCTTTTGGGTCCTATGAAAAGTTTGTCAAAAGATTGTACCGACTGTTGGGATGATTTTTTCATTACTTTGTGCATTTTAAGCTTGTGGATCATATGAAAAGGTTGTCAAAATAAATGAAAAAATTCTTGTTGGGCCAAAATATATGGTTAGCCTTTCAAATTTTTGGTTAACTATGTAGGTTGTGTGTAGTCGATAACAATGAAGTCCATTAAAATCTTGTTTTTGGTTTGAAAACTTTTGAATCTGGATTAGGTAAAACTGGTGAAGTTCATAATTTTTGAATAGCGCCCCATTTGCAATGTTATTTTTAATGGCTATACAGTTTGTGATGATTTGTGGTAGTAAGAGCCCACATTTTCCTGAAATGATTGGGTTTTGAGTTTTCACTCCATGGTTAGTAAGTTTATTGAGAGGATATGCCCTATACCAGTTAAACTCCAAAACTTTATTTGCTGTGATTGTAGTTTTGTGCTTAATTATTTTGGAATGTATGTATTTATAGGTTTAAGAAGGGTTAAAATTTGCCATCTCACATTGTTGATCATGCTTATGTTACTCTTTTCAAACGCATCAAACGACCATTTTCCTAATTACAATTGTGCTTTTTATCACAAGCACTTCAACTGCCAAGACTTGCTTTGAGTTTTCTGCTTAGCCTCAAGTTGGAAACATAAATAATAATGCAGCTATACTATATTCTAATATTACTTGCATTATAAAATAATGTTTGATTTAGTGAGAGTCAAAAGTTGTCACAAGCCTGTCGCTAATTTAAAAAGCTGTCACAAATCTGTCACAAATTGACTAAACTGTCATAAAGTCGTCACAAAAACCGTCGCTAATAAACTCGTAACAAAAAACACGTAACTAATTCCACTATTTGGGTATTTTTTTTCAGTGGTGTGAGGAAGTTGTCTCGATTGCTTTATATGCTCAAGTGTTTAATCTATAAATACATACATACTTGGTGGACTTAATGGAGTAGTTGTTTGACTACTTGTTTGTAGGGTTTTGTTTTGTATTCTCTTGCATTAGTTAATGTGCTTTCATTCAAACAACCTCTGCTCAAACAATGTTACTTTTTTTTTTTATCCTAATGAGAATCTTTCAGATGTCCCAATGTCTGAAATATCTATTATATCTTGTTTTTTTCACATATCTGGTTGGTGCATAGTAGATTTTTTTCACATATCTATTTTGTAATATATCGCATACCATACGCATATTTTACAAACATTATGCTTGTTAATTCTAAATTTCGAGAACTATGTAGCATGTACTTTACGAACTAAACGTTCAGCCAATCATCCATATATGTATCAGATTTAGAATATGACAGAGAATATAATGTAATTATAGCTAGAAGCTCCTCTATGTGTTAGGATTAATTATTTTTTTCAAAAAAAAAGCTAACAAGTCAAGTATTACCGTAACATGCAATTTTGTAGACTTGTAGTTATAAGACTTGTTCTAGAAACTCTGGCATTATATATCACCTAATTACTATATCATGTTGTAAAACGTATTATTCTATTTCATATTGGACATCAATCATACAAAAGAACAATTTTCAAGTATGCTAGGGTATATAGATATATAATGATAGAATATTTATAACATATACACAATCGTTGCATACACTACAACACAACAGCAATACAGCGATGGATTTTTCCGTCGCTAAAACGTGAAATCCGTCGCAGATTGGCTCTTTGTGACGAAAATTTCCGTCTCTGATTTCCGTAGTTAAAGTGCTTGTGGCTAAATGTTTGCTACGGAAATCTTATTCCGTAGCTATTTAGTGACATTATAGCGACGGATTTTCCGTCTCTAAGTTTTTTATTTAGTGACATTATAGCGACGGATTTTCCGTCTCTAACTTTTGTATTTAGTGACATTATAGCGACGAATTTTCCGTCTCTAAGTTTTGATGTTGCTACAAAATTCCGTAGCAAAATTCTCACAAAACCAATTATATAGAATAAATTACAATATAAATATAGTATAACAGTGAATAGTTACCCACGAATATACATGGCTATTCCGTCGCAATTTTTTTTATTATAATATATTTTTTATTTTGATATTTAATTTAATATATATTACAAATTTATCAATATGACAAACCCGTGCCAATTCCGTCACACTAGTGTGATTATTTAAATAAAAAAATATTTTAATACAATTAACATAATTAATTTTATTAATTAAATAAAAAATAAATTTATTAAGTAAACATTAATAGATATAAATAAAACTAATCCACAAGCCAAATAACATGCTATAATGATAAACAAAATTTAACTGAATTCATATTACCTAACAGTACCGATACTAGCAAATATTACATGCCCAAAATATTAAAATGTCATAAAAGGTTCACATACTTCCATGACCCACTAAACATCAACGGTTCCTATGCAAGTAAGATTACATGCCCAAAATACTAAAGTCATAACCTACTCAGATGTTTCATATACTACCATGACCAATTAAATATCAACGCTACCGATACTTACAAGATGTATGCACAAAACATTAGTCATAACCTACTAGGATAAGTTCACATACTACAATAACATAATAGATACTAAGCATCGTCATAAACACCAACATTACGCTCGCCACCGCTTTCAACACTTTCCCCCGCACCATTCTCACCTCCGCGGTTACCGAAATCGGATTGATCTGCTGGCGTATCTCGCGATGGTTGTGTGTTTTGACTGATACGTTGCAACAATGATTGGACCACAACCGGCATTTTCTCAGAAAAAGCCTGATTAACTAGGCGTGTCACTAGCTCCATCATTTGGTCTGGCGTCATCGTAGTCAGAACTGATGCAGCAGATGAGAAAATGGCCTCATCATTCAAAGCAGACACTACATTACCTATCCCATATACTCGACCCTTAGATACACCTCCAAGCTCAGCCATAACTTCAAGAAAAACCCGGTTCTCGTCGATGACTACTGGCTCGCCTCTAGCCTCCATATCTGTCGCAAGTTCACCCATTCTAGCCTCAATTTTTTCCTGTATTGAAGATGTAAACCATATGCATAATAAAGAAACATTGAGCGAGTATAACAAAAAAAAAGAACTAAATCGGAAAAGTTGAAAGATAAAAAGTACACAATAAATATAGCTACTAAGGTTCAAGTTTTTCCTGTATTGAAGATGTAAACCATATGCATAACAAAGAAACATCCTAGCCTCAATATGTATATTTTCACCATTTTCAATAGCTACTAAGGTTCAAGTTTCCAACATTCACTTTAATTTATATTAAAACGTTTTAAGTTGTAAGTGACTTGTAACAATAAATATATTTCAAACTTGATAATTAAGTTGTATAGCTTAATTAAAACATGTAGGAGTGGCTAAGAATATTTCCAGAATGCATGCATGGTTCTCAACTTCTAGCTTTAAACATATTTAAAAAGTTAAGAAAACTAACATTGATTTGGGCGGACTTTGGGTCACAGAACACTTTGTTACCATCTTTGTCCTTTCTCTGGTGCATATCTCTAAAATGCTGCCAAAGACTTGGCATCTTTCCTGTAGCTTTAAAAGCATCCCTCAAATGCTCCAAATGAGATTTCGACCCGCCAACATGTATAGATGGTGTGGTGCCTTCTTTACCACGCCTGTTAGCTGCTTTTATCAAACTCATTTCCTTCATTGTTTCCTTTTCCCAATGAGCTTTCCATATATTCCAGACAACGGGGTCGCAAAATTTTGGACACTCTGTATGCAATCGGAGCTTACTAAACCAGTCCGAATAACGAGTAGACGCCATATGCTCCCAGCAAGCACGAACGATGGCAGTGGGCTGATCCCAACAAACATGCTTCTACAAATAAATGCAATAACATGATAAATTAAAGGCATTATCCCAAAACAGTCGAACTTATATACCATTTTATCTACAGAGCTATAAATAATTTATATGGGCGTACAAATAGCTCCAATTAGCTACCTTCTTATAGTAGGATTCCTGACTGATGCATTTTAATTAAGCAATATTTAGAGGAGCCATTAATGTTGGAAATTAAGTGAAAATTAATTAAAATGTTCAAAAGACTGGACTTCCAAAACTCCCAAACTGAATAAGGAAAAAATGAATAATGAATGATAATGAGATTTCTAGTTTTTTGTCCAATCATGCTACTGCTAGTAATTAACTAGTAAGTAGTAATACATAGTAGTATGTCTCAGTGAAGGGGATACTCTATGTTAATATGCCTTCTCATGATTGCAAGATGTATATGGACAGGAGGCAGGGTAGTTAAGTTACAGAAATGGTAGTCGTGGACTGGTACTGCAGTACTGCCCACTTTGGATACTCCTTATTTATTGTTGTGATCCGGGCTAAGATAGTCTCTTAAGTGCTCGCGTAGCGGGAGAGCAAATAGCAATGAACCTTATCTACAGTATTAGTTCCCTCCTACCAAGAACTACTAGAGCTCTCTATGCGACAGGGAATGGGACTCCACAATAAAAAAGTTTAATTTCAATGATATTATGACTGTATTTAAGATTAAAAAAAAATGTATTTATAAATGTAGGGTTGCAATTGAATGATCCCTAGATTCTAATACCAAACACGAGCCCAACGCAATTAAACAAGGCGTAGCAATTCAACTTAACCAATGCTCAAAGTTAACAACCAAACAATCCAACAAGTAAACAGCTAGATAGAAAAAGAAAAGTACAGTTACTTATATGTAATACCTCAAACTCCCTCCAGTACCAATCCACCTTTTTTTGATTGAGACACTTCCAAGTAGTGCCTTTTTTACGCTGTTTTTACTTAAAGCTTTTTGTGATTATAGTTGAAACTGACGGTATGAACCTATTAAATGAAATAATAAAATATAATAGAAGGCTCACAGTATTTCAAACAAGTAAACAGCTAGATAGAAAAAGAAAAATACAGTTACTTACACTGGTGGTTTCTTCAGACTAGAGCGCACCACCTCAACTTTGGTTCTTACTTCTTGGAGCAAACCAACATTGATAATAACATTTTCAGAACTAGGAGGACTAGGCGTTTCAGTGGCAGGTGGCACAATTGGGCTGGAGGGAACATTACCTGAGCCCGAAGAGGATGGGCCACTCGATGGATGACGAACTCTAGACTCAGGGGTTGGGGATCGCATCTGATATTGGGCTTGCATATCTTGTGCCTGTGTCTCAGGAAAAGAGTTAAAACGCTGCCGAGAAATAGGAGTATCATGTGATTCACAACCACGACCATAAGCTCGAACGCCACCTACGTTAACAGAGGTTCTACCTCTGCCAGAGAGAGAATAGCCAGGCCTAGTCATCTGCATTGAAAACAAGAAATAGTAGCAAGAAATAGTAGCAAGGAATTAATAGACACAACTAAAATATAGAAAGAAGCTCATGTATTATTATTGTTCACGAATACAAGTTTTTCACGCTGTCTCCTAACTATCATTAGATAACTCCTACACCTTTACATAATTGACGAGAAATTGGAGTGATTATTTTCACGGGCCAAATTTTTAAACCACTGTCAGAATCCTAAAACTGAAGGCTTTTTGGTCACAGCTGAATTTCTTAACCAATGTTAATGAGCTTATTCGAAGCCATTAGGCCTTAGGGTTTATTTCTGATTAGTGATTCTTTTTTAAATGAGAACTTATTGACTACTACTATTAGTTAACATTTCATTTGAATTTAGTGCTAAAACTTTTCAAGTATTCTCAGAAGGTCGATGTTAGTTTATCCCAATTAAGACTGCAAATGTTATTCCGATTGTTTGAGAGCTTTCCTATAATATAATTTCGTTCTAATTTATTTAATATATAAAAAATGCAATTTAAATCACTTTAAGAAAAAAAATGTAAGGATAACAACAAAGATCGCCCTGTTTTATAAATGATGCACATTGCTTTCAGGAAACACTATGATTCTTTAAGTATTTAAGAAAATTTTTAATTGAGAATGTTTATCAATCCATAAGTCCAATACCCGCCACTAATTGTTCAGCATGTGTTCAAAATTCTCTAAGTGACATACTACCATCTCACCTAGAACCTTAAAATGCTAGGGGAGGTGCACTATATTATAACTATTTACCAAGTTCAACAATGTAATATTCAGTAAAGATATAGGAGTAGCATTTAAGTATAACCACAAGGGATCATATAAATAACACAAAATGATACTACAACTCGTTACTTCACACTCACATACTTAAGGCTTTAAAGACACTTTTATTGTATGTTTCGTTTAGCAAAAAAAATAGATTTTTAAAGGCTGATGAAACTGAGCTTAAAAACAGCAACCAAACAAACTCTCAGTCATTTCAAGTGTGTATTACTTGGGAGAAGAATAGTATATATCATCCAACTCAGTTTAATTTTTTCTTAGACATAATTTCCCTTGAAAATTGCATCTTTCTAAGTATCAACCAAGTTAAAACCATAAATAAACAACCTTTAGTTTTAGCTTGTATTATATCCATAATTATAGCTTGTATAAAATATAAACACAATAATATATAGTTCATACCACACTCAGTTAACTAAGCTCTGTTTGTTTTCCAGGGAAATTATTTTCCTCGAAATTGTTTGAGGTGCACTATATTATAACTATTTACCAAGTTCAACAATGGAATATTCAGTAAAGATATAGGAGTAGCATTTAAGTATAACCACAAGGGATCATATAAATAACACAAAATGATACTACAACTCGTTACTTCACACTCACATACTTAAGGCTTTAAAGACACTTTTATTGTATGTTTCGTTTAGCAAAAAGAATAGATTTTTAAAGGCTGATGAAACTGAGCTTAAAAACAGCAACCAAACAAACTCTCAGTCATTTCAAGTGTGTATTACTTGGGAGAAGAATAGTATATATCATCCAACTCAGTTTAATTTTTTCTTAGACATAATTTCCCTTGAAAATTGCATCTTTCTAAGTATCAACCAAGTTAAAACCATAAATAAACAACCTTTAGTTTTAGCTTGTATTATATCCATAATTATAGCTTGTATAAAATATAAACACAATAATATATAGTTCATACCACACTCAGTTAACTAAGCTCTGTTTGTTTTCCAGGGAAATTATTTTCCTTGAAATTGTTTGAGGTGCACTATATTATAACTATTTACCAAGTTCAACAATGGAATATTCAGTAAAGATATAGGAGTAGCATTTAAGTATAACCACAAGGGATCATATAAATAACACAAAATGATACTACAACTCGTTACTTCACACTCACATACTTAAGGCTTTTGTACTCAGAAAATTGCTATTTTTCCCTTGAAACAAACCTATGTGGATATAATTTCATTGCTATTTTTCATTAGCTTCTATTATACACATTTTTTAGCTTGTATATATACATATTTAGCATGTATAGTCACGAAAAACAGCCCAATCATGAGTACAGAATCAAAGGAACTATATGCTATACGTATAATGTAATTCCTCAGCAAACCAAGTATCTTTTCTCTTAATTTAGCACCTAAAAGCAAACTGAGCTCATACTCTTCCTTACCAAAATAGGAATTTCATAGCTGCAAACAAGATTCTCCAAAATAGAACAAAATAAAATCAGAGAGCAAAATAATTTTAAACCTCTGACTTATCAAAACAAAATATGGAATAAGTCATATGAATCAATCAACCAAATTCGAGCGACTCAAACGAAATTAGAGAAAATAACTAAAAAATTTAAATCAAACTAGTGGACTCTATAACTAAAAACTTTAATCCCACAAAAGTAAAAAAATAACAACCCAAGTGTTAATTAAATCATATATATATATATATATATATATATATATATATATATATATATATATATATAAGAATTTGAATTATAACACAAAATTAAAGAAATAGAAAGAGAGGGAAGGAGCGTAAAATACCTCGCGAAATACCTCAAGTGTGATTTTGGGATTTTTTTCAGAGAGATTTTTTTCAGAGAGAGAGAGCGTGCGGTGTGTTCTGAGAGAGAGAGAGAGTATTGATCTGAAATATATATATATATATATTATATATATATATATATATATATATATATATATATATATATATATATGGCGGCCAAATTAATAGCAATGTTAGGGTTTTCTTATTTGGAACCAATTTTCCTTCAAATTTTTTAAAGTCCATAAACAGCAATCAAAGAACTATTACGTCCTCATTACGGATCATTTCATAATACATCCGTTCATTAATATTAAATTATACTCAATCTTCTTCATGTGATACGTCCTCATAAAACACATTTTCCTCTTCATCTGACTCTGATTCGCACATGGTTGGTTCAACTGCTTCTTCATTAAATGCTAATACATAGTTGAGGTCATAGTTGGGAACTTGTAAGTCTTCGGGTATAATATTACCCCCATCAGTAATAGGTTGGCCACTCGATTCATCATCTTGAAATGCATTTTTGTGTATCTTGCCATCCGTGCTTGATATTTGAATACTCGACCTCGCCTTGACTTTACATACGGCCCACCAATTGTCAGGGTCTTTTCCGTTATAAGTTGGATAAGGTAGATAACATACTTGGTTAGCTTGTGATGCCAAAATAAAAGGATCGTATTTCGGATACTTTCCCTTTGAGTTGATACTAACCAGATCAATTTTTTTATCTATTTGCATATAATGAGTTGGAGCCATATTAAACCATTCGCAGTTAAACAAAACTATTTTTTTTATTGGCCACATAGGATACTACAACTCAACAACCTCCGCTAGAATACCGTAGTAGTCGTCGAATGATGATTGATCAGTGTAGTCTGATGTAGCCTTTATACAAACTCCACTATTAGCGGCCGACTTATTTGATCCATGTTTTTTCGTATGAAACGCGTATCCATTAACAAAATAGATAGGGTATGTATTCACTTTCCTCAAAGGTCCTTGCGAGAGGGATAACAAAAAATCATTGTCGTCGATATTTTTTTCGGCCTGTTCAAGTAAATTCTTAATTATATAAGAAAAAAATGTATACTATAAAATATAAATTCTTGTAAACTAGTTTTTTACTTACATATCTTTCAAACCACGGGACAAAATTTTCTTCAATGCAATGTTCTAGCTCAGAAGCGTTCGTGGCCCATCCATCTAAATACATTTCATTTTCAAAAATGCTGAAAATAGAGCAAATGAAATTAATACTAATACAAGTTAAAATTTCTGTACATAATATCAATATGATCATTGGAAAATAATATACTAACCTCATATATTGTTCAACCTCTTTGCAATTAGTGAGAATATACCTCCTTGCAACCTTGTATTCTTTTTGATCAAGCCATCTAGTTACGCATTTGCCTGCCGCCCGACCTGGATATGTGAATATCGATAAATTTCCAAGAATGTGAGGTCTTTCACCCCCGTCATCATTACGTTGAACCTTGCTTCTTCTTGTCTCTACATTAGGATCAAAATAGACGGAAGCAAAGATGTTTGCCTCTTCAATTATGTAAGCGTTGATAATGGAGGCTTCCACATGCGCCTTATTTCTGACACTTCTTTTAAGCTTGCCAAGAAATCTTTCACAGGGATACATCCACCTATAGTGTACTGGACCCGCAATTCTTGCTTCGTAAGCAAGGTGAACTGGAAGATGCTCCATAGGGTCGAAAAAGCTAGGCGCAAAAATCATCTCCAACTGACATAATATAATTGGAATTTCTTTTTCAAGTTTCAACATGTCAGATACCGAAATTGTCGTACATGTGAGACGTTTAAAAAATATTCTAAATTGGACAAGCGTGCTATATACTTCTTTTTCAAGTGTTAGCCGAAATGCTATTGGTATCAATCGTTGCATGAATACATGACAGTCGTGGCTTTTCATTCCAAATAACTTGTTTTTTCTCATATCAACACATCTTCCCATATTAGAGACACACCCATCTGGAAATTTTATCGTCTTAATCCAATCACATATACTTTCCTTTGAGTTTTTTTCTAGAACATAATAGGCTCGATCATAAGTCCCGTCACTTTTTATTGTGAATCCTGGACGTTTGCAAATATTTGCCACATCCATTCGAGAAGCAAGATTATCCTTTGATTTTCCCGGAACATCAAAAACGGTATTAAATATATCTCGAAACAATTTTTCTCAATATGCATAACGTCGAGATTGCGTCTAATGAGGTTATCTTTCCAATAGGGTAAATCCCAAAAAATACTCCGCTTCTTCCAGCCATAACCTCCATCAGATTTGGTTATCTTTTCATTATGTTTCATAGCACCTTTCCTGGTCACTTTCTCTAATCCAAGAGTGGTAATCCAGTCTATTATATCCTTACCTGTTTTCACAGTAGGTGATTTCCCCCTCTCTCTCCTCCCTTTTATGAAATTTTCCTTATTCTTACGATAACGGTGGTTGTCTGGTAAAAATTTACGGTGGTTATCAAACCAAGTGATTTTATGTCCATGAGGTAAATAAAATGCATCACTATCTTCCATACAATGTGGACAAGCCAACCTCCCAGAAGTCGTCCATCCAGACAACATAGAATATGCAGGAAAATCACTAATAGTCCACATAAGTGCTGCTCGTAGATAAAAATTTGTACCCAATGAACAATCATATGTATCGGCTCCCTGAGTCCACCCAAACTTCAATTCTGCAATCAAAGGTTGCATAAACACGTTTATCATCTGTCCCGGATCTTTCGGCCCTGGAATAAGAACAGTTAGAAACATAAATTGTTCTTTCATAACCATGCCTGGCGGCAAGTTGTATGGAGTAAGTATAATTGGCCAACATGAGTATTGCTCCCCAAATATTCCAAATGGTGTAAATCCGTCAGCCATAAGTCCCAATCTCACATTATGGGTCTCCGCTGCAAAGTCTGGATGTTTTTCGTCAAAATGTCGCCAAGCCTCTGAATCTGATGGATGAACCATAAAGTCTGGATCCGAATGGTGCTCAGCGTGCCATCTCATATGGCTAGCTGTGGCTTTAGATGCATATAATCGCTGCAATCTTGGTAACAATGGCAAGTAATACATAACTGATTGCGCTGTTCCATCATCTTTATATCTCGACTCCCCACATCTATTGCACCGCTTTTTGTTACTATTTAAACCCCAATAAATCATACACGCATTTATGCACGCATCGATTTTTTCCACTGGAAGTCCTAGACCATGTATAACCTTTTTTGTTTGATAAAAATTACTTGAAAATGTATTTCCCTCTGGTAAGTACTTCTTGAATATCCCAGCAACCCTGTCATATGACGTAGTTGACATATTAGTATCAGACTTTGCATTCATCATCTCAGACATGGCATCAAACATAGAGTATGTCGAACCTTCGTACAAAGGTTGCTCAGTTGCCCTCATCATATCATAAAATCCCTGAGCCTGCGGGTTAGGGGACTCAGACGAATAATTTGGGTAAACAAACTCAGGGCCGGCAGCTGCCATTATCATCGTACGTGCTGAATTGCCTAATTCTTGAGCATACCCCACATGTCCAATCGAATACATATCGCTTGAAAAAGGTTCACTCGTACCCATTTTGTAATCGGATTCAAACATACGCCCTGATGTTTCCCCGTAATTAGGCAAATAATTTGATGATCCACCATAAAATTGATGATCGCTATCAAGTGGCAGCCATGATTCCCCATGGTTGGTCCATTGGTAGTAATTAGCAACAAACCCTTTGGAATACAAGTGGAGTCGAACTTCGTCAATGTGAAAAAATTGAGTGTTTTTACACATTCTAGCAGAAAATGGGCACCTAATCATATTTCCATTCAGACATTTACCCTTTTTAACTGCAAAATTTATGAAATCATCTACACCTAAGCGAAAATGTTCCGAAAGGCCGCCATCAGGACCTATCCGTGCATACATCCATTGCCGAAGAATATTACTCATTTTATCCCTGAACAAATATGTATAATCTTCTTAATATACTAAGTAAAGTAAGACTAATTTAATCAAATATAGTATATTAATTAGTAAGATGATAATCATTGTATAATCATTTCACATTTTAACTTGCATTGTATATTGTATGCTTGCGTTTATTTTAAATGCTACATGATTAAAACCAATTATTTTATGCCTATTTCATTTATATTTCCTATTTATATTAAAGAAAATAAATTTATTCAATAAGAATGTTGACTTTAATTTGTTCTTTATAATCGGAGTACATAAGTAAAGAAGAAATATAAGTTTGTCTAACATCATTATTTTAATATAATATAGTAAAACTGTATTTGAAATTTTATTTTAGAAAATTACATTTGTCTAATACTGTTATTATTTAATTATATATTTAATGATGAATAATTGCAATTGACTTATGTTTATCTCAGCCCATCACTATTAAAATGGTATGTAATTAATGATTAATATTTTTCAATGTATAAGCGATACGGAATATTTGAAAAGATATGAAAATGTATAATGATTAGCATTTAACAACATTAAATTTGTTGTATTAACTATCATAATAAATGGTATAAACCGGTAATAAAAAAAATTTGGAAATAAACTTATCTAATATGAACCGTACGAATTTGTATTTGTAAAGTTTGAACAAAATTTGTTAACTATTTAAGCAATATATAATTGTGTAAGTAGACAATCACATTAAAAATTAGGTGGACAAATATTTATTATAAAATACAATTAAAATAAAATAATGATTAGAAAAGTACCTTAATTTATGGAGATATGGAGATATGGGGAAATGGACGGTATATTGTTAAGATTGAGAGAGAGATATCTTCGTAATAAATGTGTGGATGTGAAATAATACTATATTTACAATTGAAATAGTTATGAAATAGCGAGTAAATAGTTACGGATCTTGTGGACCCAATGACCACTGATTGAAGTCATCTAAATCAGTTTAAATATTTTGTTTTTCAAAATAATATGCAAAAAGAATAGCTACGAAATAGCTTGAGAACTATGAATTATTTTCAACTCCCACCGACACTCGGTCAACTCATTTATTTTCATAGTTAATCCGTCGCAAATTTGTATAAAAATTTCACAAATCAAAATCCATCGGAAATCCGTAGCAATTCCATCGTTATATACTGTGACGGAATTTCCGTAGTTAATTTCCGTCTTCGTTTAGCTTTTTTTTTTTGTAGTGATACGTGCAGTTATACTTCTGGATAGTCATCTACTTGTAGATATATCTACAAACATACAAGAAGTTTATATAACATGCATATATTGTTAAACCAACATGAAATTATATAACATGCATGCTTGATTACTGTTTTTCTCATGTACAGTAGCAGTTATTAGGCCGGGCAAAAAACCGAAAAAACCGAACCGAACCGATAATCGAATCGAAAAAGACCGAAACCGAAAAACCGAAAAAAAATTGGGTCGGTTTCGGTTTTCAGTAAAACCGAACCGAAAAAAACCGAAAAAAACCGAAAAAAACCGAAAAATCAAAAATAAAACCAAAAATAACCGAAAAAAACCGAAACTGGACCGAAAAAACCGGTTCGGTTCGGTCCAAAAAATAAAAAGACCGAAACCGAAAAAAACCGAACCGAAAAATATGCTCGGTTTCGGTTTTACTTTTGCCAAAAACCGAACCGGACCGGACCCAGCCCTAACAGTTATGATAACAAAGAGATAAGAAATATTATGTACCGTTCACACGGTATTTTGGTGAAGATCTATATAGCAATAATTTAATTAAACCCGGATAAATCTCAAGTTTTATAAATACCTAATATCCGTGCGTTTACCCAAAATCTCCAACATACCCTCGCAGATATTGGAGATTTTGAAAACATATATTAATTGTTAATATATGTTTTCTAAACATATATTAATCGTTTAGAAACACTACAAAAAAATATCCAAATAATGACGGTTTTTTTGTTACGAGTTTATTAACGACGGTTTTTGTGACGGCTTTGTGAGATTTTAGTTAATTTGTGATAGATTTGTGACAGGTTTTTAAATTAATAACATACTTGTGATATATTTTGACTCTCATCAACTTAAACATTATTTTGTAATGAAAGTACTGTTTTTTTATAACTTAAATCATTTGTTACTTGACCAAATATTAATTGAAAACATATACTACCATGCAATTAAAGGCCCTTTTAAATAAAACAAAACCAGCCCAAGCCAAATTCCTTAAAAGGCCCAAAAATAATCACAAAAACCCTATCAACACAGTTATAAAACCCTAGCGCCACTACTCTCTCTCTCTATATAAATCACTCTCTCACTAGAACCACCACAAAACCACCACAAAACCAGGAAAAATGCCGCCAAAGCTAGATCCATCTCAAATAGTGGAGGTTTACGTACGAGTAACCGGAGGAGAAGTCGGAGCTGCTAGTTCTCTTGCTCCCAAAATCGGACCTCTCGGTCTCTCTCCTAAGAAAATCGGTGAAGATATCGCTAAGGAAACTGCTAAGGATTGGAAGGGCTTACGTGTCACCGTTAAGCTTACCGTTCAGAACCGTCAAGCTAAGGTACCCGAATGCATTATTATTTTTAGTTTATTAATTATTTTTATTATTATTGTTTTTATGTTTTGTATCTCTCATTAAAATTAAATTAGTGTGTTACTTTATGAGTCGGTAAAATTAGCTTTTTTTATTGAATGTGGATATTTGTTATTTTTCAGGATATTTGTTATTTTTGAGAATATTTATTATTTTTCAGGATATTTGTTATTTTTGAGGATATTTGTTATTTTTGAGGATATTTGTTATTTTAGAGGATATTTGTTATTTTAGAGGATATTTGTTATTTTAGAGGATATTTGTTATTTTAGAGGATATTTGTTATTTTTGAGGATATTTGTTATTTTTGAGGATATTTATTATTTTTCAGGATATTTGTTATTTTTGAGGATATTTGTTATTTTAGAGGATATTTGTTATTTTTGAGGATATTTGTTATTTTTGAGGATACGGTAAAAGAATGCATTTTTTTTGATTAATTATTGTATTTATTGTTATTGTTATTATTGTTTTGCGTTTAGTATATATAATTATTGGTTGTTTTGTGTTTGTGTAAGTACAATTAGAAATTATGAATGGCAATTATAACAGTGTTGAGTTTTGGGTTGGGTTATGTGGGTCGAGTTAGGGTTTCGGAAACAATATTTTTCATTAATAACTATTGTTTTTATTGTTATCATTTTGGCTGTTGTGTTTTTTTTTGTCTACGTGTTATTGTACTAAAATTAGAAAATGCGAAAGTTAATAAAAACAGTTTATTTATTTCGGGTCGGGTTGTTTGGGTCGAGTTAGGGTTTGGGTTTTGAAGTTGGAATATTGAGGCTAAGGTACCGGACGGAAACTATGTTGTTAATTAATCATTATTGTTGTTACCATTTTGTTATCTCTCATTTTGGCCTGCATCACTCTAGTACAATTAGAAAGTGCGAAAGGAAATATAAAGTGTGTTTAGTTTCGGGTCGGGTTATGTTAGTTAGAGATTGGGAAACTGTATTTTTAATTAATAATTAGTGTGCTTTATTGTTATTGTTACCGGTTTACTATCTCTTGTTTGGCTGTTGTGTGTTTTTATTTTTGTATCACTCAGTACGCTTAGAAAAATTCGAAAGAAAATAAAAAACAATGTGTTGATTTTTGGGCTGGGTAATCTGGGTCAAGTTAGGGTTATCTAACTTGGTTAGTCTCTAGTAATTGGTTATCTGGGTTATGTGGTTATCTACAAATCTTATTTTATTTCATTTTTACTGTTACTATTATTGTTACCGTTTTAGTATCCCATTTTGGCTGTTGGTTGTTTTTGTGTTTGTATCACTGTAGTACAATTAGAAAATGCGAATGGAATGTAAGCTAGTGTGTTATTTTCGGTTCGGGTTATGTGGGTCAAGTTAGGGTTTGGGAAATTGTATTTTTAATTTATAGTTATTGTTTTTATCGTTATTATTTTTGCTGTTGTGTTTTTTGTCTGTGTGCTATTGTACCAAAATTACAAAATTGCTATACTTTATTGGTGAATAGCTTAACCTGGTCTTATAATCATTTTTTAAGGTCGATATTTGTTATTGTTGAGTCGATATAAAAATATGTTTCTATATATATTGTTCTGTTTTTGAAGGTTTATCTATGTCACTGTGTAAATCTAAATGTGTAATCTATATCTATGGGTTTTGATGTATTATGAAAGAGAAATTGGAAAATGTGATGCCAATTCGATGTGTTATTAGTCTAATGACTTTGCTTAGGTAGTAAAATGTGTTTGAAAATAGAAAATGGTATTATGTATAAGACTTTTTTGAATGTGGATATTTGTTGTTATTCAGTCAATATAACTATATATTGTTTTGTTTTTGAAGGTTTATCTATATCTTTATGTATATGTGTAGGTGTGATCTATATTTATTGGTTTTGATGTGTTTAGAAAGAGAATTTGGAAAATATGATATGAGTTTTTATGCGTTATCAGTCTAATGACTTTGCTTAGCTAGTCTTATGTGTTTGTAAAAATAAATTGGAATATAAAAAAAGAAATTGGAATAATGTAAAAGTTTTTTTGAAGGGTGGATGTTTGTATATAAAAAAAACTTATCTTGTTTATGAGTGAATAGTTTTGACAATAGAAAAGTTGTTACATAGCAGCTGAAAAGCTTAAGATGTTTGATAGAGTTGATTTTGTTATTTTATTTTATGCAATTTTGATGTGTGCAGCCCCAGTGTGATATGTAGTTTAACACGTTTCTATGTGTAATATTGGGAAATAGTCTGGGTTGTTAATAAGACATGTAAAGCTATATTTGTTGATTGTTTAGTAAACTGTAAATGCGTACTTAATATTATTGACGAAGAGCAATGTTGAGCATTTTAACATTTTGAACTGTAGGAAAAGCTTTGTCTTGTGATTGAAAATTCATTTTGCTGAAGTCATTTGACCATGTCAAAATTAAGGATCTATAATCGAGTGAACATATCAGTGAAGTTCCAAGTAGATCTTTTGTTTAACTATCTGGATTATACTTGTATTTAAATCTTTAGTTTTAAATTCATGCTTGAATATGCTTTGAAATTGTATAACCCAGGTTATTGAACTCACGTTGGAGGTTTAGGCCGTGTTGAAGGAAATTAGTCAATAGACACTAAATTTTGAACTTAAATTAACATTGAATTTGTTGGTTCTGGACAACAATTTTCAAAGGACCTCTGTTGATTTTGTGTAGGCCTTTGAAAATGGCGGATAATCCATTGATAATATCATTTTGAGTTTGGAACTCCGTAGATTTATAGAAGGGTTTTAAAAATGGTGGATAATGTATTGATACATCGTGTTGTGTTTGGAACTAGTTTTAATTTGGATGAATACGAGAACTTAGTTTTTGTTGTATGTATGGTCTGAATTGCAAGTTTATTGAAACAATACGTCCCATAAGCAATTCGATCTAAAATCTGTTATTTGTCTGGTTGTAGCAACTAGATGCCCTTTAGCCAAGTAATTGAAATGGTCTTCTGAGTTCTGAGGGTTAACATTTATCAATGGACTTGCTTGTTATCGTTTCAAATTCCCACTTTTCAAACACCTTGAATAACCATGTTTCTGATTATTATAGGTGGTTTTTCTAATGATGTGTTTTTGGTTAGATAGAAGCAATCATAGCAAAAGTTCAATCCTAAAGTAGCACTTGTATTATCAAAATTGGTTAAAGGTTTCTGGTTAACATCAAATGGGTCTAGAATCTAGATTTTAGAATTCTGCCATTGTACTCCATTAAACATTCATAAATCATTTAAGGCAAGGTTTTTTTCAAACAAATGCATTCTTCTTTATAATACCAGAAAGAATATCCGAAATTCAGTATTCTGCAGGCTTTTTTCCCATGTCTACACTTCTGTTGGGCATTTTAAAATCCACATGTTTGCATTAACTTTAAATGCAGTATTATTGTTTTTCTACATATAAAAATAGTTTTACTCCAGTCAATAGAAACGGAATGATACCACTACTATTAATTTACTGTCTGCTTTTTGAAGTGACTGCTAAGTTCTAATAATTTCATTTTGCATTTCCCTTTCACTTCAAGGTGTCTGTTGTGCCCTCCGCTGCTGCTCTTGTGATCAAAGCCCTTAAGGAGCCAGAGAGAGACAGGAAGAAGGTTAAAAATATAAAGCATACGGGCAATATCACCCTTGAAGAAGTCATTGATATAGCACGAATAATGAGTCCGAGGTCTATGGCCAAGAGTTTGGTTGGGACTGTCAAGGAGATACTAGGTACATGCGTGTCTGTTGGGTGTACTGTTGATGGCAAGGACCCAAAAGACCTCCAAACTGAGATTGACGACGGTGATGTGGAGGTTCCAGAAGCGTGATGTGCGAGTCTTTTGTGGTGGAAGCTTTTGCTTTTCCTCATCGTTGTGTTTACTTTGTAAACTTGAATATTTTCTTTGCTATTTTGTTATCTTTTTCTTATATTAATCCAACAGTAGACTTCAGAGGATCTATTTCCTCGTTTTTTTGTATGGTTAAAGTACTTTATGAGAATTATTTTATGCCCCAGTTATCTTTTCAAAATTTCATTAACCCCTAACATATTCATGTAGTTTTTGGTTGAACAGTTGTACCGCAAAACGAGAATTGAAGGCAGTGCATGATTTTAGGTGTTCAGTTTTAGTTTAATCTGTTCCTGAAAAGAAATCTGAATTTTGTGTAGGCAAGATGAGAAAGGGGTGGAAATGCTGAATTGTACAAGTCATGCCCTCTCATCCATCTACCTTTGTTTTCTCTGACCCTAATTTTCCAAAAGTAATCCCGATTTGTATTTTCTTCTGTGACTGTCTGGCTTATGCAGGAAATGTGTAGGTATATTGTTGATACAAATTAAGTCTACAAATCATTTTTTCTGATCTGATTTTTATCATACAAGTTTCACCAGTTACAGTATTTGCAGAGATAAGACGGCTCAATTATTCTTTTTTGTTGATGAAGACGGTAAAAATAAGACGAACCGAAATCATTGCAACTGTATTTATCAACTGATACCATCTTTTCGTTCCTTGTTCGAAAGTATTTTTTGTAACCCCATCGGAATATAGCAATGCCCAATTTTGTGTGACAGTGGGAAATTTGAAAATTACCCAAAATTCCTTTATTTATTCTGTAGATATATAATGTATTTGAGATGCCGCAAATCAATTTCAAATGTGATTTAGTATACATGATTACCATTTTAGCATCCAACCTAGATGAGAGAAATATAATAAGATGACAAGTCTTGGTATTTATTTTGTTACTGTATTATTTATACCACTCATGGTACCTAGTTACAAATAACAACGTTATTAGTTATAACAAACATGGTAATATTCCAGTTACAATACAAGATATGATGATGAGCATGTACGATATCTTAACAAATATGTTATTGATTTGTAGTTGCATTCGATAAGCGCAATACTTCATATATAGCATAACTCGAGTTATTCTTATTAAAGTGTCAACTTTCGTCATTTTTTTTACCTCAAGAAGAAAACTTAAATAGCAATGTAAAACCATAGTTAGGAGCTCGCACTATAAAATAATGTTTGATTTATTGAAAATCAAAAACAGTCACAGGCATGTCGCTAATATAAAAAATTGTCACAAATCTGTCGCAAATTGACTAAACTATCACAAAACCGTCACAAAAATCGTCGCTAATAAATTCGTAACAAAAAATACCGTCACTAATCCCGCACTATTTTGGTATTTTTTTTGTAGTGTCGTTTACTGCATTCCGTTTCTTATGACTTGATGAGTAAACTTCACGATTTTCTTTGCCCTCTCATATTTCTTCATCCCTTCCCATTTCCGAACTTGTTTTGTGGGAGGTTACCTTTTAATAATATTTTTATTCATAAATCACTACTCTCATAATATTTTTTAAATGTATGTCACCTTATAAGTGATAAAATAAAATATTATTTTCGTAATTTTTTTTCTGTACTTAATAATTCAAACAAATACTAAAAAAAATAGTTTTTACGTTATTTTTTTTACACTTTGATATCTTTCTCGTGTATATTATAATATTTTTTTAAGATTAAAAATAATTTTTAACTTCTTTTTTACATTTTAATATATTTTCCGTATAGATTATAAGTTATTTTTTAAGTTTAAAAATAACTTTTAAGCCTTTTTTTAAGTTTAAAAATAACTTTTAAGCCTTTTTTTATTGGCCCGGATTACTGAAAGTTAAAAAAGTTTCAGTATAAGATCGTAATTTTGAAAAAACTGATGACTCGGGACTAAAATTTAAACAAGTTTCGGGGCAAAAATAAAACTTAAATAAATCAATTTTTTTGAACATGTCAACAACGGGATCAATGGTGGAAGTTTACCTTTCAATAAGATTTTTTTTCATAGATAACTACTATCATAAAATTTTTAATTGTAGTTCACCTTACAAGTGATAAAAAAATAAATTATTTTTATAACTTTTTGATATATTTTTTTTACTTAATAATTCAAACAAAAACTAAAAAAAACATATTTTAATTTATTTTTTTTACATTTTGATATATTTCTCGTGTAGATTGTAATATATTTTTTGAAGGTTAAAAATAATTTTTAACATTGTTTTACATTTTAATATATTTTTCGTATAGATTATAATTCAATTAGAGTTGTGTAGTGTAATGAACTCTAATTTAATTAGATAACAAAATATTCATGTTGATGAGTTTAATTTCGAATCTGATTAGGATAAACTCTTATTTATTCAGCCTATCAGGTCTCTAACGTAGGCTATATAAACATGTTCCGTATCACTATGAAAACAAACTTTAAATATACGTTTTCTTAGTGAGAGATAGTCACGTTTTCTTAGTGAGAGAGAGTCCGTCCTCTTTACAGAAGCAAGACATTTTTTAGAAATACGTTAGAAGATCCGATTCTTTCAGACAGACAAGTTCAGCATCACTGTAACCTTCTAAACACAAACGGTAAAATAATAACCGTTTTAAATAGTATCGTACACAACTTTAATAAATTTTCTAGGTATTTTTCCGCTGAGGCTGGATTTTTCCACTGCAATTTATCTGTTTCCATGCTCGAACCGTAAGTTTGACTTACGGTTTGTAAATTACCAAATTGCTACTGCGTTGAAATTTTTGAATTTTACAGTGGACCGATCGATCGGCCAAGCATTCTGTAATATCTTACAGTAGACCGATCGATCGGCTGTCAGCTCCGATCGATCAGTCTGTGTACAATCTGGAAAAAAACATTTACAGATCGTAATCGTGGCCTTTTATAAAACCGTAAGTCACGATTACGATCCGTAAATATTTTTTTTGAAATAAGTAGGCAAATTTCATTATAAACAAATTAACCATTTTTTTAAATGATTAGTACTCGAAACGACTTTTTATCATGCTACTCGAAACAAATTAACTTATTGGGCTTTTATCAAACCGTAAGTCACGATTACGGTTCGTAAATATTTTTTTGAGTTAATTAAGCCTATGAAATTTTTTTCAGAGGGTTTGGCCGATCGATCTATCTCTATATCATTCTCTCTCTTTGTACGTATATCACTCTGTCACTAGAACCACTATATAACCAGGAAAAATGCCGCCAAAGTTAGATCCGTCGCAGATAGTGGAGGTGTACGTATGAGTCACCGGAGGAGAAGTCGGAGTCGCTAGTTCTCTCGCTCCCAAAATCGGACCGCTCGGTATCTCTCCTAAAAAAATCAATGAAGATATCACTAAGGAAACTGCTAAGGACTAGAAGGGCTTACGTGTCACCGTTAAGCTCACCGTCCAGAATCGTCAAGCTAAAGTACCGGAATGCATTTTATTTATTTATTATTATTGTTTAAGTTTGGTATCTCTCAATTAGAAATTAGTGTGTTACTTTACGGGTCGGGTTATCTAGGTCGTGTTACTTATACGATGTTGTATAAGCTTTTTTTAATTAATAGCTTTTTCATTAATTGTTTTCTCTTTCTATCACTATCGTACAAATGGATAATACAAAAAGGAAATAAATACGGTGTGTAATGCAATGCGGGTCGGGTTATCTCGTGCGTTTTTGTATAAGGTTTTCTTATGGTGGATTTTTATTATTATTCAGTAAATATATATATAGGTAGATATTGTTTTGTATTTGAAAGTTATTATTTTTCATTTTGGCTAAGGTTCCAGAAATCATTATTTTCATTAATAATTTTATTATTATTGTTGTTACCGTTTTATCATCTCTTATTTTTGGCTGTTGTGTGTGTCTTTGTTAGTACAATTAATTAGAAAATTCTGAAGGAAATAAAAACAGTGTTTAATTCTGGTACGGTTTATCTGGGTTGGGTTTTGGGAAATTAATCTAATTGATATACCTTTATGTGAACTTATCTCATACTATGTTGTATAAAGTTTTGTGAAGGTGGATATTTATTATTATTGAGGCAACATAACTCTTTATCTTGTATGCATATATGTGTAATTCATATTTATTGGTTTTGATGTTTCATGTATTAGTAATTGAAAAATGTGATACCAGTTTTGATTAATTCATTAGTTTATTATTATTGTTACCGTTTTAGCATCTCTTATGTTGCCTGTTATGTGTTTTTGTTAGTAAAATTAGAAAAATGCAAAAGTAAATTGAAATAGTCAGTTAATTTTATTAGGAATTGGATATTTGTTATTATTGAGTCAGTATAACTATACATTGCTTTATCTATGTGTATATGTAACCTATATCTATAGATGTAACACCCCAAATTTAATAGATGTTACACGGCCAAATAACACATAACTTGACCCGTGTTACACGAATCCTAAAACTCAAATTTGTAAAATAGATAAATTTTCTTTCAATACTCATAAAATTTTATCAATTGAACACAAATTATATAAATTTTATCATCCCAAAATATTTCGTACAAATAAATCATATTTTCAGAATAATAACTTTTATAACTATACTAGGAGCGGAAAAGAAACTTAAAGAACACTGAGGTTTTGGTCCCAACTGACTCAACTCCGACTCTAAATAACTTGTATTTACCTGAAAAGATTAAAAGAGATGATAAGTCAAACGGGCTTACTGAACGATATAAATACCTAGAAGGATGAAATTTTGACAACCCGTCTTCAAAAATACAATATGGATTTTTATAATGACAAAAAAAAGAAAGAAATAATTTGAATCTTTTCGGTTTTAGTTCATGTGTGTTTACATACATAAAATAAGTTTAAATTATAAATTCAAAACGTAGAAAAATATAAATCAATAAACCATTTATTTAAATAATACTAAAATCAAACTTGAAACCAGACTGAAAATTCATTGCCATTAATTCTTTTCTCTCTATTATTGGATCCAACTATCTTACTCAAAGTCACCTAGGTTGGCAATCTAGAAAATCCCATTAAGACGATACGGCTAAGGTCACTGCACTTAAAAGACCTGTTCCAAAATCGTTAAAAAAATTAGAGTCGCCAATTTAAGTAGCATATTCCATAGCCACCAACGTCACCCCACTAAAGAGGCATGTTCCTTGGATTTATAAATGATAAAATAAAGGTCACCTCACTTAAGAGGCATGTTCCTTAAAGTTCATTGCTGGTCCCGAAAATCATTAATCATTCGAGTAATTCATTTGAATTAAAATCAATTATCTCAAATCATTATATCAAAATCAGATATACAAAATAACAATAATTGAAATACTTGTTAAACAATATAAGGTATGATTTTAATGTATATATATTTCCACATAGCCTGGATAACACATCGTTTATATATAAAACTTTTCACATAAATCATCTCAAATCATTTAATAAAACTCATATATATAAATATAAATAAACTCATTCATTTATATAGATTTTGTTGAGCATAAAAATCAATATTGAAAATATTTTCTAAACAAGCATGAGAAATAAATCAAGTATACATGTGTGATATATAATCAGTTGATCAAAATATTAGTTGACATCACATTATAAAAGAATTGTTTTCAAAATATGTTTTTAAATAATATAATTCCATACACTACTTTACAAAATAACATGGGTAGTAAATCGATTATATATATAGAGTACAAAATCACTCACATATCAAACGAAAGTCGAATTATTTCTTCGAAATAAAAATAAAAGCTTCACAAATGAAAGGTAGCTGCCATTGTTTTCTATACCCATGCCTATCTGTCTATTCATACGGTTTCTAATATGCTAGTATTAAATAGGAGTTTCTAATATGCTACTAAATTATAGAATTCTTAGTTATATAACGTGCAAGACTCGTACTTTATCTTATCTTATTTTGTTTTGTTTTTATTTTATCCATGTACACCTATAGTTATAATTAATTGCTACTCCAACCTCGTCAACTTATTTGCAACCAAATTATTTCATATCTTACTAATTAATTAGCCACTATTGGTAATAAAAGTTTATAAAAACATTACTAAAACAAAAAGAATACATGGGGTTTCACAATAGGTTTTTGATGCGTTTTTTTTAAATAGGAATTGGATATGCCCTATACCAGTTAAACTCCAAAACTTTATTTGCTTTGATTGTAGTTTTGTGCTTAATTATTTTGGAATGTATGTATTTATAGGTTTAAGAAGGGTTAAAATTTGCCATCTGACATTGTTGATCATGCTTATGTTACTCTTCTCAAACACATCAGACGACCATTTTCCTAATTATAATTGTGCTTTTTAGCACAAGCACTTCAACTGCCAAGACTTGCTTTGAGTTTTCTGCTTAGCCTCAAGTTGGAAACATAAATAATAATGCAGCTATACTATATTCTAATATTACTTGTGAGGAAGTTGTCTCGATTGCTTTATATGCTCAAGTGTTTAAAATCTATAAATACATACATACTTGGTGGACTTAATTGAGTAGTTGGTTGACTACTTGTTTGTAGGGTTTTGTTTTGTATTCTTTTGCATTAGTTAATGTGCTTTCATTCAAACAAACTCTGCTCAAACAATGTTACTTCTCGTAATTTCTAAATCTGATTATTAAATGTATATGCTGAAATATTTTTGTGTCCCTTTTACCTCAAGGTGTCTGTTGTGCCCTCTGCTGCTGCCCTTGTGATCAAAGCCCTTAAGGAGCCAGAAAGAGAAGGGAAAAAGGTTAAAAATATCAAGCACACAGGGAACATCACCCTTGAAGAAGTTATTGATATAGCACAAATAATGAGTCCTAGGTCCATGGCCAAGAGTTTGGTTGGTACTGTGAAGGAGATACTCGGTACATGTGTATCTGTTGGGTGTACTGTTGATGGCAAGGACCCAAAAGACCTCCAAACAGAGATTGATGATGGGGATGTGGAGGTGTCATAAGTGTGATGTGTGGGCTGCTTTGACGTAATACTGCGTCTCTATTTTTGATTTTGTTAAATTAGCTTGATTACTTTTGAAGTTCATGGATTGCAGAGATGTAGTTTTTGAATCGTTAGTGTTTTCTTGAAATGATGATTATGGATTAGCTAATGTGATTGATTTTGGTCACATATTTGACTCTCTTTTTTTTATCCTAATGAGAATCTTTCAGATGTCGCAATGTCTGAAATATCTATTATATCTTGTTTTTTCCACATATCTGGTTGGTGCGTAGTAGAGTTTGCCTTTTCTTATAGTTGAGCTGTTTCATCAACATAATTCAAAACCAGCTTTGTTTTGAATTTCTGAAACTACAAGGTAGCCAGAGGTTCAAGTCTTTCCTTCCGATTTTTGGATACATTGTACTGTTGTTAAGCAAAAGTATTGAGGTTAGAAAAGCAGGAGAACTTAATTGTGATTCAACTCTTGAGGGGTTCTGATTGTGCATGAACCTATTTGTCTCTACTGGTTTGAAATATTATTTGTTTATTAGTTGTTGCTTATCTCATACTCCCCTGTCTAGCGTTCTTCTTTCCATTGTAGTACGTAGCAAAATAATTGTCCATGTTTTTTTTTTTAATTACTCATAACCTCATTTTTTAAGTAAAAAATTGGGTTTTGTTTAAAATTGTTGGCATTTTTTTTTATATTTGGAATAAAATTGTGTCATTCTGTCATAGTTTCAAAGCAGGATACTTAGGTTGGTAGGGAGATATTACTTGGTTAAACTGGCTGTGTCGGATTTGTGTCAGTTGGCTATTTGATTTTAGTATTTATTGGGTTTTTGGAGCTCTGATGATTTAGATCAATATAATTTGAATTTTGTGTGGACTTTGTACTTTCTACACATTTGGCTTGTGGGTTTCATACGAAAACTGTGGTGCTTGTGCATTTTTCGGAAAAACTTGTGATGGTTGCTTTATTTATGCAATGTCAAGTGTGAACTTGATCGGCCAAAAACTTAATCTAATTGGTGAGTTAAATTGTTTAAAAGTTAACCATTGTCAAGTTAACCATTTTAAAAGTTTTAACTTATGAGAATTTCTCAAAGGGTTTGTCGTAGATGTTAACTTGTTGGGATCTAAATTTTTCCTCCTGTATGTAACCTCAGTAGTTTAGCTCCATGAAATGGATGTTTATAGTATTTGTTGTTAATTCTCGAGTTGGGTGGTGGTTAGATTTTTCTGATACTGCTTTTACTGATCTACGAATAGCATGGCCATATTCTTCCTGCTAACTGAAGTGGTTTCATCATAATCCCTGATATGGAGAAAGTTTGCATACGTATAAATATTAGACAAAATCTCATTTAAGTGTGTCAATTCAGAAGTGGGATATGCAGTGGTAAAACCCGAATTGGATTGGCTGAAATCCATTGATGAGTCATGTATCAATGTATGCTAAAGCTGGATGGAAATTAGATTTATATTCCATAATATATGCATAAATTTTTACTATTAAAATTAGGTAGTCATTATCATCTAGATTTTCTCTGATTCTACAATTCGTGCAAAGTTTTCTCAAAATTTCCCCTTATATAGATGGAACTCCCTTCTTCCCATGCATGAAATCCTATTTCTGTGAGTAAAAAATAACCACAGATAAAAAGAATTACCATCCATCCAAAATACTATCATAAGGCAGGAATTCACTGTACAATCATTACCACTCTTTTAATAGTATTTTCATTTTGAGCCATTATTCATGTTTCCAGTCCATGTTATAAATAGACCATCACCCTTCATTGATTTCTCAATTCATAAACCATTCTGTTTATAGAAACATAATCAACCTATTGGACATTGCAGAAAAAATCATCATTTTCAATCTCTCTTTCTTCTGTTTATCAGCAGGAGGAAGATATTTTTTTGTTCCTTGGTTTGTTTTCCTTGTCATCACATTTTCTCGCTCTCATCCGTAAAGTAAGCCTGTCAATTTTCTCTAATTAGCTTAAAATGGCAAAGAAGATAAGGAATTCAAATGCTTGGATCAGAAGCCCAAATGCTTGGGTCGAGGTTGCTCCGGCTCTGATGGCGTACGTGCGTAGACCATCTTGTTCTCCCCAATTAGAGACCATCAGAGAGGAAAGATACGAAGGACATGACGAAGATTAAATTTCATGCTCTTTCAATACATACGTTTTAGTTATATAGGTGCTAGTATTTCGTGTTTGTTTGATGCAGACCTGTAGTACCACATGTTTGTTACAGTTTAAGACAGACATTATGTTGGTAATACGTGATGACTAGCAATCTATTAATGTAAATAATTCAATATAGTTTTGTGTTTTGCTTTGATGTGTTGTAACTAGCCGGTAACTGATGAAGGTGCTGCACTAGACGGGTTAAGTTGCTCTTAATTTTGGACTAGAACACAACTTCAAATTCTGAATAAATACTTTTTTCTAATAAGTCAGGAAAATCGTTTAATTATAACCGATACATCCGTGTAAGGCAACGTCCATAAGGTCAAGAAGAAAAAGAAGCCAGAGGCGAACATTCTTTCAAACTCACTCCTATCAAAACATTTATTGAGAAAACGTCAGATAATTGCAATTATCTCCAAACTGAAAATAAATAAATACTAAACTAGAGAAACAAAAATCAATGGAAAGTCTGTCTTCCTATCACACAAGTGATTCCACGAACTAATGCTCGAAATGTTACAAGTTTTTCTCCAAGTCGTTTGATATCATAATTTTTAATTGGCATGTAACCTTATTGCATTGGCAACAGATCTATAGGAATTGAAAAAGGGAGACTAGCCGTTGATTAGAGAAAAAAGTCTTGTATAAGTTAATTTCTGCTTGAAAAAAACATAGTTATTGTTATCAGATTGATTGCTAGCCATTTAAACGCGGTGGAGACGAACTTGTTTCTGCCTACACGTACCTGCATGCAGACTGCCTTAAAGAGATGACAGAGCGGGAGGGTACATATATAGAGAGGAGAAAGACAATGAGACCATGCATATTGAGAATTGAGATAGAGGAGAGAACATATTGCAGGTGGCGTTTTTATACAGTCAGCATAATCTGAATACAGTCTGACACTCGTACTTCTGAAGTACGAGTCGTAGTTCTGAAGTACGAGACTTGACTTTTTTTTTAAACGGATGACTTTTCTAAATCAATCTCGTAAGTACGAGTCGTACTTCATAACTACGACTCGTACTTCAGAACTACGAATCTGAGACTAGATTCAGATTATCATTACTGTATAAAGACGCCAATGTTTGAACAATTAGTTGTTATACGGTTATACCTAATGTGTTTCATTTTGTTTATAAAAAAAAATACATGTTCCTTTTCACAGGTTGAGCATATCTTTTTTTTTTTTTTTAACTAAAACATATTTTGATATTCATAAACACAACTAGCTTTCATTGTCTAAAAACGGCTTCTAGTCCAAAAGGCAACAGAAACAAAACTAGGGGTCCTTCTGCTCTTCTAGACTCTTTCAATCTTGCAGTAAAAACTGCTTAAGGAATTTGAAATAGGACGTTAAATATCCTGAGAAATGATTATCCTGAGCAAGAAGAGGCCTATGGAATGGTATCGAGTCTATCGACTAGCGCCACTAAAATCTCCCCTATTTCTATTCATACCACCACCTCTGCCACTATAACCAGCCCCAACAGGGACAGAATCATAACCCGCACCACCAGGGGTAGAATCAAAACCACCACCATGGCCAGGTACATATCCGCCGCCCTGACCACTACCATATCTGCCACCTCCAGCACCAGTATAGGAACCTACTTCACTTCCACCATACCCTGCACCAAAGCCTCCACCACCATACGAACCAAATCGACTAGTATACCCTAGCGAAGTATCCCCCCTGTTACCCATGTAGTTACTTCCGCCAAAACCCCCATAACATTCTCCTACGTCACCAGCTCCGCCGCCATAACCACCAAACCTACCACCGTTTGTTCCCGGGGCCCTATACGGAGCAGGTGCATAATCCGCACTACCAAGATCACTATACGAGTTGCCAAATCCACGATGACTATTGCCGAATCCACGGCCCCTAGAACCACTACCATGAACCGAGTGACGGGGAGCAAAACCGGAGTTTATGGGTTTCTTTAGTTCTATGTATAGTCTCTTAGAATGTAGTGTTGATTTATTATTTCGCTTTCTCCCATATATCTACTCTTGTATAAATAGGCCTTCTTGGTGAGAAGAATAATAAACAATCATATTTTCTATATCTCTTTCTTTACACCCTCCGACAAAGATCTTCTTTGTTTTGAAATCCCTAGAATTATTTTTGAAATCCCTGGGATTACATTCAGAAGCACCTTTTGGGATAGTTCTTTTGATCTCAACCTGCTTGCCGTTGATGACATGGGTTTGGGCAATGACAGTGTCAACAACTGATGATTCAGCATAGGTAGCGAAACACAATTCCCCTGGGCCTACCAGTCACCCTATCTTTCATGATAACTGAATCTGTTATCTTTCCATACTTTCCAAAATGTTTTGTGAACTGATCTAAAGTTGCAACTTTAGCTAGTCCACCGATGAATATCTTCGCTGGGCTAGCACCGTCACCGAACATGGGTTCAGACTTCATCACAGCTAGGGTTTTAGAGAGGGAGAGAGAAAGATTTTAGAGAGAGAAGTGTTTGACTGATGAGAGAGAGATAGGGTTACAGGTTGAGCACATCTACGTACCATTCTACTTCACTTATTTTCCCCTACTCAGAAAATAATTGTAAGCAATTTTTTTTTAATTTAATGTTATTATTTATATATAACTTGTTACATTTGAAATTATTTTAAAAATGATTCTTTCTACTTTTTTGGCATTTTTTTAAAGTCTCTTTTGGCATTACCATCCTATAAACTGGGAAAAAAAGAAACTATTAAAAACCAAATATTAATTCCAAATACCGGAAACGGGTGGGGTTCGGGGTGGTGCGGTAACTGATCTCATAGGGAGCTAGTCTGGTACCTATTGTTCCTGGTGTTTCTCTTCCTGTGTTATTTAAAGGAAACTATTCTATATGTTGATATATGATACTGTATAACAGGAGAAACATGCTTGATGTACAAGTTTCTGCTTGGTTCTACATATTGGTAACTATTAGAAATAGAGAAAATATTATCTGAAAAACGATGCTTTCTTAGAAAACATGGACCCGGTCTCTTATACCTCTTCTTGCGGACATGAGAAAGAAAACTCTTTCCTACTTAGGCGGTGTTTGTTTCATAGTAAAAATTTTACAAGGGGAAAATATTTTCTTGGGTTTCAAGTAGGAACGAAAGTCTTGAGTCCAAATATAAATTGTTACATAGACCCTAGATAAAATTAAAAAATTGTTAATAATGCATTGATCATAGAATAACTAAATTTATTCACTACAGTAACATGGCTCTTATTCCGGGGCTACACGATGACCAAGCATATCAAATCCTAATCGGGTTGCCTTATGAAGATCTTAAGAGAATGAGAAAAGTGTGTCATCGGTGGAGGGCAGAGATGGGAAGCCCTGATTTTTACAGATCGAGACGAGCCTTAGGATTGACCCAACCCACCATAGTTGTGGTTCAACGTTGGGAAGACCCTTCGATGATGCACATTTATCCCAACCACTTTGACGCGAGCATATTTAGAATTGCTTTTTTCAGACAAAATGAAGATTGTTGGTCGTATCTGAAATATATCCCAGAATACCCCAAAAGTTTTCCATCTTACTGCACTATTGTAGGAGTTCGTAACGAAATTGTGGTCCTTGGAGGACAAGACCCAAATAATTGCGAAATGAACCTGGATTCAGTTTTTGTATACAATTTTTTTTCTGGTGAGTGGAGACGTGGCGCAAGCATGCCCGGCCAGAGCCGGATAATGCACTTCGGATGTTGTTCAAATTTTGAAAACATAGTTTATGTTGTGGGTGGGTCAGATGAGAATGGTATAAAAACAAGATCAGTAATGGCATATGACGTGACACAAGATAATTGGACAAGACTACCTGATATGACCAAGGCTCGAGAAAAGTGCCAGGTAACATTTCACCAAGGGAAGCTGCATGTAATCCATGAATACAACTTGTATTACGGTACAACCAAGATAGATTTAGATATACTAGACGTGAGAGAAAGGCGTTGGGAATCTTCGGTAACAGAGAACGGTGTTTGCGAAGGAATATATGTGGATGGCATAGAGAAGGGCATGTATAAGTGTTGTTGGGAAAGTCGGGAGATTTTCAAGAGAGAGGGCTCTACCTGGAATGTTGTGACAAACCTGCCAGAAAAAGTAGAAGGTGTCTATTTTTCGACTATGTGAGAGAATAAACTAATGGTAATATGTTCTGTTGAGTTCGATATGGTTGAATGTTTAACGGTTGATCTGAAGACGCTTGTGTGGAGTAAGTTAGATAAGGTCCCTGCGGAATTGTTTCAAACAAATTCTCACCAAGCGCTGAAGACAGGAAAAATGAATGCGAAGCAAAGTAAATTTTATTTATCAATTAATTTGCAGGTACAATCTCTGATAATTTCTAAAAGAAAATATAGAAATGAAAGTCCTTTGATTCTCCTCTTCGAACAATTTGTGATGGCTCGAAATGCTGTTGTAGACTCTTTGATGAATTTTGTTGAATTTGCTGAACTTGAGTAGAATTCTTCAGATTTGATGAAGAACTTTGTAGTTTTGTTGATTTCGTTGATGATCTTGACGCTCTTCAGATTTGGTGAAGAACTTGGAGATTTTGATCTAGAGAAACGTGTTTTTGCCTTTGTGTAGTCGTTCCTGAAGATCGAATGCCGGTTTGTTCTAGATTTCTTGGGTGGTGTTCTTCGGATTTGTTGAAGAACTTTGAAGACTTTGATTTGCAGAAACGTCTTGCTTATTGCTTGTATTCGTTCCTGAAAATCGAATTCCGATTTGTTACAGAACTTCTTTAGATTTGGTGAAGAACTTTGAAGACTTTGATTTGCAGAAACGTCTTGCTTATTGCTTGTAGTCGTTCCTGAAGATCGAAGGCAGATTTGTTGTAGGAGTTCTTCAGATTTGGTGAAGAGCTTGAAGATTTTGATTTGCAGAAACGTCTTGCTTATTGCTTGTAGTCGTTCCTGAATATCGAAGGCAGATTTGTTGTAGGAGTTCTACAGATTTGGTGAAGAGCTTGAAGATTTTGATCCGTAGAAACGCCTTGCTTGCTGCTTTTAGACGTTTTTGAAGATCGAATGCCAAGTTTATTGCAGATTTGTTGCAGACTTTGAAGGCGTTCGTTGAGGCCGGAGTGTGCAGAGCTTCCCCTAGGAGTTGATCTCCTGACGTTTGTGGAGGAGCGTAGCTGATTCCCTGGCGTCTGTGGAGGAGCGGAGCTGATTCCCTGACGGCCGTGGAGGAGCGGAGCTGATTCCCTGGCGTCTGTGGAGGAGCTTCTCTCTCTAGTTTTCAAGACTTTTTGATTATTTTTTGATTGTGAGAATTATGCCACCCACACCCCTCTATTTATAGCTTTTGAGATGGGCTTTTAATTTAATTGCAAGGCCACCTCCTCAAGTTTGGGCCCATTATCATGTATGACCAACACTTGTCATTTGATTTAAATTTAGTATTTGTGGTTTAGAAACATTTTAATGAGTTCTATAATTTTAAGAAACTCTTTGTTTGATCCATACTAAATGAGTTTTAACAAAATAAATATTTTTATTTTATTTTAATTTACTATCTTAATTTTATGGGATAATAAATTATAATTTCTTTTCTTTTAAATTACTAATAACTTCTTTTTTATTTAAATTTAGAGATTAGTAATCAATTTAATTTTGTTTAAAAGACACGTGGCGTATTTTTAGTAGCCATAAATTTTACGTGTCAACAGGAATATACTCAAAATATTATGTCGGGTTGTTACCTGGAAATGTGAAGTTGCCCTTGTGGCAATATTTTGTAATTCTCTTAATAGTGTTATATTATATCCCTGAATTAAGAATTTCTTTGAAAGGTTAAGAGTAATAGTGATTAAAAACAACTTTTTGCTCCGGTTTTATATTTGATTGCAGACAAATTTATTGAAATTTGAAAAGCATGTTCATCCTGCTTGCATGCACAATTATTTCGTATGTGTATGATTTCACAATATCACCATGATTTTTTGCTTTTCAACAATTTTTGTATGTTACTTTCGTAAGTAGTTCACAAAAAGCACTAATACTAATTATTTGTATGTTACGTCTATTTAAGTAGTTATAATCTTAGATACACCTAAATAAGTTCTTTGTATACTGAGTGCTTTTTTTAAATAGTTTAGAAACGCCTATAAATTAAACTGACCAGCCCTAGTTTATACAATGAAACAACGAGCTGGGGAAATTGCAACAATTTAGGTGTATTCAAGATTATAATTTAGGTATATATATCTAAAACAATTATGGCCGAAATCTCGAATGTGTGCTGGGGAAAGGGGAAGATTTAGCATTATAATTCTCAGCTAATATAGAGTTTTCCAACCAATTTTCATACCAGAAATTAATAGCACCTTCTCTAATCACCCACTTACTCAGTAATTAGGGGAGTTAAAAATTTAGCAAGGTATTTCCAAGTTGCAGAACTTTTAAACGTGGTGGAGTCGAACTTGTTTCTACCTACACCGGACCGGCCTGACCCTCCAGACACAAATGTCAACAAGAGGAAAACCAATTAAATAATACTATGTATTATTTCATATAATACCCTTTTAAAGCACCCATACGCATATACAAAAACATGAGATTTCTAAGAGAACAAGTTTTTTCAGTCTCAAACTGTACATATTATCGTCGCATGTACATACCACCCATTGTCTTTCGCATCTCCGCTAGTAGCAGAGTTCTTGGTCGATGACACGTGACTATATTTGGGATGATTTATACGATTACGCCTTTACATAATTATCAACTTACCAAGACATTACATTCTTATTAAAACTATTAATGGAGTAGTTTTTTTTCCTAATATTAAACAAATAAAGACATAATCAATAATATATAGATTACTAATATTTATTTAAAATTGAGGAGCAACTAAATAAAACTTTATTTTAAAGGCTGAAACTATATATATGATAAAATCATAAAATTATTTTATATACTAAAGAAATAAACGTAGAGCTTTTTTTACTAAATAGAAGATGTACCTTAAGAACAAATTATTCAAAAATGATTTTCACGAACTTAAGATTAGAAAAATATAGACCTAAAAGCGATTTTTTAAATAAAGCAATATGTTAACATTATGAAATTAAGTATCATAGCCATAAGTATACATACCGGGACATATATATATGATGTATTTAAATATATATCATTATAGAAAAACTTTTCCCTAATTTCACATATAAAAAAATTAGCATATAATCCAATTTATTGTTATGTGTGAAATTGGGGAAAATGTTTTTATAATATGACATATTTTTGTGCAAAATTGTCAAATTAACCTCTCAAATGAATGTTTGTCAAATGTCACGTGACATGATTCCGTGATTTATTTAGACGATGGTACCTAAATTGGAAAGTTATTATAGTGTGGTATCTAAATTGAAAAATTTGAAAGGTGGGTACCCAAATCGTTAATAGTACTATAGTTTGGTATAGTAAATGTATTTTTTCCGAAGTTTATTATGAGTTTATCGGAGAAAACTGGTGCCGGAGGGAATTTACAAAGGAGACAAATTGTGTTTTAGTTTTGTTATGTTTACACAATTGTCAGTTGGCACATATAACGTATTTAGTTGGAAATTAGAAGTTAATATAGTTATAGACAAATTGAAAGAAAGTCAAAAAATCAATATAATCTTGATAAAGTCAAAAAGTAAACTCTCATAAATCCATGTATAGGTCTTTTGAAACTACGGGTTTAATAATTTTTTGACTGTATAAAGACCATTTCCTAGGCTTTACCTAAGATTTTCTTTTTAAAACACTGATTTGAATAAAATATATTCGTGTTTGGTTTTGTCATAGTGTTTTTTGTAACAGGATGGCGTCGACAATTAGTGCAAAGAGAGAGACAACAACATATGGATTGGGCAGCAGGGCTTTCCAATGACCTAGTTGAGTTGGTTGTAAAAAAATTGCCGCTTGTCGATTGCTTATCCTTTAGCAGCGTTTGTAAGTCTTGAAGAAGTGTTACAATGAAATTTTTCGAGTGATCTTCACTCGGGATTCCTTTACTGGTGAAGCCTGGCCAGAGTGAGAAAACACTAAGAAACTGTCTCAACGTTTTAGATAAAATGAAGAAGAGACTAAAGTGCTCCACCTTTGATGTAACAGTACCACACGCTCGTTTTGTCTTCGGTTCCAAGCGACCCAAGATGTATTTACATGCTTGTTGGATTAGAAGAATATGTTGCCTTCTGGACTTCTCCTGGCCAGGTGGAATGGCTTCGTTGTAAATTTCAAGAATGGTGTAGAGTTCCCTTGACAGACAATGGACTAGTTACCGATGCTCTATACCATGATAGGCACTTACGTCTTGCGTAAAAACTGTGATATGGTTGTCATCGATGAAAAAAGTGTCATCGACCCCATGCTTCTTAATTTTGATCGTCCTCACGATCCTGTCGAAATTGCGACTAGTTATCTTGAGGTAAAAACTCCATCATTTTCAGGAGAACTATGATAAGAACGGTTTTTTTTGGTGTTTACTTTAATTATTTGAACTGTATCATTATTTAATTATTCGTAGTATTGGTCCTTTTTAAGGTCTATTTGTAAAGAGTCAGACTCTCAGTTTTAATGAGTAATTGATTAGTTATGAAAAATGGTGTAACTCTAGTCTTTTATCTCTCATAATTCCCTGTTTCTCGTCTATATTTTCTCTGCTTCTCGTCTATATTTTCTCTGCTTCTCGTCTATATTTCCCCAACCCTTACGGGTTATATCATTGGTACCAAGAGTAGATCCTTTCTGGCTTGATTTTTGAGACCTATCTATCTTTTTTTCCTATTAAATAATAAATAAATAAATAACCTAAATATTATGGATCTCCAAGCCATATTATCTCTAGTAAACAAGGATATGGATCAATTGGATGAACAACGTCGATGTCTAGAGCGAAAAATGGATAAAGTGATTGAAAATTTGTTGATAGTGGCTCGTGATCGTGGGGTGAAAATACCAGATGGGTTAGAACATACGACGGCCGAAACCTTAGTCTCGCCGACCAGAGTTATTCACGCGCCACATCCACCACCGTCACAACCACCACTGCACCGTTCCCGACACAACCCGTACTTTCCTCAACAACCACCGTAGACCATCCACCATCACTTACTATCGAAACAAAACAAGAAACATTGTTTCAAAAAGAAATAAAAATTCAGCCCGAGCCCAAGACTGAATTAGATGAAGAACCGGTGATTGTACCGCCACCGCTTCAATTACGCAATTGGTTTCCAACTACATTACAACCAATAAAAAAGAAAAGGGACAGAGGCAGGTCGTCGCCTACGCCGCCAGCACCACCGCTGCTGAAAAAGAGAGCTGGTGGAGGCATGCCATCAACGCCACCAGTAGCTCCTCCACCGCTACCGTGGCCCGACGAACGTTGGAAGAAGATAAAAGAGAAGAGAGAAAGTGGAGATATGAAGAGTTTGGAGGTGAAGAAAGAAAGAGAGACAACCGGAGGTGGAGGATTATTGCCGCCGCTTGGGACTAAGCATGAGGGTATAATGGCAAAAATTTCGGCCCCCATACTTTTGCGTCAGCCAAGATTAGGTCAATGGGTAATAAAGACTATTTTACACTTTATTGAAAATAATATTTTCATTGCCACATTAACTGATCGCGGTAAAATAAACGCACCAAAAATTGGTATTGTGGGGGTATTACTCTTACGGTCGTCGTGAGACGCTTATCGGTAGATTTGGTCGCGTCCCTATTTGTTTTGTGTATAATAGATTCCGACTTATATTTTACATGCGTAGAGAAGAGTTAGGTCAGTGGAGAGAGAATTTTCTTATTGGGCCTACATTGATAGTATTTGGATTGCAAAAAAGATTAGGTCATACGTGTGTGTTAAATTTACCATTAATGATAAGATGTGCTAACTTTGAGTTAAGGATCAAAAAGCTATTAGTAAGTGCAACAATATTACATTGGATTACTATTTTGAATTTTAAATCATGTGTTGCATCAGTACTGCCCTATAACAGGTATTCTATTTATGATGAAATTGAAAATAATATGGAGTTTGTTGCTTTATTGGGTAAACGGTTATTTACTTATGAATTTTCAAAGTTGGGCATATGTGCAGTTTTTTCTGTTTGGACAGCTAGACTGCTGTGTAGAAAAGTAAATGTTTACCATAGGAAACAGTTTTCAATTCGACTGAAATTTGGTGACTTGGTAGAGGGCTTGTATGCGGTCACGTGGGGGCAAAAATTGATATGTTTGGATCATCGAGGACCGAGTAATGATTTTTCAAAGGTTCCAGATTACTGCTGCTGGAAAAACTGCATGACGATGTTCATGAAAATTATCTTCTCATACAGCAAACGATTTTATTTTTGAGAACTGCTAAGCAAGTTTTTAGCCAAGACATTCAAAAACATTCTGAAACTTGAATCGCGGCATTTGGATGTACGGTTTATGAGATATAAAATTTTGAAGTTAATATTGCAATTCAATTTTTTATGGGCAGAGTTGATACGTTGCACAAAAACCAATTTTACGCCACTTCAAAATTGTTTAAATTCTGTCAACTTTGTTTAAAAATACCTACGACTGTTAGGGGGATTTGGACGCTCGATTCACTCTTTACCGATCTTCCGTTTGTGAGATATAGTTTTCGGAAAATTGGTTACTTTATACTTGTTTGAATATATTTATAATTGCGAATATGCTGGTTACTGTCGTGGTCTGCCTGTTAGTTTAGGTGTGAAGTTTTTTGGTGATTATCCTTGGGATCCAGGGGTTCGGGTATTAGTAAGTTCAGCTATACAACATGATATTTGTTAAGGGGATCTACATTGGAGCTTCTATTATCCGGATAATTGGTTGCTTTTCCTAAACAAAGTCATTACGGACTGTTTTGGGAAATACGATGCTTGCGGTATAGACCCGAAAATGACGCACCTTAGAGTATTATGGACGGGTTTGTTTGATTTTGAGACCAAACCCCATGTTGCTTACGTCGATCCTTATTGGGAGCATTTTCGGTTTGACGATCGAACCAAGTATTTGAAGGAGATTTATTGTATTTGTGGTGGTTTAATTACGAATATTCGTTGTAGCGAGGTTTTACATGAGATATTGCGGGATGCCATTTGGTTCTCTTGGAGATGTTAGTTTGGTCGAACACCAAAAATTCAGGAACACAATCGTTTGAGAGGGTTGTAGGGTTTAATTTGGTTTCCATATGATCGCAGTAGGGATCGCTTGACAGGTTGGAGGAGTGTGTTCGGGCTTCCGTCGGATCGTGGAAGACGGAATGCACGTGTGGTATAATCTGCTAGACATCGCACTTGAAAGCAACCTTGAGGTCAAGGTTGTTGTTAAGGGGGATGGAATGATAAGAACGGTTCTTTTTGGTGTTTACTTTAATTATTTGGACTGTCTCATTATTTAATTATCCGCACTGTTGGTCCTTTTTTAGGCCTATTTGTAAAGAGTCAGACTCTCAGTTTTAATGAGTAATTGATTAGTTATGAAAAATGGTATAATCATATTCTTTTATCTCTCCGAATTCTTGGTTTCTCGCCTATATTTTTTCTGTTTTCTCGTATATATTTTCCCAACCCTTATGGGTTTTATCAAACTGTCATCAAGCAGGCGTCTTAATACGAAATGTATTGTCGAATCAAGTGGGGACATAATACTTGTGGCTCGTGTGTTTTACAATAATGGTCTGAAGAAATACTAAACATGTGCCTTTGAGACGTTCAGGCTTGACATATCTGAAAGTGCATGGATAAAGTTGGAGAGCTTGAAGAAAAACAAAATGTGATCTTGGGACGGTCATCTAGTAGATCTTTTGATGCAAATGATGAAGTAGGTGACGATGTGTTGGCAAACAATATCTATTTTAGTAACAACTTTCCTTTTATTTGGTGTAATGAATGGGGCAGAACCCGTGAAGTTATTGTTGGAAAAAAATTGTAGGAAAACATGTTTTTAAACATGGTTGTTCCAAGTGGTCAGAGACCATCTTTGAGTCAATTTTCGATGTGACTACTCAGTTTTTCTGAGGCCATACTCAAAGTGTTTGAGTAGCTCGTACGACGAGCTTCGCAACGGTATATCGCATGACCTATTCGGAGGAAGGGTGCGAATGATAATTGGACTCGAAAGTTGGTACTCGAAAGAGGAAAAAACCGAAATCTGGAAAATGGAGTAGAGAGTGGGAATAAACCATGAGGGTTATCCCACATTGGAAAATCAAGGTTGATTTTTACTCTATATATACAAGTCTATCCCATGTAGTTGGTAAACTAATTAAGTCCACATATCCATGAGTGGGTTAGTGTATACCACACGCGCTCGCTCGGGTCTCGGGATGCGGGACGCGGCACGCGGGACGCGGGATTTGGGGGTCTCGGATTTCGGGTCTTGTACTAAACTAAAAAGGGACTTTAGAGCTCCGGATTCTGGGGATGTAACTCCCAGAATTAAATGACCACAATTAATTATGCGGTACACGAAAATCATATCTCTCTTCTCTCTAAAACCAGCAGCATATTTTTACATAGCATTTTAGAAACCAGAGAGAACCACCCACTAAAAGCTCGAATTTGACTCGTCGCCAGTTTTCGGCGAGTCATCCGAGAGACGTTGTACCTTGTGATCGAAGCGGCAACGCAACCAGAAACATCAAGGTGGTTGGGCGAATATCGGTTAAGGGCATACTGTTAACAGTAGCCTCGTCTAATTGTTATTTACATTCTGTTTTTTATATTCTGTTTTTTCAATTCAGTATTTTAATTTCAGTATTTTAATTTGCTGTACTTAGCTGTAGCTTTTCTATTCTGTTGTACCTTTCTGTAATTAGTTTAAAGTTCTGTTTTTGCTGTAATTATTATTCTGTAATTTAATTATGTAATTAGAATAGTTTCAATTCAGTCCTGTACTTTCATTTTAAAACAGAACAGTCCGGCTGTTAAGTTTATACTTTCCAGTCCGGCAGTTTCTTTTAATTGCAAATCAGTACATCAGATTATTAATTAATAATAATCTGAATAACGTTTGCTTTTATTTAAATTCAGTATCTACATGTTGTAATCAGTTTATTCTATTTCATTTGAAAATTAATAAAGATTACACTGGTTTTGTTTAATTCTTGTTTAGTCCTTTAATTATTGTTAATTGTTATTTCGTACACGGAAACCCTAAGTATATTGGAAAAGGAGATGATGATGATGATGTTGACGACCGGGGTGTTTTCCTCTTGGAGGAGGGACACAACAAAACAACAGAAAGTAGTATAGGTGAAAATAATAATAATTTACCTCGTGCATTTGACACAAATCCTAAACATAGGGCAGGCATTTGGGTTACTGCACCAATTTGGTGGTGCTTGAGGCAGCAGCAAGAATATTAGACTCAGAAATACTTAAACCGCGTTTGTCGCAAAGGCTACATTAATCGTTGATTAAATTTTCATTATTAACTTTTATTTGTTTGAGATTTGGTTCTATTTAAGGTGGTTGTTGGTTGATTTTGTGTTCAACTGGTTTATGGTTTTTTTTATCAATAACTATATTCTTAGCATCTCATTTGCCGTGTTGGTTTAGTTTTTATTTTTCTTTTCGATAAAAAGATTTGTTTTTTAATATTTCACTAATTCAGATACACTTTGATAATTATTGGACAGGCCTTAAACAGTTTGGAGTATTTTTGGCTTATTTTTCAAACTCCTTTTCTGCATGGTTGTTTTTACTAGTGTGCATATTGTTTTTGTTTGTTGTTTTTTTCAATTATTGAAAAACCAAAAAATAATAATATAATATAATATGTTCCCCCTATCTTTGTCTCCATCTATTTTACAGTATCTATATATGATTCTATTCTACAGAGGTCCCTCTCTTCTGTATATATATATACTGGGACGGAAAAATGATGGTTTATTTAGGTCGTGGTGTAAAAAAATCTGTCGAATAAATAATAAAATAAATAAAATCTAATACAAAATGAAGAATTTTTTCTATATTTAACGTAACATAAAATAAATATGAAGTTAGGACAAAGGGTATTGGACAATAAAATAATTTTTTAGTAATCTTTGTTTGGAAAAATACAATTGTCATTTACGAAATTTGGTAATTTTAAGGTAAAAAACAGAATTTTTTAGAAAAAAACAAGTAACATGATTTGAACTCATAAATTTCAATTATTCAGGAGGGCCATCAATATATATATCTTAAAAATTAAATTAAATTACACATAAAAAATAAAAAAATCACCGCCGGGGGTGGTCGGGGTGGCCACGGCCACCCCCAGCCTCCCCCTGGGTCCCCCTGTGTATATATATATATATATAATATAATATAAATATAATATTTATAAACGCACAAATCGGTAACCTTGCCATCTCCACAGACTACAAGTGAAAGAACAATGTAGCAGAAAAGAACTCTTATTGCACGTAATTCGACTTTTATTTTAGGCTCTGCTTGTTTCCAAGAAAAGATTTTATAGTTTTGTTTTACTTGATAAATTAGAATTTTGGAAGAAAAAATTCTTAAACCATGTAAAAAATAGGAAAATATTTTCCCTTTTATCTCATTATATACATAAATACAAATATACATATTTACCATCTCATCCCATATTTTCTTCTAAAACTAGAAAACCACAGCCTTTAACCTGCTAAATTAAAGACATCCTAGCTTTCTGTTTAAAAAACAAACTGAGCTTAAATTTCCCTTTAAGGCCTTGCTTGCTTGCAATTTGAAGCTTGCTTTTTTTGCTTAATTGCTAAACTGCATTCGGTTAACTTGCATAGAAAGCGAAACTTAACTAATGAGTTTTTGCTATAGCTACACTTTAGAGGCCTAAAAAGCTGAAAAATGTATCTTTTAAAGTTTTTAATTGAGCTTCAAACCGAACCTTTTTACTACAAAGGCATCTTTTTAAAAACAGTAGTTTTAATAGAATGTATTCTTGTTTTGGTTGGTGATAGTGTTTTGCAACAGGATGGCATCGACAATTCACGCAAGGAGAAAAAGAAAACAAGATCTGGATTGGGCAGCAGGACTTCCTTATACCTAATTGAGTTGGTCGTAAAGAAATTGCCGCTTGTCGATTGTTTATCCTTTAGTAGCGTTTGTAAGTCTTGGAGAAGCGTTACAATGAAGGTTTTCGAGGGATCTTCGCACGGGATTTCTTTACTGGTGAAGCCTGGACAGAGTGAGAAAAAATTAAGAACGTGCCTCAACGTTTTAGATAAAAACAAGAAGAGAAAAAAGTGCTCAACCTTTGATATACCGATGCCAAAGGGGAGCCATATTTGGGGATCTTATCATGATTGGTTGATTTTAGGAAGTCTACACATTGAAGACAACAAGAACCACTTTGTACACATCACTTTATTTAATCCTTTTTTCCGGAGAGAAGGTCATCTTGCCTAAGACACATGACACGTACCACATGGTCGTTTTGTCTTCGGTTCCAAGTGACCGAAGATGTATTTACATGCTTGTTGGAAAGGGTCATTATGTTGGTTTTTGGACTTGTTTAGGTGGTGCGGAGGAATGGGTTACATGTCAACTTTGAGAATGGCATAGATTTTTCATGGGAGACAGGGGCACCAATTATTGATGTTTTATACCATGATAGGCACTTCTACGTCTTGCGACTTAACTATGATATAATTGTCATCGATGAAAAAAGTGTGATTGACAATATGCTTCTAAAACTTGATTGTCGTGGACACATAGGTCTTATCGAAATTGGAGCTGATTATCTTGAGTTAGTAAAACCATCATTTTCAGGAGAACCGTCATCAAGCAAGTGTTTTATTAGTAGGAATTATATTGTCAAATCAAGTGGGGGCATACTCCTTATGTCTCGTGTGTTTTACAATGATGGTCCAAAGATATGCCAAACATGTGCCTTTGAGACGTTCAGGCTTGACGTATCTGGAAGGGCATGGATAAAGTTGTTGACCTTGAACAATAATAAAATGATAATTTTGGGGAGGTTATCTAGTAGATCTTTTGATGCAAAGGAGGAACTATGTGACAAGTCGATGACAAATACTATCTATTTTAGTAACGACAGTTGTATTACCGGGCTTAATGAATGCGGCAAAATCCGTGAAGCTTTAACTAAATATACAGTATTTGGAGAGGGAGGTGATGATGTTGTTGATGACTGGGGTGTTTTCCGCTTGGAGGAGGGACACAACAAAACAACAGAAAGTAGTACAGGTGAACATAATAATAATTGGCCTCGTGACTTTGACACACATGCTAAACACTGGGCAGGCATCTGGGTTACCGCACCTATTTGGTGGTGTTTGAGGCAGCAACAAGAACATCAAACTCTTGAGCTCAATCTGTTCAAGCACGGAGGTGGTTTTGATGAAACCCGGGTTCAACCTGCAACTCGGGTGCCTCAGAGATCCATTCGTCTCAAAGGCTACGTTACTTTTTAATCCCATTTATTTTTTCACCTTTATTTGTTTAATATTGGTTTTATTTAAGGCAGTTGTTGATTGGTTTTTTTTTTCTAACTTCTAAGTGGTCTGTGGATTTTGTCAGTAACTTTATTCATGGCATCTCATTTACCTTGTTGGTTCAGTTTTTAATTTCTTTTTGATAAAAAAGACTTAGTTGTTTGATATTTCATTAATTCAGACTCTCAAACGAGCAACTCGGACACCCTGGAGAACTATTCGTCACAAAGGCCACATTCCTCTTTGATCAGATTTATGGAGTAATATCTATCTTTATTTGTTTGAGATTTTGTTTATTTAAAGTGTGGTTGTTGATTGATTTTTTTTTGTTTCTAAGTAATCTATGGATTTAATCAGTAACTTTATTCTTGGCATTTCAGAGCATCTACAACGGGAGAGTCAATACTTATGTTAGTGAGTCAATAGCTAAAATCAATTTTAAAACTCTAGTAATGTTAACCTCGTTGTATAACGTTGTAAAATTACAGTTAGAATAAAAGTTAGCATAGAATGATAGGTCATGAATACTTTCTTTATCATTTAATTTGTTATGGGTTGATGTTTACTTTGGGGTTACATATGACCGATACTTAAAAAATTATGCTATTCAATTGTAAATTTGTGTTGACAACAATAATAATATAGCAATAAAATAACATATAATATAACTTTTGTTAGTTAAAACTTAAAACTAACAAGTCCATTGTAGGGTGTAAAATCATATTGAAGTTAACATGTATATGTGGAGGTTAATGGGTAACTTTATGTTTATGTGGTAAGCTATAGTGCGTGAAATTTAACCCAAACCATTGTAGATTCTTTCATTTGCCTTGTTGGTTCAGGGTTTTTAAGTATTATTATGTAGAGATTATTTTTAAGTGAAGGTTGATATATAAAAAATAAAAAATAATTTAAATATATATTTTACACAATACAAGATACATATATACATTATTTAACAAAATAGAACAAATATATATGAGACAGTACGTGTATTTAATTTAAGTAGACAAACATAAATTTAATACATGTGCAAAGTCATAATACATACGTATTTAAAAAATCGAGTACATGTATTTAAAAAATGTTACAAATGAAATGAGAAAGAGAATCAAATGAATAACAAGTCATGCATACTTTAATAGAAGAAGAAATCGTTGAGTCAATTAGGTAGAGGCGAGGAAGATAATTAAATACAAAATGTTTCATGTCAAAAAGCGTTAAACATGGTTGAAAAGTTGAAAATATTTTGACTTCATCAAAAATATATATATGTTGATGAGCTATTACGTACATGCAAATAAAAATAAAAATTAAGTAATTGTCGCAGATTATCTGAGTAAATATTTTAAATAGTGCTAAATTTCATGTAACGATATATATAATTTTCCAGCTTTATATCATTTATTACTATATAGAGGTATATTTTATTAATTAAGGCAGTACCGTAAAAAATAAAAAACTATTACAATGCGTATGCAATTTATAACCAGAAATTTTTATTACTACAATGGAGTTTAACGAGTATTTTGTATGTGAGATTCTACTGTAATAGATAATAACTCATACATAGCGTTTTTATACAGTCAGTAAAATCTTAATCCAGTCTGAGACTCGTATTTTGAAAAAAAAGTCGTATTTCTGAATTCAAACTTTTATTTCTGAAATCAAAATCGTACTTCTGAAGTACGAGACTTGACTTTTCTAAAAAAGTTAATTTTTCTGAGTTGACTATTTAAATTATGATTATACAAAGTTATGATTAGTGTTGTTTATGTAATTATGGTATTTTTAATATTTTATTACTTACTTTGCTAATTGTCGCATTTGCTAAAAAAAATAAAAAAGAATATATTAAATATTTGGTTTTTTAATGCGGTATTTCTACTTACTATTTGAGAATATAAAAATAATTTATCAATAAGTCGAAAGTTTCCGCGACTTATCACAAATAATCTTTGCTTATTTTTTAAATCGTACAACCAAATAAAACTAAGTGAATCTTTCTTAGTTTTCAACATTATATAACTTGGACCACTTGGTCATTTTTTTACGGTAATTAAACTATCTATATTTTATTTTAACTTGAGTAATTTAAATATCAATAGTTATACTCCGTCCAACTTGAAAATATTGTTCTAAAAGCCAGATTTTGAAAATTCCGAGTTCTCATATCAAAATTTCAAAACCGTCAAATGTACATTCTCAAACAAATTTGTGAATATACAACTATGTTTTCAAATTTTATTTTATTAAGTCTGCTCAATATAGAAATCATGTATATGTAACAAAGTAGTATATAATATCATATATATTTTCATCAACAATTTAGAGTTATGGAGTAACTGAAATGCTTATGCAAGTAGAGTAATTTCAGTATAAAATATTATAATTTAAATAGTCAAGACAGAAAAATTAACTTTTTTAGAAAAATTAAGTCTCGTAATCTAGAAGCACGACTTTTTTTTAATAAATACGAGTATGAATTTAGAAGTAGAATTTTATTTTTGAAAGTTCGAATATGACAGTGATTCATATTTTGGTGAGGTAACTCATATTATTTTTTTTCAACGAGGCATGGTGCCATCTTTGTCTCCATCTATTAGCACAGTTTCTCTCTCTCTTCTATCTCTATCTATCTAGTATATATATATATGCGCACAAGTCTGTAACCTTACCCTCGGACATTTAACATAAACATACCATACACATATTGTATTAACAAACGCACACCCTCAAAAATTAAATTATTAAAAACATATTTTGCATTAATAATTAATAATTAATAAAAAATAAAAAATAAAAAATAAAAAATTCACTCCTGATCTATTTCATCTCTCTCCTTCTCCCACTTTCTCTCTCTCCAATATATCTCTCATTCTCTTTCTCGCTCTCTCTCCGATCTCTCTTTCTTCCTCTCTCTTTCTTTCTCTCTCTTTCCGACCTCTCCCTCCTCCTCCATCTCACTTTCTCCGATATTTTCTCATTCCGCTTTGTTTCCGATCTCTCTCTCTCCTTCTCACCCTCTCTTTCCATCTCTTTTTCCTTCTCACCCTCTCTTTCCGATCTTTCTCTTATCCTTCATACATCTCTCTCCGATCTCTCTATTCGATAAAATTTAAAACGAATACATCCGTTGGAATTGACGACGAATGTGTAGAGCGAGTTTGAAAACTCAAGGTAAGTTGAAAATTACGTATATGAATTATGTAAATAAGGATATGAACTGTCACGCCCCAAATTCCATAAACACGGATATCGAGGTATGACCTTTTTAAATAAAAGGAAAACGAAACCTGTTGGTACAAAATTAAAATTTTTTAAAAGAAAACATTTGCGAGCTAAATAAACAATTAGATAATAAATAAAATGCTTGTCAAACGCGGCTACACGACCAAAAGGTTTTAACAAAATTATATAAGAGAAACTAAAAAAATGCAATTTGCCCGTAGGCTACAACCTCAAAATTGTTCTAAAATAAAAATAAAGCGAAAGCCCCGAACCCATGTGATGCATTCCAATGGCTCCTATCCACACGCCTTAACCTATAATGTACCTGAAATACAAAACTGTAATGGTGAATCCCACGCACATAACTAGACGGGACGGCACTACAAACACCGTCACTCCATCCCATAAATGCAAGAGCTCACAAATTCTACAACTACGGTAATCGATGTATAAGAAGAAATATAATGACATTCTACAACAGGATAAATTAAATAAATTAAATAATATCAACACACATTTATAGCATACATGAACCTCTCACGCCACCTATCCCAGTCCGTAAGGTAGGTCATTCCCTATCCCTTCGCCCGTCTTCTGTTCCCGGAATTAGGGAGAGACAGAGACCATTGCAACATAAAAGTAGATTTATAGTGCGCACTTGGACCTCTCACGCCACTCGTCCCAGTCCGTAAGACGAGTTATTCCCTATCCCTTCGGCCGTCTTATGTCCCCGGAATTAGGAAGAGACATAGACCATTGCTAACATAAAAGTAAATATAGTGCACACTGGGACCTCTCACGCCACCTACCCCAGTCCGTAAGGTAGGTCATTCCCTATCCCCTCAGCCGTCTTCTGTCCCCGGAATTAGGGAGAGACAGAGACCATTGCCACTACAGCTAAATCACAAGGCCTCGGCCAATAATAATAAATCATCCAATTAACACAATCTCATACGTATAAATATTAAGGCCTCGGCCAATAATATTATACTATTCAAATAACACCATCTCATACGCCACTTAACGTAATACAACATAACACATAACCACATGTACTAAATTCACAACTAACCAAACGCTATAACAACATAAAATCACTTTCAGACATTTTAACAAACACCTTGTATGCATAAACTACAATTAACCATTATTCAACATAAATTTATCCAATTTCATCAATAATTAAATAATCACAATAATCAACGCATAAAACATGCAAACCCATCTATAATCTCATTAATCCGAAATTAATATAATTAACTCATCAAATTCTCCCATTCAAATAAGTGAATAAATCATACAACAATTAAACCCAATTAACAATTTATAAACCTAATTAAGATAAAAAGGCATAAACCCCCAATTTCTAATAAACGTAAAACCAAAACCTAACATACACGCTCGTCTAGTCGCAATGGATAACCCCCGTTACCTTAGAACGTAGTGGAGATGCTTCCGGTAATAATCCGCTAACGTGGTTTCTTCTTCTTCTTCCTAATCTTTGGTTTCTCTCTTTCTCTCTCTTTTCTCTCTTGTTTTAAGTTTTTTGCTTTGAAAAAATGGGCTGAATTGAATAGATAAAAACTGTTTTGATAAAGTTTGTGGTAACGAAATATTTGGTCCCAAAAGTTCTAAAAGTTAACTCTAAATCCAAAAATATAGTTTTACTACTCAAAAATAACAAATCTTTAGAAACAAACCTATTGGGTCCTTTTTATTTATAAAATTAGTAACAGGTTTTTAAAATAAAGTTTTTCGGAAGAGTTTCGGTTTTTGGCTAAAAATTAGTCGAGTTGCCGGTTTTTGGTGAAATTTGTATAAAACGTTTTTGGATAAATTAAATCATAAATAAAGCCATTTATAAAAATACGGGATGTTACATGAACTTTGAGATGAACTCTACGAATTATGGTATGAACTTTTGAAATAAGGGTATGAACTTTTGTAATAACTGTATGCACTTTTAAAATAAGGGTATTAACTTTTAAAATAAGGGTATGAACTTTTATGAACTTTTAAAATAAGAGTATGAACTTTTAAAATAAGGGTATGAACTTTTGAAATTATGGTATGAACTTCTGGGTATGTTTTTGTTAATTAAAAATTTTTGGGTATGTTTTTGTTAATTTAGTTTCAAAAGTAGTATGTTTTGTTAATTTATCCTTAGAAGTTTTTAGGTATATTTTTATTAATTTACTTTAAAAAGTAGTATGTTTTATTAATTTATCCTTATTTTATTATTTTAAAGTTCAAACTCAACTCGTAACCATGCTCAATAATACGCACAAATCATACTCAATCCGTCGATCATAAACAAAATAATTTATGTTTACTTTCTAAACATGGACTTTCCCATCATTTTTCTGCCCCAAAGAAATTTACTTTTTTATTCACAAAAAGAATAAAACATATAGTGCCTAAACACTACAAAAATATACTCAAATAGCGACGGGATTACTGACGGTATTTTTTGTTACGAGATTATTAGCGACGGTGTTTGTGACGGCTTTGTGACAGTTTAGTCAATTTACGACAGATTTGTGACGATTTTTTAATTAGTGACAGACTTGTGACAACTTTTGACTCTCACTAAATCAAACATTATCACTACAAGAAATATGACAGATAGCAACACCGAAAAAGAATAAGCCAATTTCTGTTGCTGATTAGCAACAGAACACTAACAAAACGGCAACATAAATTGTGAAAACCATTTAGCAACAGAATCACCAACTTTATAGCAACTGAAATTTAGCAACATTGTAATTTGTTACTAAACGAGTTGCCAAATTTTCGGAGCGAAATTTGTAACAAAATTACCATCAATTTAGTAACACAACCTTCCCATCAAATTAGCAACATAAAAATGTGTTGCTATAATTAAATATTTATATTTGGATTTAAAATGTTCTCATATGTTACTAATGTGCATTCATTTTTTGAAATTATGCTAAATGAATAACAATGTTTTATACAGAATAAAAATGAACACATACAAAAGTTGGATGTATAGATGATTAAATACAGACAGAATAAAAATGAACACATACAAAAGTTAGATGTATAGACGTTTTTTTTTAAAGTGTAAATGGTTTGATCCTAGTCGAAAAGGAAAAAAAAGTTCATAAACGGTACAATCTTGTCGATGTGAACATAAAATAGAAATACCCCAAGTATGAGCCATTTATATTGGCTATGCAAGTGATGCAAGTTTGTTACATTCTTTATCCTAGATTGTCGATAAGGGAAAATAACAAAATAGGAATGAGGAAAAATAAAATAAACAAGAGAATAAAGATTGGTGGGCAGTTTGCAAGTTTAAAGTTAGGCCAATCATTGGTCAACAACCAAATGCCGAATCGGAAAACACTGAGATATTTCAAGAGGACGAAAGTATTGGACATCGGATTACAAATGTAGAATTTATTGGACATGTGCCATTGAATGCTACTGATACCGTACCGGGCTATCAAATCAATCTAGCAGAAGATGAAGAAGTCCGATGAATAATATTAATCGAAATACTATATTCGAGTGTATTAAGACAATTTTATGCTTTATTTAAGAATTATTATGTTCTGTAACAAAATTTCTATGACTTATCAAAAAATTGAAACATTTTGACAAATTGGTTCCCTAACTTTGTTTCCACCTTTTTTTTTTTCATTTCCCCCCATTATTTTTGTTCTGCTCTCATTTTTCATCAGTATAAGTGATACAGCTGGGCACTTTCTCTCTCTCTCTCACACCACACAAAAACAACAACAAAAACCCTAAACCTAATTAGCCATCTCTCACATCTGCAACTCACAGGTCTCTCTCTCTATTTCTCTCAATAACTATAATGATGCTATATCGGCTTAATTAATGATTATTGTGTATTTGTTGATGTATACTTGTGAAAAGATGTCTTTGTTTTTATTTTTGTGTTTTTTATGGTATGTACTGGTAATCTAAATTTTTTATAGTTTTTAATTTTGATACTCATAATGTGAATTTACATCAAACAGATCTGTGAGAATAAAGACATGATTTTTTTACATCCCCCAAAATCCATCCATTTTAGAAACCCCCAATTTTATAAAATTAATATGAAATATTAAACTAATAAAGATATATCTATATTAATCAATATTGATTTGATATTTAAAAATAATATTGGGTGGGTCTGTTATATGAACACCATAGGAGGGAGAAAATAAAACTTACATTACCTTTGGATTAATCAAATCATAGGTATATGTCTCTTTTATTAGTGTAACTTATTTTCATTAAATGCAATTATTTTTTTTATTATCTGCAACTATTTTGTTTGGTGGAAACTGGTTTCGGTTCTGCGTAAAAGCTCGATATGGAAACAAAATGATTGAATTTGTTTATGAATTTGTTTATAACTTGTGATTTAGTATTATTGAATTAGTCTTTGAAATGGGCATACTTTTGGTGTATATATGTATTGTATTGGTTTGTCTCCGTATGCATATGTATTAGTCATTTATGTGTTGGATTTACTGTGTGTTACAGGGGCTTTTTTAGCGGGTATTAGGATAATTTTTTTTTTTATATACAAGTTTGCTAAAAAGGTTTGATCTTTGCTTATGAGTAGAGGCAAAGTTTGATATTTTCTTGCTAGGCACATGGACAAGATGCTCTACAGCACCGACGGTGGCATCACCATCAGTGTGTATCTATCTATATCTATATCTATGTTTGGCTAGATGGATGTGATCTTATGTTTGTTACCTTTTGGAATGTCCATACTTTTGCTAATGTATATGTATTGTGTTTCTTTGAAAATGTGTTGTTTCTGCATTCGATCTGTTATGTTTCCTTTTATATAAGTAGAAAAATGGCTTTTTTAAAATAGGTATTAGGAAAAACATCGACTTTTTTACTGGGTATTAGCAAAATTTTGCTCTTTGCTTAGGGATAGATGGAAAGTTTGATTTCTCGCTTCTGATTTGCTAGTATTTGGAATGTCCATACTTTTAGTGTGTTGTGCTGTCTTGTATTGATTTGCTGTCTTGTAAGCAGATGAATAGTTCTCGTGCCCCTGATTCCGGTGCCAATGGTCATCGTTTACGTGGTTCAGGTGGTTGTTCTGGTGGTCGTGGTCGTGGCAACCGCAGCCTTAATACTCTAGGGGCTTATCACTTTCATGATACGCTAGAAACTCCTGAGAGTATATATAGCATGGGGACTTCAATCCCCAATGGTGCATCTCTAAATGTGACATTAGCTATGGAGGCTGAAGCCGCTGAGGCTCGTGCCGCTAATGCGCGTGTCGAGGCTACTGTTGCAGCTGAGATTGCAGTTGCTGCTGCCGCAGCTGCAACCGTGGCCGCTGAGACTCAAACCGCTGCTGATGCGGCACAAGCCGCTGCGGTTGTGGCACAAGCGGCTAAAAACAATACAATTCATGATGAGTACCCCAACGCCAATAAGATACTAATCCATGTGTTTCCTGGGAGAATTCCTCGGTAATCAAAATTAGTTATTGTATTCTTTTATTTCTATAATTTTAAATGTTTAAACATTTAGTAATTAATTATTTTTGTTGAAACCTTGATATGAAATTGTATATGTATCTATAGATATATGTGAAATAATCCATGTTTGTTGAAAAATCAATATCTTATTTGGTATAATATTTAGTTAGGATCTATTAGAGAAGTAGTCCACTCTTATCATTACATTATCAAAAGTCTATATGCGGTTTGGTTATATGATTTTGTTTTGTTGAGATTTTAAGCTGGGTTTAATATAGTCGTTTCCATACATGTATTTGCAAAATATAGTTTGTATACCAAGTTTATGCTTATCTAGCCTATTGTTGTCATGTAGAAATACTTCATTTGGCAAAAAGGAGCTGAACTGGCAGTTAGAGAGTGTTGGAGGAAAGCAGTAGGAAGACGGTATCGTGACTTTATAAATGACCGAAAGAGCGATTCACAAGCTAGAGACTACATCCCACCCGTTATATGGACCAAGTGGATGGCAGATTGGAACACTCCCGAAGCTTTAGAGCTCTCGTGTAAGAAAAGGTTGGCACGTATGGGCACTAATGGACAATGCTCTAAGCATACCGGTGGTTCAATCACATTCTCTGAGAATACGATTCACTTTGAAGCTAAGAAAAAAGAAAGCCTACAACGAGTTATTCGAACTAATGCATAGGAAGAAAAAAGATGATTCGTTTGTCGATGAAAAGTCTGCTGCCATTAATGTAAGAAAAAATTCTTTCTTATCTTATTTGGTTCTCAAAATAAGTACTTACAAGGGATAAAAGAAATGAAGAAAAAGTATACGTTTGTAGGAGGCTTATTTGATAATGAACTGCAGTTTTTGTTGTTGCAATGCTGATCGACTCTTTTTAGAGTTCAAATTTTATGGCATATTTGAGTTAACATTAACCAAGTCAAAGTTTGTGATAAATTGGATAGTTTGACCAATATTGGCTTATTTGATAATGAATTGGTGAAGTGTCTAAATGATTTGGATGAGTTGATATAACTTTTTGTAAATTGAACTTGATTGACTCTTTAAACCTTAATGATTGCTATAGTACATAATGTATTGGTTTTGACAGTAGGTGTGACTAAAAAATGCTTGGAAAGTGGGTGGTAGTCGTTGTGACTATAAATTTTGCAACTGTGATTTCTCTTTTGTGTAGCTTTACTAGTTTGCTTTGTTTGGATGGAACATGCTTTTTATATTTAACATATATTTATATTTTCAATCGTAAGCTGCGTTTGTGGCAAAAAAGATAGAGCTATCCCAGATTTCAGACGAATCTGATGTACCCAATGATGATGCGATATTTATGGAGGTAGTTGATGGTGTGAACAAGGAAGGCACCGTATATGGTTTAGGATCACAGAGCTCATCTATCCTCATCAACAACTCGAATTCAGGTGCATCAAGTTCGACACTACCGCAACAGATTTCTATTAGCATGCTTCAAGACTTTATTGAAGGATTACTAACTGAATTTGGGTTGCAAAGTGAGGAGAATGTCCGGCGATGTATCGGGAAAGCAGTCGAATCGAGAATGGGTCCTTATGAAAGGACACTTCTCGAGATGCAGAATTTATTGGCGAGTCTGACCGTCACTTTGCAAAGTCAGGTATGTAATCTTGAGAACGAACTTAATTCGGATGATGAGGCCGGGAATGAAGACGTGGCAGAGGATGACCTCAACGATCTCGAGGATTAGGATTACATTGGTGGCGGTCAAAGTGGCAGTGGTGATAAGTTTTTTTTCTTATGTTTTAGGTTTATGCTAAATTTGAGGTTGTAGGGTCTAATGATAGGCGTATGAAAACAATGACTTTTGGGTAGACGTACGTGAACAATGATTTTTGGGTAGGCATATGAGAACACTGACTTTTGGTTTTGGGATGGCGGAGATTATGCTACAATGTATTTTGGTTTGTAATATTTTGCATCCTAGTGTAATTAAAATGATGTTCTGTACCGACTGGTTTTTGTTTGACTATTAGATATATAAATATTATATTTAATTATATATATTATACTATTATATTTAAATGAGTGTATTAGAATTATAACAATTAGCAACATATTTTTCTTGTACCAAAAGAATGCAGCAACATATTAGTAACAATTTAGCAGCACGTTATAAACATTTTAAAAAATAAAATAAAGAAATAGCATCACAATACCGACATGAGTAGCTACAAGTAATTATATATTAAAATAATCTAGCTGAAAAATTATAACTGATTTGCAACAATATTTATGTGCTACAGATGTGTTGCAAAATGTGTTGCATTATACATACAAGTTGCAACAGAATAAACTTGTTACAATTATGTTGCTGACTGAAATTAGTAACAACAGAAGTGTTACTAAAAATCAGTCACAAGCCAAACAGTATCATAGTAGTTTATGTTGCTAATCTGTTGCCGATTAACGATCAGCAACAGAATTTCTCAAATACAAACAGAATATTCTGTTGCCAACTGTCAATTTTATTATAGTGTATTTTGTAGTGAAAGACAAAAAATATAATGCCAGTATGGCTTCCTTTAAAGGCAAAAAATAAGTTCCATTTATGCTAAAACTCAAATTAATCCAAATTTAACCCAGATCAATCAGAGACAGAAACATTCATTTCAAATAAGAAAGAGCACTAATTAAGACTTATTTAAACTTACTTATAGTTAGTCCATATAGGATCAACGCGTGGTGGTGTTACTAACCAGGTTTTTACATGTTTTTGTCCACTCAAAACACAAAAAAGTTACTTTTGATGATTAGTCTGCGGGGCAATAGTGAGAATTTGGCGGCACAAATATACAAACGTGTCGAAAATTGTGAGGTTGAGATCAATTTAGAGGTGATTGAACTGAGTTGGATGGACGGTGGTAATTAAGTGTTGTTATATTGTTGTTGCCATCGTATGATGTGGATTTTAAGATTAGAGAATTAGGCTGGGTCATGGTCGGTCTTATTGTTTGATAGTCATTTCAAGATCACCTTTTCTATTCATAAATTGCATTCGGTAAAAGTTAAATGTTAACATAGCCATATTTTTGGTTAGTCCCCCATTGAATTACTTTTCTTTTGCCACTTTTCTAATATATATTGTAAATTAGGCTCTGTTTGTTTCGTATTAAAATATTTACGGAGGGAAAATATTTTTCGGGTAAACTTTTACGGTGCAAACTATTGTTTGCATTTTATTTACGGGTGTTTGGTGCGTCAAAGGTTTTCCATGGAAATTCTATTGAAATTCAAAAATCTATTAGTTATTTAAATTAGACAAATTCGATGCATAAATAAATAAACATTGTTCATACTTTAAACAAAATATTTTAAGATGAAAAACATCAAAAATTAACTAAAAGTCACAAAAATGAATGAGTTCGTGAAAGTTTAAAAACATTAGTGATTAAAATCACAATTGACGGAAAAAAAGCTAAAAGTTCGTCTACTTTTCTGAAAGAAACTTCGTCAACATGTATAGGAAACTTAATCTAAACACATATTTTATTTCATATACGTCACTTATAATAATTTATAATTTTTCAACATATAAACTCATAAAATTATAAGTATAGAAGATATTATTGACTTTTTTTAGCTTTTTCAAAATTTCTTTGGTTTTTTAGATTTTTTGGAATTTTTTGTTTTATTTTTTTCATTTTTTTGTTATTTTTTAGATTTTTTCCTATTTATTTATATTTTTATTGGTTAATTAGATTTTAGCTTTTTCAAATTTTCTTGGGTTTTTTAGATTTTTCGGAATTTTTTGTTTTATTTTTTCCATTTTTTTGTTATTTTTTAGATTTTTTCCTATTTATTTATATTTTTATTGGTTAATTAGATTTTAGCTTTTTCAAATTTCCTTGGGTTTTTTAGATTTTTCGGAATTTTTTGTTTTATTTTTTCCATTTTTTTGTTATTTTTTAGATTTTTTACTATTTATTTATATTTTTATTGGTTAATTAGATTTTAGCTTTTTCAAATTTTCTTGGGTTTTTCGGAATTTTTCGGATTTTTTGTTTTATTTTTTCCATTTTTTTGTTATTTTTTAGATTTTTTCCTATTTATTTATATTTTTATTGGTTAATTAGATTTTAGCTTTTTCAAATTTTCTTAGATTTTTTAGATTTTTCGGAATTTTTTTTTTTCCATTTTTGTTATTTTTTTAGAATTTTTCGTGTTTTTTCTTTTTTTTATTGGTTAGTAGATAGAATTGGACTAATTATTAAATAATTTTGAAAGAATAGACCTATAATTAATAATAGTTATAATACTAGTATTATAAAGAATGTAGGTATTATAAAGAATATAGAGAGAGGCTCCGTAAACCGTTTACAACTTTATTTGCGGGGTAATCGTTTCCCCCAATTTTACTGGATATGTGGAAAAAGTTTTTCCAAAAAAAATGTTTTACATTAAACCAATCGCCCGGAAAATCTATTTTACCCGTAAATGTTTGTTTACCCCTATTTTACAACAAAACAAACAGAGTCTTAGAGGGAAAAAAAAGTTGTAAAACTAGCTGATATTACGCACATAAATGGCTAATATTTGTTTTTATTTTTTAAGTAAAACCATTTTTAGCATATATAGTGCCATCGATGTTAATAATTTTTGGCCGCAAATCATCATATTACATACATGATGTTAGGCATCTTTTATTTTTGGTACCAATGATGGTATGCATTTACGTAAACACTTTCCCAAGCTTAATTTGTAAAAGAATTGAAGTACCTAGATTTTATTTTACACCACACCTAGGTTCTATGAGCAATAAAACACATTGACTTGTTATATTCTTAGGGTCATCAAAAAGATAAAAGTGGGCACAAAACATATAGGTAGGGCCAATAAACAATATGGGGCGGCAAGGCTATAACCTAAATAATTACACTCCACTTTGTCACACCTCGCAAATAAATAGCCTCTCAAGCTCACTTTCTAAACTCATCCAAAAAACAAACAATACTTGAGCACTCGCATTATTTACACTCTCACACTCTCTTAATCCAACAATGGCGAAAGACATGGAGGCCGGACCGGGTGAATATGCATCTAAGGACTACCAAGACCCGCCACCCGCACCCTTATTTGATGCAGATGAACTGACTAAATGGTCCTTGTATAGGGCGGTCATAGCCGAGTTCATAGCTACACTTTTGTTTTTGTACATAACGGTGTTGACAGTGATTGGCTACAAGAGCCAAACGGACCCTGACATTCATCCAGACGGATGCGGAGGCGTGGGTATTTTGGGTATTGCATGGGCTTTCGGTGGCATGATCTTCGTTCTCGTTTACTGCACTGCCGGTATCTCCGGTGAGTTATTGTCCAAGTCATCGCCAATTTTACTTCTACTAAAATATTTTAGATAAAAATGACATGACATTTTTTTTGGTGCATAAGTTTTTACTTATTTGTTTTTGTAATGAAATAAAATAAAGAGCATTCCAAAAATTGGCGCATGCTACTTTACAGCAGGTGAGAACATTATATATATATATATATATATATATATATATATATATATATGACTAATTTACATAATTGAGATTAGTTTGGCCGGGTATGAGTGTGACATCTAGTTTAACACTTACAGTTGAAAAGTGATACACTTTCTTAATTGTCACGTATTTGACTTTGATACTAATGGAAATTGGGAAAATTAAAATTACAAACAAAAACTTTTATTCTCAAAATATGTAACTCTAATAAATATGTGTAATTGTATGTTCATATGTTTTGAAAAAAAAAATCGTAGGTGTTATATGTTTTGGTTAATTGTATGTTTTGGTCATTATCCGATAGAAATTTCAACATATGAAGGTGACCCCGTTTATAAAAGTGTCAAAAGAAAACATGAAATGGATTATAATTTTTAACTTATATTATATAACTACTTTTATGAAAGATTACTGATAAATAGTGTACTCCATTAAAATATAATTAACATGGAACAATAAACTAGTTATATACTTGTATCGATCTTTCTGATTTGTTTTTCTTTTTTTACCAAATAAAAAGGGGGACATATAAATCCTGCTGTGACGTTCGGTCTCTTCCTCGCTCGAAAGGTGTCCTTAGTCCGAGCCGTACTATACATGGTTGCTCAGTGCTTAGGAGCTATTTGTGGGTGTGGTCTGGTCAAGGCATTTCAAAAGTCTTACTACACTAAATACGGTGGTGGGGCCAACGGGCTCAGCGACGGTTACAACACTGGCACCGGTTTGGGAGCTGAGATTATTGGTACATTTGTGCTAGTTTACACCGTCTTTTCCGCCACTGACCCTAAGAGAAGTGCTCGCGACTCACATGTCCCTGTAAGTGATATATGCTAAAAACTACTTAAAAATTATTACCAAGTATTAGAGTTTTCCTCCTTTTTAGTAATTTTTATGACGTGATATTTTATTATTGAAGGTATTGGCACCACTTCCTATTGGATTTGCTGTTTTCATGGTTCACTTGGCGACGATCCCAATCACCGGAACTGGTATTAACCCGGCCCGTAGTTTTGGAGCCGCTGTGGTTTACGGCAAACAAAAGGCATGGGATGATCAGGTATATAATGCTATCAAAAATTAATTCCACTTTTCCCTACAAAAATATGAAAAAAAACTTCGAATGTCGCTACCATTATTTAAAGTCTTGATAAAAGCTTATCCATTTAGCTTCACCGGACACAAGAATCGATACGGTCATAGACGTTGGGGTACTTCAATAAAATAAAAATAAAAATTTCTAAAATACGTACTAATTTGTACTATTATATTAGGTAGCGCACAGAAAACTACAGACAGAATGTAAAATTCTACCGATTTACTCTTTGCTGCGTAACACCAAAATACGGAAATAAAATGACTAATCTGATCTCAGTTTTTTATTTGAACCAATTATGCTAATTTTAAAAATCTTCAGACCCTTACGTTAGAATTTAAAATAGGAGACAACTAGAAATGGATTTCTTGAAACTCTAAGGACCGTTACGAATAATTACTTGTTTCTAAATTTACTTTTTTTGTTGGTCTAGTGGATCTTCTGGGTGGGACCATTTGTCGGAGCAGCGATCGCCGCTTTCTATCACCAGTATATCCTCCGAGCAGCGGCGGTAAAGGCTCTAGGATCGTTCAGGAGCACGGCCTAAAATGGCACCTATCGAAGCAGTGGATTATTTCTCATGAGAACTTGTGTTTTTCTTTGGCTTTGTTTGGGAGGATACGAGACCATGGGACTAAGTTGTAAATTATGTATTGTGATATGCACTTGTTTTTTCTTGTGCTCAAATGCTGTCACTTGCTAATGTATCTTTGCTTTTTCTATTTTGTTTCCGTTACACGGTGTTGTAACTTGTACTATTAAGAGTTTTGTAACAATAATAAATTACCATCTTGTGTTTTTATGTCCATTCATTTCATATAATGATTTTCCCAGATTTTTCTTTTTCATGTTTCTTGAACTATAGTAGTAGTAATTTGTCCGGAAATTGGTTAATTGGTCCAAATTTAGGTTAATTCTTTCTTCCGGAAGGATGATGACTATGGATACCGTAACAAGATTCAACAAATTAAGAAGTCAATTTTAAATTTGCTCGAGACGGTAGCGAAACTGACTCAATAACAGGTTGCCTAGATGCGGAAGTTATTCGCAACCATAATTTCATTCGACAATTCGCTAGTGATACACCGCAATTTAGAAATATCTACATTTACTATGAAGGTTGAGGAAAGCGTCAATTTACATTCCACTAAAAAGAATGTCATTTTTTCAAAAATAAGTTTTATTCAAAAGTAAAGTCATTCTACTTGTTGTTTTACTCTTTATTACTTGTCTTGGTTTTTCGAAGAAAAATATTGGTATTTCATTGTATTATAACTTTTTTTCTTCAGTTCTTGTAATTTCCATACACAAGAAATGTTTACGTAAGAAATCTCATGTTTCCACACATTTTCCAGAGTCCAAAACGTTTTACAAACATTGCCTCTAAAAATTAAACTTTATCTAACATGGTTTTGAATGGAGCAAATGTGAACTTTTTAAAAAGTAATAAAATCTAGTGAAGTCGCACAAACCATTTTTTAGTTCTATTTTTTTTTTTGGTCAATTTTAGTTAATCTATTGAACAGTTAAATAAGTAAATATTTTTTAATAAAAAAAAACTCCAATTAACTAGATCTCTCTCTCTCTCCTGTATATTTGTTTCGCTCTATCGATCAATCAATTAAGGTAAATTTATGCTTTCTTTTAATCTCAATAACATTCTCAATTTAACGTACAAAAACATCATCTGGGTTTCAATCTTTTTTATATATATTTAATATTGGAAATCCAAACCAGGTCCATTTTTATCAATTTCATTTTATTTAATTTTGTAACATGCCAGATTATTCTCCTGGATACCTAATTGTGTGTCTTGTAAGCATTATACGGATAAAAAGCATTTGAAAAAGCTTGTTTTTTTCTTCCGTATAAAAGAGTTCAACCTAAATATAATGTTTAATCTTTTTAAGCACTATCCCACTTTATATTGAATTTTTTTAAGAAATAATGGTAATATTTGAGACTTGCAACACTCTTAATCTCTCTAGTACTTAACTCTTTAACTTAACAAGAAGAGAGCCTAATATAAATACCAATCTTTCAAGCGCATATATTTATAGATTTGATAGTATATCTAATAATCATTTTCTTTTTAATATAAATATCTAACTAGTCTTGTCTTTCAAGAACTAACTACTAACACATACTTACTAATCCGCTTATATAGGTGTGATTTACAAATCAAAACTTTTTCAAATATTCAAGTTTTTTTATATCTTGAACTCTTCTTAATCTTCTTCTCAAAAAATGATTTGTTTATATCTTTTACATAATTTATTCTGATTTTTTTTTTAACCCTTCTGCTTAAAATTATGTTCTGGTCTTTACTCATCAAAATCATCGCAACGATGGTTAACAAAATCTTTCCAAGTTGGCTCATCATATCTTGACATTATATCTGAACCTCTAAACTCGCTAACAATTTGCTAAACACCTTAAGAACAACCAATAAAAAGTACTTAATTTTGATGTTAAGCGATAATGATGCACATGTTGCCATAACAATGACAATTAAGTTGGTCACGAGATTGAATCTAACAAAATTGAATTAGGTGTTCACATTAGAACTCAAGTATATAATCATATGCAGTTTACAAACTGAAGACTATTTGTTCTTGAAACTTAAGCATATGCACTTTGAATTGAAAAATATGTATTTTTCATTCAAACAACTTACAAGCTAGCACGTTACTTGAAATTGTAATGAATGTTAATTCTTGAAATAAGCAAATATATTTACAAATAAATAATCAAATCACTTCCATTTCTTATTGCATTTTTTGAAATTATATATATAAGCATATATTACAACCACCAAAACGGAACAAAGAAAAGGTTATAGCGTTTGCATCACATCCGCAACACAACTCTAGCAAGCAAGAGAATAGTAAACAATAGTACAACTACAACATTTATCGATTAAACTAAAACTAAAGAAAGTTAAAACGAAAAGGTGTTTATAGAAACTACAAAACCACACTTATATAAAGAGTAAAAGCGAAGGAGCTTGTTGTAGAACACTACCATTATAGCTAAGGAAGTACTGTGAATATGATGTGAATTCTAATCAGTGTTTTAAAAATCAAAATCTTAGATAAAACGTCTTTGTGAGAGATATGCTAAAAGTGTAAAAAGTATAAGCTTTTAGCGGTATAAAAAGTGAGAAAACGAGTTTTTTTAAGATTTGAATCGAGCATTTATGGAGTTTTCAATCCAGCTTTTGCAAAGCTCACTTTTTAAAACAGTGATTCTAATTAACATGTACTCATCATTTTGCCATCTAGAGTAAACCCCCTCTATAAGAATACTCTATATAAGAATAATCTTCTTATAATCATAAAAAATTCCGGTCTCAACTCGGGTCAGTTCAAAATAAAAATAAACTCTCTATTGTCATATTTTATAGTTTTCCGAGTTCTCGTTTGTTATAAATTCACTATATATATACTAGTAATCGTGCTCCACGCGTTGCGTATACGGCGCGTAATGCAATAAAAATATAGAAAATATGTATAGTTATGATATAAATATGTGGATAATACAAAAAAAAACATAGTTTAAAATTTAAAAGAATGTTTGGTTATTAAAGAGTGACAAATAGTTTTATTAGTTTTTATTTTTTATATTTTTATTTGAGTATGGTATTATTGTAATTAATATAAATGTTTATGGATATTTTTGAAAAAAAAATGGCTAAATTGGGCAAGCTCATTTGACTAGGGTTGACTTATTATAATAGAATGATATATAGTTACAATAAATTTACGATTATGTAAAATACTTATGCAAGGTTCTTTACGACGATTAATCAATTTTGTGTTGCTACCACATATTTTAACTTACGCTTCCGTAATAGCTTGTCGGCATAGATATCATCTTGTTGAAGACAAAACATTTATAACTTGTCAAACATTTTAAAAATTTCTTAACTTTGAAACATTTTGATAATAAAATAAAGTTATTGATAGTTTTACTTTAATACACCTAGTATTTATACATATAGATAATGCATATGAAATATTGGAGTTGACTTTACATATTTTCATATACATGTATCTTTTTTTCTAAATACATGTATTTGTTTTCTAAAACTACGATTCTCATATATTTATTTGTTTGTTTTAATGAATCATATACATGTTTCTAATTTTACGTAAATACATTTAATTTTTTAGTTTTTTATATGTAACCTTCCTACAGTAATAATCTCACTATATATAGTAATAATTTTCTTTCGTTCCAACGACTATACAGAGGTTTTACTGTATATGGGTATTTCCGACCAATAAACAACCGAAGCCAATATTGAATCAAGCTCATGACGACCTATACTTCAGTCCCCAAGTCTTTGCATTAATAAACTCACTCAGTTCTTGAAGCTCTTATTTGTTACAGTTTAAGCAGTTGTTCACAGGAGAGAGGTTAGCTCAGCATCTAACCACGAAACGAAGAACTACTCCTTATTTGAGTCATAAAACACTAATCTTGAATCAAATAAACATCTTGTTCAAGTAATCTTCTACCTTACATTATTCGTTTCCTTCATGGTGTGGCTTCATTTTCTTTCTCAATTTGGGAGCTTTTTGCGCTTTTAGTTTGGAGCAATCGATAGAGAGCCTACAAAACCAAATCGGCAAATAGCAGTACCAACCACAGAAAACAAATATATAAGTTTGAAGTTTGTTGAATATTTGTCTATTTATGCACAACTTTCAACAAAATAATACATCTGGGGAGACATTAGAACTTACGGTCAAATTTGTTACAAATTTGTCGCTGAATAACAATATATGTCAGTAAAATTGAAATCTATCATTATGCCGTCTCCGATAGCAGGATCATGTCAATATTTGTGAATAATAGGTATTTAGAATATATAAGACGTCAGGATTTGTGGTCTGAGGCCACAACAAAACTAGCACTTACAATTAATCGAAAATAGTCTTTTCCTTAAGGTAAAACCAGTATCAATTAAAAGACTAGTGTGAATTCCAGGCAAAATAGAATCACTTTGGAGTTTATTAAAAAAAAAAAAAGGCTTTGGAGTTAATCATCGTACCAATACCAATATAGGCATAAATTTTTCCCATAGCCCATCTTATAAGAAAAAAAAACTCTTAATTTTATATCTCAATATATTTAGCATTGCCATCAATCTATTACATAGTAAACGTAGTATACAGCACTAAACATCAATCTATTACATAGTAAACATAATTCTAACATAAATATAAATATATTGTATTATTTGCAATCTTCTATCCCATCTTAGTAATACTTTTTCCTATTTTCTTTTATTTGATTTCATCTTCCAACTCGGTTTCACCAATAAATACATATACATGTATGTCTTTCACACCATTGGATTTGATAATTATTTTTTCTTCAACCAAATATATGAAAAGGCAACAGTCACAATTTATTCATTATCTTTGAAATTTGCATGTTCTTAGGAGTAGTCCTATCATTTATCGATACTACTTCAATAATTGCTCTATCTTTGATGGTGCAAACTCTTATTGAGTTCAAATATTTACAAACTTATTTAGTAAGCCCTTAGCGAGATTTTAATAAACAAGTTATCAAATTTTTTTGGTTTATATGAGAGTTTATTGACATAATTAATTGAATATATGGAGAAAACATATGTGTGGTTGTGTTAGTTTGTGGATATAATGATAAGTATATTGATATTGGATATTAAATTATTATTTAGCAACTAAAAATTAGTTAGTAATATACTAATTAAAAGATAAAACATTTTTAGCACGGTTGGTATTTACCAACTAAAAATTGTTAGTTAGTGATCAGTTAGTATTTAACAACTAAAAAATGTTAGTTAGTAATCGGTTAGTATTTAGCAACTGATAAAATTGTAGTCACCAATTAGTTGGTAGATATTAACTGTTAAAGTGATAGTTACTATTTTCGTTGGTATTACCAACTGAAAATTGTAAGTTAGTATTCAGTTACTATGTAGTAACAAAAATTATTATAATTACAAATTAGTTAGTGTTGTGAGTCTTATTAGCTCAGTATATATATTATAGATAAGACATAGAAAGAACATAGAGAGAGATAACAGTAGGTCTTTATTCATTCATATGTGTAGAGATACAAGATCACTAATCCTCTTTATATAGATAGAAGGGTAGGGTTACAAAGCTACTTGTGTCCAACTAAAGCCCATAAAGTACAAGTTCAAGAATCTAATAATATTCTACAACAGTTAGTAAATATTAAAAAATGTGAAAGTCAGTTAGTAAGTCAATTGGTATTTTACTAACTACCAAAATAAGTTCAAGAGTCCAATAATATCCTACAACACTCCCCATTTGGACGTCTTGAGTTCTTCGTCTTCATACACTTGATATTCATTCGCGGTGCTAAACACATAGAACCTTAGGTCCGGAAAACCCAGTGCGGGACAAAACCGGTACCTAGGAGAAACTATGTAGCCGAATGATATATGCCGAAATTCCATGTAAGTAACTAACCACTAAACAGTGTGCCTCATCAAAACCTTGCTAGAGCAAACCCAATGGAAAAATCTCTGATCGAAGAAAAAAAGAATGCAACAGTGGTAGTAGTAGGGATCAATCACAAAATAGGTGCCTCATCAAAACATTACCACAGTAAACCTAGTGGGAAAAACCTCTGGTCGAAGGACAAAAGAGTACATAATGGTAATAAGTATACAACATGATACTCCCCCTAATTTCGGCAATCTTAAGTGAGATATGATGTGAACGTGTCTCGCTAAAAACCTTGCCAAGGAAAATCCAGTGGGAAAAAACCTTGGTCTATGGACAAAAAGAGTACACGAGAATGTGATTGCATGCTCCTCCTCACTTGCACATGACATGGTGTGAGAATTTCGACTAACTAGTAATTAGTGCAATTAGCATTCATCTGGATGCTTCCCCTCACTTGCACACGACTGGGTGCAAAAATTTCATATTTCAAGAAAAAGTACGAGCATTCGACTGGATGCTTCATTTACTTGCACATGACTGGATGCAATAAAATCTAACGTAGAATAGAACGAGCATTCAACTGGATTCTCTTAAACTTCATATGTGAAGATTTATTTCGGCGAGAAATGCTAAATAGCATCATCTAGTCATGTCTCTCTTGATCGATAACAACAAGTTATCTTCAAATAAGACAAGTGTTTTATCTGAATCGTGAGACAGAGCATATGTAATTCAAATATGACTAATACTATCTCGAAGCCATATATACTCTCTAGTCGTCTCATAGAGTAGGAGTAGATCAGAGTGATTCATTTGGAGTCATTCCAAGATCTCCAATATATCGCCTTATTCCTAATGGTAAAGACATAACCATACTAGGAATATCGCTTATGCGGGTCTAATAAGTAACTGGCATCGGTATAACCGAAAAAGAGTGGCGTTAAGTCGAGTACCAAAGGGGTAGGTACACTCGACAATGCAAAATGGGATAAACTAGCCCACTTTCAAAATTACCATAAGGTAAACGAATATGTCTTTAGTGCCATTTCGGTGTTAGCACGATACTGTGTCGAGCTATACAATTCACAGCAGACGAGATGTTCGTTCTAGTACATTAGACCAAGTACAATTATGCGCTTATTGTACTTAGATATGAACATCATGGTTCAATATCTCTTCGTTGTCTCATCTGTGACGGACCGGGTCTATATCAATGTCTAGTAATCGGACGATCATGGGAGAATCTGAGGATTTAGCGTCATAATGACTAAAACGTCATAACACCTTCTGGGTGTAGTCTGAATCATGGACTTTGATTCAATTTTTACTGGACTCGATCATCAGGCCGAGTCACTACCGTGTCTTCCCAGATCCTTCGTCTCGAAGGCAAATCCAAAAGTGGATCGCGTAATAAAACACGCAAGGGCATAATACTTGTTCAAGTATCCCAAGCTGATCAACTACTCACTTAGGCGGGTATACCACATCCGCTCGGATTATATTAATCCATATAGTGAACAGCTTAGTCAATTAAGATCATGTTCCGTGGTCAGGAACTACTTGATTTAAGCACATGAAGTCACACATGGATCTTCATCTATATCTATTTGTCTAAATCTCCATATATATAAAACCGTGACCACAATCACATGGTACATAATCAGTTTTTCAGAAACTACTAAACTAATAAAGTAGGGGACCGTTATAACGTCCATTACGAGGAAATAAACCATCTCGTAATCAATTCCAAGGTGTGAGAGAAGCCTTGCGCTACTAGGCGAGCATTCTACAATTTCATGCTCCTAGATCCTTTATAATCTCGTGCGACAAACGAGTTTAAGTTCACCACCTCTGGGGCTGAACGAATTAAGAACCGGTCAACTTCCTCGTATCTTGGGAAGGACGACAGACTGACGGTCGATGGCAGCGTCATTTGCTTGGCGGGTTCGGCCGATGGGACATCTATCCTTGCAAACATTTTATAGCAAGTATAAATAATCTCATGACATCTCATAAAGTCATTAAATGCGTTTGGAATTTAGTTAGACTTGAGGGAGTCTATGGACTTACTTATCACTAAGTGCAGTTTTGGGGATCAAGCTAAGACTGAGTGGGAATACCATATTACATCACGTCGTTCCTTATCAACGTTCACGTGCATATCTCCCCCTAACGACCGGGAGAAAAGTCTTAGCGATGTCACTTTCGCATATCATGCGGTAAAGAGATCATTTTCCAAGGTTACGATATCAAATGATAGGCAGAGGATTCATAATCGACTTATGTCCCATTCAGAGGTCCATATTTTGAACGCTATAACGGCTCAATCAAAATATTAATTAAGCACTCTAAACACGCGTTAATATAAGACTTCTGGCTCATAACCAGTAAACAGCTGGTACACTTATGGTGTTTGAGTGTCTATGAGCCTCATAATGGACAAATGCAGCAAAGTAGCATAACCCCACATGGAAAACTAAATCTTGATGCGCAAGACCAAGAAGTGCATGCAATCATTTGCAGTCGCATCATCAAACTTTTCGTGAGTCCATTTGGGTCTGAACATAATCAACAGGATGTTCAATTTCAATTCCCAAAATCAAGTAATTCAAATAAAAATTTTGATTCTTACTATTCGGAGTTATCAAGTCGACTAGACTTTTCAAGATAATCCGGATCATAAGCCATCAACTTAATGATAGGGCTAAAAATTTGGTAAATGCTGCATTTCTGTGGACAACAATAAAATGTGACCTTATTGTCGATGCATCAACCATAACCATTTATATTTATGGTCCGTCTTATGGTTGGATAAGTGCATAATAACTCCTTCAATTCTTTACAAGAATTCTACGAGTCCATTTCGTGATCTTTACACATACTAGTCTTTCAAAGTGAGCATTAGTGGCATGAATTTCGGATTAATCACGAAATATATTCTCAGAGAGAATCCAAATACGATGCGATTATAAATCAACCATCGTCTTTTGACCCGGGAATATCTCATCTGGTCAATGCTACAATATCAAAATGCTCTTATCAATCGACGACAGGAGAATGATAGTACAGACAATCATGTTTTAGCATCTAAATCATTTATCATTTGACGACATGCGAAATGATAAGGTTACTTTAAAAATTGTGGTAGCAACCACTTGAAAGACATTTCAACTCCTCTAAAATAGGCTATGTAAAGAAATTTCAATTCTTTCATGAGTTATTACCATATAACACTGGTTTTCACGAATATTTTATAACTCAACAAGGTACGACAGGACCTATAAGAGCATAAAGCCCATATTTGACAAATCAATTTGGTTTTACCAAAGATTTCGATTTGGAACGACATGTCCATAATCATTGTCACAAAGGACCTTTTTAGGCAATTAGTTGGTGAAATTACGTGGTACACGGTTACCCACTATTTCCAGAAAACCAACTTTCCCACAAGTATTGCCTAAAATTTCATAATTTAAACTTTGGTCACATTTGTCAAAGAAATTTGCTCAAAACACTTTAAATTTTTTCGAGAAATTTCGTAAACAGGAAAACCATAATCTAAAAGTATGTCCAAATGGAAAAAAAAACATAAAGCAAATGGAAAAACATAATCCAGATGAGCGAAAAAACGGCTCAATGATTTATCAAAATCAATAAAGAAAGGTATCAAACTCATTTGAGCCACAAAATCTGGGGTCTCAAGAGTTTCCTTTCAGTTAACTTTAACCACATTAGCATCGAATTTTCCACCTTTATAATAGTTTTGAACTATTTAAAGAGTAACCATGCATGACATTTGTCTTTATAGCATAAAGTTGGCTCCTTGAGTATTATCTCTTCCTTTGAGACAACAGGTCATATTGTTCCTTTCAAGAACTGTCTTGGAGCTACAGGTCTTCGATTTTGACGAATGTCTAAAACCTCGCTTGGCTAGGAGATTCGTCGGGATTAAAAGTGCTCATCGGGACAATTTTCTTATCCAATAACAGATGGGCCCAATAGGATTAAAGCTGCTCATCGGGACAATTTTCTTATCCAATAACAGATGGGCGATGAAGGAACATGGTGAATATAAATTCATGATACTGCTAATGGAATACATTTTTCAAGCTAGTATTTTGGTGAAGTATCGCTCTAATATGTCAATTTGAGACATTTGTTCACCATTGTTGGCCCGTGTGCGGCTAAACCTTAGAGGGGGGGGGGGGGGTGAATAAGGTTTTTAGCGTTTTTCGCGGAATTAAACTTCTAAGCGTGATTAACAACCCTACTACCTCAATATATATTTTTGCGACAATAAATGTGCTATGGAAATATGAATGAATTTAAACATGCGCACAATCACAAAAATGTAAGTTGCGGAAAGTAAATAGTAAGGGAAAGAAAATGACACCGCGATTTATAGAGGTTCGGCAAACGCGCCTACGTCCTCTCCTCGGTACTACCGAGTATTTCACTAAAAAACTTCTTTCGGATATTACAATCCTATCGAGCTAATCAACCGATTAAGCTCCCCCTCACTTTATGAGTGTCCCGAAATGAAAAGACCTAGAGCTTTTAAGCAACTCGCTTACAAAGCCTCTACCCGATCACTCGCTCACAAATGAGTTTATAAATTACTCGTTACAATTTTGTTACAATAATGTAACTACACTCACTATTTTATTGCTTCTAAATAAGCTAATTGGTGAGATTGATGATGTTTGAGCTTTACTCTCTTTTTCTTCAATTTTCCCTCTTTTGAGTATATACACCAAAATGGTGATATTTTGGGTTTTGTATATAGGGATTGAAGGATGATAATTAGTGTGATGATTGGTGTGTTTGGAGAGAGATTTGAGGTGGTATATATAACAGCAAAGTCTGTTTTTCTGGGTTATGACCGTTGAAGATATAACAGCTCTTTTCTAGAATAAGCTGAAAAGCTGTTTTCGAAAACTGCAGAAAACGATCGGTCGTTTTCTACAGTCGATCGGTCGTTTTACAGAAAACGATCGGTCGTTTTCTGAAAATGATCGGTCGTTTTCTGAAAATGATCGGTCGTTTTTATACTGGACTCACTGGAAGAAATTTGACCAAAAACGATCGGTCGTTTTTGTCCAGTCGATCGGTCGACTGTAATCCTGGTCCCGTAAATCTTCGAATGCTCATAACTCCTTCGTTTTAGCTCCGATTTTGGTTCCGCTTGAACCTATGACTTCGTTATCGAATGCTCTATCATTTAAAGACCTGAAATATACGTTTTCTATTTTTGTACAAGACAAGAGTTATATCATCGAAATCGTAAAATCATTAAACGCATAATCGAAGTAATAATCAAAATCATTATTGAACTCTATGTTCAACAATCTCCCCCATTTTGATTATGACAAACTAATGATGATTTTACAAGATACAAGAAAAATATCTCCTCCATTTTAACAAAACGCATTACACCAAATTATATCATTTTTCTCCCCCTTTGGCATTATCAAAATGCAATCAATAATAAAAAAATATGGGGTTATGTGAAGGGTTTTTAAAGAAAAACCAAAACATGAAAAATGTAAATATGATGCATATACCTGACTCAACTAATCACATATATGTAGATAATAAAGGTTAGAGTATACCAAATATGTGATGTTGGGTCCGCTCGCTAATGACATTTGCATTGAACGTTTCCGAGTCCAAATAGGTGGTACCATTTGTTGGTATGCCTTCCACCTTTGTCGATTAATGGCACCTCATTCTTGACGGTGGAGTCGATCTTCTTGACTTCCACGGCTTTTGTCGGCGTTGCCAACCACTTGTTGATTTTCTCCTTTTGGATGGAGATACCTTTTTGTCGGTTTTGCCAACCACTTGTCGATTTTCTCCTTTTGGATGGAGATACCTACAACACAAGATTTGTCTTTTTGTACCCAATTTCTTTTGGGTCCGACATTGTTAGTGGCTCGGGTCTTTACTACCCATTTCAAATCGCTTCTACTAAAATGGAAACGATAAGGGCATCTAGAAGAAATATGCTCATTTCTACTACAATGCACACAATGCTTAGACTTTTTAGTATAACGAGAGTTATACGATGTTTTGGAAAGGTTTTTCGGAGTATCCATTTTGGTTTTAAAACCTATACCTTTCCTATCATTAAAAGATTTTTGAAAAATCTTGGAAGTACTCCCTTTAGTAAAAACAACCTCTTGTTTAGGTGGAATAGGAGTTGTAGAAATCTTAGAGGCTTTAACGAAGCGGGTTTTGTTAGAAGTAGACCCAATGCAATCAAAACCTAAACCGCTCTTATCATTGAAATCTTTTTGACAACTCAAAATGTTTTCTAAAACGGTTTTACCTTTAGAAAACTTTGAAGTAGTTAAATTAAGTTTTTCAATGGAAATGACAAGATCGTTGTTTTTAGTTTTCAACGATTCATTCTCGGTTTCTAAAACCTTGACCTTGTCATTTAAGTTAAAAGCATGAGAACTCAAAACCTTGTTTTTGCTTTTAACTTTATCGAAAGCATCCTTCAACTCTTCAAAATTTTCTAATAAATCACAATCTAAGGAAGATGGTTTTGAAAGAGTTTTAGTAAGTCTAGAGACTTCATTTTTAAGAAAATTGATCTCGGTTTGTAAAGACTTATTATGAATGACGAGATCATTGTTTTTGTCTTTCAAGTCTTCCTTTTCGTCATCTATATCAAGTAAAGAGAATGACGATGTTGGAATAGACTCATTTTCAATTTTATCTCTTTTTAAAGATCTTATTTCTTCATTGAGAGAAGAATTTATCTTTTTAAGAGATTTGACCTTCTCTACAAGCTTAGGAAATTTTTCGGAATAAATATCGCACATATGAAGTAATTCATCATAAGAAGGATCATTTACCTCATCGGCTTCGCTTTCACTTTCGCTTGAAGAAGAGAGGTTTTGTTCATGGCTTTCTTCCATGGCCATATAGCAACCAAGGTGAGAAACTTCATCTTGGTCGGAGCTATCGCTAGAGCTTGAATCGAATATCTTCTTCTTGGCTTTGCTCTTGCGATTCTTTAGGCAATCTCTCGCCAAGTGTCCTTCCTTGCCACAAGTATAGCAAACAAAATCGTTAGAATAAATTGAATTATTTGACGATTTACCTTTATGTTTGCGGTGGTCTTTTAGCTTGAGTATTTCCTTGACGATTCGAATGATTTGCATTGAATTTTCGTCGTCATTGGATAGCTCATCGCTTTCGTCACAAGTTGTTCCTTTGAAAGCTATCTCCCTCCTTTTTGAGATTGGCTTGTGACTATTGAGGGTGATCTCGTGAGTAATAAGTGAACCCGTCAATGCATCAAGAGTGTAAGTATTCATGTCGTGCGCCTCTTGAATTGCGGTGACTTTTGGTTCCCATTCCTTCGGCTAGCTCCGAATCACCTTTGAGACCATTTCCTTACAAGATAAATGCTTACCAAGAGATGTTAATCCGTTAGTAATAGTAGTAAATCTAGCAAGCATATCGGAAATGGTTTCACCCTCGCTCATTTTAAAAAGTTCGTAATCGTGCACTAGAATTTGGAGTTTGCAATCCTTAACTTGGTTAGTGCCCTCGTGCATAACTACTAACTTATCCCACATACCCTTAGCGGTTTTACAAGCGGAAATTTTGTTGTACTCGTTAGGAGAAACGGCACAAACAATAGCATACATCGCTTTAGCGTTAGTAGAGTAGGCTTCTAGTTGAGCGTTATCTAGGTCCTCTACGGGGATTGGGTTTTCGCTATTTTCGTGTTTAGGAGCGGAATATCCTACTTTAATAATCTTCCAAAGATTAACATTATAGCTTTGTAGGAACATACTCATCCTATCCTTCCAATATGAATAATTTACCCCATCAAAGTATGGTGGAGTATTGGGTGATGAAGCAATAGCGGAAGTAAAATTATATAGATTAGCCATCGGGATCTTAACTCTAGAATCGTTAAATTCCTATATGCAAGAGCCTCGGCTCTGATACCAATTGTAACGACCCGGCCCAAACGGACCGAACCGCCACGCCCGTATCAACAATATTGTCCGCTTTGGCACAACTTACCAGGGGGGTCACCCATCCTGTTACTACTCCAAGCTAAGCACGCTTAACTGTGGAGTTCCGTCCTCGCTATTGTGCCGCACGGCTTTAAAAGGACTTATTTATAGGAAATGGATCTTTAAGCTCATATACCACACGAGTACTCTCATATCTGGGCGATGTGGGACTGACGCACAACACCGCACCACAGAATTTCCTTCCTGAAAATCTGGGTCGTCACAATCACCCTCCCTTTAGGCACGACGTCCTCTTCGGACACGTCGTCCTTCAGGGGGTCCACACACACGTGCTAGTCCCCACATTTCCGGCCAGATAGAGGCTCTGATACCATCTGTTGGCCCGTGTGCGGCTAAACCTTAGAGGGGGGGGGGGTGAATAAGGTTTTTAGCGTTTTTCGCGGAATTAAACTTCTAAGCGTGATTAACAACCCCACTACCTCAATATATATTTTTGCGACAATAAATGTGCTATGGAAATATGAATGAATTTAAACATGCGCACAATCACAAAAATGTAAGTTGCGGAAAGTAAATAGTAAGGGAAAGAAAATGACACCGCGATTTATAGAGGTTCGGCAAACGCGCCTACGTCCTCTCCTCGGTACTACCGAGTATTTCACTAAAAAAACTTCTTTCGGATATTACAATCCTATCGAGCTAATCAACCGATTAAGCTCCCCCTCACTTTATGTCAATTTGAGACATTTGTTCACCATAGACGTCATCACGTCTCAAATGTGGCGACGGAATAAAATCGACGTCTTAGCCTTCATCTCATGAGTAACAATAAACTCATGTTTTACTCATCAAAGATGGCATCCAAAAAAAAATTGGGAATCACATGCTCACACATCAGGGTGACTAACATGTGATGACGGAATAAGATCATTCTCTAAACAGTCATTTCGTAAGTATGCTTTGCGATTTACTCATCATAGATGGCGTCCAACTTGTGTTGGGAGTTCTGTATTAGTTATCATATAAAACGACTGGTTTATATGTTTATGGTTTGCACAACCACAAACTTTATTTCAAAACGACAGGTTCGAATACTAGTTTTGCTTCTCATATGAATTGGTTCTCATTGATCAAACGATGGGTCGATATTGAAACACCAATTCGGCGAAACATACATCACTATATAAACACGCTCGGGGAAATTATTATTTATTCAACCACTTTCGGTAGCTTTACTTGAACACGACCAAGAAAGACAGTGAGGGTGGAGGGCATGAATGCCACTTAAAACTTGACCACATTAGGATAGGAACTATCTGCCTATATCTTTCCTAGACATCGTATCCAAATAGGTGAGCCTAATTGGGAAAGTTTCATAATTTTTCCAACTTAAATATGAAATATGTGATTTCGTAAATTACCATATTGTAAAAACATGGTAGTGATAAATATTTAGATTGTACATGTTGGCATGATTAATTATTCTAACATGGTAGCACATATTGCTAATAAGGAAATTAATTAAGGTTATCAATCTAAATCTACCAAGTTACACTAGCAATATATAACTCAATCTTTTATTATTTCTGCCGTATGTGTATATTTTATTAATGACAATTACAACATGCGGGGTACAGTATATTTAATTACTAATTTACCATATCACATGCAGGGAGGGAAAATTTTAGTTATAATTATACAATATACATGTAAGTTCGTAATCTTTAAATCACACCGTACGAAAACAAATTATTAGGGTAATTACCGAATTATCTAGCAAGAATTTATGTCATAAATATTTATTTTTCTTGCAGTGATCCATCTGACTTTGACAAAGTCACAAACAAAAAAAAAACCTACATACATGCGTAGTTTCTACACCCATGCAAGTTAATCACAAGAATCACATATTATATATATATAACTCATGTTGTTTTTCATTTTTTTTATGCAGTAGCAAATTAGGTCACATGCAATTTTCTACCTTCACAATTTATAAAAATAAGTTTGTCTGTGTACCGTACACCTCGTATTTTGGGGAAGGCCGATCGAACACAAAAAAAAACTTTAAAGTTTGGCCGTATGTTTATAAACCAATATTCGACCTTAAACCTTGTTATTCGAATAAATACCCCAATCTTTTAGCTTTTATTCCAATCTCCGTGAGCAAAGTGCTGATAACGTGTTGTGAGTCTTATTAGCTCAGTATACATATTATATATGAGACATAGAGAGAACATAGAGAGAGAGAACAGTAGGTTTTTATTCATTCATATGTGTACATTCATATGTGTAGAGATACAAGATTCATAACTCTCTTTATATAGATAGAGGGGTAGGATTACAAAACTACTTGTGCCCAACTAAAGCCCATAAAGTACAAACTCAAGAGTACAATAATATTCTATAACAGTTAGTAAATATTGAAAAATGTGAAAGTTAGTTAGTAAGTCAATTGGTATTTACTAACTACCAAATAAGTTAGAGTTTTTAGTTGGTATATGGTCATTTTATTGCAGTGGATGAAGGAATATTAGAAGCCATCCATATATACAATTCTTTTCAAGAGAATTGTACGTTGTTAGCTAGGATCTCTAAACCAAGATACCTAACTGGCAATATGTATTCATCTTAATGCAGGTCCAGCTTAATATTATTTACCTCACTAATCTGATCAATAGCACAGTATAGCATGTTATTTTTACTAGAGTTGGGACTAAGAAGTCGAAAATAAAAACATAAAACCCCTTTATTCTCTATATATAACGCGTTTTTTTACCACACTGGGGTTGATACTTAGTTGTGGGTTCTTATTTAGCGGACGGGGTTAGTTTGGGTTGATTTCATTTGGTTTTGCTTGTGTTCTAAATAACAGTTCAATTTTGATTTATGATATGCTAGATTTATAAAAAGAAAATAATGAAATTAGAGAGTCGAATGGCTCTCTTTGCTTGATTTCTTCTACTTTTTACCTTTATATATTTTCTTATTTCTTCTCTCTTTTTACCTTCTCATTATTTCATGAATGACTTACAAATACTTCACGACATATATAATTTTAATTGTAACCAACTGATTTATTCCCTGTTTGTCTTTTATGTCATTTAAAATAAACTAGGTCGTATTCATAGGAATCCCAAAGTCAACACATATAATTTTAATTGTAACCAACTGATTTATTCCCTGTTTGTCTTTTATGTCCTTTAAAATAAACTAGGTCGTATTCATAGGAATCCCAAAGTCAACACATATAATTTTAATTGTAACCAACTGATTTATTCCCTGTTTGTCTTTTATGTCCTTTAAAATAAACTAGGTCGTATTCATAGGAATCCCAAAGTCAACACAATGAGAGATTACCACATGTTCGAAGCATACATAGCCAACTAAAAATATTAAAATCAAATTGTAATCACCATATTTCGAAGCATACGTAGAACAAAAGCCAAAGGACATACGTACTCAACATAAGTTCGAAGAAATTGTAATCACCATTTGTGTCTTTATGCCATCTTACTATACATATACATATGTGTGGCCCCAAACCCAACAACAATGACGTAGTATACAAAAATGAATGGATAATAATCTACTCCTATGTTAAGTGAATTTGTTAACTTTAGCACAAGCAGAAATTGTGTAACAACAAAATATGTCGTTGTATTGTTTTTATCTTATTGTTAAATTAAGTGATATTCATTTTAGTAACAAATATTTTGATTATATACTTACATTTTATTCTGGTGCCATTTGTTTTTACGCATAACTAGACTACTAAACAATTTATTAATTAATAAGCGTTACCTATCCTATAAATGTCCTATCCATAAACACATCAAAACAGGCATATGATAATTAAGTAAAACCTTCTCTTGGAAATATAGAATCAATAGCTAGCCTTGCCTAAAATGGAGTGGTCTTTGAGCTACTTAGTATGGTCCCTTATTTATACCTTCCCTATCCTCACAATTATCTTGGTGCTGCACCACCGGCAGCAAAAGTCAGTCCCGAACCGTCTCCCTCCCTCCCCGCCTGGATGGCCTGTTGTTGGCAACATGTTCCAACTAGGGGATATGCCACATCATACTCTAGCTGGGCTTCGTGTAAAGTATGGCCCCGTTATTTGGCTACGGTTGGGCTCAATAAACACCATGGTGATCCAATCAGCGAAGGCCGCGTCAGAGCTGTTCAGGAACTGTGACGCGGCCTTCGCTGACCGCACCATTATTGAGCTCATGAGATCTCACGATTTCCATTCGAATTCGGCCTCCCTCGCCGCCTATGGCCCGCATTGGCGCATGATGAGACGGATATGCACCATGCAAATGGTGACCGTTAGAAAAGTCACCGACACCGAGCCGATCAGGCAAAAGTGCATCGGAGACATGCTTACATGGATCAAGGAAGAGGTCCATACCGGAAAGGGGAGTGGGGTCCATGTGGCAAGGTTTGTTTTCCTCGCCTCGTTCAATGTGTTGGGGAACCTGATGCTGTCGCGGGACCTGGTGGGTCCCGCGACGAAAGAGGGAACAGAGTTCTTTGATTCTATGGTGGCGCTTATGGAGTGGGCAGGCCATCCTAACATAGTGGATGTTTTTCCATTTTTGAGGTGGCTGGACCCTCAAGGATTGAAGAGGAAAATGGATAGGGATATGGGAAAAGCATTAGAAATAGCTGCAGGATTTGTTAAAGAGAGAGTTAAGGAAAGAGAGGGTGGTGAAGAAAAGAAGAATGATTTCTTGGATTTGTTGTTGGATTATGAGGGCAATGGGAAAGATGAGCCTGATAAAATCACTGACCACAATATCCACATCTTTATCACGGTAAGTCATGAAAATTTCACTTTCTTTGCTTGGCAAACTCCATAACAGATTCTTCTTTTACTTTCATTTCCACTGTACAAAATATCAGAATATATAGCAATAGTTTAGTAACGGTTTGCATTATATTATACGACTTGTTGCAATTTGGCAACAATAAGTGCTGATAATTGTTAATTTCTTGTTGCAGAATGTTGAGCAATAAGATGTATAACAGCTGACCATTTGTTGCTATCCTGTTTTTTTTTTTAACATCATGAACGTTTATTAAATATACTTTGGATCGGCAAACAGTGTTTTCCTTCATTAGTATCGTGATTCAAGATTTTTATAAATTCTAGTTCTAACTAGTATGTTTCGGTTACACACCAATTACTTTTTTCTTGTAATATGCCAGCAAGCGAGCACCTATATAGAACTAGATAAACAAGGCCTTAAAATGAAGATAATTTTTATCCTGCTAATTTGAATGAACATAATATCTCTCGGGAGTGACAATACTAAGTATTCGGAAAATTCAAAACATTTTAATCACCTTGTAATGAAAAGCCAAAAGCCATCCATAACATTGCAGTTACGTTGGAGTACTATTGTCTTATACTCCTACTATTTTGTAAACTTTATGTTTCATTGTGCAGGAACTATTTCTAGCAGGATCAGAAACAACTAGTAGCACGACAGAATGGGCATTGACGGAGCTCTTATGTAATCCCGATACCTTAGAGAAGGTTAACAATGAACTAAGCAATGTTGTCGGACCAAATAGGAAACTAGAAGAAAAAGATATTGGCAATTTGCCTTATCTGCAAGGTGTGGTGAAAGAAACAATGCGTTTGCATCCTCCCATCCCGCTCCTAGTCCCTCGAAAAGCCATTCACGACACTGAATACATGGGGTACGCCTTACTTTTCCACAAAGATTTACGCATATAAATCTATATTATCTACACACACGCATATAATTAGTGGAGTCTGCAAAATTACATTCCAAATTCATGAAAAAATATACGCTACTACACGAAAAGATCAAGGAGTAGAATGAAGTAGGCACCAACACCCATATTAAGAAAAACTCGGGTCATTTTTAATCACCAAAATAATCATTTTATTATTAATTAAAATAATAAGCTTATACATGCATCACCGTCTAAACTCGATTATTTAGAATAAATTTTCCAAAAAAGAAGTACATGAATTAGTTATTCATCACCCTGCATTAAAGGGAACAAAATACAAAAATTTCACAACCTCCCATATAGGAATATTGCTGGATTGTCAATTTTGCAACTACTAATTGATCTATTCTTACCAAAAAAAAAAAAAAAAAAGAAGGAATTTTGGGTGTTGAGGTGGAGATGAGATGGCCATACAACCTCGATCGAAATGTCATATTCATTACGATCCACTTATTTAGAATTTAGATTGATCTGATAGAGCTCATTTGTGCAATATTATTTTGGGACATGAGTCACATGACGATGGGTCATAAGACGTGGGTATGTGTGAGTGAAAGCCAAATTTTATTATTGTCTATTGGTATGGTTTGCGGTATCGTTAAACACTAAACCGAACTGATTTTCGCTCACCCCTACATATGGCAATCAGTAAGATTCATTCCGATGCTTTATTATATATTTTCATTATCCAAAGGTCAACTTTTTTAAAATATATGTAAATATATAGATAAATGTATGGGTGTGTATATATAAGTCGTTTTTATCATCTCTCCCAAAGAGTCAACATTTTGAAAAATATATATATATTGGGGGAAGGATGGTTGGCCCGACTTCACGGATTGCTCAATACTCAAATTATTCGGGTGTCCGTAGTATTTTTATCAAGCAAAATAAAATAAAACCAGTTTCATTTTAATTAATATATATATATATATATATATATATGGGTGTTTTCTTTTGTAAATATTGAATTAATACAATTGCCAATTTGGGCTGAAACTAAGTTTATAATAAACTGAGTTTTATATAATTATATTGGGCTGAACTATTTCCCAAAAAAAAAAAAAACTGCCACAGACCCAATCCTTACTTGACTTGGCTCTGGGCCGTCCCTGAAAAAATGTTATATTTACACCAACTTATACATCAACTTGGATATTTTTTTGCAAAAACGCTCAAATCAATATTTGATTAATGCAAATCTTCACAGTTTCATGACGAGAACACAAATATGTCTTGTTTTTTTTTTTCTGATATGTATATTGACATGTTTTTAGAAATTATGGTAAAATTTAACAAAACAAGACATTATAATTATATATCTCGAAAAAAAAAATAAGACGCATCTTTGTGTTCTCGTCGTGAAATCATAGAGATTTACATTAATCAAATCTTAATTTAAAACGTTTTTACAAAAAAATATTCAAATTGATGTTCATATAACCTCAATATATATATATATACTACATATATATATATATACTACATATAGAGCCAGTCCTTTGGTCAGCTAAGTCAGCTAAGCGGATCGGGTAATGTCCGAAAATGATTTTTTTTAATTTTTTGGAAAAATCTATACAAAAGTGTATTACTTATTTTTGTCTAATAAAGGTATAGGAATTAAAATTTTCAGTCACCGACACTGTCCATAAAAACAGACTATTTCTTCAATCTTAAAATTTATAGTCATTAAATTAATTGATTTTTTGAATTTAATACGACTGTAATTTGTTCTGTTCATCCACTTTCACTATATACCAACATGTTCCAATCACTACAAAATAATGTTTGATTTAATGAGAGTTAAAAGTTGTCACAAGTCTGTCACAAATTGACTAAACTGTCACAAAACCGCCATAAAAACCGTTGTTAATAAGCTCGTAATAAAAAATACCGTCACTAATCCCGTCGGTATTTGGTTATTTTTTTTATAGTGAATGGAAACCTTAAAAAAACGCCCTAACGGAGAAACACTTTGTCAAAGATTTCATGCAACATTAACTTCATTTTCAAATGCTTCTGAATAAGAAAATGCCATACTTTATCTAGTAATTATTATGTTACAGCATTCTCAAATTGTAATCACTAAAACTACTAACAAACGGGGTGAATACTTTTTCCTCAACAGCTATCAAATACCGAAAAACACACAGCTCTTCATAAACACATGGGCGATTGGAAGAGATCCAGATGTTTGGGACGAGCCTACTGATTTCAAGCCCGAGAGGTTCATTGGCTCAAATATAGATTACAAGGGTCAAAACTACGAGTTGATACCATTTGGTGCTGGCCGTAGAATGTGTGCGGGTGTACCCTTAGGCCACCGCATGTTGGTTCTTGCTTTAGGCTCTCTTCTTCATGAGTTTTATTGGGAATTTGCGAATGGAATCACACCCGCCACCGTCGATAGGAAAGAGAGGCTGGGGGTGGTGGTAAGGAAAGTGGATCCGCTGATCGCGATAGCAAAAGAAAAAAGAAATAAAAATTGAGTGATGCTCGAGATAAAATGGTTTGTCTTGTTCTTATATGTATATGGAAGGTTAATGTGAAGAATTTATTTTCTTAACTGTAAGTTTTTAAGTTGTCTTGTTTAATATTTTGAGAAATGGAAGGAAATGTGTTTATTTGGGTTTGCGTTGATTTTTTTTAGGTATAAATTGTTGAGCTAGTGTTATGAATATTTGATTTCCATGGATTTAACTGAAGCTGTTGTTTACACTTTTTTGCCTATGATTTATTTGATCTGTTGATTTAAGTTATGTATTTTCGAGATAACCTCGAGTTTTTATTTAATAATTACAAATTCTGAAGCTAGGTGTGCACTTCTTTTAGTGTGCATATAGATTTTTATCCACTTATTGAAATGTATAAAAAAGTGCATACTAATTGTTAAACACTTTCAAAAAGATAAGAATGCATTTCAATAGAAATGATATGCACTTAATTTAGAAGAAGGGTGCAATTAGTTTTATTTTTCTTTATAAAACGATATGTGATTGATAACTTAATTTAAAAGTTTAGTATCATGTTTTATGGGCTAGAAATAAATAAAAACACTTTAACCTTACGAATTCAAAAATATGAAAATAAAGAACTCAAAAAATGATATGTTTTTTTTAATATGAATGAATGTGCACTTTGTGTAGTATATACTTGTGTTTGGTATTTGAAAAAAGGTAAAATTACAAAAACATACAAATTTTCAAATCTAATTACTAAAAACTACAAATCAAAACTTTTATTTTCAAAACATATATACATCTCTAATAAATATATGTAATTATATGTTTGTATGTTTTGAAAAGAAACTTTTAAGTATTGGTTAATTGTATGTTTTAGTTAATTTTATGTTTTAGGGATAGTCATCTGAAAGTAGTCAATTCAAAAAAAAAATGGTCCTCCAGACGAGCTTAGCAAACCTTTAAGTCTTTAGCAAGAATCCGACGGGCTTGGTAAAACTACATAGGGTTGCCGGGAGCTTTTTCGAGTTCCCCAAAACCTAGATTAGCTTCTTCGAAGCTCTAAGAGCTGCACAAAGGTCTAGCGAGCGACCCTAAATTTTGGCAAACTTATGATGGGTTGTCCGAAGCTTCATCGAGCTTTGTCATGAGAGCTCTGATGAGGATTATACTATTGCTTGACGAGGATTTCAAAATATTTGCAGATATCACAATAATATTAGTAATGTTGTGTGAGATATTAAACAGATATATAGATATGCACATACAAGTATATGAAAAGACAAACGAACATTTTATTAATATGATCGAATGTAAAGTGATACGTATATGAGATCTTCTAACCCAATTTATATAGTAGATGATCGGGGTTACAAGACTTGTTAAGACCAACTTAAAGATTAATTAAAACATCAAGCTAAAATAATCAAATAATATTCTAGAACAAGTAACAAATACTACTCTAAATCATTAACAACAAACCTTTAAATTGTTTAATTAAAATCAACGCGCTTTCGTACAGGAATTACTCCACAGTTATCACATTTGATCATTATAAGAAAAAATTCATTTAAGATCATAATTTTTTTCCAGTTATGTTGCTAAGGTGGTTATGGCTAAATTTTAGCAACAAATAGCAACATAATTTGTCACTAAACTCTTGCTAAAATTTAGCCACAACTATTTTAGCAATATAAGCGAAAATTAATTATGATGATAAATGAACTTTTTAGATTTTTTTAAAACTTGCTAGATTTTTTTAAAAAAGTTTTAATTCAAATTGTGTATTGGGTTTATTTTATTGATGATGAAACCATGAAAGTCAACTATTTTAGTTGAAAAAATCAAATAATGATGGAACTATCATGCCCATCATGGGGTAGTTATCATAGCCTGGCCCCAATTAAAAGTTCCATTAAATTTAGAAAACAGGCCCCTACACCTCAGATATGAATGGATTGATAATCAATTAGGCCTTGTCATCAAACGGTAAATTATTTTTGAAAAAAATATTACTCCATGGTTTTCCTAATTAACTGTGTTCTATAAAATTACATACAATTTTAACTGTATCATAATATATATATATATTTTTAAAATTAAATCATATAATTTAATGTTTGAACCATATGATTAATTTTCTAAAAAATTCATTCCAATAAATTTAATACAAGTTATTAGTCTATTAAAAATTCATTCCAATAAATTTAATACAAGTTATTAGTCTATTAAAATCAATGTTTTAAATAGCGTTATCGCTACCATAGCGTTTTTTTTAGAGAAACGCTAAAAGCGCAAATAGCGTAGCAACGTAGAGCTTTGCGATGCATTTTTTTTTGCCTAAATATATAACAATATAGCCCTATAGTCATACAATTTATACTAATTATGTTAACAAAATTTAAAGTTAAAAGAATTAGGTGTGGTTTTTTGGGAAAAGAGAGGGAGACATTTTGGTTAAAAAAATCTATGGTTTTTTAAGTATTTGAGAATAAATGTATTTTTTTGATATATTAATTACTATATGAAGTAATTTGTGACATGTTATTTACTATAAAAGCGAATATGTGACATGTTATTAATTATAAAGGCTAATTGTGGCATGTTATATGCTAAAGGGGCTAATTAAAATATGTTATAAACTATAGGGGTCAGCCCAGTATTTACACTACCAGTCACTGTAATATGTTTGAAAAACTCGCTATTTACGCTACCAGTCCAGAAATTTCGCACCTTTTGCACTTTTAATCCCAATAGCACGAATTTAGCGCTTTTCCCTTCCAAATAACGTTTTTTCGATGCGTTTTTTTTTCAAAAAAACGCTATTTCACACAATATAGCACAACATAGCGCGTTTTTTAAAATATGGATCAAAATTACAAGTGAATTACATCTTTTCAACATTCTCTTAAGACATTTTTTGTCAGAATCGTATAATAACTCTGGATATTTTTAAGTACTTAAAGAAGCATGCCCATTAGTAACACGTTCGAGTGATAAGCTATATATAACCACCGTCCAGAAGTAAATTTAAGTATATATAACCATCGTCCAGAAGTAAACTTAAGTTGGAAAAATTATAGTTTACTACTTCAAACTATTGGTGGTTAAGAAAATGCATACTCACCTACGAACATCGACAATTTACATACTCAACTATAACAAATAAAACAATCAACACACTATTGTTAACTTTTGTTGAACTTTAAACGGAATTTTGATCATGTGGGATTGCATAGTCACTTTGAATGAGAATTGTCTGTTTTGCACATGATCGCACAAGACCAAACTTCCCTTAAAAAGTCAACAAACGTTAACTAGAGTGCTGCGATTGCTTGATTTGTTATAGATGACTATTCAAATTGTTAATGCTAATAGGTGGGTATGTAGTAAACAATAATTTTCCCAATTAAGTTACAAACCAACCAACCCAGAAACTCAAACAGAAGATTCAGAATTATAGCATTCTGAAGAAAAAAACCTATGCTAGTATATCTAAAGTCAAAAGAATGAAACAAAATTACCTTTTAAAAAATTAATTAATTAACAGTAATATGGATTAGCTTATGGCTACAGGTAGGTCTTTTCTTGAACTGCAACCAAGATACAACACCATGGATTTAAGTTTTTGTCGGAGCCTCCTAGTAGATACAGATTTTTTCAGATATAAAGTACACTCAAGTTAATCCCCATCTTCAAATGAATTTACTCCTTCATGGTAAAGTAGTGTGGAGCCAACTCAGGTAACCACAAGTAATCGATTCTTGTAAGATTGCGAATATAATTATTATTAGTTTGGACTAATTCATTAAAAATGACACACTCTGGCTTTGACCGGAATAACGCTGAAGATGGGTGGATCTGAACAACCTGCCCGCTTGACAAAACTCTGCCATTTGCACAAGATACAGTGAAATGTCGAATAAAGTAGAGAAGGGAAATATATACTACAAGTAAATAAGAAAAAAATTAAAGTTTAGGATGTCCACGAAAGGGTAACACTCAGGCTGCAGTCACCCATGGGTTTTGGGTAAACAATACTTTCAAGATTCTCAAAAAAGGAATAAACCGACTTGTCTTGTTTTAAAACATTTTTGTTGGAGACAATCTGGAAAAAAAGAAACTCTCAAAAGGTTTATCAAAAGCAACATTTTGGAAAAGGATTTCTTCTTAAAGGGAATTTTTTTATCTCAAATGGATAACTCAACAATACCTGTATGTGTTATCAGGTTGCTTTAAAGCTGCTTTGAGGAAAAAGGCAGCTGCAAGGCAACGACGAAACTGGATCGTATCATCACCACAAGAAGTAACACGAAGACCCATTTTTTCAACATAACTTCGAATTTGCCTGCAAGAACAGATTGAGTTTAAATAAAATGATCATTGATGTACAATTACCACAAAGATATGGTTAAAGGGAAGACTTGATAAGAAAAAAATAACCATTTTCCCCACTAAAAGAATTTAGAACTAAAGCATTAGCAATATTTGTTAGCAGCTAATACTCTCTATATTCATATGCATCAGTGACAAGTTTTAAACATTAAAATCTAGCTGGATTTTCAGGATAATGAAGCTTGCCTGTGAATGTCACGAGCATGCCTGAGGGAGCGGCTGTTGACAAAATTATCGTAGCACCATTTTCCTAATTTCTTCTCAGCTTTATCACGTGCGATCCCCTGATTAGACTTCTCCAAAAAATCATTAGAAGCCCGATATACATTTATCATGGTCAAATGGTCTCCATCTACACTTGAGAAGCTCTTTGTTACCTTTCGTGCCTGCACAAAAAAGAGGGGAAATTAGTATGATTGTTCATTGATACCTAACCTATTAGTATGGATTGTTCACCGACACCTCACCCCAAAATAATAACTCTGATATATTTATCTGTTAGTTTCGAGCAAGCACTCTTTAAAATGCTTTTTTTTTTTTGAGGTTTCAGCTCTCCTTACCACTTCATTCATGAAAAATGAAAAATGAAAAAAATAAAAGATCCTTTATGCAAAAAGAATTATAGACTTGTCTACAAGTATCTAGACTAGAATTGTTAGAACTCACTCTGCAGTGTATTTCTATCCCTGCAATTAATTTCCCTCCATACTTCTAAAATCTACTTTAGTTTCAAACTCTGACTGATCAAGGAAGATCAAGTATCGGCAGAGTTAATCGATGATGCCGTAATCATCCAATGTAGCTTTTCTCATGTCCATGGTTAAATAGGTTCAATTGCTTAAAAAATCCAATTACTTTAAAAAAGAAACTGCATATCTAAATATCTAAAACAGAATAACTCGCAGATAATTCCATGTGAAAAAAAAATATAAGAAATCAGAACTTCTAAGATACGCGATTACTACTTTCAGATTTGAACACAATATCACAGTTACATGCAGATATAGTATACATAAAAATAAGAAGGGTATCAAAAGTTAGAGAAGGTTGCAAGGGAAAGAATACCACCTCCTCCAACCTGTCACGAGGCGTATAGAAAATAGATTCGACAGAGAGCATTGCAACAGTTATTAACATTTCTTCCAAACAGTTGAAATGAGTAGCTAGGATGAGAGCCTTAGAATAAAAAGGTTCTAAAGGCAACCGAGCCATTTGATGCCCTACTGGGTCTGACATTTTGTATTCATCATTTAAAGCGCCTAACAAGCACAGCAACTCCAACGCTTTGACAACAGCGTCACTGTTGAAGATAATATAATATTCATAAGTGATACCAAATATGAGATTGAGTAAAAAGAAAAGGAAAAAGAAAAAGAAACTCTATTGTGGGCAGTGATATTAGCCCCGAGAACTTTTAGGCCCTCCCTCGTATTTACCCCAAAAAGCATCAGTGCAAATGAGATCTATGCACTTTGGTCCCCAGAAGATTATCACAATTGCAGGGGAAATTTTGGTTGGACCAATGGGTAGTATCCATCTCGGTGTGTGTCAATTCTTTGGGGTAAATATGGGCATCAACAATCATTTTCCTTGTTTATTATAGTAGTATTTTGTACTCTACCTGCTTGGCTTTTCCATGAAGTCAAATCCTAGTATGTCATCAATGCCAAGAGCTTTGAGTTGCAAAATGACATTTGACAGGTCACATCGCTTGATCTCTGGAAGAGTTGAATCAGACAGTTTCTCAAACTCATTTTCCGGATAGAGGCGAAAGCACTTCCCAGATTCCTCACGACCAGCACGTCCACTTCAAAAGGTAATACACAAAAAGGACACAAATTAACAAAGTTTCTTCCAATTCCATTTTCTCTTCATTGTTTAAGGATCATTCATTTAGGTCAAATTTTCAATCAAAAAGCAAAATTTCCGTTCTTCCCATAATTCTAACAAAAAACACACTTTATTTACCTAACAAAAAAATATGCAGCACTAAACTTTCCCAACTGTCCGTCTCACTGCCACATGCCTCACCTCTCTCTCTCTCTCTCTCTCTGTGTGTGTGTGTGTGTGTGTGTGTGTGTGTGTGTCCACAGCCTACCACCGAAGGCGAGTTTATTCTTTTCTAGTTTTCTTTTAGCTTATCCTGTGTTTCCGGGGAATATATAGTTTTCCAGGGACTACAGTGGTAAAGGCATGCCGGACTTCAATATCAATGGCGGTGAGTGATGTAACAAAGACGGGCATTGCCCATCATTATAGTAGGGCCTTGACGGCAGGGAGATTTTAGGAGTCCGTAACTTTGTATTTTAGTCAGAGACATTTTGATTTGTCATGTTAAAAAATATACCTAGCGCAAAGAAAAATCAGAACCTTTGCTTTAGATACATAAGTCTTCGGCTTTGTACCATAAATGAATGTTCCCTAGTTGTTTTTATGAGGAGAGATCTTTAAAGACGTGACTAACAATGTTCAAATTAATAAAGGGGTATGAGTGAGTAATTAACAAAATGGTATTAATAGTAATTCTTTAGATAATTGAGAATAGGCCTACCTTCTTTGAAGAGCTTGTGCCTTTGACGTTGGAACAACAACCAGTGCGTCGATACCAGTACGTGCATTATAGGTTCGTGCTTTAACTAATCCAGGATCAATTACATACTTTATTCCAGGTATTGTAACAGACGTCTCGGCAATATTAGTTGCCAATACAACCTGACATAATAAATAACTGATTCATTTTTTCAATCAACTGTTCTAATGTGTTGTGAAATTTTCACTTTTACGGTCAAACTCTGAAATTACAGCCAGGTATATTAAATATTTCAAGTCAAACTAACAAAAGTGTCAACATAAGCCTCAATATTTGAAAACGATCATATTTAGCGACGTTAAGAGATCGGAAACTTGTTTACTTTTTCTTTTTTGCACAACCATTGTATTGTATAACAAAAAAGAGAAAAAAACTGCTGACTACCAAGTACATATACTTGGTAACTCTATGGTAAGTTTGTGTATCCATACTTCTGCACATGTCATAAATCTAGTTAGAAGACAGTATCTACCTTCCGAAATCCAGTTTGGACTGGCATGAAAACCTGCATCTGCTTTTCTGATGGTAGAGATGAAAATATTGACAGAACTTTGAGTTTCTGATGAACTTCTGGTAATTGTTGATGTTTTTCTAAGACAAGCCTTTCAACTGACTCAATCTCTTCTTGACCGGTTAAAAATACAAGGATATCCCCAGGACCCTCCTCTAAATGTATCTGGCAGAAAAGAAGAAAAGAAAAAGGAAAAGTTAACTTCATTTTGGTTTCACAAACAAGCTTGAAATTACATTTAAGTTTTTTTTATAACCTGGAATATAGTTATTAAGGCAGCATCAACATAATCTGTCTCAGGATAACGAGTGTATAATATCTCCACAGGAAACTGCCTCCCTTGGACATGAACAGCTTTTGCACCACCAAAAAACTCGGAAAAAACACGAGCATCCAAACTGGCAGACATTATAATTAACTTCAAAGGTCTCTGTTGTTTGTTGTTGTTCTGCCACTGCTTACTATTTCGACCACCATTTTCTCTCTCTTCAGCCATGTTGTTCCCATTCGTATTACAAGTTTTAGGGTTTTCTTGTCTTGCTTTTTGAACACGCTTAAGTAAGCCGAGCAAAACATCAGTTTGGACGGTTCTCTCATGAGCCTCATCCACAATAATTGCTGAATACCTTGATAGACATGGGTCCAATAATGCTTCCCTGGCCAAATTTAACAAAAGACATGTTAAGGATATTTTATTGTTCTTAAGATATAATTGTATCTGATAACTGAGTACTCGATCATACTAGGTTAAGTGTTGAAATTGTGGGTGAGAGTCAGACAGTGTATACTTGTACAATAAGATTATTAAGATATTATATATCATGGATTTGAAATGACTACTGTCTACAATTTTATTTTTGAAATCTTCTCATTAACATAGTAAAAACTCAACTCAAAATCCACTATATATATAATTATAAATAGTGTATGTTACATATTGCAGGAGATGCCTCCAAAATCTATTACAATGTACAGACGCTAGTCCCTTTGGACATGTGGTAATTAAGTAAAACTGTCATTATGACGGGAAAAAAAAACTATCAGCAAATTAAACATGGAGCATATAGAAATGAACATAAGAAGCGAGAAATTATGCAATTGTAACATGGTGACGAAGGAATGAAACCCATCAGCAAATCCCTGTGAACATGTGGTAATCTAAGCAAAACTTTCATGATTTTCTAAAAATGCACGGAAAAAAGGAACTTCAAGATGGAAGCTTATAGAAGGAGTAAAAGTAAAATAGATTTTTGTGGATATGTACCTCAAAAGTAATCCGTCTGTCATGTATTTGATCCTTGTCGAATTGGAAGTCTTATCATCAAATCGAATAGAATACCCAACTTTCTCGCCTAACTCAACACAACATTCCTCAGCTACCCGTTTTGCAACACTAACAGCTGCAACTCGTCTAGGTTGAGTGATCCCAATCATTCTCCCATCATTGCAAAACCCCGCGTTAAATAGAAACTGTGGCAACTCTAATGAAAAAATATACATAATTAGACAATGGATTATTTAAAGGCTGCGAGATACAGCTATTGAGAAAACTGGCACAACTCATAAGGAAAGCAAGTCCACGGATATTTTATGAAAAAACTTACGAGTTGTTTTTCCACTTCCAGTTTCGCCAACAATGATCAGTATACTGTTACTCCTGACTTCTCCCACTAATCGTTTTTCAACTGTAGAAACCATTAACAGCCAGATTTAATAAGTTAAACCCTACAGATATGCAGGGATAAACAACATTTAAATTACTGTGGAATAAGACAAGGACAGTCTTCATTCTTCATTTTCAAAGACTACAAAAAAAACTAATAACACATAAACTTGATAAAAGCAAAGCAAATTAAAATATAGTTCTGCTTCTTCGCATCTATTGATTTTAATACGATTTAAAGTTTAAACCCAACATTTCCAAACAGGCTGGAGAACGTGATCAGAGTTTCAAAATCTATAAACAGGTAATCAAGAGTTCTGGCAACTATCATAATGGAAAAGTTTGAAGGGAGCTCTACGAAATGACTACCATGATTATTCTCTTCAAAACAAAATCCTGACCAGTAATTGTTCCATAGGTATGACTAAAACATTTGAACATAATACAGAAAGAAACTTTTTTTCAGATACTACCAATAGGATGACAATCAATGGGACCATTTGCTACTAATTGGTATACGGATAAATTAAACCAGAATACAGAGTTCCACTCACACACACACAAACTGATACAAACTCACGGGGTTGAATTTAGTGTGTACAAAATACCCACTGTGTAGAAGAAAAATGGAACCATTAACTTAGCAACACAACAATTTTACAAGGAATTATAAAAAGACAACCATTTAGAAGGTAACGACAAAAATTACCTGTAGCAATTGGTAAGCATTTTCTATGTAGTATCATCTTGCTCCTCCTGTATATAAACAAGCACATCTTAAACAACTCTGTCAACATAAAACACATGTGGACATCATTTCATCAACACACATGCAAAAAACTCTAAATAAAATTATGAAAAAAATTAGAAATCTACGATCTATGCATTACGAGAAAAGCTACTTTCACATACCCTTCTACAGATGGAGTGACATAAAGCAATGAATTATAAAGGTAAAAACAATGTTAATAAAGTTGGATGAGACCCTACACTTGATTATGTGGTTCAATACAGTAAAAGAATATTAACCCACGTTTGCCTAAGCACATATGAACACAAAATCATTATCAATACCCAAATTTCTGAAATTTAATATGAAAATTAAAAGACCAAGACCTATATTATACACAGGGCCAGTGATAGTGTGAGCTATAAAGGCCAGGTCGCTAAGGTGCTGATGACGAAACAAACACATGAAAAATCATTTTAAAAAAGTCAATAACAAATCAGTGTCATTTTGATAAGGTAAATAATGTTCCTTTCGCTGAGTTTGTTTATTTATTATGTTTGAAAGCAATATTTTTTCATGTTACGATACTCGTTATAATTTTGTTTTTTAATGCAATTTGTCCGTTAATATTCTCATTTTTCTTCCATACAATGTTAAATAGGCGCTGAGATGACTAGACTGAGGTACGGAATTATAAGGACCGGCCCTGATTATACAGCAAAATAAAATAAGCCTATATTTGCAAAAGCACAGGCCTACACAAAAAATCATCAGTAAACAAATATCTGAAAGATAAATATGAAATTTAGAAAACTACGACCCATATATTACCTCCCAACAAAATAAAGAGAAACCCATGACTACATAAGCATAAGTGTACAGAAAAACATCATCAATATCCAAATTACTAAAATTCTAAACATGTAAAATAGAAAACAATTACCTATATATATAGAGAGAGAGATATCACTCTATACAGAAAAATAAAACCAACACATGATTGCATAAGCACAAGTGTACAGAAAAACGTCGTCAATATCCAAATTACTGAAATTCTTCACATGAAAAATATAAAACAATTACCTACAGTACATATATATTACTATATATAGCAAAGAAGCAAAATAAAACCAATCCATGATTACAGAAGCACATATGCACACAGAAACATCATCAATATCTAAAACACTGAAATTCTAAACACGAATGATAGAAAATAATTACCTATATATCATCATCATCAAATTATGCATTTATCCCAAAAATTTGGGGTCGGCACATGAAACAAAATGAGAAATCATCCTTTTTCACAACACTGATTTTTCCTCCTCCATATGGTTCTATCCAATGCTATAAAGAGTAATATATATATATATATATATATATATATATATATATATATATATATATATATATATATAAACATAACTCTATATGGCAAAAATAAAACCAACCCATGATTTCAAAAGCACAAGTGTAAACAAAAACATCACAAATATCAAAATTACTGAAATCTTAAACATGAATAATAGAAAACAATTACCTATACATATTACTCAATAAGCAAAATAAAACCAACCCATGTCTGCAAAAGCACAAGTGTAGACATAAACATCATCAATATCCAAATCACTCAAATTTCAAACATGAACAATTCAGACAATTATATATATATATATATATCACTCTATACAGCAAAATAAAACCAACCCATGACTGCACAAGCACAAGTGTACACAAAAACACCATAAATATCCAAATTTTCGGAATAAAAAAAATACGAAAGAGCGAAAAAGGCGAGACCTTGTGAATTGGTTTTCTTTGTTTTGGGCAGAGTTTGAATTGAAAGGCATTGAAGGCATCTTATTATTAAAGCTGCTTATGTAATTCGATATTTTCTTATATGGGTTTTTGGCAAATTTATTTAGGGTTTTTGGTTGTGACAGAGAGAGGGATACTATAAAAAATTAAATAAATAAAACAGACATTAAGCAATTAGACAATTTTGTTTTAATGAAATGGCAAAAAGAAGCCCCCTGGTTATAAAATAATATCAAAAAAGTTTATGTTTTTTAATGTTAAGATTGAAATTTTATTATAAGTGACAAATATAATGTTGGAGAAAAGTTAACAAATACTTCTTGGCTTCCTATTAAATTGTCCATAACTAGATTGTGTCGGTCAATAGTTACTATCAAAATTTTCGGTCTAAATTATAGATCACTTAATCACATAGTTTAAGTTTTAAATTATATGATTAATTTTTTTTAAAAATCGATAATTTTGATACAATTTATAAGTTCGATTAAAATTATATATAATTTCGTAAAATACAATTAAATGTGAACATACAGCCTAGTGTAATGTCATTTATATGTAATACACCCACTCAACTTTGGAGGAAAATCAATTGATATAAGCATTGACAACTTATTCATGTAACAAAAATTTATTTACAAAATTAGTATTACAAAAGCTTCTAAAAATAATTATTTGATATTCTCTCAATTTTCGGAAACGTTTCGAAAATCTTCTCTTAAATTTAGAAAAAAACATATGTTCTCGGTATCCGAAACAGGTCTTCACGAAAAATCGGAAACACGTAAGCAAACCTAAAGATAACTAGTGGTATTGTTAAAACAACGGGGAAAAAGTGTTTAACACCGGTTACTACTGACTTTTTTACTATTTTATTAACAAACATTTAACTTTTACTAATTTAGATCCACGCATATCTATTTTGATCCGATTTGAGGACTTGCGTTTAACTAAACGAAAGAATTGCAGTCACGTTATCTGAACTATGATATACTCAATGCAATTGCGTCAATCTTAGTCGAAAATAAATCTATAAATAGATACAATGAATACGATTTCGACGATTTGTACTGTCAAAATCTTATTTCGACAAAAAATTATAAGTTGTAACTCAAATTAAACTTATGTTAAACCTTGAATAATATCCACAATACTTTAAAGTCCGGTTGTTAAAAAGTGTCACATATATATATGTGTCGTGTGTCACACATGTGTATGTTAACATTAACTCTACTTAAGTTTCACAATAAAAAATAATGAAATAAGCGGTTGTTTTTCGTTTAACGTAATAGTGAGTCAAACCAAATTGTCTTATCAACCGATTAAATGTCTTGTTAAATTTACAAAAACTTATTCCTAAATTTAACAACATCAGATTTAATCGGTTCACTAACAAGAAACAATACTATTTTAAATGAAAATTTAATTATTAGCTACTAACAATTAGATGTAAAGTGACATAAATAGAAGTATTTTTTAAGTACAAAACTAAACAGGTTTTTCCGTTAAAAATGGAGTGTAGTAAAACACTACACACATACTTACACATCTCGATATATATACACATATATATGTATGTATATATATGTATATGTATGTATATATATGTATATGTATATGTACTTGTTGTGACTTGTGAATTAGACTTTTTAGAAGGATTTAATTACCGGTTGTTACAGGATATTGCACTAAATTAAGCTGAATCACAAAAAGTTTAAGCTCTGTCAAAAAGGCCAAATTTTTTAGTTTCTAAAATGACAAGACCAATTCCTCACATGGTTGGATTTTGGGCTACGCCTAATAGATACGGGACTACAGCCTCAAAAAAACGTTTATTTTATAAATCTTGTTTGGCAAAATATTAAATATATATATATATATATATATATATATATATATATATATATAATTAATTACATTTGTCTAATCAATAGTTATTTGTGGGCGATTGGTTGGTTTCATTACTAAAGAGTCAAGTCAACCCGTGTTTGAATATTTACGGTGACAATATTTTGTATTTTTATTTCATTATAAATTTAGTACACCGGGAACCCTTTAATTTTATGTAAAGTTCTATGTGGTCTCCTATATTAAAAAAACAGGTAAGGATCTGATTTGTTGAATAGATAACATATTTGGTCCATGATTTCATTTTAAAAAAATTATAGTATAATTTTAGTTCGAATGCGAAGTTTGTAAAATTTTTGCTTTGTATTATTGATTTTTTTTTAAATGTGCTCAACTTATTGCATATAATATTTTCTAACTTAATATTTTACCATTTATTAATTATATCTTACAAGTTTTATTTAAGTAGCTTCTTTTTTTTACGGCGAAAAAAAAGCTTCATTTTTAAGGTGGCCTAAGGCCCCCAAAACTCTGAAAACGGAATCCCCCCTCCCTATCTCTCTCTCTACAAGCGGAAAAGCGAGCTTTTTAAAGTTTTTTAAAATCTTTGAATTAAGTTTTTATCGAGTTTTGAATTGAGCATTTTCACTAAGAAGCGAACTTATTAAAACAGAGATATGAAATTTGTATTTTTGTATCCATTTGAATTTTGAGAAAGTTAATGTCACACGCGCGCCCACACACACACACCAGGGCCAGATCAAAATAACCATCTTCGTTTTCACTTTCTTCACGTTAATACTGTGTTTATTTATGTATGTGTGTGTGTATATGTTGTTTGATGTGTATATGAAACATGGTTTTGAAAAACGAAAACTTAGCAAAAGCGTTTTTAAAAGAGCTACGCTAAAAACGTACAAAAAATGTACGTTTTTTGCAGTCTAAAAGGTGGTTTTGAATCGAACTTTTCACAAAGAGCGAACTTTTTAAAACAGAAATATGAAATGTGAAAAAACACTAATTTTGGTAAATAGGAATAACTGAAACGCTAATCTGGGGTAAATAGGAAGGACTGATATACAATATTTATGTATACTAGCAGACGGGACCCATGCGATAGGTGGTCCAAACCGTGGATTTGAGTTATGGAAATAATGAAACCCAATTAACAGTGGCATTAGCTTGATAAATTACTTCCAAAAATTAGGTTGTGTATTTCATCGAACAGTTGCGTATGTATGTATATGTAGTTGTGATACACTCATACATATTGGACTCCCACTTGACCCTTGCAACATCTTCGAGGTCCCCTGATCCCTTTCTCTCTCTCTGTATATATATAAATATGTATGTATGTTTATGTAGTTGTGGTGAATTGGACTTTTTTAGAAGGATTTCTGTAGGGACGGAACCAGAAAATTTAAGGGGGAGGGACTGAAATGCATGTATGTACAATGTTAGAAAACCAATCGGACATGACCGACTCAGATTTTTTTCCGACTAATGGTTAGTCGGATCATTTTTTTTCCAATGGTTTTTTCCCAAAATTTATTGGAAAATATTTTTCTCCAATGTTTTTATATACTCCAAGGCATAATGGTTAAATTTTAGACTTACAAACCCTAAGATTATGGATTCGATTCCTATATGTGTCAATATCTTAGTTTTTTTTAGAATGGTTGGGGTACTTGTGTCTTTTTTGAGACCGTAAGGATGAAAGGGAACCATTTTCTTAATTGCATGTACCATTATGAATGTATGTATGTATGTTTACGTAATTGTTGTGAATTGGACTTTTCAGAAATTTTTATGTAGGGACGGAACCAGAATATTGAGGGAAGAACTAAAACCATAATTTTTTGTAACTAGCGGGATTGAAACGCTAATTTTTGGACGTTTTAATCAGAATGTGTAGGGAAAAAATTACCATGTATTTATATACTGGTTGTTAATTGTTATAATAGATGTTGCTAGACGAGGTCTTTCCTATCTCTCTATATGTATGTATGTATGTATATGTACTTGTTGTGAATTGGACTTTTTAGATTTTTTTTATAATCATAAATCCTCTTTTGGAGGTAAACCTACTTCGCAGGCGTCAGAATTCGAACCCTGGTGGTGAGCATGGCATACTCGGCTACCAACCACTTGGACTAACTAGTCTTGCTCGGACTTTTTAGCTTGATTGGCATAATAGTGTATTTATTCAACTATAAGGTCCAAAGAGTATATCTTTCGTAGAAGGATCCGTGTATTTGTGTTGTGCATTACGTATGAATCCTGGTTACGCCACTTTTTACACACAGTATCATTAGGTATCAAGCCACTGGCCGGTGCAAGCTTGAGATGAATGCCATATTTCATATCGAGCCGTTTGTATGCCTTTTGCCAGAGGAATCAGTCTTGGGAAATCATAAATGATATGAATAGGCAAGGTTAAATATTATATTGAATAGTATGGGCTAAACTTAGATTTAAGAGAATATACTAATGTAATGCACATAAAGGATAGAGGTTTAACTTCTTTTACACAAAGGTACATATATCAATGTTTATTGCTACTTCAGTGATTCCATTGTTGTATCATTAGGTACTGTAGTTTGTGAAGAGTTGTCTTATCCAGTTATCTTATGGTATTCTTTAGGATACATATTTCCATGTCCATGCTTATAGATTTGAGCTGTGTTATATATAGTGTTATATGGGTCTGTTAAATAGGGTCTCTATTGTCTATTTGTGAAGAATTTATGCTCTTGTCTATATAGTTATTCTTAAAAGAATTTATGACATGGACCCCCTAAACCGAGAAACACTAATGTGAAACCGGTGAATTATAATTAAGTATGTGCCAACTAATAGAATTTTTAATTTTTAATTAGTTTTAGTCAGCTATTTTTAGATTAATTAATGTGTTGAGTTTTTGGTGTATGACGCATCCTAAATCATAGTGCACTGGATGTACGACAGTGCTACTCTCCTCAACTCCCGTAGTATTGAACGTAACATTCTTCTAAATTCTCAAACTGCCCTAGTTGGGTTTGTTGGAAAAACATGTGAAAACATGGGTGTTTCCGAATGGTCACTGGACCAACTTCGAGTCATTATTTCGTGTAACAGCGCTGAGTTGTTTATACCGTAATCAACGTGGTTGAGTAGCCCGTGTGACGAGCTTCGTAACGGTATATCACATGACCTATTCGGAGAATGGGTGTGAATACAAATTGGCTTCAAAGTTGGTACCTCGGAAGCTCAAATCTGGAAAAACGAAATGGTTAATGAGAAAAACCATTTAGTATAATCCCATATTGGAAGATTAAGAGTTAATCTTACAATATATATACCATACCAACCCATGTAGTTATTAAACTAACATGTCCACATACACCTAAGAGTATTAGTGTGTACCACACACGCGCGCTCGCTCGTGTCTCGTGTCTCGGGTCTCGGGTCTCGGGTCTCGGGTCTCGGGCTCGGGCACGGGCACGGGCACGGGCACGGGCGTGGGCTTGGGCTTGGGCTTGGGATTTGGGATTTGGGATTTGGGGAATGTCTCGGGTCTTGGGTCTTGGGTCCAAACCCGAATAGGGAGTTTTGTATAAAATACAAAAGGAGTCCCTAGAGTTTCCAGCAAGAGAAACGTCAGCAATGAATGAGAGTAAATGCTGCGGTTTCAGAATTGATTGAGCGGATTCTGGGGGTGTAACTCCCAGAATTAAAGACCAACATTTATGGTTGCGGTTTCAGTAGAGCCTATAAAAGGCAGCCATCCCCCTCTCATTTCAGTACACCTTCATACACACAACTCACAGCATAAGCATACACTTAGTGAGAGAGAACCGCACCACCAACAGCTCGACCTGTGGTTCGGTGCCGGTTTCCATACGAGCCACTCTGAGATAGAAGTTGTACCTTGGGAACAAAGTCCCGAAACCAGAAACCTCTAAAGGTGGTTCGGGAAATATTGTTTAAGGGAAACTGCTCAGCAGTTGCCTCTTCTTTTAATTTCTGTTATTTACTTTTCAGTCCTTTATTATTCTGTCCATTTAATTTCAGTACTGTTTCCTTTTTGTATTTACTTTCCAGTACCTTTAGTTTCTGTAATTTACATTTCAGTCTTTCCTATTCTGTAATTTACTTTCCTGTAATTTAATTTCCAGTATTTACATAACAGTCCGGGCAGTTTATTTAATAACAGTCCGGGCAGTTTTTTATTCGTTAAAACCAGTCCAGTTTGTTTTATTTACAAAAACCAGTCCGGCAGTTTTTTATTTGTTAAAACCAGTCCGGCAGTTTGTTTAAAACCAGTCCGGCAGTTTTTTATTTGTTAAAACAGTCCGGCAGTTTGTTTAAAACAGTCCGGCAGTTTCTTTTTCTTGTTAAAACAGTCCGGCAGTTTGTTTTATTTACAAAACAGTCCGGCAGTTTTTATTTGTTGAAACCAGTCCAGCAGTTTAATTTTATTCTGTACGAGTCAGGAATTGTAATTCATATTCCAATTGTGAGAAATAAAGTGTTATTTCCATTGCGTTCCTGTCTTTTATATTATTGTCCTTTTCTTTATCGTATTCGAAATAGTACCAAAACCAACAATCTTAAACAATAGCATTTTTTGGTTTTTCTATTTTCGAAATAAGAAAGGACTTTTCTTTTTTTTATTTTATTGTTGTTGACGTCTCGGTTTTTATTCTCGCAAAATCATTGCTAGTTTACTAGAAATTGAAATTTGCACATAGAATAAATCCGAATTGGTTTTAATCTTTTTATTCTAGAATACTATAAAGAATTCTTAGTGAAATCAAAAGTGATTTGATTTTCACGCTAGAATCTCTTTCTCTGGTTTTTATTCTTTTGAAGCAATCTAATTAAGTTATAATTAGTATTTGCGATAAAGAATTTAGTTTTCTTGCGAGAAACTAAACGGTTTTATATTGTCATTTCAGATGACTAATGAGGATCAAATACCCACCGTTTCTTCGGAAAACGTGCAGGGCGCACTTGTGATTGGCAGTAGCCATAACAATGCGAGCGCTGCGAGTGGGGGGGCTCAGGCTGAGGCTGAGGCCGAAGCTGCTGCGGCAAAGGCTGCGGCCGACGCTGCTGCGGCAGAGGCTGATGCTATGGCTGCGGCTGCGGCCGCAGCACAGGCTGCTGCTAAGGCTGCGGCCAAGGCAGCGCTTGTGGCTGCGGCCAGGGCAAAGGGCAAGGCTCCGGCAACACCGGCGATGCCAATGTTGCCAACCTCTCAACTGGAGAGACCGGAAAAGTTTAGGGGCAACAACTTCAAACGTTGGCAGCAAAAGATGCTGTTTTATTTAACTGCCCTTAATCTGACCCGGTTTCTTAAGGAGTCTGCACCCGTCCTAAGCGAGGACGATGAGGACGTGCAGACGGTTTCGGCGGTGGAAGCGTGGAAACACGGCGACTACCTATGCCGGAACTACATCCTGTGTGCTCTGGATGACACTCTCTTCAGTGTATTCGAGCCCAAGGCTTCTGCAAAGGAGCTTTGGGAGTCTCTCGAACGAAAGTACAAAGTGAATAACGCTGGCGCAAAGAAATTTGTCGTCACGGACTTTCACGAGTACATGATGACTGATGGGAAGAGTGTTATCGAGCAGGTTGAGGAACTCCAACTCATATACCATAGGCTTGAGGTTGAAGGGCTAGTTATCAACGAACCTTTCCAAGTGGCATTAATGATTGAGAAACTGCCACCTTCTTGGAAAGAGTTTCAAAACTACCTGAAACACAAGCGAAAGGCTATGACCTTGGAGGGACTCATTGAGAGGCTCAATGTTGAGCAAAGCAACCGCCGATCCGGAAGGAAAGGCGGTGGCGGAGCAGGCAACGCGGTTGCCAAGGCCCATGTGGTTGAGGACGCTGTGTCTAAGCGGAAACGCTTTGACAGCGGAGTCGGTGCCTCTCTCAAGAAGAAATTCATGGGAGACTGCTTTGTGTGCAACAAACCGGGCCATCGTGCCGCGGATTGTAAGATGCGCACCGACAAGCCCAAACCCCCCCCAAAGAGGAAGTTCCAAGGGAAAGGGAGGAAGAGGGCACCTGCTCAAGCTAATGTGGCTGAGGGAGGAGATGATGCTGGACAGGACTATATGCACCTGAGTGCTGTGGTCTCGGAAGTGAACCTGGTGGGGAGCAACCCAAAGGAATGGTGGCTGGACACAGGCGCCACTAGTCACATCTGTGCCAGCAAATGGATGTTCAAGACCTATACGGCCGTGGACAATGAGAGCTGCTTCATGGGGAACTCGGCTACTTCCAGGGTGGAAGGAAAAGGAACCGTGCTGCTGAAGATGACATCGGGAAAGGAGCTCACACTGAATGGCGTGCTCCATGTGCCAGAAATTCGCAAGAATCTGGTTTCCGGGTCCGTGATGGTGAACAAAGGATTTAAACTTGTATTTGAATCTGCAAAAATTGTAATCACTTTAAACGGAATGTATGTAGGCCGTGGCTATATGACCAACGACATGTTTAAATTAAATGTTGGTACTCCGGCTCCTAAAGCCGAGTTAGCTATTGAGGGTACTAAGGCTGAGGCCAGTACCAAGAATAATGTAATCGTGAATGTTGCCCAAGTGGCCAATAAAACTTCGTTTGCTTATTCTTGCGATTCATTTAATTTATGGCATGGTAGATTAGGTCATGTGAATGCTAATTCTATGAAGAAATTAATATCACTGAATCTACTACCTAATTTTGTATTTGATAAACAACATAAATGTGAGGTTTGTGTTGAAGCAAAATTAACCAAGTCTTCGTATCAACATATTGAACGAAGTACTGAACCTCTCGGTCTAATACACACGGATGTATGCGACTTAAAGTTTATACAAACGCGAGGAGGGAAAAAGTATTTCATCACGTTTATAGATGATTGTACTAGATACTGCTATGTCTACTTAATGAGAAGTAAAGACGAAGCGGTAGAGAAATTCGCTCTTTATAAGACCGAAGTAGAGAATCAACTCAATAAAAAGATTAAAATATTGAGGAGTGATAGAGGCGGTGAATACGAAGCACCGTTTGCGCAGATATGCGCAGAAAATGGCATTATACATCAAACGACAGCCCCATACTCTCCGGAGCAGAATGGGGTTGCCGAGCGTAAGAATAGGACGCTCAAGGAAATGATGAATGCTATGTTAATAAGTTCTGGGTTAACCCAGAACATGTGGGGGGAAGCGCTGCTTTCCGCCAACTATGTATTGAACAAGCTACCACATAAGAAACGTGATAAACCACCTTATGAACTATGGAAAGGCCATAGGCCGAGCTATAAATTCTTAAGGGTTTGGGGTTGTCTCGCGAAGGTCCTTGTCTCGCTTCCTAAAAGAACGAGAATAGGGCCAAAGACGGTAGACTGTGTGTTCATAGGATATGCACAAAACAGTAGTGCTTATCGTTTTCTCGTGCACAAGTCGGATAATCCCGATGTGCATGCAGATACTATCATCGAAGCTCGAGAAGCTTCTTTCTTCGAGGAGATCTTTCCCCGCAAGTCTTCCGTAACTGTAGAGACTGAGGAGTCAAACAGTGAGGAAAATGTGGGGGCAAGTGAACCGTTGGAGGAAGAAGAAGAAGAGCCTCGACGTAGTAAAAGGGCTAGAAAGGAAACGACTTTCGGTCCAGATTTTGTAACCTTCATGATAGAAGGCGAACCGGCGACATTCAAACAAGCAATGTCATCCCCGGAAGCCCAATATTGGGAGGAAGCGATCAACAATGAGGTTGAATCGATATTACAAAATCACACTTGGGAACTAGTGGATCTACCACCCGGGTGTAAGCCACTAGGACACAAGTGGATCTTCAAGAGGAAGAGAAAGCTCGATGGAACAATCGAGAAATACAAGGCTAGGCTTGTAGTGAAAGGTTTTAGACAAACCGAAGGTGTCGACTATTTCGACACCTATGCTCCTGTCTCCAGGAAGACGTCAATCCGGATAGTCATTGCTCTCGCAGCACTGTTCGATCTGGAAATACATCAAATGGATGTTAAAACGGCGTTCTTGAATGGTGAGTTGGAAGAGGAAATTTACATGGAACAACCGGAAGGGTTTGTGGTTCCAGGTAAAGCTCACAAGGTGTGTAAACTTGTGAAGTCCTTGTATGGACTTAAACAAGCACCTAAACAATGGCACGAAAAATTTGATAGAGTGATGCTATCAAACGGTTTTCGGATAAACGAATGTGACAAATGCGTCTACGTAAAAGGAAATGAAAAGGACTACGTGGTAGTCTGCCTCTACGTAGATGACATGATTATAATAGGGAGTATTGATAACATCAACTCCACTAAGAAAATGTTGTCACAAAAATTCGAGATGAAAGACTTGGGTGTCGCTGATGTTATACTTGGTATGAAAATTACCAAGACATCAGACGGATATGCGCTATCTCAAACTCACTATGTCAGACAGATGCTTGACAAATTTGATAAAGATAGTAGAGCTACATCCAGAACTCCGATAGAGATCTCAACCACCCTGAAAAAGAACTTTGGGGAGAGTGTGAGACAATTGGAATATTCTCGAATAATAGGCAGTCTGATGTACGTCATGAACTGTACTAGACCAGACATAGCCAACTCAGTGAGTAGACTGAGTAGGTACACCAGTAATCCCAATGAGGAACACTGGAAGGCCATCATGAGACTTCTCAGATACATGAGATACACAGCAGACCGAGGGTTGCATTATACCAGATATCCAGCTGTACTGGAAGGGTATTCTGATGCAAACTGGATCTCGGATTCCAACAGTACACGATCCACTAGCGGATATGTGTTCGTGATGGGAGGAGCAGCTGTCTCATGGAGATCATCCAAGCAGACGTGCATAGCTAGATCAACTATGGAATCTGAGTTCATAGCGTTGGATCTAGCAACAGAAGAGGCTGATTGGCTGAGAAGCTTTCTGGAAGGAATTCCAATGTGGCCGAAACCTGTCCCAGCAATAAGCATGCACTGCGATAGTCAGTCGGCTATTGGACGGGCGCAGGATCATATGTATAATGGAAAGTCCCGACATATTCGTCGGAGACATAAATCCGTAAGAGAATTGTTAGCTAACGGTGTGGTGTCCTTAGATTTTGTGAGATCTAAAGACAATATAGCGGATCCATTTACAAAAGGCTTGACTCAGGTAGGAGTTGAAGTTTCATCGAGGGGAATGGGGTTGAAGCCCATTAAACTGGAAACCTCCTCAGAGGCAACCCAACCCGAACTGGATTCTCCAGCGTCGGGTTCAACGGGAAAACCGAACTGTGGGGGTGACCGAACAAAGCACTCGGGAACTTAAGTTCCCAGCCCATTTCTAGGATGAAAGAGTGATAGACCTAGACCATCTTAAGGGTGAGCATGAGGCTCTTAATGAAAACAAGTATCTCGAAGATCGAGAGGGGTGAGTCAGGACACCCTTGACTTGAAATCACCTATGACGAGTGTGTATGGCCGATACTATGTGATGAGCCATGGGCTAAATCACTAGAGCACTCGGTTGAACTTTGCCAAGGCAGTCCACGGCCAAATATGGACAACAACCAAAGGGCTTAGTAAGTGGTGTAGAGGGGACACTGTGTGCGCATTACCCTGGTATGCACAAACGCTAAAGGGTTCAAGGCTTAAAGGCTACCCAATAGTAGCATATCAGATTTTACGTCACTACGGCAGGTTCAAGGCGCGCGCTACCTGTCCTTATGCAGTGAACTCTTGCGGTTTTCTCTCGTATGCATTTAGGAGCATTTTATTTTCAGCCAATTGCATTCATGTGGGGGATTGTTGGAAAAACATGTGAAAACATGGGTGTTTCCGAATGGTCACTGGACCAACTTCGAGTCATTATTTCGTGTAACAGCGCTGAGTTGTTTATACCGTAATCAACGTGGTTGAGTAGCCCGTGTGACGAGCTTCGTAACGGTATATCACATGACCTATTCGGAGAATGGGTGTGAATACAAATTGGCTTCAAAGTTGGTACCTCGGAAGCTCAAATCTGGAAAAACGAAATGGTTAATGAGAAAAACCATTTAGTATAATCCCATATTGGAAGATTAAGAGTTAATCTTACAATATATATACCATACCAACCCATGTAGTTATTAAACTAACATGTCCACATACACCTAAGAGTATTAGTGTGTACCACACACGCGCGCTCGCTCGTGTCTCGTGTCTCGTGTCTCGGGTCTCGGGTCTCGGGTCTCGGGCTCGGGCACGGGCACGGGCACGGGCACGGGCGTGGGCGTGGGCGTGGGCTTGGGCTTGGGCTTGGGCTTGGGCTTGGGATTTGGGATTTGGGATTTGGGATTTGGGATTTGGGATTTGGGGAATGTCTCGGGTCTCGGGTCTCGGGTCTTGGGTCTTGGGTCTTGGGTCTTGGGTCCAAACCCGAATAGGGAGTTTTGTATAAAATACAAAAGGAGTCCCTAGAGTTTCCAGCAAGAGAAACGTCAGCAATGAATGAGAGTAAATGCTGCGGTTTCAGAATTGATTGAGCGGATTCTGGGGGTGTAACTCCCAGAATTAAAGACCAACATTTATGGTTGCGGTTTCAGTAGAGCCTATAAAAGGCAGCCATCCCCCTCTCATTTCAGTACACCTTCATACACACAACTCACAGCATAAGCATACACTTAGTGAGAGAGAACCGCACCACCAACAGCTCGACCTGTGGTTCGGTGCCGGTTTCCATACGAGCCACTCTGAGATAGAAGTTGTACCTTGGGAACAAAGTCCCGAAACCAGAAACCTCTAAAGGTGGTTCGGGAAATATTGTTTAAGGGAAACTGCTCAGCAGTTGCCTCTTCTTTTAATTTCTGTTATTTACTTTTCAGTCCTTTATTATTCTGTCCATTTAATTTCAGTACTGTTTCCTTTTTGTATTTACTTTCCAGTACCTTTAGTTTCTGTAATTTACATTTCAGTCTTTCCTATTCTGTAATTTACTTTCCTGTAATTTAATTTCCAGTATTTACATAACAGTCCGGGCAGTTTATTTAATAACAGTCCGGGCAGTTTTTTATTCGTTAAAACCAGTCCAGTTTGTTTTATTTACAAAAACCAGTCCGGCAGTTTTTTATTTGTTAAAACCAGTCCGGCAGTTTGTTTAAAACCAGTCCGGCAGTTTTTTATTTGTTAAAACAGTCCGGCAGTTTGTTTAAAACAGTCCGGCAGTTTCTTTTTCTTGTTAAAACAGTCCGGCAGTTTGTTTTATTTACAAAACAGTCCGGCAGTTTTTATTTGTTGAAACCAGTCCAGCAGTTTAATTTTATTCTGTACGAGTCAGGAATTGTAATTCATATTCCAATTGTGAGAAATAAAGTGTTATTTCCATTGCGTTCCTGTCTTTTATATTATTGTCCTTTTCTTTATCGTATTCGAAATAGTACCAAAACCAACAGGGTTTACTTTTGGGCATGCTTCATTTGATTTCAAAAAGATCTAAAGGATAATATAATCGTGGTAGAGATGATAAGTAAAGAGTAAAAAAGGACAAAATCAGAGAAAGTACGTCCATCTTTCAAAAAAATCATTTTTCTTATCGAAATTTATCGAAATTTAATAATAGGGTTTTCTTTACAATTTTTTGATTGAAATCAGCTTCGCCCAATCCATAAAAAAAATTAAGGATGCGTATTTTAGTTTCTTTCTATATCACTACTCTTCCAAACATATTCATTTTTTGTTTCTATATATACTTATTTCGGTGTAGCAAATAATAAATGTTAAATCATTTGACAGACAATACAAGAAAAAGTTTATTTAACATCATAAATTTTTTTCGGTTATGTTGTTAAAGTGGTTATGGCTAAATTTTAGAAACAGTTTATCAACAAATTATGTTGCTATTTGTTGATAAACCGTTGCTAAAATTTAAACACAACCAATTTAACAACATAACGCAACAAGTTTTATAATATTAAATGAACTATTATTAACATGAGAGCGGTAGAAGTAGAACTACCAAATCTCAACTTTCGGTGTAACAAATATTTGTAGGCTGACTAATAGTTCCACTGTTCCACTAGGCTGACTAATAGTTCCTGTATATAAAATTTGCTCTAGTGTAAGTTTTGAAGGCGGTATTGTTATTTATCGGTTCCCCATACACACATTAAGATACAACTAATATGCTAATAATAGCATTTAATGTAACAATTTATGGAAAACAGTCGTAATTATTACTAATAGATTCTGAAATTTAACAAATAGTATAATTATAATTTTGAAAATTAAAACTATATTTATAACACAATAAAAGCACAAATATAATATTATAGAACATTAGTTGAGACTATTCTAAAATTAAATATTAATTAGAATTATTAAAAAAAGTTAATGATTTTAATATATTATATTTGACGGAACATTACAACACAATACAAACTCAAATATAATGTTACATAACCCTATTTGATACTAAGCTAAAGTTAAATATTAATTAAAAATATTAAAAAAAATAATGATTTTAATATATTAGTTGTCGGAACATAATATTAATTAAAAAAATTATAATTAATGCACCATATGTTACAATATATAATGCAATTAATACTAAACCAATTTATTTTCATAATATCAAGAGATATATAAAATAAATTGTGTCACAATTAATGCTTAACATATGCGCGGAGGCACACGTTACCTTTTTCCTTTATCTAAAAGTAAAAATTATACGTCTAGCTAGGCTCCCAATGTATGACCGTTAATGCACGCTTATTACACTAGTAGAACACAGAGTTAACTACGTACAAAGGATTAACTATGTTTTTTGCTGTAGAGATCGATCGTTTAACTACGGGTTACCGACAACTTAACTACGACATTGAACCAAAATTAACCACAACATAACTACAACATTGTGACGAACTGCTACAAAGATTTTGAAAAGATTTTTGTTGTTGTTAAAGATACTGATAGAACATAAAAATTGGACCCGAATATTCTATTCGGGTAATAATCAACCCACTTTATAAATGGGTATCCAACGCTTAAATGAGTCATCTTATGCCTTTTATAAGAAAATAAGGTATTACTATCAAAAGCCCAAGCCCACTTAACTAGGGACTCATATCTGAAAAACCCCCTGGGATGAAGACATTTGTCAACATCCTAGAAGGCATATTTGCCTATAAATAGCCCACTACCCCTCCTAGAAATAGACCAGAAAATCTATCCAAAAGATATAGAGAGAAGTTGAGAAAAGAGAGAAACTAGTCAAGGCATATCACGCCAAGAAATAAACCGAGCAGAGATAAAGCCGAGCACCGAATAAAAGGGGAAAAAGACCAAGAAGAGAGATTAAATCGTCAAGTCGAGCACAATTGTAAAACAGAGATACTAATCCGAGCAAGTGTAATAGTCCGAATACGGATAATAATCCGAGCAATAATAAAGATCAGGAAGTGTCATTATTTACATTTGATTTACTATTATATTATTGTTGAAAAGCCTAACGCAACCGAACAAAGTTATGGCTTTATCAAATACATACATATAGATAGAAGATACACATGCTATAGTCTATAATACTACCGAGAGATTACATATTGATTACGTTATTGATTATCCGGAAATCACTGCAAGAAGTCGTTGCAAGTTGATCAACTATGAAGATCATTGGCGTGTATCAGTACCAATCCTTGGCAACACGTTATATGCTCGAAAGAATAATGACTAGTGGATAGAGTCTTTAATTGGCGGCACGGTGGCCATGGCTCACTGAGGTTTAATTGGCGACTTGGTGACCATGGCTCGGTGGATCCGCATCAATTCATCATCCGTAGAGAAAGTGATAAAGCCATAACTTTGGTCGGTCGCGTTAGGCTTTTCAACAATGATATAATAGTAAATCAACCGTGAATAAAGGACACTTCCTGATCTTTATTATTGCTCGGATTATTATCCTTGTTCGGACTATTACACTTGCTCGGACTAGTATTTCGGTTTTGACAATTGTGCTCGATATGACTATTTAATCTCTCGTCTTGATCTTTCTCCCCTTTTATTCGGTGCTCGGCTGTCTTTTCTCGGTTTATTTCTAGAAGTGGTGTGCGTTGGTTAGTTTCTCTCTTTTCTCAACTTCTCTCTATATTTTTTGGATAGATTTTCTGGTCCTTTTCTAGGAGGGGTAGTTGGCTATTTATAGGCAACTGCGCCTTCTAGGATATTGACAAATGTCTTCATCCTAGGGATTTTTCAGACATGGGTTCCCATTTGATTGGGCTTGGGCTTTTAATAGTAACACCTCAATTCCTATAAAAAGTATGAGACGACCCATTTAAGCGTTGGATACCCATTTATAAAGTGGATTGATTACTACCCGAATAGAATATTCGGGTCTAATTTTTATGTTCTATCAAGTGCTCCCTGACTTCCTCGGCGTGGTTTCCATGTCGGGGAAGTCATGTTCGGGTTGTCGAGAACGTTACTTCGGTCTTGTATTTCCCAATGCTTCATCGAGAAACGCAATAGACTCATGACGGTTCCCGGGGGGCACATTTAATGTTTCCTATTCTAATATCTTTCTTCGAGGAAAACTCCTATAAAGGGGTGTGCTCCCTCCATAATTAGGCATTTTAATACTAATTTGCCCGTGACATAATGGCTTCTTCAGGTTCTACTGGTGAGAGCTCCTTTAATTATATTTCATATTTAGAAATGGAAATCAAGAAATCTTGTACCGCGAATAAGAAACTCGTGGCCAAGGTTTCAGACTACAAGAAAAGGTTGGGCTTACGAGCATATAAAGAAGCTCGAGGCTAATCTAGCTAAGCAGAAGGCAGCAAAAAGGGCCTATAAGCTTGCCTTCAAGGAGTTGCATGTTCGGTCTAAACCGAGCTCGGATGACGATGAAGAAGGCTCTTCCTCGAAATAATTAGTCTTTTGTAATTTCTGTCGTAATTTCTCTTGAATGGGGAGTCTTCTCCTCAGTTGTAATCGATGTTTTTGAAATTAATAAAATATTTCCCTTTCCCTGTTCTTGTCTGTTTATCTTCTTGATGTCTTTTTGGATGACTTTAATTGGATTTGGAACTGTGGTTAATTTGCCGTAAATGCTCTTGGGAAGTTCACGAGGTTGTATTTTTTCGAGATGACCTTTGATCTACTCCTTGTTTCTTCCTATAAAAGGACTGTCCCAGTATTCTTTATGTAATTCACTCTTTATTAACGACCAAATGGCTTTTCCTCTTGAAAACTATGGTGACAACCTTCCTGAATACGTTGCTCGTCTTGAAGAGGAAGTTCAGAAGGTGCGTTATCTCGAGAAGAAGGTTGCCAGGTTGTCGGTGGAAGCTCGTCGGGCCGCCGAACTAGACGAGCGATTGGATGCCCTGGAGAAGGAGCATCAGAGGTCTTTGCTCGACAGTATTCGCGCTCGTGCTCGGATCAAAGAGCTCGAGGCCTCCAGAGATAGGCAACTTGCTTCCAAGAGGGCTTACAAACTGGCCCTTAAGGAAGTGTATGCTCGGTCGAAGGGGAAACCAAATGACGAAGCGGGCCCTTCCACGAAATGATTTTATTGTTTTTTCATTGTATTTCCTTTTATTGCTTCTTCTGTAACGAAGTACCAATCAATCAATAAAGACATCTTTCTCTTGTTTATATCTGAATTACTTTTCCAATGCAATTTATTTTGACTGCGCACGCTTATGGCCTCATCAATGCTTTTTCTTGGGCCTAGCGTTTGACCTTATCCAGTGGACCTTCTTACTCTTTATATCTGGGGACCAATAGGATTTCTTGAGCCCTGTGCATAAAAATCTTATTCACCAGAGTTTTCTTGATCTCTGTGCAAAAGATCTTAGATATTTATTTGAACCTAATGCCTTTCCCCAGAAATGACGCGTGTTTCAATGCCATTATTACTTGCCCTCTTTAAATATTGGTAAGAATCCAAGCGTTTTGTGAACAAGAGTGGCTTTTAATTACTCACGCTTTTTTAGAACCTTTGGGGAATCCAAACGTTCTTTCTTGAACAGACACATCTTTTAATTGCCATCGCTTCTTAGTACCCATTGGCGAACGGTTGCGACTCTCAATACCAGCCCTCATCTAAATGATCTATAAATACCTGCTTACAGCATGGTTACATCCACAATTCTCATCATATTATTTTCCCCCCTATATAGACCCTCATCTTATAATTTCCCTAAGATGTCTGGTCCTTTCACCCCATCAACATTAGCTTTGCAAGTCGAGGCTTTTGAAGCCTCTTATAGCCATGTACAAAGGCTGTTGAGGGATGCCGAGGAGGAACTGAAGGTGATGCGTTATCACCATACCGAGATGGTTCGGGAATTAACTTGGCTAAGATCCGAACTGGCTTATAGCCGACGTGCTCGTCAGGCTCTAGTCGAAGAGAATGAGATGCTAAGGGGGAACCCGACACTGAGGGACAGGGATGTCTCTGCCGGACCCTCTCATCGATACCAATCGACTTCCCCCTAACCTTCCCCCTTCTTTTTTTTTATCTCTCTCTGCTTTTCCCCATCTTTTCCCATCTCTTCTCTTTCTATACTTTTTCAGTCTCTCTTCTCTCTATCCTCCATTTTCTTCTTACTATCTCTTCCTAGGTCTTTCTTTTTCTTCTTTTTGTTTTGTTTCTTTTACGTCCTTTTTATTTGTCTGTTTCCTTCATTTCTTCTTCCTCTGCTCTTTCTCTTTCTTTTTTTCTTCTTTTCTCAGTTTCCCTCATTTCTTCGTCTTCCTCTTTTGTGTTTCTCTTTTTTTTTTTTTATACTCTGTTCTCTCTACTTTTCATTCTTTTCTTTTTCCTCTTTTCTGCACCACTATGATGTTACAATCAGCCCTGTGATCCTAAGGGTTTTTGTGTTACATCTAGGGTTTTTGTCATTTTTCTTTTCGACTCTTCTTTCTTATCACTTCTTCTTTTCTTGCACTCTTCTTCTTTTCCTCTTCTTGCTTTTCCTTTCTCTTTCTTCTTACTTTTTCTTTTTGGCGTCTCCTGCTCACTTGGTCAGCTTATATAGTTGATCATTTGCCCGATCTTCTGTACTAACTCTTCTCGGACGTAATAGATCTTCTTTTCGGATGTAATAGATTTCCTTTTCGGATGTACTAGACTTTCTTTTCGGATGTAATAGATTTTCTTTTCGGATGTAATAGATTTCCTTTTCGGATGTACTAGATTTCCTTTTCGGATGTACTAGACTTTCTTTTTGGATGCAATAAATTTCTTTTCGGATGTAATAAACAATGATATATCCCATCTTTATTTATGAAAAGTATTTTTGCCCCTTTATTTTTGCACTTCTTTTTATATTGCACCTGTGGTTTGTTGTTTGTCGGGAAGTTAGATATTTGAATATCTCGTCTTTTATTTCCTTCTGTACTGTTGTATCAGATGTCAGTAGATGTCCCCACCTCTGTCGTATATAGTTGCATGCTCCCTAGTAGGTCAGGAATATGCATGCTCCCTAGTAGGTCAGGAATATGCAAGATATCTCCGTTCTATAAGTACTTCTCTTTTCTTTGGTATTTTATCATCTCTCATTTTTCTTTTTGCTTCTCTCTTCCTCAGCCCTTTATTTTCTTCCGTACTACTACAATTTCCCAGAATGTCTAGACCTGTGGTGAGATATCATGCTCAGCTGAAGGGCTTGGACACTGAGGTATCTCGGGTTCGCCGTCGGATGGCAAGGCTTGAGAAAGAGTATGGCGTTTTGGCCTTGAGCTTGTTCGGCTCTTATCCCGAAGAGACGGGGAAGTGGACCGAGATCTCGGCACTGAGTCGCCAGCTCGATCACTTGTTGTTACAGAGAAACCATCTGGCCAACTCCTGGTATGATGCCGAGGAGATTTGGGACCATTCTCAAGATGAGTTTGACAACTCTCCTCAAGGCCTAGCTAGCATAATGGTAAAGAATGCTCGGCTCGTGGAGTGCGTCAGGGTTCTCACTACGGAAAACAATAGGCTCTCCTCGGAGAATGACAATTTGGTAGCCATGAACGATTCCTACCAAGCTCGGTTGAATTGTTCTGCTCGTTTTGCTTTCTCTCGGTCTGGCAGTTCGATTTTCCCCCCCATTGATCCTTAGATTGGGCTGGTTTTCTTATGTATTTCCCCTTTTTCAATTTGTGTTTTGTTTTCTGTATTTGATGAATCAGTTGTATCCTCTCGTATCTCGTGCCTGTCTTGTGAACCATTGTAACGCTTTGTACTTTGTGCCTTTTGATTCTCTATAAATGCTCCCTATTGCCTGTATCTCATTACCAATTTCTACCTCTCTCTTGTTTTATAATTTGCTTCTAACTTGCTTTTGCGTGAGATGGCTCCCATCACTAGGTCTGCCTCCAAAAAGAAAGCCCTTATGGAGGAGGAGCCTACTTTTTTGCTACCTCGTCCCCCTGACTTTGGGGAGGAGGATTTGACTCCTCTTCAACTAAAAGAAATTGAGATGTCATGGCTGAAACATGATCTCATGTGTGCTCGGACTGAAGCGAGGAGGTTTAAACAATATTGGGACGAGGAGGGCACTGCTCGTTTCAAGGCCGAGCAAAAATGCGAGTCTCAGTCTTACGCCTTGAAACAGGCTGAGATGGCGATTTCTCATTTGGTTAGGGAGAAGGAGCGTCTAGAGGAACTTTTGGCGAAGAGGGATGTTGCTATGGGGGATAGTTCGAAAAAGTAGGATGGGTGTATTTTCTTTTTCTGTTGTATTTTTTGTGTTTCCTCCTTTGTGGATGAATAAAACTTGTCTTGCACTTGATTCTGTCCTATTTTATTTCCTGTTTGCTTCACTCTTTTATGTTGATATCATTTGATGTCCCTCAGCATACACCGAACAATATGCCCGGTTATCCCCCCGGAGAGCGTTGGTAGACTTGATGCTCCCTGCCGTCAAGCTAGAAACGGTCTTCGTCCACCTTGTTCGGTGTGCCCTTTGGGTAAGAATTGGTTTGGCGTCGAGGAACTTTAATCGGGGGACATTCTCGGTGTGATAATAGTGGTAGCGTATGTGGGAAGCTTGTCGTGGTAGGGTCCACTGGCCGTTTATTTAGGTGTAATGATGTGAACTGCCTTGGGTAATGGGATACGCGCTGACGTGGCGAAATCTGGAGCGTTTATATGTTAAAAATAGCAGCGGTTGTTGACTTTTGGATGGTTGGAAAAAAAGGTAAACCTCTGTTACACGAAATGACGGTTATTATTTTATTCTTTTTGTGATTCCACTCCTTTCTACTGTGCCAAGTAATCCTTTTTTATTTTTATCACAGAATTTGCTGAAGAAAATATCTCTCTCTCTAAAGCATATTCTTCCCGCCAAAAAGGAAAAGAGTTCGGCCGCTTGATCTAGGGTTTCGTGGTTTTGTTGGAAGACTTGCTGCGGTGCGCGCTTGCTTGCTCATAATGATTACTGTAAGTGATTTTTCGTTCTCCCCCCTTCCCTTTTTTAGGAGTTGTATTTGATTTGTCGTTGTGGTCATAGGTGTGGCGTTGGTATATGGTTCAGGTTATCTATATATGTCTGATGATTGTTATGTATCTGGTTAATGCGAGTGGGGGGGGGGTGGTGGTGCTCGTTATATTGATGTGGTTCTTGTTTGTGTATTTGGTTAGTATATTGATGGACTTTTGATGATGTTTGGATAGGAAATTCTGAGCCAAAGTGTGGCCCAAGTTGGCACATTCGTAGAAAAGGATTTTAAGGAGCTTGCCGGAATACCTGACAACATACATATCCGGCTTCCTATTTCTGACGAGGAGGTGCTGGGATTTGTTCCTGCCGGCGAGGTGGCCGTGCGCTCTTCGGCATTTTTTACTGGGGGTCTTCGACTTCCTTTTACAAACTGGGTGGCTTCGTTCTTTGAGGCCGTCCAGATTGCTCCAGCCCAACTGGCCTTAAATAGTTACCGTACTCTAAACGGTATTCAAAGGTTATCGGAGTTGGCCGGGATACCGATTGAATTGAAGGACGTCTTCGGAGTCTACAGTCTGAGCTTTGAGCGTCGCAGCTCGTATCTGAAAACCCAGCGTACCTATTGCCGGCTTGTTATCGGTTTGCCGGATACCAACAAAGAGCGCAATCTTGGTATCGTGATAGCTTCTGGTGAATGGGGCCGTCCGGGACACCAGATTCCTGGACCGGCCACCAACGCTCCCCCTATGCCCGACCTCGGCGCTCCCAATATGGAGGCTCTGTTAGCTCTTTGGAAATGGTGGGGGCCGGGACCGATGCCGGATCCGGCGAGTCGTACTGCTCCGATGCTGCTCGGGTTGCCTATGGGGTCGGTGACCAAGGGGAATCCTGCGCCCGAGATCCCCAAAGAGCCCGAGGAAGAGTTCTTGAAAGTGGTCCGGGCTCGAAGTGCTGCTCGGCTCGGGAAGAAGCTCGTTCGGTCTAAGCGTTATGCGTCTGACCCTGTTGGTGGAGGAACGAAGAGGGCCAGGGGAACCGATACATCGGTTACCAAGGAGGCTGATATCGTTGGCTCGGGCGAGGGGGCGGTTGCTGCCGCCGAAGGGGATACCGCCGAGGATGTCTCTGCGCCGGGCGAGGTATGTGTATATGTATTATGATTTTCTTGTCTTTTGGATATCGGTTTGGTCGCTAGTGCTTTGCTTTATTAGTTATCTTGTTTCAGCTACTGACTTCTCCATTGGTTACCCTCGCGCTTGCCCGATCGATGGGTATTGTTGTGTTTCAGGGGTCGGTCGTTAGCCTGTTCGGACATATCAACATGCTGGTGGCTATGGGGAAGGAGACGATGACCCTGCCTGCGGGCTCGCCTGTCCTTGCCGAGGCCGCGTTGAACCTGTCTGGTATCTCGCCCAGCCGTACAGAGGATGTAATCGAACGCAGGACCCCTGAGACTAATGCTCCAGAGGAGGAGGCGGTCGAGGAAGTGGATATGGAAGGCGGCGAAGAGAGTGCCGATGATGTTGTGACGGGTGGCGAGGATGAGGCTCTCGATGGATCCGAGAAGGTGTTGGTTGACGGGGTTGCAATGACCCGTTATATTGACCGATGTAGGGGTGAGCTGCTGGAGCAACCGCGAATCTTGAAGATGGGGTATACGGCTCTGAAACCCCTTGCGTTCAAGGATGCAGAAAGACTAGCTGCTCAACCTACAATGTCGGTTATAGAGCAGGCCCACGCGGATGCGCTGAGGGTACGTGGGGCTCGTATTTCGCTATATAGGTCGGGTACCTGTATTCTGTTTAGAATCTAATGTTTTGAAGTGCAGATTGCTTTGAGTACCGTGGCGCTACGGGATCAGCTGGGAGCTCTAGGGGCTGAGAAAGAGAAGCTGGTGGCCGAGAAGAACGCCATAGTCGAGGAGAACGAGCAGAAGATAAAGGATCTGCTTGCGGCTTTCGAGGTCGAGAAAGAGAAATTGGTCGCCGTGAATAAAACCCTGGGCGAGAATTATGACAAGCTGTCGGTGGACTTTCTGCACCTGACCGAGGATGTCGATAAATAGAGGGCGGAAAAAGAGTGCATGGTCGTTAAGTACGGCGAACTAGAGGAGGAGAACTTGCTCCTGGCAGAGGACGTGGAAACCGAGAAGGCTAAGGTGACTGCCCTGAAAACGGCACACGCGGAGGAGCGGACAAAGTTAGCAATGATGGCCAACTTCTCCGTATACTGTGCTCATGTGCGGGCGCTCAATTTTGCAAATGTTCCTTTGTCGGATAGGGCGTGGTCGGAGTTGGTGTATCCGTGCCCGCATGGTGCACCGCCGAAACCCTTGGACTGGGCGAATCTTCGTGAAGAAGAGCTTCCTCGGCTACCGGGACAGACAATTTCGACAGCACTGCGTCCTCACTCTATGTCGGACCCGTCCACTCCTCGACCGGATGCTACTGTTGTGCCCCCACCAGTATCTCCTCAGGTGGAACCTTGACTATCTTTCTAGCAGTATGTATTTTTTTTTTGGTCCCTTGTGTATCTAGAAACAGATTCTTTTGGGGAAGTGATAACATAGGTACTGTGTTTTATTTCTGTTGGGCTTTCTTGGGTTAATTTCTTTTGATGGTCGTCATATTTTGAAGGATGTGAAAACAAAATATTGTCAGGTACCAAACAACCCCCTTGCCATGGTGGTCTGGACCTCGCCTAGTCGTAGTGTAGGTGACGTAATAGAAGATTTGGAAAGATCTAAGGCGTCCCTTACCACGAAATTGACTTGTGCTTGTCAGGAAATCGAGGGTCTGAATATTCATATTTCCAACTTGGCAATTCGGTTACGTGATTTGGGAGAGAAATTTAGTAAAAAGACCGCCCATTATACGGCAAACAAGGGTAAAGCGAAGGAACTTCTCGGTGCCCTACGACGTTCCCGTGATGAAGCCCGAGGTCGTGTGACGTGCTTGAACTTGGTCCTTGGGGCCGTTTTCGAGGACGCGGACCTGCTGCTATCCTTTGCCAAAGCGTATTGGGCCCGAGCTCGCGCTTTAGAGGTGCTTGAGCATATAAAAGGAATGAGTGGTGTATCCCGGGCAGAGCGCATGGTTGATGCGAAGGCCGGGGTAACTGAAACCACTGTCGCCTTGAACCGAATCGAGGCGGTCATTCGTGAGCGTTTGGGGACGCAAATTAATTCATTGCGAGATATTCATTTTGCCGATGTAGTAGAGACTTCGGCGTCTGTTGAGGGGTTGTCGGATTAATAAAGTAGCTTGTTTTGTCGTTTTTCTTGTAGCTTGTATAAAAAATTCTCTCTCTTTTTTTTTTTTTGTAGCTTCCTTTTTTTTTTTTTTTTTTTTTTTTTTGTATATTCATCTCTTCTCATTCTTCCCCCCCCCCCCCCCCCCCCCCTCTTTTTTTTTATAGGCACATGCTACTATGTCGCACCAGGCTGGTTCTCCATGCCTAGTTAACCCGGGGTTAGGACCTACTGGTGCTGCCCGGGACGAGGTCTCATCTGGTGCGGCTAGTGAGGTGCCTGACAGGTGGCCCTACATTGTTTTGATGAGCAAAAATGTCAAATTGACCGACCAATGTGCTCGACTGCGGACCAAGCTGAAAACCCAGGCGGCCTTTTTTCGAGAATACGTTCGCCGTGCCGAGCATACTGTTGAGGTTCAGGAGCGTCGTTTGGATCGATATTGGCGTGCAAAGGACAAGTACTTCGGTAAATTAAAGTTGCTTGTGACCAAGGCCAACGTGTTGGTGAAGTATTTCCGTTTGTCCCGTGCCAGATACGATGCTTCCGCAGCTATGATCGAAGCTCGCCGTAACCTCTCCTTTGACGATGATCGCCGTAAAGCGGCCTCGGATGCTCACGAGTTCGCGAAAGAAGCCGAGTTCAACGCGCGTCTTCAGACGCTGACTTGTGTTGGGGCTCATACGACCAATTTTTATGCCCTCATTTCTGAGGAGCGTTTTGATGGTGATGAGTCTGATGGGTACACAACGACGGATGACGAAGAGATTGAGCTCGGTCAATTACCGTCGTGCTCCTCCTGCAGTAGCTCTTCTTAAATGAATCTCTTTAGTGTCGATAATCTTCTTGTTGCCTCCGTAATGCGGGCGAGGACTATTTATGTTATTTCTTTGTTCCTGTTTTGTACCTTTCCATTGCCGTATTGCTATTTGATTGATTGGATCGATTTTTCCTTGCTAAATCATTTGTTATTTCGTTATTCCTGTTTTGGAGATGCTTCTTGTTGATATTTCGTTGTTTAGATTGATTCTCCTTCATTGTTTTAGCCAATTTGTATTGTATCGCCGCCGTAATGTGAACCTGAATAATTCCTTGCATTGTACCTGCATATGAATTTCATAGTATTCCTAGGCGTTCCTTTGAAAACACGCCATGTTGGGAATTTCATAGTATTCCTAGGCACTTCGGCCATGTTGGGAATTTCATAGTATTCCTAGGCGTTCCTTCGGTAACACGCCATGTTGGGAATTTCATAGTATTCCTAGGCGTTCCTTCGGTAACACGCCATGTTGGGAATTTCATAGTATTCCTAGGCACTTCGGCCATGTTGGGAATTTCATAGTATTCCTAGGCGTTTCTTCGGTAACACGCCATGTTGGGAATTTCATAGTATTCCTAGGCACTTCGGCCATGTTGGGAATTTCATAGTATTCCTAGGCGTTCCTTCGGTAACACGCCATTTACGGAATTTCATAGTATTCCTAGGCACTTCGGCCATGTTGGGAATTTCATAGTATTCCTAGGCACTTCGGCCATGTTGGGAATTTCATAGTATTCCTAGGCGTTCCTTCGGTAACACGCCATTTACGGAATTTCATAGTATTCCTAGGCACTTCGGCCATGTTGGGAATTTCATAGTATTCCTAGGCGTTCCTTCGGTAACACGCCATTTACGGAATTTCATAGTATTCCTAGGCACTTCGGCCATGTTGGGAATTTCATAGTATTCCTAGGCGTTCCTTCGGTAACACGCCATTTACGGAATTTCATAGTATTCCTAGGCACTTCGGCCATGTTGGGAATTTCATAGTATTAGTAGACAACATGACAATATATTTTATTCATTCAAAAGAAGAAAGATAATGCCATTAAGCAAGAAGGGTAAGGTAGCACCTGTAAATTGTACTTGTATTCGGAGGATTGCCTATACGTAGTACTTCTTTAGGTTAGCCACATTCCAAGAATTCTTTTCCCCTCGGCCGTTGGCGAACAAGACGCTTTTGATTTTGTAAGAGACTGGACTTGTTTGCTTGACGATTTCGTATGGGCCTTCCCAGGTAGGGCTTAGCTTGCCATGTATTTCGTTGCGGGTATAGGACCGGTCACTCGTCGCAGCAAGCACCAGTTCTCCCTACCATGAATTCTTTGGACCCTTTTACTCTCTTGTCATAGGTTTGCTTCACGCTTTGTTGGTACTTAGCTAGGGTAAGGGGCCGCTATCTCTCGTTTCTCGTCTATCATGTCGAGCTCTTCTCTCATTCGTTGTTCATTGTTTCCTTGCTCGACCAACGTCGTTCGGAGCATGGGTATCCCGATCTCTGTCGGTATGATGGCCTCAACACCGTATGCTAAGCTAAACGGGGTTTCCTTGGTGCCCGTCTTGGGTGTAGTTCGGCACGACCATAAAACGTTGAGTAGCCGCTCGGGCCACCTCCCCTTTGCCTGTTCAAGGGTGGTCTTGATGCCGTCTAATATTGTTCGGTTTGACACTTTTGGCTTGCCCGTTTCCTTGTGGGTATGTCGGCGTCGAATAGAATTTTCGGATACCGAGTTCCTCGTACCACAGCTGTAAATTGGCATCTTTGAACTGGGTTCCGTTGTCGGCGACTATAGCGTACGGTATACCGAACCTAGTTATGATGTATTCCCAAACGAATTGTTTGACGTTGCTGGCTTTGATTTCTCGGAGGGGTTTGGCTTCGACCCATTTGGTGAAATAATCAGTCGCAACGATCAGATATTCCACAGTTCCCAGGTGCTCTTGGGAGTTTACCGACCAAATCAATTGCCCATTGAGCGAGACGGCCATGGTGCCGATACCGGGGGTCATCATAGATGAAGGGAGCCGTGGTATCTTGGCGAATCGTTGGCACTTGTCGCATCGTTGGACGTACGCATCGGCGTCTCGCTTGATATAGGGCCACCAATATCCTTGGGTCACTGCCTTGTTTGCAAGGGATCGCCCCTTTGATGTGTGCTCCGCAAGATCCTTCGTGGATTTCCTCCAAGACCGGCAGTTGTAGTCTCGGTCGGGACGCACAGTAGATGGGGTCCCCAGTAACTGGATTTGTATAGTTTATCGTCCTCGGATAGCCAGAAGCGAGGGAGCTTTTCTTGTAATTTTCAGTGCTTTTATCTTGTCGGCCGGAAGCGTTCCACTTCGCAGATAATGGGTCATGTCCTCCATCCAACCTAGTTCGTACTGTATCGACGTCACCCGGCCTACCCTTTTTATTATGCTCGGGGTCGGCAGTAGTTCCACTTGTGATCGACCGGGTGCCGGTCAATGTTAATGTCGAGGCTAGGGTAGCCAAGGCATCGGCATGTGCATTTTCGGTGCGATTGATTCTTACTAATTCGCACTGTTCGAAGGTTGCCATCAAGCTTTGGACTCTCTCTTGGTAGAGGATCATTCTATCATCTTTCGCTTGGTACTCGCCGATGGCTTGATTGACGATGAGCATGGAGTCTGAGCTTGCAATTAAGTGGGAGCATCCGAGGGACCGGGGCAATAAGCATGCCATTTATCATGGCCCTCGTATTCTGCCTCATTGTTGGTAGCTCGGAAGCCCAGTTTTATGCTTTTTTCGATGATTGCTCCCTTTCTAGACTTTAGGACGATCCCTGCTCCTGATCCGTCCTTGGTGGCTGATCCGTCGACATGTATCTGCCAGTGTGATTGTGGAGAGAGTGCCAAAGGCTCGTCATAGCCTTTGGTGAATTCTGCGACGAAATCGGCTAGGACCTGTCCCTTTATGGCATGACGGGGAGCGAACTCGATATGAAATTGGGATAGCTCGACCCCCCAGGCGGCAACTCGGCCGCTAATGTCCGTCCGTCGAAGTGACTCTTTGATATGAAATTTTGTGTATACCCGGACCTGATGAGCTATGAAATAGTGTGGCAACTTTCTGGTTGCGACGACCAATGCCAGACACAGCTTTTCCAAGGGTAGATAACGTGTTTCGGCTTCGACCAGAGTCTTGCTGACGAAGTAGATCGGAAATTGTTCGCGACCTTCTTCTCTTAGGATAACTGCGCTCACAGCTGTAGTGGAAACTGCTAGGTAGCATGCCAGAATGTCTCCTTTGTTCGGCCTTACTAGCAGTGGCAGTGTCCTCAAGTACTCTTTGAGATTGTTGAATGAGACTTCACATTCCGGGTCCCAGACGAATTTTCTATCCTTCTTGAGTGATTCGAAAAATGGCCGTCCCTTATCTGCGGATCGGCTAATGAACCTGCTCAGCGCGGCCATCATTCCCGTGAGCTCTTGTACCTGTTTCTTATTCTTGGGCGCTGCTAGGTTTCGTAGAGCCGTTATTTGATCGGGATTAGCCTCTATTCCTCGTCGGCTAACCATATGCCCCAAGAATTTCCCTTTGCTGACGCCAAATGCACACTTGCTCGCATTGAATTTCAGTTTGTGCTCGCCCAGCATTCGGAAAACGTCCCTGATATCTTGAAGGTGGGATGTGGCTCTTTCGCTCTTGACGACCATGTCGTCTATGTATACCTCCATCGTCTTCCCTATATGATCTCGACATACCCTTGTTATCATCCTTTGGTATGTTACTCCCGCATTGCGTAGGCCGAACGGCATTACCGTATAGCAATAATTTCCCAAAGGTGATATAAACGAAGTCTTTTCTTGATCTTCGCGGGCGAGGGGAATTTGATGGTATCCTGAATATGCATCAAGGAAGGTCATCCGTTCTGCCCCCGCAGTTGCGTCCACCAGTTGATCAATCCTTGGAAGGGGAAAGTGGTCCCTCGGACAGGCTTTGTTGAGGTTTGTGAAGTCTATACATACTCTCTCCTTTCCGTTCTTCTTAGGGACGACGACCGGGTTGGACAACCATTTTGGATAGTAAACCTCTCTTATGGCTCCAGCCTCCAATAACTTTTGTACTTCAGCGATTATAGCTGCTCTATGCTGTACAGACACTTTCCTGCTCCTCTGTGCTATCGGCTTGTACTCGGTGTTTACACTTAGGTGGTGGCATGCTGTATTGGGGTCTAGGCCCGGCATATCTTTAGGGCTCCAGGCGAATTTATCAGTGTTGCTGAGAAGGAATGCTTTCAACTCTTCGGATTCCTGTTTTGGAAGGTTGTCGCCGAGGAGGAAGTAATGCTCCTCGTCCATATCTGGTATATACACCTTCCTGAGTGTCTCTCCTACTTGTTCTTTGACAACCCTTTCGGCTTTGGATATTTGGTTGATCAGCTTCTTGGTGCTGGTGGGTTGTTCCACCATGCTTCATTGTTTTTGGAGAGTCGCGGTGATTTCCTCGCAGCGTCTTGAATCCTCTTGACATCCTCTGGCTGTCTCGATCTCTCCCCTGTCATTTGGGTATTTGACCTTTTGGTGATAGGTCGAGGGTATGGCCTTCATGGCATGTAACCAAGGTCGGCCCAATATTGCATTGTGACCGGAGTGGTCATTAACCACTAAGAACTCCACGGGAACCGACACGGACCCGGTTGTGACACTGAGGACGATCTTACCCAACGGTTTAGTCGTTTCGGAGATGAATCCGATCAGTGTGACGTCAGTAGGCCGTAGATCTTGCAGCTTGAGTTCCATTTTGTTGAAGAGCTCCCTGTACATGATATCACAAGAGGCTCCTTGGTCGACAAGTACCCTGCTGACCGTGTCTAGGCCAATTTGAACTCGGAGGTTAATGGCGTCTCCATGGGGGTAAATCACCCCTTCTTCGTTAAGATCCGAGAAAGAAATGGGCGGATGTCGTCGTTGTGTGCATTGTCGTTTAGAGGTCGATGCCTGTGATGCCTTGGATACTTGGCCAAAGTGGGCCAGCTGCCATTGTCGCGATCGTTCCCCTCCTGGACCCTTGGGTCTTGTCATATGAACGACGTTGATCGTTTTGCCTTACCGGTTGTCGGATCCTTCGATGGCCAGTTGTTTGCCTTTATTCCCAGCTCCTTTGATGAACTTGGCTAGGTATCCTGCATCGCCCCACTGATTCATTCTCCATCGCAGGTTACGGCAATGCTCAGTGAGATGGCCGTGATCCTCATGATATGCGCAGAAGAGCTTGGAATCTCTCTGATTGGGGGGAGTGTTGATCGGTTACGGTCGGGAATACCAACTTTCCTTGCATATATCCTTGAGGATATCTTCAGCAGACAAGTCGAAAGTGTATCGCAGCTCGACCGATCCGAAAGTATTTCGGTGTTCCCTTTCTTGGGGCCGACCTTGTTGAAACGGCTTGGGTGGCATTGGGTAGGTGAGCTGGAGCGGTTTGTGTTCGTTGGTCGGTGTTGGGTATGCGATCTGGAGCGGTTTGGGCTCTAATGCTCGTGGTCGCTCTACCCTGCTATGGACTTCGGGCTCTTTGCTCTTTCTGGTCGGTTGGAATGCTTCTCCCTGGTTATTCCTAACTCTTTTGCGACCCACCTGTGCCTCGCGGACCGACTCTCTTCTCGGTAGAGTTCGGTTGAGGAAACGCAGTTCGTCGTTTTTATCGGTGAGGTGGGTACAATAGGCTAGCAGGGAATCAGTGGTCGGGAAGTTTTTGCCTATGAACTTCCTTCTCGCCCAATAGCCATTAGGGATGGAATTGATAAAGTTTTGGATGGCTATATTATTGGCATATCGTGGAATCTGGTTTGCTATGTCGATAAAGCGTATGCAGTAATCGTTGAGCCTTTCATTTGGCATCATCGCCATTTTAATAAGGGTTTCGATACTAACCTTCTTTTTCCGATGAGCAGCGTACCGGGTGGAGTATGCTCTCAGCAATTCTGCCCAGTCTCTAATGGAGCCCCGTGGTAAGTTGTGATACCATGACGAAGCCTCTTGACCCAAGCTGTTTTTGAAAAATTTGCACATCAGTGCATGGTCATCACTCCACAGTTCCATCTTCGTCTTGTAGTGCCTCAGATGGTCGATAGGGCAACTCTTCCCATCATAGAGCCTGAATTCGGGGATGACGAATCCCATAGGATTGCGGTACCGCGTGATCTGTTCAGCACACGGGGTTTCTTGGCATACATTCCAAGCCTGTTGGAACGCGTCATCCGTGACTTGGTAGGGGGGAGGGTATCCTCCCTGATGTGGTGGTGGGCCATATCCTTCCCCGATCCTGTATTCGGGATATCTACCGTCCTTCGTGTTTGTGTGGACACGTTCCATATGAGTGTTCGGATGGACGATAGTTATTGGGACATTGCCCCCTTGGTGGGGGACTCTTGTATCGGGTCGCCGACCCGCTGCCTCCAGGGCTGCCCTGTAGGCAGAATCTTCCACTTCATGGCGTGGGTCTTTGTCGGGTTGGATAACCGGCAATACGATGCCGGCCGCTGTCATGGCCGTCATGCATGCCGCCAGCTGAGCTTGTAGCTGGGCGTAGTTCCTTTCATCGGCTAACGGAACAACATGTTGTACCTCCACCGTGGGTAGTGTAATCATCCTCGGAGAATTAGTCGGTAGTCGGGGCGACTGTCCGAGTACATGATCCTCGGGCATGCCAAACTGATGAGCTTCGTCCGTTTGTAAACGAGCACCGGAGTTGACCGAGGCTGTAGGCAAAGGGACTCTTGAGCTCGGTCCTGCTTGGGACCCGGTTAAGCGTCTTCGTGCACGCCTTAATACGGGCACGTCTTGTTCGTCCTCCGAGGACGAAGGGTGTTCGTCGACAATCCCTTCGATGAAATGTCGGGGTGGTTCGACCGGTTGTTCTTGGTTGACGTAGGAGGTTGTTGGTTGGTTTCCGGATTGGATAGCTTCATATCTGTCGCGGATGGCGAGTAGATCGTCGAGGTCTTGTTGGCTAATTTGCGTGTTTTGGTTATTGGTTTCTATTATCTCGGGATGGGTTTCCTCTACATTGGTAACCATTGTCGCTCGTCTGACAGAGTATTGGTATTCGAATTCTAAACTAGTTGGGAACTAGATGATTCCCGGAGACGGCGCCATTTGATAAAGCCATAACTTTGGTCGGTCGCGTTAGGCTTTTCAACAATGATATAATAGTAAATCAACCGTGAATAAAGGACACTTCCTGATCTTTATTATTGCTCGGATTATTATCCTTGTTCGGACTATTACACTTGCTCGGACTAGTATTTCGGTTTTGACAATTGTGCTTGATATGACTATTTAATCTCTCGTCTTGATCTTTCTCCCCTTTTATTCGGTGCTCGGCTGTCTTTTCTCGGTTTATTTCTAGAAGTGGTGTGCGTTGGTTAGTTTCTCTCTTTTCTCAACTTCTCTCTATATTTTTTTGATAGATTTTCTGGTCCTTTTCTAGGAGGGGTAGTTGGCTATTTATAGGCAACTGCGCCTTCTAGGATATTGACAAATGTCTTCATCCTAGGGATTTTTCAGACATGGGTTCCCATTTGATTGGGCTTGGGTTTTTAATAGTAACACATCAATTCCTATAAAAAGTATGAGACGACCCATTTAAGCGTTGGATATCCATTTATAAAGTGGATTGATTACTACCCGAATAGAATATTCGGGTCTAATTTTTATGTTCTATCAGAAAGTTAGTAGAGATCTAGATAAACAAGTCCGATCACAAAGAAATAACGATATATAAAGGGTTGAATAAAAAAAATCATGTCAAAAAAAAGGTGACTTATATTGAACGCATGTGTTCGTTAACTTATTGCAAAACGAGTTACAAAAGAACAAAATAGTATTTGCGGGGAATTGTTTGAGGTATCTTATATACCATTTTGAAATATGAGAGGATTGAAGTCTTCAACTTTGTTTATTTTTTCAACTAGATGGTGTTATAATAATCATGTTTTTCTTCAAATAAAACTATCATGTAACACTCTAAAAAGTTCATTTATCATAATAATTTTTGTCCGGTTATGTTGGTAAAGTGGTTGTAACTAAATTTTAGCAATAAATTATGTTGATATTTATTGCTAAATTGTTGCTAAAATTTAGCCACAACCATTTTGTCAACATAACTCAAAAAGTTTTATGTTGCTAAATGAACTTATTCTTCTAATGCCTATTATAATTTTGTGAGTGTTACTCTATTAAAATAACTTTTTGAATTCACATTACTTCTTTTACAGTAACGTTATAGAGGCAGACTGACTCAATCAGACTAATTACCAGACAGTCTTTTATATAATTTTTAGAATTCTTTTGACACCCAACTAAAACAAAAATAAAATAACAAATATAATATTTATCGAACCCTATTTGAGACTACCCTAAACTTAAATATTAATTAAAAATATTTAAAATTTTAATGATTTTAATATATTTTATTTGACTATTCAACAAAATAAAAACCTCAAATATAATATTTATGGAACCCTAGTTGAGAATACCATAAACTTAAATATTAATTAAAAATATTTAAAATTTAAATGATTTTAATATATTTTATTTGACGATTCAACAAAATAAAAACCTAAATTTAATATTATAGAACTCTATTTGAGACTAGTCTAAACTTATATTAATCAAAAATATTAAATATACGGCCGAATAACATATTTTTAAATTTCGAGGTGAAAATAAAATTTTAAATTTACATGAAGTACTGTTGTGTTGAGATTCTGATTGACTCGGCTCATTAGCATTACTGCTTCTTTTAAGTTGAGGCAATTTTTGATTGATACATTTTGAGTTCATACCATTTTCAAAATATTTATTGCAAATTAGTACTCTTGTCAATATATACATAAACACAACACATTTGGCCCAATAAAAAAAAAATTGAAAAAAATGTAAAAAAATTAAAAAAAAATCCAGAAAAAATAAAAAAAATCCAGAAAAATTATAAAATTATAAAATTATAAAATATGTAAAATAATAAAAAATTTAAAAAGAAATGAAAAAATTCGAAAAAATTCCAAAAAAAATACAGAAAAAATAGAAAAATTGGAAAAACAATTAAAAATTATAAAAAAAATCCAAAAAAAACAAAAAATATTTTTTTAACATTCTAAAATTTATAAAAATTCCGGAAAAATAAAAAATACTAAAAAAGATATAAAAATTTCGGAAAAAATTAAAAATATTAAAAAAAATCAAGAAAATTTATAAAATTTGGAAAAAAATCTAAAAAAATTAAAATTAATATAATATAAATTCTCGACAATCTAATACAAATTTTTGACAATAAATAAAAAATATAATACAATTTTTATAACAATCTAATACAAATTTTTTGACAATTTAATACAATTTTTGTGACAATCTAATACAAATTTTTGGACAATTTAATACAATTTTTTGACAATCTAATAACTTTATTTTGGAAATTTAATTTTTTTTTTTTTTGAAAATCTAATAATTTTTTGTGACAATCTAATGCAATTTTTATGACAATCTAATATAATTTTTTTGACAATCTAATAGACAATTTTTGACAATATAATTTAATTTTTTCGGCAATTTAATTCAAAAAATTTAACAATCTAATACAATTTTTTTTACAATCTAATGCAATTTTGGTGACAATCTAATACAAATTTTGTGATAATTTAATAAATTTTTTGTGATAATCTAATACATTTATTTTGACAATCTAATACAAATATTTTTACAATCTAATATAATTTTTGTGACAATCTAATACAAATTTTGTGACAATCTAATACATTTTTTTTGACAATTTAATACAATACAAAATTTGACAATCTAATGAATTTAATATGATATTTTTTGACAATCTAATACATTTTTTTTGACAATCTAATAAAAAAATATTTGATAGTAGTCTAAGACAACAAATTTGACAATATAATAAAACATTTTTGACAGTCTAATAAAAGAAATATTACAATATAATACAAAATTTTTGACAATATAATACAACATTTTTTGACAATATACTACAATTATTTTGACAATGTAATACATTTTTTAAAAATCTTATTTAATTTTTGTGACAATTTAATACAAATTTTTTGACAATCTAATACAAAAAAATAGACAATCTAATGCAATTTTTGTGATAATATAATACAAAAATTTTAACAATCTAATACAAATTTTTGATAATTTAATATAATTTTTTGACAATCTAATACATTTTTTTTGACAAACTAATACAAATTTATTGGACAATCTAATGAATTTTATCGGACAATCTAATACATGATAATTTATTGGACAGTCCAAAAATAGACATTCTAATGGATTTTTACTTTTTAAATTAATAATTATAATGTGGCCAAATGTATAATTTTTTAAAAGTTTTCAGGTCAAAAATGTTAACTTTAGAGCATAAAAGACCAAAATATAATTACATTTCAAGTTCAGGGTTCAAATTGTAACAACCTAAAAAGAAATAGTTTGCCTAATTTACAAATATAGTCCATGGTTTATAACAAAAAAGCAGATTGGGTTGTAACAACCATTCGCCACCACAGGCCGCTGTCCCGCTGCCACATGTCGCCACCTATGACGACGGTGCCATCGTAGAAACGGTCGTACAGCTCCATCGCACTAGTTATATGTGTGTATATTGTATATGAATACATATCTAGTTTCATATCTGATATATAATAGATACATATATATATATAGATATGGCTATATACATATATATTTATATTTATATAGATGGATATATATTTATATAGATCTTCGGTGATAGAAAAAGCAGTTACGAAGGAAGAGTGGCAACATCAGTGGCGAAGTAGTGGCGTTGGAGTCAGTGGTGATGGTGATGGGTTTTATTGGGTGAAGCTAGAGAGAGAAAGTGCAGTGAGGTTACGAGCTAAAACAGAATTTGGACTCGTTTTATTTAGGTTAGGTGGTAGCAAAACCAAATTAAAATATTTTAAAAAGGTATTTTATGCTAGTAAAAATTACAAGAGGTATTGAAACCTAATAATATTCTTTAAGTGATACGAGACTCATCGCGTCAAACTTTTAAGTTTCTCTCCAACTATAACATAAATTCCAACATACCATGCCACTTGAGAGGGGCTTAAATATTGCTTCATTTAAGTTTCCATTTAATGCAATGTCATTAATTCTGAAGACATATGAGTAAAACATTACTAAAATAAGCCAATATTTTTAACATAAAAAAGAAAACACTTTTGAAATTCCTATCCGCTGTTCTAGTTGCAGTTTTGCAGTTAGGTTCCAAGTGAGGTTGTAACCACAGGTTGGAACCAAGTGTATTTAATGGACAGAACTGTAAAACGTTAAATGTACTTAAAGTGAACACAAACACATTTAACAACGGAGTTCACCTAACTAGGCTACGTCTCCGGGGCACTTACCCAGATTATGATATTATAAAAGCTTACAATATAGGACTCAAGTCTTAATGAAAAACTCTTAGACTCCCTCTAGGTTTTTCTGCCTATCTCTATATTGCTCCTACTCTATAACTATCAAATATAAATCAATGGCATCCCACCATTGTTTTCTTTTAAAAGCTCACGTGTATTCTCTCAAGAATGAGTTATTTATAATGTAGAACACACACCTTTTTACAAGCTAAGTTATTAACTATTTATAAGTAAAAACAATCTTCTTGCTTCAAGACTTTTTATGATTACTTTTGACTTCTTTTGATTGGCTTCAATCTCTCCATATTGCACGTCTGCCTTTTGTAGGATTGACATCAATCTTCATAAGTTAATACCTGTTAAAATAACTAGCTTGAAAGTAGGAGTTAGTCTTTTCCTATAACTAGGAAACATATAAAGATAATATCTTTTAGAGATAATATTTTTCCATATATATATGAAACACCTAACCCCATATTATATTCAATCTTTAAACTTATCTTTACTGAATATGATAAGGAACAAAGATTGAAACAAGTGATAAAGATTTGCATAAGAATAGAGATATAGATTTAAAAGGAAACATATCTTTATAAACTAATCTCCTTATATCTTTTAGGAAACATCTTTCCTTACCACTTTGATATTCTCAATTTACGCATATTAAACCTTTAAGATCATATGAGAATATATCCTGCATACTGTAGAACAAATAATAATCAATAAAGAACAGTTATGCATATTTACAGAACAAGACAGAATTCTGCAGAACAGCAGGTTGGAACTGTGGTTGCAACTGAGGTTGCAACTGGTACTTGAAACCACCAACGCTGTCTCAGCAGGTTGTAGAAACCTATCAACATAGGTTGTAACTGAGGTTGTAACATTGCTTGTAACCTAACAACAGTTGTCTCAGTAGGTTGTAACTGATGTTGCAACATTGCTTGAAACCTAACAACTCTGTCTTAGTTCATAATAAACATATAGGATTATTTAGTGAAAACCATTAGACAACAAATAGAATTTAGACCAGAAATCTGGTCCTAACAATCTCCCCCTTTGTCATTGGTTTTGACAAATCATCTAAGTTTATATAAACACTAATCCACCTGCAATTAGTTAGCAGTACAGTCTTTTACTGTATTTCATTTATCAGTGCTTTTGTAACACCTATTTAGCTCCCCCTGCAAGTTAGAATAGCAGGTATCATATAAGCACAGAATGTATCCATTCACAGAGTTTCAGAACAGATTCAATTTTAAAAAAATAGTCATACTTCAAAAAACAAATTGCAGAAATTGTAAGGCCAAACAATGCTGGCACAGAATAGTCTTAATACAGCAATTGTAACTGAAGTTTAAAATGAACCATAAACTCATCTCCCCCTATTTGTCATAAGCCAGACAAACTAGTCACGAGGTATGTCTGAAGACATGGTTTCAACTACGGTTGGAACTGCACTTAGAACTTCGCTGTGTGGGTTTCCAGAAAGCTTAGGGTTTGTTTGATAAGTAGAAAGAGAGAGAATAAATCTGATAATTGTGATTGATTTGAAAAATAAAAGGAGATTTGTATAAATTGCAAATAAAGACCAAATCTTTTTATAAATAGAAATAGATATACTCAAATCAAATTAGAAACAAAATTTTGCTAAAAATAAGGAAATCTCTTATCAAATAGAAACACAATAAAATAACGAAGGAAACAGTTTTTTTTCAGAAAGATAAATTCAGCAATTAATAAAGATAAACATTTCTTGTAAACCTAACAACTCTGTCTTAGTTCATAATAAACATATAGGATTATTTAGTGAAAACCATTAGATAACAAATAGAATTTAGACCAGAAATCTGGTCCTAACAACTTTCCTCGCGGACTTTCCCAAATTAAATATTCTTGTAACTTCATGAATGGGTCCTTTATAAAAATAATTATAATACGGTATGTTAATAAGACCCAACTAATATGTTTTACCATTGGTCTCCGATACTTCAAACCGCTAAATGTGATTAACAAAAAGTATGAATCAAATGATTCAAAATTGTGAGACATCATTATCATAATTGATAACAAAATACAATGTGTAGCGACTCGACAAGGTGAAATGTCTCATCACATGGGGTAATGACTCCGCCCTTATATAGGTCAAATGTCTCTATACATGAGGAAACGTGCCCCGTAAAACGAAACGAATCAACATGTATATCATTTCTCATGCATATAGGTGAGTGTATGAACACACCTATATGCATGCGAAATGATATACTACCCGCCTCATATTTCACTTAATAGTCTAGGCCGGCCCTAGTATAAGCGCAAACAGCGCTTGAGCTTAGCTGCCGTCAAGATCGATAGACGACAAAAAAAAATCGTAATTTTAGTGAATACATAGAATAAGGCGGTAAATGTGTATATATATAAACTTGGTCAATACTTAAACATAAAGTTAAGTGTGGTTTAATGGTATTTACTCTTGTTGAATTTTTTTTTGCATTGAGTGATGACATGGGTTCGACCGATCCTAAAAATGTTTAACTTTTTACACTAATTTTTAGCTCTTAAACTAAAAAAGACTGAATTAATGAGAGCTAGTAATTAAGGGTTGAACTCTATTCTTTAAGTAACTTAAAACACTCAATTTTATTATTTTAATAATGATGCTTATTGATATACAAGCTACATTTTTAATGCTTAACATATATTTTTTTTACCGAATATTTTCCCCAAATTAAGATATAAAAAAAGGCGCCAAATTTTACACTACACTTAGGTGCGGAATTTCTAGGGCATCCCCTGTTAATAGTGGATCCTTACTCGTTGCAAGCAAGAAAGCATTTTTATAAAAGAGTTAGCATTGTTCATTTTGAGATATGTGGATTCATAAAAGGTAAACACCATGCACACACAAGCTAACCTTACCTTTTCACCTGTTCATAATCTTCTTCTCATTTAGAGCAATTCTAACTTGAACGTCGAAGGTGTTAGGTAACCAATCTAGCTATCCCTCTAATGTAAAGTTGTTATTTTTTCAAGGTGGCAAGAGAAACCCGAGCATGAGTGAGGCAAGAGAACACTAACACAATCGGGGACAACAATTGACGACCCTATTTTTTTGTGACAGAACATCAATTAGACATTGACTTCCGAGATTTTTTTATGACAGACGCCATGAAGGTTTGGTAACAGCTCAAGTGACGGAGATTGTCACCTTGAAATTCCGCTAACAATATAGGTTTCTGGTTACGGTTGTGTGACGACAATATGAGGGAGGTTCAATAAATTATGGAGTCGCCGGCAAGTTGTCTAAAATCTGTTACGAACAAAATTACCTTATTTACTCACAAATATTTCTGGAAAAATTTTAAATTGGTACCCACCTATCGGTTTTTAGCAATTTAATATGCAATCTACCTATTTTTCTAAATTAGTACCCAACCTATCAAGTTTGAGCAATTTAGTACACAATCTACATGTTTCATAAATTGGTACCCAAACTCTATGCTTAACATGCAGTCAAGATACTCATGTCCAATTTAGGTTTATAGATTGTTAGCAAACTGGTAAAAGTTAGTAATTATTGGTACTAGTTTGGTCACGTTTACATACAATTTACATACGATTTTTACGGAATAAAAGATTAGAGCAAAAATCAACCAAAAAAACGAGATTATAAACTTAACGAGAAGTAACGACAAATATTACACTAATTTAAGCTACACAAGCAATCAATTAAGCAATAATATAAGTGTGAAAATTAAAGAGTAAAGAAAGAAATTGACACCACGATATATAGAGGTTCGGTAAATCCGTCCACACTACCGAGTATTTTACTATTATTTTCTTCCCAAGATTACAACCTAACGAGCTAATTCACGGATTAAACTCCCTATCAGTCTATGAGTATCCCGAATGAAAAGACCTAGAGATTTTAAGCAACACTCGCTTACAAAGTCTCTATCCGATCACTCACTTACAAATATTCTTGAAGTGTTCGTAAGATTACAATAAGAGTAAACTCAACAATTTATAAGATTAGAAGTAAGAAATATGTAGCATGAAGTCTTTTCTTTCTTTGTTCTTATATTGAATTTTTATAGATATTGGGTGTGTGATGTTAAAAAACGAGTGGTTTTCATTATTTTGAATGTCATTTATTTTATTGGTTACAAATACATTTATTCTCCCCATTTATGTGTGTATTTATTTGTAAAATGAGTTACAAACTGCATTTTTAATAAAAAGAATGGTCTTGGTCCATTTTTCACTAATCTTTTCCAAGACAAGTTTCAAAAACATGACATTCACACATGCACACACTTACATATGCATACATATAGAGAGAGAGTATCACACCACCAACAGCTCGACCGTGACTCGATACCGCTTCCGTCGAGTCACATGTGATAGACGTTGCACCTTGGGAACGAAGTGCCCCATTTAGCCAGAAACAGATGCGGCGGGGCAAATATCGTTTAAGGGTTACTGTTTAACAATCAACTCGTCTAAGAACTTTAGTCCATTTCGGTATCATTTACATTTTGTTTTGTTACGGTTTGTATTTGATAAATTAATATATTTATTGAAATTATTTCCTGTTGTTTGTCAATTTCTTTTTCCCGTAGAAATTATTTTATTTATTTACAACGTACCCAACAATCTTAAATGATATTTATTTTTTATGTTTGTTACGTAAATGAAATAATTTTGGTGTATGGATTTACAGAAAATTATTTCTTTCTCTATAATCGTTCTTAGTAAAATCATTTTCTCTTAATTTTTGGTTTCGGAAATTTGATGTTTACTGCTGAAATGTTTTCGGATTGTTATATCATGTTTTGATTTTGATGATTGATTTTTCCTATTGAATTATCAAAGGCTTTTTATGTGTCAATTATCCTTGTTTGTGGTTATTCTGTGATTTGGTTTGTAAACCTGTCACATTTTCGATACACTATTTTAGTGTGGTTTGAATTATTTTGCATGACCTATGCTTTGTGTACATGCATGATTAGCTATGATTTTTGTCCATTAATATGTTTGTACTTACATGTGGATTAGCCTTTTATAAATTTGGTTGGTTAAAAGTTTCATGGGCTTATTTACATAGTTCATAAGTTGTGATTTCTATGTCTGTTCATGTAATATGGATGTGATTTACTTTATAGCATTACGTGAGTTAATTTTATTAAGCATGTACTGTGGTATGGACTTTATTTGTCCAAAGTTATATTCTTTGGATATACTCAATCATTTAGGAGACCATAATTATAATATTTTATATAACATTGATTTACTTTAAGGGTGTGACTTATTTGCATAACCAGACCAATATGTTTTTGAGTTATTACAACCCGGTCCATATTTGTTTCATGTGACTGATTGACATGTATATATTCCAGTGGATTGTGAATACACATTTGGTTGAGTACTACTTGCACATATTTGGTTGTCAATAATTATTTAGTAGTCAAATGTGAAACCAGTAATTTAATCTTGTGTAAGTTACATTCTGCTATTTATGACTCAGTATTAAAGAGAAATGAGAATAATATATTAATATTAATTCTATTGACTATTGATAAGTACGGTTTCTTGTTTGTTTCTGTCCATTTAGAAAGTCAAATACTAGTTTGATTAGTTTTGGTCTGGTAGCCTATATTTATAAGTGTGACTTTTGAATAACGTGATGTATTTATTGACATATCTTTTTATGAGCAATCTGATAGAAGATTAGATTATATTGTTAGTAAATTTATACATTTATTGTTTTCATGTTAATGTAATAAAAGGACTAATAATTTACTATAAGTATTTATGTAGTCATATGAATCTCTACAATGGAATTGGAGGATGAGTGATTAACCGAAATAGTTATTATAAAACCATTAAACTGGGGTTTACGAAAGAACTAGTTTCGAAATAGTTATTGTAAAACCATTTTCTGATTTTCAGAATTTGGGGCTTACGACATAACTGTTTGAATTCTGAGATTTTTCTTTGTAAAATCATATTTGTCTGGTGTTTACAGTTGAATAAATCTTTCAGAATTTGATAATACCATAATACTGTCGCAGAATCAATTTATTAAAACCATGAGTGGTTATAGAAATTTGGTGTTTGCGGCGGAAAGTTTTAGTTTCATTTTCTGAAATTAGGTTGTGGGTGTTTGTTATTTGAGATAACGAACAGTTTCCTTCGAAAAATGTTCGGAACACAGTGGGTGCTGAAACTGATCAGAACATTGTGGGTGCCGGTGTAACTCCTATTAATGTTGCATGAATGCATATTAATTAGGGGGTTACAAATTTGAAAAAAAAAACACCATTATTAAAGACACTAATGTGATGACATAATGGATGGTCTACTTATTAATTGTGATTTATTACAATTTAATTTGGAGGGTTATAAATTTATAATGTTGATCATTAATAAGATTATGAGATTAATGATGAGTATTTTATAACTTCTTATTAATTGTGTTTAATCGTAATTTACTTTGTAGAGTTATAAAATATTATAATGATACACTTTGATGGAAATTTATGGTGAGCTTTATTAACTGCCTATTAATTGCATTGATGAGTCAGTTACATAATTGGATGAAAGGTTATTTAATAACCAACTTGGTTCATCCGAGAGAATAATTTGATGATTAAACAAATTATAATGACCGTTGAGTTTCTTTTAAGAATAAACAAATATCGGCTAATTTATTAATTTGTTATAATTACATTCTATTAATTTCTTGAATAAACATTTAATAATTTGTTGAAAGAACATTTTATCAATTGTTTAAAGAACATATTATGAATATATTGAGTTTACTATTATTGAAAATAGTAATTGAGTAATATTATATTACTAAGATTGGGGGAGAACCCCGAGGGTCCTACAAATGTAGGGGTAACCAATTGATCATGTAGATCGAGAATCTAGTCATGCTCCAAATTGTCCACGAGCGAGTGGGAGAATACCTAACGGTTCAATGGTATAGACTTTAAACATCTGAAATAAATGATATTGTTTATTTACCACATTGAAATCGATTAAGTTTCTCTATGATAGTGTGTATGTCCAGAGTGAGGACAAAAGAAATGCACGAACTGTGTGTGCGTTAATGTGTGGAAACATTTTAAACGTTTGTAAGTCCACTAACAAGTGCAAACATACAAATCTGAATCATGACTAGTTGTTTTTAAAACCTAAGAGCAGTAGCCTTTTTGTAACGAAAATACTAGGATCGGATTGTTAGCAGTTTGGTTATTTGTGCCAATACACGAGTGGCTATATGTTCAAATTGAGCATTTTAGTCGATACTCTTGTGGTCGATAATGGCATGTTGAGTGATTCGACTAAGTCATTGATTCGAGATGATATAATAGGTCATGAGATTATAAAAAATAAAGGTTTTTAATTTTCTAAATCAATTATCAAAATTGAAACACAAATATGAGTTTGTGTTTGAAGCAATGTATTGCAAAGTCTTAAGTTCGAACTTTCAAACGAAGTACATAACCTAATGGTTTAGTGCATTTGAGATGCGTGCAAACCAATAAGGGTTTAAAAGGTACTTTATCAATATATCGATGATTGTACTAAACACTGATATCTCGACTTTATGAGAAATAAAGACACGGTGCCGATATTTATTCTATGAATACGAGAATTCTATTGTTGAGGATTAAGGCTTATTCAGAAAACATGGTTTGATTATGGGTGTTCTATTGTGGTAATCTACCAACTTTTAGCCAGTGATTAAGTGGTTATTACTAAATGCTAGATTGTTCTTGGATGTGTTAGATATTTTTTAACTAGTTCCGAAACGGTAGATTCACATGAATATGAATACATGATCAGTGTGATTGAAACGGTGAACATGCGACACCGTTCACACAATTGTGTGGTTGGAATGTCATGTTGATAAGTTCAGGGTTAAACTCTGAATATGTGCGGGAAGTGAGCTTTCCGCAAGCTATGTGTTATACAAACTGCCGCTTAGGAAGTTGGACCAAATAGTTAGAATTATAGAAGGCATGGTACCTGACTATAAGTTCGTGATAATTTGGTGCTACATAAGAAAGGTCTCAATTCTTGTTCCTTGAAGGACTTGGATAGTATCGAAAAAGGTAGATTGCGTTCATCGGATAAGCATGGAATATAGTGCTAATCGGTTTTTAGTGCATAAGTCAGATGACTTTAAAGTGTATATAGAATATTGTTCTATGCCCGAGAAGCATATTTTCTAAAATATAAGCTTTCCCACAAAACTCTAATGCATGTCAAGTGTAATTAATACGTTGAGGGTTTAAAACGCTACCCAATACAAGTAAACACTCAAACGGTGCTGGAAATATAGGGACATGTGAATCTTTAAGGAAGATTAAGTGACTCGGCATAGTAAAGGATGAGAAATGAAACTTTATTCGACCCCTGACCTTCATGAGTGAAGGTAAATCGATAAAATTGAAATAATCAATGTTATCCATATAATGTGTATATGGGAAAATGCCATCAACAATGAGGTTGATAGACACGTGAGAAATAAAGTCAATTACTTTAAGTAAACTAACGGTTTTGATAATTTTAATGTCTATACTCTAATCTCTATGAAAAGATGCATCATTAATTAATGAGAACATTTGTTTCATAAATGGAGATCTAGAGAATTAGGAACAGATCAACTGGGTCGTGGTTCCGTGTAAAGTAAGGCACAGTGTGAAAACTTGTTAAGTCACTATATGAACTAAAACAAACACATAACTTATGATATGAGAAAATTGATAGAATAATACTATCAAACATTTTCTCATATAAATGAACGTGTCTATATATAAAAGGAATGGAAAGAACTACGCGGTAGTTTGCCTTTATGTATATAACATGATCATAATAGTTAGCAATGATAATGTCAACGCTACTAGAGAAATATTGTCATAACACTTCATAATGAAGGTGTGAGACAATTGAGATTCTAGGATCATAGATAGTCTCTTGTGCGTCAAGAACTGCACTAGACCAAATATAGCCAACTCAGTGAGCAGACCAAGTAGTTATGCCGATGAGGCTTCTCAGATACATGAAATATATTTTCAATCATGGACTGCATTATACGAGATGTCTAACAATGTTTGGAGGGTATTTAGATACCAAGTGTATCTCGAACTGTAACAGTACAAGGTCTACGAGTAGATATGTTTGTACTTAAAGAGGTTGTAGCCTCATGGAGGTCTGTAAAAGAGACATGCATACGTGGATCAACTATGAAATCAGAATTCATAATGTTGAAGCCACTGAAAAGACATATTGGCTGAGAAGTTTTGGGAGGTATTCCCGAGTGGCCAAAATATGTTCCTTCAATAAACATGCACTGCTAAAGTCAGTCAGTTATTGCACGGGATCAGAGAAATTTGTATAATGGAAAGTCCTGACAAAGTCATGACATAATCATCGGAGATACAAATCCGTAAAAGGAATTGCTAGAAAATAGTGTGGAATCCATAGACTTTGCAAGATCTATTGATAATAATGCGGATCCATATACAAAGATGCTTGACTCGTGAAAGAGTCGAAGCTTCATCAAGAGGAATGGAGTTTCAAGCCCATTAAATTGGAAACCTTAGTATGGTTCAATGGGAAAACCAAACTGTATGGATGACCGAACAAAGTACTAGGGAGCATAAGTTTTCAGCCCATTTCTATGATGAAAGAGTGATAGACCTGTACCATATGTAGCGTGAGCAAAAGCCTCTTAATGAAAACAAGTATCTCGAAGTTCGAGAGAGGTGAGTCAGGACACCCTTGACTTGAAATCACCTATAACGAATGTGTATGGCCGATATTATGTGATGAGATAAGGCTAAATCGCTAGGGCATTTGGTTGAATTTGCCAAGGCAGTCGAGGGACAAATATGGACAACAACTAAAATAGCCTAGTAAGTGGTATAGAGAAGGCACTGTGTGAGTACTTTCTTTGGTATACACAAAATGTTGTGGGTTCAAAGCATTACGCTACCCAAGACAAGTATATCCAAATGGTATTTTGCTATGGCAAGTTCAAGACGTGCACTACCTGACCTTATGCAGTGAATTCTCATGCTTCTCTCAATTGCATTTAGTTGCACGTTGCATGTTTTAAATCGCATTCATGTGGGAGATTGTTAGAAAACAAGTCGTTTTCATTATTTTGAATGCCATTTATTTTAATGGTTACAAATACATTTATTCTCCCCATTTATGTGTGTATTTATTTGTAAAATGAGTTACAAATTGCATGTTTAATAAAAGAATGCATGGTTTTGGTCCATTTTTCCCTAATCTTTTCCAAGACAAGTTTCAAAAACATGACATTCACACATGCATTTACATATGCATACATATAGAGAGAGTACCACACCACCAACGGCTCAACCATGGCTCGATACCGCTTCCATCGAGTAACATGTGATAAACGTTGTACCTTGAGAACGAAATGTCATATTTAGCCAGAAACAGAGGTGGCGGTGCAAATATCGTTTAAGGGTTATTGTTTAACAGTCACCTCATCTAAGGACTTTAGTCCATTTCGGTATCATTTACATTCTCTTTTGTTACGGTTTGTATTTGATATATTAATATATTTGTTGAATTTATTTTCTGTTGTTTGTCCATTTCTTTTTCCCGTAAAAATTATTGTTATTTTCAACGTACCCAACATGTGATTGGTATGTTTATGAGAGGTATTTGGGGGTTTTTTAAGACCAAAATGTATATTGGATCTCTAATGACCATTTGGGGTGATTAAGAGTTTTATCCAATAATTAAAGTCACTTTTTAAAAAAGCTAAAATACTGCTTTTGTGATTTGCAGTTTGACCCATCGGTGGGTGTTTTCTGACCCATTGGTGGGTTAAAACTTGCTTAGTTCTGGAACATTGACCTCACTGATGGGTTTTGTATAACCTACTGGTGGATGATATCTGGGAAAAATCCTCTTTGTTCTGTCCACTTGACCCACGGGTGGGTTTGTAAGATGCATGAGTGAGTTAGCACTAATTTACTCGTTCGGACTCCGAATCGACTTTCGTTCAAACCGTTGACTTCATTATTAATTGATCTATCATTTTAAGTCCTAAAATATATATTCTCTCTTTTTCGAAAAGGTAAAGTATTAAATCATCGAATCATGAAAACGTAAAATCATTAATACATAATCACACGTATAATCAAAATCAATTATTGAACCAATGGTTCTACAGATTGCATAATCAACCTATAATTTAAAATAAATTGAATTTTTCAAAAAGAAATATAAATTAAAACCAATTAAAATACGTTTAATACATTCAAGAATAAGTAACAAAACTAAAATATAACAAGAATGGAGGTTGGTATCTTGAAAAACACACATCGTGTGTATATGATATATTTATTTAAATATATATATATATATTAAATGTATTTTAATTGGTTTTAATTATATATATATATAGACAGGCAATGCCTCAGAAATTGGAGGCAACGTATAAGGCCAAAAGAAGCTTATAGAAATTTGCAAAGACAACTCCAGCAAGAACAAGAACGCTTGCGAAACATGACACAAACAGAAATCAATGCTCGACTAGAGCGTAGGCGTACAACCCAACGTTTAACACGGTCTATAGTTCCACCTAATCATATGGGTTCTTTAGAATATCATCAATAAATGACAAGAAGAATCTGAGACACACAATTAGCAGCACGACAGAGTAATAATCTATTTTCATTATACCCATCCTAAAATTATTTGGTTGACTTTTTAAAAATAATATTACATGCGTAACCATCATATAATTTCTATCTCCATGCATGACACATCAGAGTTCATTAAGCACTACTTCAAATACTGTTCCGTTTGCGCCTAATCAAGAAATTCAACATCAAACTGTTGGAACAATAACTAGAGGTATTGAGTTCAAATTATTATGAAATTTTGATTTACTTATGACATATGTGGTTCACTAATTCTTCGTTTTATTTTTATATGTGGTTTACAATTTCTATCCTAAATAAACTTAAAATGTTAAGCCATATCATCACAGTCATAAATGTAACACTATTAATTACTTATGACAGGCCCATCAACGATTGGACAATCTTATATTCGACAGTTTGAGCAAGGTTCTTCAAGCAACGCTATGGATATTACAGACTCTACAATTTTAGAAGGTAATGCTTCAAACTAACTAGAGGTATTGAATTCAAATGATTATGAAACTTTGATTTACCTATGACATATGTGATTCACTATATTTTTATTTATTGTTTTAATCTGTGGTTCACTATTTTGATCCTAAATAATAAAGTTAAACCTAACACTATTATTTACTTATGACAGGTCCGTCAACGAGTAGACAATCTCATATTCGACAGTTTGAGCAAGCTTCTTCAAGCAACGCCATGGATGTTCCAGACTCTACAATTTTAGAAGTTAATGCTTCAAAATTATATGTGGATGTATAATTGGGTTCTTAGAGCAAACAAGATTTACTAAAAATAACACTAAATTCAACTTAACATATTATATGTTTACAAAAACAAATTTTATTCTTTTAAAATATACTATTAAATTAATATATATCTAAAGTTAAACACTAATGTTACTAAACAATCAGAATAAGCAACTTTTATTATCAGCTATTTATGTTTAGCTCAACCTTAAACACGTGAATTACATTAAGCTCCCTGTAATGTTACTAACAAACGTCGTCAACGAGTCTTTGTTGGTTGTGCAACGAATCATCATGAAGGTCATTATGTTGAAAGACTACAATTAAAATATCCAAATTTTTGCATAAAATGAAATGCAAAATTGTTTGAAAATAAAACAAATTCGATATGATGTAATAAAGGAAAGATACGGCTAGAAACAATGGGTGCACCACCAGAAATGATTGAGTTGTTCAGAGAACAAACGCCATTAGCGAATCATTTTAGAAAATATATTCGTGCATATAACCATGTGTTCTCATTCACCTCAATGGTAGTAAATGTAGATGAAAGCGTGATGAGGCAAATACAAGGTCTTTACACATTCCGAGTTCAAGGAGCAATTTATCACCAGATTGGTAGTTTACTACCAAATGATAATGAACAGCCCCGATATCTCCAATTATACATATTTGATACTGATCATGAAATCGATCATAGACTGGCTGAGAACGGTGGCCTTAAAAGGGAACTAATTGACAGAATAAAAGCCATTTTAAACTCTTACAACCCATTTGTTCATACCTTTCGTCATATGGCTCACCGTCGTGACTTACTCGAATGCCGACTACAAATTAAGGAACAATTGCCTAACCGTCGACAGTATGACCTTCCAAGTGCTTTCGAAGTTGCAGCCATTTTAGTTGGAGGTGAAGAAGCAGGGTCAATTAATGATAGAGATATTATGGTTCAACCAATAGGTGGGGATCTCATTAGTATTAAAGTTGGTGCAGACTATTATGATCCATTACAATATCCACTTTTGCTTCCTTATGGGACTTATGGATGGACCCATACATGTCGTACAAAGACGGTCTTCAAATATTATGTTGTGACTACTATTCTTATTATTTACAGGTCAAGACTCAGTATAACTTTTAAGTTGTTTTCCAATTTTCTTGCTTCGTATGATAAATCAAATCAAATTTTGATTATATTTTTAAAAAATTGTAGATCCGAAAGGATGACATTTCACTTTTATTACACGGTGGTCGACTTCTTCAACAATATGTCGTCGACAATTATGTTAAGATAGAAACAAACGTACTTAATTTTATACATTTTAATCAAAGCAAGATTCGTGCATCACGTTAACAAGGCGTCATCGATGCTATGCATGCCGGTGATAATATTGGAGGTATATATAGTACAATCAAAGTACTTATTTACACCATCTTTCTTTTCGTATCTTCACAATTTCCATCATTATAATTTTTTTAATGTTAATTGGATTAGGAGATATTGGAAAGATAACTATACTACCGTCTTCGATTGTTGGAAGTCCACGTGACATGTACCAACGTTATCAAGATGCAATGGCTTTAGTGCTTAAATATGGTAAACTTGATTACTTTCTTACAATGACGTGTAACCTGAACTGGCAAGAAATTAAGGCAGAATTATATACAGGACAAGTTTCAAATGATCGCCCTAATCTTATTGTACGAGTTTTTCGTTCAAAGTTTGAAGAATTTAAGCATGATGTTTTTAATAAACACGCCCTAGGTAAGGTCAAGTCCTACATTTATGTATTACCACATGCACATATACTCCTCATCATGGAAGATGGATATAAACTTAGAACCACAGACGATTATGATTCTGTTGTGAGTGCGGAAATTCCAGACAAAATCAAAGACCCTGAGCTACATATGTTAGTTGTGAAGCACATGATACATGGTCCGTGTGGAGACTATAACAAAACATTGCCATGCATGAAAACAGGAGAGTGTAAACGAGGATTTCCGAAGACATTCTCAGAGGTGACAAAATTAGGAAATGTTTCATACCCTATTTGTAAGAGAAGAGAAGGGTCACAATTAATATGCTTATGGAACAGAGAAGTTCAGATAGATAATAGTTGGGTCATTCCTTACAATCCGTGGTTCCTTAAAAAATAAAACTGTCATATAAATCTTGAAATTTGTTGCAAGATAGACAGTTTTAAGTATTTTTATAAATATGTAAATAAGGGGCATGATCGTGTATCTCTAGAAGTGCGACAAGGCCCAAATTACGATGAAGTGCAACAGTACGTAGACGGAAGATGGGTTTCTTCACATGAATCTTTTTGGAAGATTTATAAAATACCCATGAGTCGTATAAATCCAAGTGTGGAAAGATTAGCAATAAATCTTCCAAACCAATAGCAAGTCAGGTTTCATTGTGATCAACCAATTAGTGAAATACTTGACAATGAGGAATTTTCAAAAACAACACTTACCCAATTTTTCCAGTTGAACATAAATGACCCGAGTGCACGTCAACATCTTTACCGAGATATTTCTTCATTCTATAAATGGTGTTCGCGGAATAAGATGTGGGTCAAACAAATAAGTAATCAACGAGTCATTGGCAGGATATACACCGTCTCACCAACATAAGGAGAGATTTTATTTAATAGTTTTACTTAACCACATCAAAGGAGTGAAATCGTTTGATCATCTTCTAATGGTTAATGGCCATCAATGCACCACATTTAAAGAATCAGCCGAATTACATGGTCTATTAGAACATGATGACAGCATTCGACAATGTCTCTTGGATGCGGCAAGTTATCATATGTCAGTGGCTTTAAGAAGGTTGTTTGCTTCTATTTTGATTTATTGTCAAGTAACAGATGAAAGAAAACTATGGGATGAAATGTATCCATTTATGAGTGAAGATTATGTAGGAACAATGAGTGGAAATGATGCCAAAGTTCTTAACAGAGTACTTCGAGACATAGACAATATTTTACAGGAAAATAGAACCAAGATCACCGAATTTGAGGATCTTTCTCAACTTACAATACTTCCAGATGATACTTCATCGATTATACAAGACGAGCGATCAATCTCAGTATCTTGAGAAGACTTGAACTCTGTTAACTCTTTGAATAATGATCAACATATGGCATTTAATGCTATTATGAGTGTTGTCCAAGCGAATAATAATGCTATCTTCTTTGTTGATGGTCCAGGAGGGACTGGTAATACATATCTTTATCGTGCAGCATTGCCATTGCAACAGCGTCCTCAGGAATAGCAGCAACACTATTACATGGAGGAAGAACAGCCCATTCGCGACTCAAGATCCCTCTTAATATTCAAGCATCATCTACATGTGGCATTGAAAAGAATAATGAGGTGGTAGGGTTGTTAAAGGAAGCGAAAATTAGTATTTGGGACGAAGCACCAATGACACATCGATATGCTTTTGAGGCTGTAAATAGAACGCTAATGGATATATTTGGTGTTAATCTTCCTTTTGGAGAAAAAGTTATGGTTTTCGGTGGAGATTTTCGTCAAGTACTCCCGGTAATACCAAAGGGTACAAGAGCCGAATCAGTCTCTGCTTCTATAGTTAATTCACCACTTTGGAATTACGTTCAAGTGTTACGTCTGAAAGAGAACATGAGATCCCACAACGACATGAATTTTGCTGAATTTCTATTTCGTGTTGGAGATGGTTTAGAACCTAGCATAGACGACGAACTAATAAAAGTACCAAATTTAATGGCTATACCATGGGAAAGTAATCAGTCATTAGACACTCTGATAAACCACATTTACCCAAATATTCATGATCATACCAATGATGCGAGGTACATGGTAGGTAGAGCCATAATAACACCATTAAACAATGATGCCAATAAATTAAATGACCAAGTTATAATGAAGTTTAGTGGCGAATCTAAAATCTATCATTCTTTTGATAGCGTTGACGATGACCCGTATAACCATTACAGTCAAGAGTTTTTAAATTCTATCTCTCCGTCAGGTATGCCCCATCATGTTTTACGTTTGAAATTAGGGGCACCGATAATGCTTCTAAGGAATATCGATCCTTCTAATGGGTTGTGTAATGGCACACGATTAATTTGTCGTTCTTTGAATAGAAACTTTATAGATGCTGAAATTTTAGATGGCCCATATAAGGGCACACGGACTTTTCTTCATCGTATTCCGCTAAAGACTTCAGATTCAATGCGTTTGTTTTTTAAAATGATCCGCGTTCAGTTTCCTGTAAGGCTATGTTTTGCCCTGACGATAAATAAGTCACAAGGTCAAACAATTCCACATGTAGGTGTTTACTTGCCAAATAATGTTTTCAGCGATGGTCAGTTATATGTTGCCTTATCTAGATGAGTATCTCAACAAACAACAAAAGTATTAGTTTCAAAAAGTACAAATCGTCAAAATGCAGATGTTCGCACACGTAATGTGGTTTATCAAAATGTATTGTTACGAAATTCATAAAAAAAGGTATTCATAAATTTAAATGAATACAAATACTTTGTTATTTATCTTACATTTTAAAATAAATATAAGTTAGTAACAGTAAATGCTGATTATTTGTTTCCTCAATAACAGGATTGAGTTACGAACAATTGCTTTATAGTTGGGATGATAAGTCGGAAGATGAGTTTTTTGAACGACAAAAGAAGAAAAAAAACAAATATGATGATGTTGGCCAGGTAAATCGAAGATGCTATTATTTTTAATATAGTTATTTAATAACCTTAAATTTAATGCAACTAAAACTATGTTATAAATGTTGTTTGAAAGCAGATGAAAAAGAATATTATATTTTCTCCGGGGTTGTCATTTTCGTTACAAGTTGATAACTACTTTCTACGTAAAACTATAGTTAGAGAGCTAATATCTCAACTTGAATCTAGGTAAATGTAACTTTCATTATCTTTATACAATTTATTAAGTGAAATGAAAATAGTAGTGTTGAAACATGAGACCAATTTTATACTATTAAAGCAGTGATAAAAGCAGCACTAAAATTCGAACAAAACGAAGACGTGTGAAGGCTAATATGGAAATGAGAAAGGTAAGTAAGCAAATAAGTTATAAGTTATTTATTAGTCCATTTCAATTATAAATGTCTTATTTATTAATACATTTACTTATAGTTTTATAGGATTAGAACATGAAGAAAATGCAGACATTATCAAAGGATAATCGATTCATACAAGAGGTAAACATAAAAACAGGCACTTCAAACGTTTATGAGAAAAGAATCTTTTACTTAATTTATTATTTTATTGTTTTGTCAGGTGAAAGAGTGCAAATCTAAGAAGAAAAAAATAAGTAAGAAATCTATGTGAAAACATTCATAATGAAAAACATTCGGTATTGTAATAAACATAACCGATGATCCTTTTCTTTTCCACATGATAATGCCGAGTCTCGAGATACTAAGACTAAAGGAAATGTAAGATGAAGAAAAAATACTACATTACACATTACACTTTATGTTTAGATGTGTATAATTAGCAGATTTATAAATACTGACGCATGTTCATAGTTTAATATATTACGTTTCAATAAAATGTTTTTTTTTTTATAATTAATATTTCAAAGCTTATATTTGTACTCAATATTTATTTTTGAAATATTACGCATTGGATAAATTTACGCGTTACACCACGCATCGCGTGGGCCATTTCCGCTAGTATATATATATAGAGAGAGAGAGAGATCTTGGGAATAAAAAAAATGAGGTTTTTGTTTGAAAGGAGGGAGGATATGACACTTTTGCCGTTATGGTTTTTATTAATTTAGGGCTAAAATTTTACTTTTTGTTAAGATTTTTTTATATTAATTTTATTGATTTTTCCTTTTTTTGTTACGGTTTTGATAATATATTTACGAAATCAAGATGTATTAAATATGAAAACAGTTGTATTCATAATATATAATCGTTACGTACTATCGCATCATTATATCATTACTATCGTTACATGCTGAATTTACTCACAGAGTGAATGTTATTAATAACTTGCTATATGAGACGTTGTGAAATACAAATCAAACATTTTTTACCATGCCTAGGGGGCATTGGTTATCTTTAGCTTTTTTGTTATTAAGATTCGTTTGAGTAGATTGCTTTTACAATTTTGTTATGTTCGGTTTTTTACGAAAGCACGAGTCGAACCAATTGAAAGTCGTTGATTTGGTTATGTTGGATTTGGGCCGAAAATAGTAGTTGAATTTGAAAAGATACGAGACGTACGTAATTGGTTTGGTTGGTCGGTCTAAACTTCAAAGATAAATAAAAAAACTAAACTTAAAAAATTACATTATTACTCTATTTCATGTTATAACTTATAACCATAACTATTTGTGCAACTATTTAAAATAACCATAACTATTTAAAATAAAACTCAGTTTATTATTTGTGCAACTTGCAATTATAGATTTGTTATTACTCTATCTATTGACTCGGATTATATTGAGTGGAGTTTTAAGCTTCATAGGCTAATATTTTGTTATCAAAATAAGAGCAATGGAAATTTTGAGTTGTCATTTTCATATGGATAAAATCAAGAATAAAAACATTATTTTAGTCGCAAATAAAATCCTACTACTAAAACATCTGCAAATGATACACTTATTTTTGTTCCTCTTTGTTTAGAGATTTTCCAAGTAGTTGACCAAACCTTCTCACAATCATTTATTAAAACTTTAAAACCTCCATATATATATACTGTCACCAAAATGTTTTTCTATACATATATGTCTGTTTTAATCTCTTAAGATTGAATGACACAAAAACCATGGAGACTAAAGAAAGCATATTCCGAATGGGTAGCGTTCGACTAGGCAGTCCTTCATTTTTTCTGGGAAGTAGCGGAAGAAATGCTTTTTCAAGATCTTTTCGTTCTGAACAAGATGACGAAGAGGCCCTCATTTGGGCCGCCCTCAAGAGGCTACCAACTATGCTAGAGTGAGAACGGGGATTTTGTCTGGAGATCAAGATGGTCATAAGACGGAAATAGATGTCATGAACCTTGATTTTACCCAAAAGAAAGAGCTGATTGAGAGGCTTGTACGATCAGGTGAAGAAGGACACAAGAGGTTGATAATGAAACTCAAACAACGTATTGATAAGTACGTATTACACGGGAATGTTAATGTCTAGTACATACTTTCAGTTTCAGACCTAAGACCTTGTTATCAAAAACTGCATTTGATAATTATTAAGCCAGAACACACACGAAACACGGTTTTGAGCCATACACAAATGTATAAAAAAGTTTTATAAAGTATCTTGAGGCACGTAGTCCTTTGGTAGGAATTTGGACTGTTACAAAGGCAAAAAGAATCGAGGCACAAACATAGGAAGAAACAACAAAAATGAAAAACTGCAATGTACAAAAAAACGTTTACAGATAATTTTCCGGAAGGATGATTTTCAATCTTGAAAAGGGTATTGATCATCTTTTCTGGAAGTTAAATACCTTGATCGAAAGAGCAAAAATGAACCCGAAAAGAATCGTCATCCCAGATAAGATAACAGCGACCCATGGGAGAAAATCATGGTCGAAATCAAAATAATCTTTAATGAAATCTTTCACTGCTTGTTTTGTGTCGAGCTTATCTTCAATATCTCCAAACTGCGAGGCAACTAATCCGTACAATGTCCATGCGATTGGGCAAAGATAGTAGTACCACTTCCACCACCTTGGCATCCTCTGTAAAAGAAAAGAGGAAAACATAGTTAGAACTTATAAAGAACTGTTTGTTTCATAGGAGGATAGATTAATCCAAATTTTTTTACAGTTTGAACTGTGCTTTTGGACCAATGTTCCCTGCAAACCATTTCATCCAGGATCCTTAAGATGAAAAAAATGAAATCTTAAAATGGCAAGTCACTTACAGTTTTGGGAATAATGAATCCAGAGAAAAGATTCCAAATTGCATAGAAGGCCGACGAGACAATGGCAGCTATGTTGTGATTGGGAGTAACAGCCACAGCCATCATTCCGTAGAATGTGAAGTACAGGAATGTCACGTACATGAAAAATAAATACCAAATAAATTTGGCAACTGTCCACTCAAATCCGATCATAGTGTAAACAATGATTCCATAGAGTAGCGTCTGAACAAAAATGTAAGGTACCTCTATGGCAGCCTACAACAGTTCACACGATTAGGGATGAAATTAAGACATACTATTGATTTAAAGCTTGTTTGGTTCATGGTATCAACTTTTTGTTAATTTAATACAAAAATTAGGTTCATCCACATATTAAAGCTTCTAACTGTTTTATAAAGAACGAAGAAGCTTAGTTTTAAGCTGATCAGCCAAATACAGTTTAAGTAAAAAGCAAGAATCTGAACTTAGAAGCTGAAACCAACCAAGGGCTTGGATCAAGAACATTTTACTATAGAACTAGAGCTGGTTTGATCACAGTTTTCAGAATAAAGTTGGATTTTTTTGAATTTAGGATAAAAACGGGTTCATTCTGGCAAGATCTTCAAGATTTCTCAGTTAAGCTTATACTTTAAGTTGATCAACCAAATAATCCAACTTTGAAGGGTAAAAAAAACTGAATAACCTGAGCTCAAGAGCTACAAAAAAAAAAGGTTATATCGAGTTACCTGTAACGTCTCGGAAATTTTGTACTTTATTATTAATTTTAGTAATAAGATAATGATATTTAGTTTTGTGGGTGATTACGTATTTGTGTGAAATGTTTGTATGTGGTACGTATGTCATATGATAGTGGTGGGTGTGATTTGTATTATTTAATAACTAAGTGGACTAATTAGTAAATTAGTTATACTTATCTACACATACATATTACATATATATACATATACATATATATAGATACATACATAAGGGGAGAGAGAATAGAAAGGAGAGAGAGACCAGTGGAGATTTTAGAGAGAGAATCGAGGGAGTGATCAGCGACAAAGTGATAACGAGTGGAGAGAGAGTTGGCCAGACCAGCAGGTGTTTTCGTGTTTTCGTGTTTTTCGGGCAGCGACTTCGGGAGTCGATTGGGTGGTCATCAGGTGTCCGTTTCTAATAATCAAATATATTTTCTTGATCTACTCTTCGAGTCCTATATATCTGTAGACGGTTTAAGGACCGTATTGGGCTGTCCAGATCTGTTTCTAACCGTTAAGTGGGTTTCAGCTTGAGTTTGGAGGTATTTGACAAACGAGCTCTCGTTTGCGTAGCTAAGGGGGAAGAATATGGTTTCGCTTTAAAGGCGGTTTTGTGTATTGTTTGTTTGCTAAACTATGTAAAATGGTTAGTGTGTATTGCATCATGTTATTGTACTTTGTGTGTAACAGGCTTCGCATTGTTTTATTTATGGTGATTATATTGTGTATGGTGATTTTACTATTTTTATTAGAAAACGAATTGTGAAAAAAAAAGTGATTTAAATGTGTTATTTAATTAAATCTTTTAAAAACGTGAAATTGGTGAAAGTGTGTCAGTGGTGATACCGTGTATACTTTTGTGGTGATGTGTTTATCTAATTACATCAATAAAGTGTGTTTTATGTTTTATTGTGGAGTTTACGGTTTTCGTGTTTGGTATTCGGAGTCTTTTATATTTATTTTAGGGATTGCAGTACCAAGTGTTAAGGCGGAGCTGTGTCAGCTTACGGTGAGATCCCGAAAACTTGCGCAAGGATTAGGTATATCGGTACCATAGGGTTAGTCTCCTTAAAGCCGGCCCCATATCTTTTGGTCACATATTAGTGTCAGAATATGGGTGAGGGAACCATTGCACTTTGGGTCCTATAGCAGAGTTGCTCTAAAAATGGGTACATGTGAGGCAATCCTGACTTTGTGTTTCGTTGAGTCTTGTTTTATTTTGTTTTGTTTTATTTTATTTTGTTTTATTATTAATTCAGTTGATTTTTATTATATGTTCATTTACTTGTGTTGCGAGTTATATTTGTTGATGTGTTTTTCGTGCAATTGCCTTTGTCATTATTTGCCAAGATATTATATTTGTCATGTTAGGATTGTGTGTGCGTGCTTAGTAGCACGCGCCGGTTTTAAAGCGAGATTGTTTTCTTACCTCGTTTCTTTGTTTTCTGTACATTTTGTTCACGATCGATGTACATGTGCTGACGTAGATGGTGGCGAAATTTAGAGTGCTTGCATGAAGCTCATTGTCATATTATACGTGATCGCGCACACGCTACACTTGTTTTTTTTGTTCATTTTGGCATTATATCATTTTGAACCTTGTTGGCCTAGTAAGCATTTAACGCTAGATAAATTTTCTTTTGGTTGGAGTAACTTATCTCGTGCACTTGTATATTTTAGATTACGCTATTTTATAGAATGTAAGCTGGTTTGGATTTGATTTATCCTCGTTGGATTATTTGGTAATCGCGTTGCGATTTTGTTATGTGTTCTTTCAGACAGGTCTAATTTATTGGAAACACATAGATACACAAAGCTCATGCCGAAATTTTTGAAAACATATTGTTTTGTTTGTGTTGTCACATTTGAACACCGTTGGCTACCCTTAGGCCAATTTAGTGAATCAAATGTGATTATCGGCATGGCCTGAAATATTTATTTTGTTCTATTGATTGACATATTATCGAATGACATTCTGCATGTTTCGTTATTTTTCCTTTTTATTTTAATTTATATTCACGACTCGGGTTTACCCAAATCCGGGGCGTGACAACTTGGTATCAGAGCAAATCGGATTCCGATTAATTTGGTTGCCTGTTGGGTAGGATAGGCACAAACGGGAATGGGTGATACTTGGTGGTGTAAGACATTTTAAGAAAATCTGCATTTTTGAAAATCCATATGGTGTATTTGGTTGTTTGTTTACATTCAAGTTTGGTTGACTTATATTGTATTGTTAGTTGATTCGTTTTAATGGGTTAATATATGGTTCTTGTTAAACGGTTTCGTGTTTGTTGAATGTGAACGGTTTTAGTTGGTGGACATATTTTGTATCCAGTTGTGTGTTACTCGTGATGTGATTATATAGGAATATTTTTTATTTGCTACATGTATTGATCGAGGATTGTGATGGTGCCTTCCAACGGATTGTTTTTATGATTGTTAGTGACTGAAACTAAATTACGACGGGTTAAGAAGGATTGATATTTGTGTAGACAATTAGGATTTGTAGGCGTTTAGTTTGTTTCATGTTTTTGTTGTACCCTGAATGCCGTGTGTATATGGTATCATTTTTAAGTGTTAAGGTGGTTCTCGGGCTCATAGGGTTCGAGACTGTCATAGGGTTAAGTGTCATAAGTGTGGTGGTTTAGGACATCTTCAGAGTTAGCGCATGTCTAGGGGAACTAGTGTCATTTCCTCATCTCCTATTCGTACTACTCCAACTACTCAGAACTATTCGACTGCACTTTCTTATTCCGGTTCTAAGGCTCCTATTCCACGTAATTTTATGGCAACTCGCGGTGGTTTTCAGAGTTCCAGTCGTGGTGGTTATCAGCAGCACCAGTCTTCTCAATCTTCTCAGGGTACTCAAGCTCGTGTGTTCACCCTGCCTCAAGTTAATACTGACAGAGGTGAACCTTCAGTTATTCAAAGTACCTTACTCGTTTGCTCTTCTTGGGCTAATGTTTTATTTGATACTGGCGCTTCTCGTTCATTTATTTCATCTCGTTTTGCTTTATCTATGGGTATATTATTCAGTATTCAGGATCCTGCCATTTTGGTTGAAACTCCTATTCATGGTTGTGTTCCGCTTGATCGCATATGTCATGACTGTGTGCTTTATATTTCTGAACACCCTTTTGTGTTCGACTTTCTTGTGCTTGATATGACTAGCTTTGATGTTATTCTTGGTATGGACTGGTTATCTTTCTTCCAGGCCATTATTGATTGTGAGCGTAGACGTGTATCTTTTATTACTCCTTCTGGTGATCGTATTATTTTCTCTGGGGACCGATGTAGTCGTTTTTCTCCGTCGTGGAACATTGCTGATGACTTGGGTGGGTTATTAGCTAGCTTATCGGTTAGTGATGAAGTGTCTACCGATGTCGAGCTACCTCCGGTGGTGTGTGAGTTTTCCAATGTGTTTCCTAATGATCTTGTCGAACTTCCTCCTTAGTGTGAGGTGGAGTTTTTTATAGACTTAGCACCAGGGACTGCTCCTGTTGCTATGGCTCCTTATCGTTTAGCGCCAGCTGAACTGAAACAGTTAAAGGAACAGTTGGATGATTTGTTGGGTATGGGATTTATACGTCCTAGTGTGTCTCCATGGGGTGCGCCAACATTATTTGTCTAGAAGAAGGATGATAGTATACGTATGTGTATTGATTATCGTAAGCTGAATCGAGTTACGATAAAGAATAAGTATCCCCTACCACGAATCGATGACCTCTTCGATCAGCTGAAGGGTCGAAGTGTTTTTTGAAGATTGATCTTCGCTCAGGGTACCATCAACTACGAGTTCGTGAGATGGATATTCCTAAGACTGCATTTCGTACTCGGTATGGTCATTATATGCCATTCGGGTTAACGAATGCACATGCTGCTTTTATGGACTTGATGAACCGTGTTTTTAAAGCATTTCTAGATAAGTTTGTCGTGGTGTTTATGGACGATATTCTGGTATACTCTTCATCTGAGGATGAACATAGGGATCATCTTCGTATTGTGCTTACTCTTTTACGAGAGCACAAGCTCTATGCTAAGTTTTCCAAGTGCGAGTTTTGTATGTCCGAGGTGAAGTTTCTTGGCCACGTAGTGTATGCAGGTGGAGTTAGGTTGATCCTTCTAAGATCAAGGTGGTAACTGATTGGGTGCAACCAAGAAGTGTGTTCGAGATCCAAAGTTTTTTGGGACTTACGGGCTATTATCGTACAAGATTTCTCTCGTTTGGCAAGTCCATTAACTCGACTAACGAAGAAAGGCGTTAAATTCGAATGGGACGAAAAGTGTGAGATTTCTTTTCAGGAATTGAAGGGTCGCCTAACTTTTGCCCATATTCTCATCATCCCAGAACGAGGTGTGGAGTATAGTGTATTGTGATGCCTCGAAGGAAGGTCTCGGAGCAGTTTTAATGCAAGATGGCAAGGTTGTTACGTATGCGTCCCGACAGTTAAAGGTCCATGAGAAGAATTATCCCACTCATGATCTCGAGTTGGCTGCAGTGGTGTTTTCTTTGAAGTGTTGGCGGCACTACTTGTTTGGAGAGAGATTCAACGTGTTTTCGGATCACAAGAGTCTCAAGTATATTTTCACCCAGCGTGACCTAAACTTAAGACAGAGGAGGTGGATGGAGTATCTCGAACAATATGACTTCGACTTACAATACTATCCCGGTAAAGCAAATATGGTGGCGGATGCCTTGAGTCGCAAGACTAGGTGTTCTTTGGCATGCGTAGCTGTTAATGAATGGGGTATGCTAAATGTTCTTAACGAATTCGACTTGGAAGTGGGTGAAGAAGAAAATTCAGCCGTGTTGTTCTCGGTGAAGGTGCAACCGTCGTTAGTCTCGAGGGTAATTGAGGCCCAACAAGGAGACGAGGAATCTAGAGACTTACGAGTTAAAGTTTCGAGTGAGTTGGGACTCAACAGATGGAAGATTGGCTCAGATGGTGGAGTGAGATTTATAGATCGTTTGTTTTACATGAGTATGCACGTGGAGGTTATGAGAGAATTCCACCATTCTCGATTGGTAGTTCATCCTGGTGGTGCCAAGATGTACCACGACCTAGCTCAACAGTTTTATTGGAGTGGAATGAAAAAGGATGTGACGGACTTTGTTAGTAAATGTCTTACCTGTCAGCGGGTGAAGATAGAACATCAGAGGCCGGGAGGGTTGCTTAAACCTTTGCCTATACCCGAGTGGAAGTGGGAACGTATAACTATGGACTTTGTAGTGGGGTTGCCGAGATCTAGTAGGGGGAAAGATGCGATATGGGTCGTAGTGGATCGGTTGACGAAATCGGCCCACTTTCTCCCGATGCGTGTTAGCAACAAAGTCGAGCAGCTATGCGAGCTTTATGTCTGTGAGATTGTTCGCTTACATGGCGTCCCAGTTTCTATTGTGTCTGATCGTGATCCTCGTTTTGTGTCTCGTTTCTGGTAGAGCCTTCAAAAGACGTTAGGGACGAAACTAGATTTGAGTACGGCATATCACCCTCAGACCGATGGGCAGTCGGAGAGGACTATCCAAACTTTGGAGGATATGCTTCATGCGTGTGTACTTCATTTTGGTGGGGGTTGGGAGGAACATGTGGCGTTGATTGAGTTCGCTTATAATAATAGTTATCATTCGAGCATTGAGATGGCCCCTTATGAGGCCCTATATGGGCGACCTTGTAGATCTCATGTGTGTTGGACGGAGGCCAGTGAATCATCATTGTTAGGACCATATGTGGTTCGAGAGACTACAGAGAAGATTCTTTTGATTAAGCAAAAGCTAGAGACAGCAAGAAGCCGTCAAAAGAGTTACGCGGATAGACGAAGGCGACCGTTGGAGTTTGGGTTGGGTGATTATGTGTTCCTTAAAATATTACCGCGTAAGGGCATTATGCGTTTTGGGAGGCGTGGGAAGTTGTCACCGCGGTTAATTGGACCTTTCTTGATTTTGGAAAGAATTGGTGATCTGGCCTATCAGTTAGCTTTGCCACCGCAATTGGCGAATGTACACCCAGTGTTTCATGTTTCGATGCTCCGGAAGTACGAGCCAGACCCATCTCATATTCTGAATTTTTCTGATCTTCGAGTACATGAGGACGTTTCTTATGTGGTTCGTCCGGTCCGTATACTTGATAGACGTGAGCAGGTACTACGAAGGCGCGCTATTCCTTTGGTGAAAGTATTGTGGAGTCACCATGGGACCAAAGAGGAAACATGGGAACGTGAGCTGGAGATTCGTGCTAAGTATCCAGACTTATTTATTGATTCGGGTATGTGTTTAATTTCGGGACGAAATTCTTTTAAGTTGGGGAGAATGTAACGTCTCGGAAATTTTGTACTTTATAATTAATTTTAGTAATAAGATAATGATATTTAGTTTTGTGGGTGATTACGTACTTGTGTGAAATGTTTGTATGTGGTACGTATGTCATATGATAGTGGTGGGTGTGATTTGTATTATTTAATAACTAAGTGGACTAATTAGTAAATTAGTTATACTTATCTACACATAGATATTACATATATACATATAAATATTACTTATATACATATATATAGATACATACATAAGGGAAGAGAGAATAGAAAGGAGATAGAGAGACATGCGGAGATTTTAGAGAGAGAATCGAGGGAGTGATCAGGGACAAAGTGATAACGAGTGGAGAGAGAGTTGGCCAGACCAGTAGGCCGCCGTGTTTTTCGTGTTTTTGTGTTTTTCGGACAGAGAGTTCGGGAGTCGATTGGGTGGTCATCGGTTGTCCGTTTCTAATAATCAAATATATTTTCTTGATCTACTCTTCGAGTCCTATCTATCTGTGGACGGTTTAATGACCGTATTGGGCTGTCCAGATCTGTTTATAACCGTTAAGTGGGTTTCGGCTTGAGTTTGGAGGTATTTGACAAACGAGCTCTCGTTTGCGTAGGTAAGGGGGAAGAATATGGTTTCGCTTTAAAGGCGGTTTTGTGTGTTGTTTGTTGTATGCTAAGCTATGTAAAATGGTTAGTGTGTATTGCATCATGTTATTGTACTTTGTGTGTAACAGGATTCGCATTGTTTTATTTATGGTGATTATATTGTGTATGGTGATTTTACTATTTTTATCAGAAAACGAATTGTGAAAAAAAAGGTGATTTAAATGTGTTATTTAATTAAATCTTTTAAAAACGTGAAAGTGGTGAAAGTGTGTCAGTGGTGATACCGTGTATACTTTTGTGGTGATGTGTTTATCTAATTACATCAATAAAGTGTGTTTTATGTTTTATTGTGGATTTTACGGTTTTCGTGTTTGGTATTCGGAGTCTTTTATATTTATTTTAGGGATTACCAAGTGTTAAGGCGGAGCTGTGTCAGCTTACGGTGAGATCCCGGAAACTTGCGCAAGGATTAGGTATATCGGTACCATAGGGTTATTTCCCTTAAAGCCGGCCCCATATCTTTTGGTCACATATTAGTGTCAGAATATGGGTGAGGGAACCATTGCACTTTGGGTACATGTGAGGCAATCATGACTTTGTGTTTCGTTGAGTCTTGTTTTATTTTGTTTTGTTTTGTTTTATTATTAATTCAGTTGATTTTGATTATATGTTCATTTACTTGTGTTGCGAGTTATATTTGTTGATGTGTTTTTCGTGCAATTGCCTTTGTCATTATTTGCCAAGATATTATATTTGTCATGTTAGGATTGTGTGTGCGTGTTTAGTAGCACGTACCGGTTTTAAAGCGAGATTGTTTTCTTACCTCGTTTCTTTGTTTTCTGTACATTTTGTTCACGATCGATGTGCATGTGCTGACGCAGATGGTGGCGAAATTTAGAGTGCTTGCATGAAGTTCATTGTCATATTACACGTGATCGCGCGCACGCTACACTTGTTTTTTTTGTTCATTTTGACATTATATCATTTTGAGCCTTGTTGGCCCTAGTAAGCGTTTAACGCTATATAAATTTTCTTTTGGTTGGAGTAACTTATCTCGTGCACTTGTATATTTTAGATTACGCTATTTTATAGAATGTCAGCTGGGTTGGATTTGATTTATCCTCGTTGGATTATTTGGTAATCTCGTTGGGATTTTGTTATGTGTTGTTTTAGACAGGTCTAATTTATTAGAAACACATAGATATGCAAAACTCATGCCGAAATTTTTGAAAACGTATTATTTTGCTTGTGTTGTCATATTTGAACACCGTTGGCTACCCTTAGGACAATTTAGTTAATCAAATGTGATTATCGGCATGGCCTGAAATATTTATTTGGTTTTATTGATTGACATATTATCGAATGACATTCCGCATGTTTCGTTATTTTTCCTTTTTATTTTAATTTATATTCACGACTCGGGTTTAACCAAATCCGGGAGCGTGACATTACCTGTCCAAAGGCATATGGCAAAGCCGAATACATTCCTGCTGCTCTTTCTCTATAAAACACCGTTCTTTCAATAGCAACAACGGGTTGCACCGAACCCGCATTCATCATTCCGATAAACATCACAGCAGTATACATGGAACCCATTGCATTAAAGATATCTTGTGATTTTTCCCTGCACGCGTTTGTAAAAAATAATTGGCATACATAATTATGTATATTCATAGTGAGGTAGCTATAGTAGCATTTTAGTGGTTCTTATCTTTTATTTTTCTTCATGGACGTTAAATCAGTTAGATACAATGGGTGTTACCTATCCGTTTCTGCTACGCAGATTTTTCCTTTTTTTATATAACTGGTGGGGAAAACCCACATTTTTATTAATTAGATGAAACAAAAATACGGGGGGAAACCCCCAAAAAAGTACAAGAAATAAAAAGGATTAAAATGTCGCAATTACAGAAATTGACTTGACAATGCACAAAAACATAGACTTCTGGACTAGTAATGAAAATATCTCTATATGTGCCACGTGTCCGGCCACTCCCTGATTAAATAAATTTTTCCCATTCAGAAATATTCATTTTATAAATCATTGTTCAATATGGTGTTAGGAAATATAAAAATCATGTTTTTGGTTTAGTACTTTGATGATTAAACTTAGTTACATTTTATGAGAATTTATATTATCAATTTGTTATTTGATGCATTAATTAATGAACTGATTAGTGTCTATTATTGTATACCTAACATATGTGGTAAACTCTAGCCTGAGATTCTAAACAATCCTTTGTCTTACGATTTTCCAAGAATGCTCAATATTTTCTCGTGTTTGATGGAGAAGATGAGAAGGTGCTACCAAATTTATATTGTGAAAACAAATACTAGTAATTACAGTATAAATGTTGTGTTTTATTGATAGAAAAAACCTCTTCATGCCAAGATCCCAGAAGATTGTTCCGAAAAGGAGAGCTATAGTAGTTGTGAACAAAAACCTCACGGCTGTATAAGTAGTGTTCCGCCAATACGAGAGGCGCTGTTTCCAGAAACAAGCCATACATTGTGTGTAAAACGATTGCGCGAATTGAGTCGAAAAATATAGCTCTTTTGATCCCGGAGTTGGGGTGCTAAGCTCCCTGATTAATCCTTTATTTCTCCTGTTTCAATATAAAGAAAATTAAAAATTGACAGTATAAATAAGCACTTGTCATGTGATAACTTATTTTAGACGTCTTTTTCCACATCAAATGCCTTACTTATGCAAGTCTGAATTCTTATAAATTTTTGCAAAATCGACACTGAGAGATGTTTCTTGAGCTGGTAAGGAGACCTCCAACATCCAAGTTGCGGGATTATAACCATCTTTGATTTTACTAACTCCATCGATCGTCTACACGAAATATAGGAAAAATTAGTAATTAGTAATATTTAAGAAGATACCAAAAGATAAATAAAAAAAACCGTGGCTTTTCATTAATTTCATGGCCTTACTTCGAAGTACTTGATCAATTCACATGATTGGCGACCCAATGGACCGACGTATATTTCCTCACCACCTTGGTTCAGTAGGAACAACTGAAACACAATGTAATGTGAGTAACTCTAGTTCGGAAATAAAATATTGTTTGCATTTGTTTTATGCATATTGATTGCTTTATATTTGATGAATCTATTGTCAACTCATAAATCTGTGTGTGGATCTGATAGTGTAATTTTACTAAGTTGTGAAATAGTGGGGCCAAAAATATATTTAGCTCATTTTAAACTACTATTCACCACTTCTCAATAAACCGAAAAATAATACTACTATTTTGCTAAGCTGTTTGGTTGCTGGCCTGTGTTAGCTAGGCTTTTGAGTTGGGTGGTGACTAACTTATTTTCTCAACAAACTTAACTTATGAGCTTATAAGCTGAAACCAAACAATGCTTATACTTATAAGATAAAACCAAATTAGCTCCACAATTTTTTCCTTACCTCATCAAAAGCCTCCAAAATGTCGATACTCGGCTGGTGGATGGTACACACCACTGTTCTTCCTGTATCAACCGTGTTTCTCACGGCTCTCATAACTATAGCCGCAGCCCTAGCATCGAGTCCAGAGGTTGGCTCATCCATAAAGATAATTGATGGGTTAGCCACAAGCTCAACAGCTATTGTAAGCCTCTTTCTTTGTTCGGTCGAAAGACCACTGACACTTGGCATTCCCACAAGTGATTCTTTCACGGAGGCTAGCTCAACAAGCTCTAAGACCTCATCGACGAACATCTGCAATTTTAATTTGTTCATTTTCAACATCCTTATCTGTTCGAAAAACTCGCTAAAAACCGTCTGAAAGCTTGTTCCTTTTCGCTTAAAAGCTCAAAACTCGTATTTTCTTACGATTCCAGATGAGTTTTTTTTTATCCCAAACCTGCGAAGACTAAACTTTGCTGTTTCTTTCTTTTTCCTTCTAAAAACATAAGCATGAAACTATAGTATAAATGATGAATTCATGATCTGATAGCAACCGTGCTTCTGTTGTACTTTCAATTGATAAACTTCGGATTTCATTAAAGGGTTACATAGATTTATTGAGTTATGTGTATCACCTTTTTTAAAGTTTTGAACTAATGAATAGAATTATTCTAGGTTAGTTTTTCTATATTTTGTTAGATCTAAAAATAATTTTATGCAAAAACGCATGTTTACTGAAACTCCTGCAAATGCGCTTTAGCAAGGCATTCGCAATTTAAACCATTAAGATTTAATACGCAAATATTTATGCGATTGAGTTTCTTAAAAAGGGACTTTTAGAAGAAAAAGATTTATGAGACTAGTAACAAGTATTTTCTTTAAGAAAGGACTAGAGAAAAAAAATTGAAAATGAAACTTTTTTTAATGCTTTTGGACCTACCTTTCGGCTGCTGCAATCAACATCGGGGCTCAAACGAAGCCAAGCAGAATATTGCAGTGACTCGTAAACACTAACATGAGGTGAATGAATATCCGTTTGCTCGCAATATCCTGATATACGAGCAAATGTCTTTTGCTTCTTTGGATATCCAGATATTGTGATATTATCGTCTATATATCCTCCAGTTTTCCTACCAGCCAACACATCCATAAGAGTCGTTTTACCAGCCCCACTCACGCCCATCAGAGCTGTAAGTACACCTGGCCGAAAAGCACCACTAACGCCTTTCAAAAGTTCTAGACGGTCATTCGATATTCCTTGGGCTTTCATTTCCTACTTATCCAAATATAACAACGTAATTTATACAGAAGTAGAACTTTGGACATGTTTGGTTGCAGCTTCGTATTTAGATGATTAGCACACAATAACTGAGTTTTTTTTTTTTGAGCAGACTAAAAAGTTGCAACCTTATTTCAAATGTATGTACACCATATTAAGAGATAAATGGAGATAAACAATAAAATTAACAAATTAAAAATGTACATGTATTTAAATTTTGTAAAATTAAACTATGTGGACTACACAGTTGTTACCACCGAAACTATGAGAACAAAATATAATACAATTGAATTATTGAAACCATACAAAGTTCATGCAAACTCATTTCTAAAATTATAGTAATAATTTGCCAGTTTTCAGTTCGTGCAGGGTACCCGAAACCCTAGTTTACCTGTGGCATGTCGACAGAATATCTAACATCATCAAAAGTCATGAATAGAGGTTCGAACGGTAGAACCATTCCCCGCCTACGGTTATTTCCACTAACTGAAGTTGACATAGATGATCCGGTAATTTCAACCTCATTTTCTATATCTAAAATATTGACCAAAAATAAATGATTAGCTAAAGTTCATATATCTAAGACAAAGGAACTTACATCATTGAATTAGATGACCAACCGTTAGATGTTTTTCCTCTTGATGATAGCTCGACAGGCCCTTCTGTTTTAACAGTATTTTTCTCTGCCAAATCTTCCTCGGACAATGTTGTTTGTGAACTCCCAAAGGCTGCATATTCATATCAGAACCACTCAAACGGAAGATAAATCATACAACTTATTTTTCTTTTTACTATAATAATGAAGGATTTCCCGTTAGTAAATAAATATGTATGCGACTTACGCTTAAGATAAGTCATAGCTAGAATGTAGAGTGCATTGAAGAGAAAAAGATATCCGATCAAAGCTCCAACTCCAATCCAATACCATTTTGCTTCTGGGAACAACCCACGAGATTCCAAGACGGCTTTTCCTAGATTTCCGGTCACGTTTGGTTCTGCAATCTGTGTCAAAATATTTTCTAAATTTTAGGTTGACCAAATCGGAAAAAAATACCCCATTGGTTTGTTACTTGTTTTGTATTTTGTGGTTCTTTGACAGCAAATTTTATGTACAAGCTAACTTGAAACTTCTAGCTCAAAACTTCTAGCTTTTTCATCTAAAAAACTACAGGACTAGCCAAATAGAATCAATTTTGGTCTTGTTTCTAGACTCAAAGCTGGAGAGAATTTGGGTTGATCAGCTTCAAAGTAGGCTTTTCTGGTTTTTCAGATCGAAAAGGTAAACCTGTAAACTGGTTGAACATTAGTTTTACTGAACTTCAAAAGAACTAGATTTTCAGCTATAAAACTGTATAAGAACAAACATAGAATTACGAAACTTGAGTAATCCCCAGTCTTAACTTTTACCGATGTTAGGCAACACAAAAAATAACTTACAATTTTTTTCCAAAGTTTATATGACTTAGTGAAGAAAATATTGTTGTTGTTTTGTTACTTAATCCATATTGCGTGTGTTTTTTGGTTGTCCTGAGAAAACTAGAATCTTTAAATTCTTACCAGTATGATTTTGTTCCAGCTATGTCCAAGAAATTCGTTTACACTAATAGCATTTTGTGCGTACATAAGCGGTGAGCACCAATAACCCCATGTCCACCAGCTCTTAATGTCATCTTAAACAAAACAAAAAAATTAAATATTCCCATCAGAACTACGAGAATATATGCAGACAGTTCTTTATAGATTTGTCAAGCTAAAATCCTGAATTTTCAAGGATTTGTCTGGTGAAAAGCCAATAAGTGAATATGCTGAATTTTCGAGATTGAGAAGAAAAAAGAAGAGGGTTTTCTAGCTTAAAGCTTTTAGCTTTGTCAAGCTAAAATCCTGATCAATAAAATGTGTCCAGTTATTAAGCAAAAAGTTGAGCCTAGAAGCTACAGCCAAGTTGGTTGAAATCGCTAGGAACAAAAGTTTCACAAGACCCCTCCATTTTTCAACATAAAGTTTTGCACTGTAGAATATTTAAAATCTTGTCGTTTCCAACTTGCTCGGTTTCAGCTCTTAAGCTCATCTGTTTTCCAACTTGACCATCTTAATAGCTGACCTCTTCTGGACGCACCTAGGTACTTTTTTCTCAAAAAAATCCAGATTAAAGTTGGAACAAAAAAACTAATAGCTACAACTTACCTCTTGAAATAATGAATCCGCCCAAGGTTACTACAACAAGTAAAACAAATGAGCCATAAGTATTAGCTACCGTCATGGTTCGACCAACGGAGCCAATGAGTCGAAATAGTCCATCAGCCATTTGGTTAACGCATAGGACTAGAAAGTACTGATTGAAGAGCCTGATGTGAATAAATTTATCAGAAAATGCATCAAAAATTAAAGGACATACGGCAAAGAAGGCCTTGTTTGGCTGAAGAATTTAGAAACAGATTTTTTGGTACAGATTCTAAACGATTATCAGTTTAGAATCTGTTTTTTGCAATGTCTTACAACACAAAACTGTGGCCAAAAGGTTTATGAAAATATAGAATGAAAATAAGTGTTTAAAATTTAAAACAACAAACAACACTATAATGATCATAATAAGGCTATAAAGTATATCATGCTTTCGTCATTTATTATAGAAACTACTGGATAATGCTTATGCTTTTTAACAATATGGTAATGATTAGTTTCTTAGTTTTGGAACGTAGCAGAGATGTAGCATAATCTTTGAGTTTTTACTTCTATGACAGATAAAGGGCTTAAGGCGCTTTGACTTAAAAAAAATTATTTGGGAGAATCATTGATTAGTACATGAAAACACACTTAATATTCAAAAATATGTTGGAAAAATGGAAACCAACAAAATACACTTAGTTTAAGATTTGGTACATATCAACGTAGAAAAAAGTTAATAACAAAGAGTAGAAAAAAGTAGCATAAATGAGTACCTAAGTTTAAAAGGGGTTTTATAATTAAATCTCAAATTATGTAATAAATGATTCTTTTTCCAAATTATGAACAGAAGGTTTTGACCTGAAAAGCTACTCCTTTTTTAGGTAAATCTAAAAATATTCCCAAACACAAGAATTCAGCTTATCTGCTTAAAAGTTGCAGCCAAATAAGCCCTAAAAGTTGAGCCTACAAAGTACCTTCCAATGTTTGGATCAAAGCCGATAACATAATAAGTTATGAATGTCCAAATGGCACATTCTATGAGGGTCACTGGTATTTTAAGGATCCAAGTTGGCAAAGCATATGTCCAAGCAGGAAAGAATAGAAGGTCCCTTTGTTTGTAAAAGACTGGTAGCCTTAAGATTGTCATTGCCATCTCAGCGAACCCGTTAAACATAAGCATTTGAATCCCAAAAAACAACGCACCCATATAGATTGATCCATCTGACAATGTGTCCTTGTTCATCTCAGTCCGTAGAAATAAGGTTATTGCAATGACGGCCATGATAGTAAGCTGAAAAACATAAAATGTTGCTATAGTGCACTTTTTTGTGATGGTTTTATTATTTACAGAGTTCTATATACATATTCATACAAGATTGCTAGGTAGCCGTAGAGAGAGTTTTAGCACAGGTTTGCCCCACATTCCTTCGAAAATGCACAACCATTCCCCTCCAGTTTTTACAAAATGCACATTTGTGTAACTCGTTTTTACAAAAGTGGACATATCTTTGTAAATAGCATTGTCCATATGTAAATTGCTTAAGAGACTGTGTTTCCAGTTTCCACATGAATACTTACTAATTTTTGGTAAATATACCACATAAGTAACATTGTGCGATTATCAATTTAATAGTATTATTCTTTAGAAATGGACTTTTAGAAGTGTACTACTACTCACTTGAACCATCTTGAAAATGTAGATAAAAGAGTTCCTCTTCATGAGCAAGATTTCCCTAGCTATGAGGGCTTTCAAAAGCTCTTTCGTACTTACACCGAATCTATCGGTCGTTAAAGCTGCAGGGTGGCTCTTAGATTTGTCAAACGGAACCGAAAGCTCATTGCCAATTTTTCGACCAATGTGAAAAGATTGAAATACTTCTGAGAATTCCCTCACGGTGACGAAACGATAGGGCTCGTCTCTTTTTGCCCAATATTGCTTTTGATCTTTCTTTGATGTCACCTGTGGTTTTTCCAACAAATCACTTTTGAGTCAATATTGTACTGCACAAATAATTTTGTGGTATGATTGTCTATCTTCTCTAGACCTTTGTTTCGTAATTGGATCTAGATTTGGGTGTGGAAGATGAAAATAATCAAGATTTTTAAGATTTGCTATTAAATCTCACAGATTCTGAAGGGTTATTTGTTTTTTTTTTCATGCCAACCTATTAACTTCTAACAATGTGTACACTCTCTGACCAATATCTTCGATTTAGTCATTGGTGTAATTTCTATTTGATTAGCATGAGTACTTTTGTGGGAGAACTTTCATAAGATTGTACTTGCGTATCAATTGTATCAGCTTCCGAACTCTTATAAAGATTTTTTTCACATTTTTCTGGATCAAGCGGATAAGAAAAATGTTGTTCATGATGTTGTTTCTGTGATAAATTTACCTCTTGCAAGAAATCAGCAACTCCTTTCCTATCAGGGCACTTAAACCCCATGTACTCAAAAAACTCGATAACATTCTCACGAGGACCTTGATACACAACTTGACCATCTGAGAGAAGGATGATGTCATCAAAGAGGTCGTAAGTTTCAGGCGCTGGCTGGAGGAGAGAGATACAACAAGTCATTTGAAAAATGTGAATGCTTTGCTTTAGCGAGTTTACTATTTGGTAAGTTGTTGAACTGTCTAAACCGGTCGATATCTCATCCATGAACAATGCCCTTGCTGGTCCAACCATCATTTCTCCTGTATAATTCATGAACCATAAGTATTAAATCTGTACTTTTCTAATTATTTGGCAGCTGCAAAAACCCGGATTTATCACTCACAAAATCCAGCTAATTTTTCTGAAAGCAGCAGACAAACAAGCTTCTTTTATCTGCAATTTTATGCTCTTAGTATTTTACCTTTTATTTTAACATAGAATTCTGAGAATCTAGCACAAATAAGCGAGCAGCTGGATTGGTCCGACTTTTTTCTCAATCCGAAAAACTTGCTTTTCTGCTTAAAATCTTAACCAAAAAAGCACTACGTATACATATATGTTTGGGTTTTCATGTACATTCATGAAGTTTAATCATCGCATCTTTAGTTATACCTGTTGTGACACGCTTCTTCTGGCCACCAGATATACCCCGAACCATCTCATTACCCACCATAATGTCGGCGCAAACTTCCAGACCAAGAATCTGTGATTCAAAAAGACCAAAAGAAATCCATAAATATTAAAACTCGTAAACTATGTGAAATATCAAATATTTGACGCTAGCCTAACGAAGTTTGTATGTTAATACCTTAAGCGCATAATCTGTCATAACATTTGCCTCTTGCCCTTGGAGAGACGCTGCCTGAATAATTACAAATGAACAATACACAGTAAAATGTAAAATTAATTTCGAACAAAAAATAATACACAGCTTTAAACTTTGAATACACGCTTTCCTTCATGAAGATATCGATATCAGGATCAGGCTTGATATTTGCATCCTTTTCTCTCCTCAGCAATTCTGTCAACATATCTGTATATTTGTTCGAAATACGAAACAATTTTTTTTCAGTTTTAGTTTCCGAAAAAGAGAAAAAGGATAACTAGATTAAAAGTGTTACTAACCATAACGAGGCCCAACACCTTGACATCTGGCTGAGAAAGCTAGTGTTTCTCTCACTGTCATTTCTCCTAGATGGAGATCGTGTTGACTAATATAAGCCGCTGATCTTTGCGGTACAAACTCATTCATTTCATGCCCATTATACGTTACTTTTCCAGATACCTGAAAATTATGATACAAATTTAGTACTCGTGATAATACTGATTTATTATATGAAGATATTTTTCAAAATTAATTTCGTCGTTCTGAAATAAATAAATTACTTTCAGTTCCGAATCAAGTTTTCCAGCCAATGCTAGGAGCAAGGTCGTCTTTCCGGAACCTGGTGGTCCTAAAAGCAAAGTCAATCTGAAAGGAAAAAAAAACACTGTTGAGTACTTGTTGGCGAGTAAATCTATAAGCTGACTTATTTATGTTGACAAAAAAACCGGGTTTATTGATCTCAAAGGATTTCAGTTTCTATGCGCTAGGACCAATTAAGCAGGGATTTTAAGTTGGCCGATACATTACGGTACAAAATATAGGTGAAATTTTGGAACAGCTTAAATTTAAGATTTGCAACTGCACAAGCCTAGAAATTATCTTATATTTGAAGTAATGTAATTTTGTTTTATTTTTTATAACCTGCCAGGCTTGATCATGCCATTAACATCATGAAGGATAGAGAATGGTCTCTTCCTGCTTTGAGTAATATGGAGAACATTCAAAACTACCTGAAACAAAATATGAGTTAGGTCTTCGATTGCAAATAAATAGCAAAACGTTAGTAAAGAAAATTACTTTAGAAATTGCATATTTAAAAAAAACTGCAATAAAAGAAAGGATATAAGTATTACTTCCAACATATTGGCACAGAAGTTGAATATGGTGGGCATAGCTCTGCTCCCAATATAAGCCTCTGCATCAATATTTAAGTGCTCAAACCTTACTTCTATTGTTGGTAGTTCAATCCCAACCCTGCATATTATTAGTTCATCAAACCAGTTAATCAAGAAACTAAAAATATCATTGGAACTGGCAGATGATCAAGAGCTACAATATTAAACCTCAGTTGCGAGAAATTCGATCTTTTAACTTTGTCTTCCATAATTTAGCTGAATTACTACGTTTTGAGGCATGAGTTTGTGGCATTACAAACTGTAAACCAGATCAACCAGTATGAGAAATCACCAACGCGGAATTTCTTACTACAACTTGTTTACAGCACACAGAGTTGAACCATAATCTACAACTACAAATCGAGTCTGTCTAATTATCAGTACTATTACTAACTTTTGTAGGCGAGTACTATTCTTGTAAGTTATCAAACCTGCCAAAAATATAGCATTCCTTTTTTCGAAAGATGAGTATAATTCATTTGTAAACTGAATAACAAATAATCAGAATCCTCCGAGACGGTATTCCACATAAAAACTTCCAGATCCCTTATAAAAACTTAGGATCGTGATCAACAAGTCAAACTTTTTGCAAGAGAACACTTCTATAGTCCTTTCGGAATATCCACATATATTTAAGTTTGTTGCCTACACCAATCTACTTTTTGTATCAGATCTTATCACATAAACAACTTATCATAACACTATTTCAAAATACCCATTACGAAACGAAAAAGCTCAATTCAAAGAGCTCGATTCCAGGATTACAAAAACAGAAAAAGCTCGCTTTCCTGCTCTTTACTTTTACACTTTCATCTTTCCTTTTGCTTAAATGCTTTAGCTGCGTCTTCACTTTTTAAAACAGTGATGTATAATACCAAACAGTGTTTTAAAAAGCGAAATCTTGGGTAAAGCGTTTTTGCAAGACCTATGCTAAAAGGGGCCAAAAAAACGAAAAATCAAGCCTTTTAAGCTCTGAATCGATTTTTTTTACTAAATGTTACTAATATGTTACCTTTCAATCCTCTGCTTGAACTTCAACAAGAACCTCTCGTTATCCTCCTCAGCAGTCTTAACAAGCCTCTCCAATACTTTCCTTTTGTCAACAAAATCGAGACGCTTCACGTCAACTTCTTTTGCTACACCGTCCTCCCCAGAAACCAGAATCCCGGCCCGCACCCTCTGGTAAGTCGGGAGCCTCTCGAGGGCGGCCCACATAAGGGCATCCTCATCGTTCACGTCACGAGTAGACGTGGAAAACACCTCCCTCCCACTCTCTCTCCATATACTTGACCTTGCGCTACCTATTCTCATACTACTCACTTTGTATTTCCCCTCACCTGTATCCATTTTCACTAACTTTTCGCCAACCCAATTCCCAAAATCGGTTTTTTAGAATTGGGTTGGTTCAAGTTTCTGGAAATGAGCTTGTTTTGATGGAAAAAATAGATACTTTTTTTCCCAATATGGTTCTCACTTGATATATGTATACACAGTATATATATGTTTTAAAAACCTGGCTTTGTAATAGTGAGAACCTGGCTCTTTCCCAAATCAGAAGGCTAAAAGAGCTATACCAGCACAACAAGCAACTGAAGGCATGAATAACATGGTTAAAAATTCAGAGGAGGTGACAGTTCATCCGACCATGGAGAAGCTGATTCAATCATTTAATCTAGATTCTAGTTAAGCCTTAAAGTTTCAACAAAAGGTCCTATTCCGAGCAAAAGGGTGGGGAATGATATTCACTTCCAGGTATAGCTATCAAAAAGATATCTTCTAACTCAAATTAATGTATAATTACATGATTTGCAACATTAGAGGTATTGCAAATACAATATCTCAGGCCACTTAGCTAGATATGTTAATAAATTTAAATTAGATTTTGTGGGTATTTTAGAATTTGACTAAGGTTAGCCCCATACTGAGAAAATTATGTATGAATTATGCTATTGCGAATGAGAATGAAGGGGACAAATTTTGGTTCATTTATAATTCTAATATCTCTTTTGATATTGTTCAAATGTATAACTCTTAACTTAGGTAAGAATAGTTGTTTCTTTTTAACTATTGTTTATGCTAAGTGTGATTACATAACCAGAAGGAACTTATGGAATGACATTTCTACTTTGAACTTAGGATGCTCCCCTTGGCAAATGGTGGGTGATTTTAATACCATTTGTCTTGATACGGAAAAACTAGGAGGTCACAATAGAACCCATAAGGGTAAAGAGGACTTTATTGCTGTTAATAATATGTTTACTAGGGCTAGCTTCGGTCCGGTTTTAAGCGAAACCGAAACCGAACATATTTTTCATTTCGGTTTTTTTCGGTTTTGGGCTTTTTATTTTTTGGACCGAACCGAACCGGTTTTTTCCGGTCCGGTTTCGGGTTTTTTCGGTTTTTCGTTTTTTTTTTCAGTTTTTAACGGTTTCGGTCTTTTTCGGTTCGGTTTTATTGAAAACCAAAACCGACCCGAAATTTTTTTAGTTTTTCAGTTTCGGTCTTTTTCGGTTCGGTTATCGGTCCGGTTCGGTTTTTCCGGTTTTCCGTCCAGCCCTAATGTTTACTATGAATTTTGAAGATTTCTTGTACACTTGGTATTGTAATAGAAAGGGAAATATTCAATTTGAACACCTTGATAGAGTTTTGATTACTTCTTGTTGGGAAACAAATTTTAGTAATGTTAAATTTAAGGTATTAGAGAACACCGTTTCTGATCATTCTCCATTGCTTTTTAATATTGTCACCGCACCCACTTTGGGCCCTTCTAACTTTAAATTTCAGAGGATGTGGCTTAAGCATGGTGATTTTCTCAAAACTGTTGAGAATAATTGGTCTTTATATAGTCATCTCCAAGGCACCCACTAATGAGGAAATCAAAGATGCAACTTTTGCCATCCCCACGGACTCAGCACCTGGCCCAGATGGATTTTCATCCAGTTTTTACATTGAGTGTTGGGAGATCATACCAAGCGATTTAATCAAAGCTGTTAAAGGTATTTTTAGTGGTAACAAATTTCCTACTACTGCAGTTTCGGCTTTATTAGTATTAATACCCAAAATTGATAATCCCTTGAAATTTTCTAAGTTTAGACCAATTAGCCTCTGTTAGGTTCTTTACAAAATTGTATCCAAAATTACTACAACTAGACTTGCGACAATTCTCACTAGAATTATATCACCTAATCAAAGCGGCTTTATAGAAGGTAGGATCATCACTGATGTCATTCTCCTCTCACAAGAGCTTTTAAGGCACATCGGGGATAGTAGTGTGAGAGGGAGCAATGTTGTTTTTAATTTAGATATGACCAAGGCCTTTGATAGAATTAGTTAGAGTTTTTGAAGAGAGTTTCTTTCTGCTTTTGGCTTTAGTAACTACTGGGTAAATTTGTTCTTAATTGTGTTACTAATGCTAATTATTCTATTTGTTTAAATGGTACCACCTCTGGATTTTTCTCCTCTACTAGAGGACTTAAGCAAGGCGATAATTTATCTCCTCTTTTATTCATCATAGCTGAAGAGGTACTAAGTAGAGGTTTGAGTAAGTTAACCGGCAATGCCTCTTTAATTCCTTATAAAACTGTTAGCAATGCTTCCCCTATTTCTCATTTTCTTTTTGCCGATAATGTTCTTATTTTTGCTAATGGTAGTAAACAGAAATTAGAAACTCTTGTGAATTTTATTAATGATTATGAATGTGCCTCTGGGCAACTTTTGAATAGGAGTAAGAGTGTTTTTCTCACTCATAATCAACTCAAGAATAAAAATGATATCATAGCTAAGGTTACTGGTTTTATCAAGGGAATTTTTCCACTACTTATTTAGATATTCCTCTCCATCACACTAAACTTACAGCTACCATGTATGAACCTCGTTAATAAAATTTGTAAAAAAGTTAACACATGGAAAAGTAACTTACTTAATAATGGAGCTAATATTGTTTTAATTAAACATGTTTTGTCCTCTATTCCCATGCATATTCTTTATACCGTGCAACCCCCTAAGCTTGTACTTGATGACATTGAAAAAGAATTTGCTAATTTTTTTTGGGGGAAACATAAGGGTAAGAAGAAATATCAGTGGATAAAATGGTCTAATTTGGCTTGTCTCGAGTCCGGGGGAGCGGGGGGTGGAGGGTTAGGTATTAGGAGTTTAAAAGACACTATGGTTGTGTTACATAGTAAAATGAGTTGGAGACTTTTAGATAAAGATTCACCCTGAACCACTTTTATGTATCAAAATTATTTTACTAATAATTATAACTGGGGTAACCCAGTCATTAATTCTTCTCACTCTTATGTTTGAAAAAATTTCAGTTTTTATTTCAAAAACTTGGTTGATAACAGCAACTGGAATATAAAGGAGGGGTCAATTAACTTTTGGTATGAGAATTGGTCTGGAGATGGACCTCTTTGCAATTCCTTCCCGGTGGTTTTTTCACATGTGCTTCTTAATCAGGTTTATAACTCTAATGGATGGTATACCAGCTTATTGACAATCATGTGAGGTAATGAGCTTATTGTTAAAGTCTCTTCTGCTAATTTATTCTTTAAGGAAGGGTAAAAATATCAAGTTTTGGTCTTATACTTTGAATGGGACCTATACTACTAAAAATGCTTTTGCTTACTTTAAACTTCCGGTTCAAGTCATTGTTTTATTAATTAAATTCAATGGTGAATTTCTCTAATGGTGTTCTCATAGTTAAAGAATGAGTTGTATTTGGTCTTCATAGCTTTAATTGAAATACCCTACATATTTAACTTGTGGAAGCTAATTAAACGATTTGGTCTTCATAGCTTTAATTGAAATACCCTACATATTTAACTTGTGGAAGCTAATTAAACGATTTGGTCTTTAGCTTTTTTAAGAAGTGGTCAAGATTTGGTACTTTTCGTATAATATTTGAGTTAAGGTTTCTATCATGTCACAGATTAGGGTTGTATAATATTTGTATATATCCAGATCAAAATTTGAATGTTTTTTTGACTTAATTAAGAAATATCTAGTTTCCAATGGTTATATCATTAACCTTCATCTCAAACAAGTATGGAGACGATATTTTGGTGTCGTAGAAGTCCGGTCAAAACTATTTTCATGGTCCATGACAAGAGTAACTAGTCTTGTTAAAGGTAATCACAAATTTTGAGTCGAATCTTGTAGATAGAATAAGTAACAACTAGCCATATACTATTAAGCGTGTTACATTTATTCTCTTACGTATACTATATAATAATATAGTAGCAGTATCGAAAAATGAAACTATATAATACCAAATATACTCAATATTAAAATTATGGAGATCATTGTCAAATTCAAATCTTTTTCGTATAGTTTGGATATTTTCTGGAATGGAACGTTTATCAACTGTAACTTGAGACATAAGCTAACAGTGATATTGCATGGGAAATTTATACAAGCTTGCTATCGAATAGATGCCATTAAATTATTGGAGTAGCCAAGGTTTTATGTCTTGAAAATTATTAGCTTAATATGGAACAAAAAATTTGCTTGCTGACGTGGAAATATTTTTTTAATGTAGATATAACACGCACTATAAAATAATGTTTGATTTAGTGAGGGTTAAGAGCTGTCACAAACCTGTCGCTAATTTAAAAAGTTGTCACAAATCTCTCGTAAATTGACAAATCCGTCACAAATCCGTCACAAAAACCGTCGCTAATAAGCTCGTAACAAAAAATACCGTCACTAATTCCATCGCTATTTGGTTATTTTTTTTGTAGTAACGTATTGATCACTTGTACACTTGGTCTGATTGTTGCTGTTTTTTTTCTGGTTTTTGAAGGAAAAAAAAATTAGTCAAAATTGACCAAAAAAGAAGAAAATATAGAAAACAGGGTAAAAAAATAAAAATTAAGAAACTAATGTATAAAACCCGAAAAAGTGAAGAAAGGAAGGTACATAAATTGCTTGTTCTCTACTCTGCAACTTTTGTTCCTGCATGGGAAAAAAAGATAATAATATTAGGTATAACTATCCATTTCTTTTGTATTAATATTGATGTGAATTTTGAGGTGGACATAAACTTCTATTGATGTGAAAAAAAATAATAATATTAGCCTAAATCCTACTTTACTTCTATTGTAGTGGTTGGGAATCTTGATTTTAATTGAAATCAAGTACATTAAATCATAATATTACTCCAACTTCTTTAAATGAAATGTTGGTTGGGAAAATTAAAGGATAAAAAAATAAAAAAATACCCTATTTATTAAAGGATGAACTAGCTAAGTGCAAACTTCTTTGCTCCACAAAGAACACTAATTTTTTTTTTTTTCCTTTTCATTGGTTCATTTATGGCCTATATAGTAAAAGTATTTAGAAGTGTGAACTAGTATACTACTTGTATACCTTATTTCCATATAATATCCGAGTTTGCCGGTTTGACCTAGCAAAAAGGTTTAAAAAAATAAATTATGTTGGAAGATATTATTTGACTATTGGGGTTATACTTTATGGGATCAAGTGAGCTTATAACCCTACCCATCTATTTATATAAAAGGGTTAGGAGTCTTGTATTTCACATTCATTCGTATACATTCTGATTAATAAATACCATTTTGTTGTCTCTCTCTATATTCTCTCTATATATCTATATACATATATATGTGAATTAATATGCAACACGTTATCAGCACTTTGCTCGCGGAGAATAGGATATACGTTTACGGATATTGGAGATTTTGGATAAACGCACGGATATTGGGTATTTATAAAACTTGAGGTTTATCCGGATTTTTAGGTTTTTGCTATATCGACCTTCACCAACATAACATGCGTAAAATACCGAATTCAAAACTTAATTTATTCCATATATGTGATCGCACGTATTATTTTATAGATAACTAAAACATGATAAATATATATCCCGTAGTATATAATCCATGTGTATTAGAATTTGTTACTTGTATGGATAACTATATATAATCGTAACACACATATTGTTGATTATAAAATCATATTTGTTGATAAGACTATACACAATAACCCAAACTGCATGTATTTGTTGAAAAAAAAATAAAAATATGCGTGATAGATTTTTTTTCCTGTCTAACATGATCAACCTGTCTATAAAAACCTATTGATATGTAATATGTATCGTGTACTATAAAATTATATTTTTATACAAACAAAATCAGTAAAATACATATAATGGGGTTGTAAATCGGAAATCATGTAATTGTAAAACATGTATTAATCTGTGGGATAAAATCTGTAACAAACTGAAAACCGTATGACTGTTTTGTAATTCGCTGAAACTATTGACTGTACATGTTAATTACTAAAGGACTAAACTGAAACTTGTATGAAATTATGGACTGAAGCTGTAATAATGTTGTAAATAGATATATAGTTTGTTGAAATTACACGGATAATCCTTGTAATATATTACATGTATAAAAACAGTATATATGTGTTATAAAAGTCAATATTCGGTCTAAATATCCACCCACATGCATATATATTTATTAAAAAGGTAAGTGAATAAAAAATTGCATGTTAATTGAATAAATTGATTTGTTTCCATATAAATTTAATTCATCATATTGCATGATTTAGTTACCATGTATAAAACTTACACATAAAAGCAATAGATTTGTATAATATTAATTTATATCTTGCTAGTGTAAAATTGGTAAATAAAATATATTACTAACATGCATGATTTAGTTACCATGAATAAAAACCTACACATATAGCAGTATAATAATAATATATTGTGTTAGATATTACTGGTGTAACTTTGGTAAATAATAATATAGATTTATTACATTAATTTAGATTCCTTATTAGGAAATATGTACTGCTATATTATTTAATCATGCAAGCAGGTACGATCTATGTATTTATTTACTGCCATGTACACTTGTGTAAAATATGAAAATTTGCGAAATCATATATTTTCACATTTAAGTTGAAAAAATTATGAATCTTCCCCAAATAGGCTCACCTATTTGGATACGATGTCTAGGAAAGATATAGGCGAAAGTCGATATCCTAATGAGGTCGGGTTTTAAGTGGCATTCGTGCCCTCCACCCTCACCGTCTTTCCTGGTCGTTTTTCAAGTAGAGCTACTGAAAGGGGTTGACTAAATAATAATTTCCCCGAGTGTGTTTATATAGTGATGCATGTTTCGCCGAATTGGTATTTCAGTATCGACCCGTCGTTCGATCAATGAGAACTGATTCACATGAGAAGCAAAACTAATGTTTTCGAACCTGTTGTTTCGAAAAAAAAGTTTGTGCTTGTACAAACCATAAACATATAAACCAGTCGTTTTATATGAAAAATAATCCAGAACTCCCAACACATGTTGGATGCCATCTATGATGAGAAAAATCGCAAAACATAATTGCGAAATGACTGTTTAGACGTTGATGTTATTCCGTCACCACATGTTAGTCACCCTGATGTGTGAAAATATGATGCCCAATTTTTTTTGGATTCCATCTTTGATGAGTAAAACACGAGTTTGTTGTTACTCGCGAGATGAAAGATAAGGCGTTGATGATATTCCGCCGCCACATTTGAGACGTGATGACGTCGATGGTGAAAAAATGTCTGAAATTGACATATTAGAGCAATCCTTCACCAAAATACTAGCTTGGAAATTGTATTCCATAAGTAGTATCGTGAATTTATATTCACCATGTTCATATATCGTCCATCTGTTATTGGATAAGAAAATTGCCCCGGTGAGTAGTTTTAATACTATTGGGTCAATGATAAATTGTTTGCCTGATATTAATTCTCTTCGTGTACATTTCTTTTCCACGAATCAAGAACCAAGACAAGTGTTATTTGTCTCGAACTGTCACTATCCCGATAAATCGCTTAGCCAAGCGAAATTTTAGACAATCATTAAAATCGAAAACCTGTAGTTCCAAGATACTAATTGAAAGAAACAATATGGCCCGTGGTCACAAAGTAAGAGATAATGCTCAAGGAGCCAACTCTATGCTATAAAGACAAAGGTCATGCACGGTTACTCATTAAATAGTTCACAACTATTATAAAGGTAGAAAAAACCGATGCTAATGTGGTTAAAGTTAATTGAAAAGAAACTCTTGAGACCCCCGATTGTGTGGCTCAAATGAGTTTGATACCTTTCTTTATTGATTTTGATAAATCATTGAGCCGTTTTTTTTCTACTCATCTAGATTATGCTTTTTCCATTTGAATTATGTTTTTTTTTTCATTTGGACATACTTTTGTATTATGGTTTGCCTGTTTACGAAATTTCTCAAAATAATTTAAAGTGTTTTGAGTAAATTCCTTTGACTAATGTGACCAAACTTTAAATTATGAAATTTTAGGCAATAATTGTGGGGTAGTTGATTTTTTTTCGAAATAGTGGGTAACAGTGTACCACATAATTTCACCAACTATTTGCCTAAAAGAGTACTCAGTGACAACGATTCTGGACCTGTCATTCCAAATCAAAATCTTTGGTAAAACCAAATTGATTTGTCAAATATGAGGTCTTATACTCATGTAGGTCCTGCCGTACCTTGTTGAGTTATAAAATATTCGAGAAAACCAGTGTTATCTGGTAATAGCTCATGAAAGAATTAAAATTTCATTGCATAGCCTCCATTCAATACGACCAAAAGCGTATTTTAGAGGAGTTGAAATGTCTTTGAAATGGTTGCTACCACATTCTTTAAAGCATTTCAAGTTACCTTATCATTTGGCATGTCGTCGAATGATAAATTATTTAGATGCTAAGACATGATTGTTTGTACTATCATTCGCCTGTCGTCGAGTGATAAGAGCATTTTGATATTGTGGCATTCACCGGATGAGATATTCCCGGGTAAAAAGATGATGGTTGATTTATAATCGCATCGCATTTGGATTCTCTCTGAGAATATATTTCGTCATTAATCCGAAATTCATGCCACTAATGCTCACTTTGAAAGACTAGTATGTGTACAGATCACGAAATGAACTCGTAGAATTCTTGTAAAGAATTGAAGGAGTTATTGTGGACTTATCCAACCATAAGACGGACCATAAATATAAATGGTTATAGTTGATGCATCGACAATAAGATCACATGATTATTGTTGTCCACAAAAATGCAGTATTTTCCAAACTTTTAGCCCTGTCATTAAGTTGATGGCTCATGATCCGGATTATCCTGAAAAGTCTAGTCGACTTGATAATTCTGAAGAGTAAAATCGAAATTTCGATTTGAATTACTTGAGTTTGGAAATTGAAATTGAACATCCTGTCGATTATGTTCAGACCCAAATGGACTCACGGAAAGTTTGATGATGCGACTGCAAATAATTGCACGTATTTCTTGGTCTTGCTCACCAAGATTTATATTTCCGAGTGGGGTTATGCTATTTTGCTACATTGGCCCGTAATGAGGCCCATAGACACTCAGACATCATATGCGTACCAGCTGGTTACTGGTTATGAGCCAGAAGTCTCATATTAACGCGTGTTTAGAGTGATTAATTAATATTTTGATTGAGCCGCTATAACGTTCAAAATATGGACCTCTGAAGGGGACATAAGTCGATTATGAATCCCCTGCCTATCATTTGATAGAGTAATCTTGGCAAGCGATCTCTTTACCGCATGATATGCGAAAGTGACATCGCTAAGACTGTTCTCTCCATCATGAGGGGGAGATTTGCACGTTACCGTTGATAAGGAACGACGTAAAGTAACGTGGCATAACCCACTCAGTCTTAGCTTGATCCCCAAAACTGCACTTAGTGATAAGTAAGTGCATAGACTCCATCAAGTCTAAATAAATGCCAGACGCATTTAATGACTTTATGAGATGTCACGAGATCATTTATACCTGCTGCAAATGATTACAAGGATAGACGTCCCTGTCGGACAACGTGTTCCTGTCGTAACACGTTGCTTTGGCCGAACCCGCCAAGCAAAGGACGCTGCCGTCGGCCGTCAGTCTGTCGTCCTTCCCAAGATACGAGGAAGTTGACCGGTTCCAAATTCGTTCAGCCCCAGAGGTGGTGAACTGAAACTCGTTTGTCGCACGAGATTATAAAGGAGCAAAGAGATGTGTGATTTCCTCCTCATCCTAAGAATCTCGAAATATCTGTCGATCATGATATCTTAGACGATATTAAAGCGAAACGAGACTATCATTGATTACTTGTTCATATATTCAGTGAAGACTGATAATATGAGCAAATTATAACAGGGAACCATGTACCGTTGCCTGAAATCAACGTATAATAGACTGGCCTAATGGAAACTTGCAATCCAAGTAGACTCCTTAGCGAAAGTGTGTTCGGACCTATAGCTCCAACTCCACCAATGTTAAACGAGTTCGTTTATTTGGTTATTCGTAAGGAAAAGTGATGAGAATAATGAGATTGTTGAATGCTCGCCTAGTAGCGCAAGACTTCTCTCACACCTTGGAATTGATTACGAGATGGTTGATTTCTTTGTAATGGACTTTAACAGTCCTCTACTTTACTAGTTTAGTAGTTTCCGAAAAAATGAGTATGTAGCCATGAATGTGGTTACGGTTTTATCTCTATGGGGATTTAGACAAAGAGATATAGATGAAGGTCCCTATGTGACTTCATAATGCTTGAATCAAGTAGTTCCTGACCACGGAACACGATCTCAATTAAATGAGACGTTCACTATATGGATTAATATAATCTGAGCGGATGTGGTATACCCGCCTAAGTGTGTACTTGATCAGCTTGCGATACTTGAACAAGTATTATGCCTTTGCGTGCTTTTATTATGCGATCCACTTTTGGATTTGCCTTTGAGATGAAGGATCTTGGGAAGACACGGTAGTGACTCGGTCTGATGATCGAGTCCCGTAAATATTGAATCTAAGTCCATGATTCAGACTACACCCATAAGGTCTTATAACATTTTAGTCATCATGATGCTAAGTCGTCAGATTCTCCCATGATTGTTCGATCACTAGACGTTGATATAGACCTAGTCCTTCCTTGATGAGACGATGAAGAGATGTTGAACCATTATGTTCATATCTAAGTACAATAAGCGCATCATTGTACTTGGTCTAATGTGCTAGGACGAACATATCGTATGCTGTGAATGGTATAGCTCGACACAGCATCGCACTAACACGCTGCCATCAAAATGGCACTAAAGACACATTTTCTTACCTTATGGTAATTTTGGAAGTGGGCTAATTTATCCCATTTTGCCTCATCGAATGTATCTGCCCCCTTTGGTACTCGAATTAACGCAACCCTTTTTCGGTTATACCGATGTCGGTTACTTATCAGATCCGCATAAGTGATATGCCTAACATGGTCTGTCTTTACCATTATGAATAAGACAATATCTTGGAGGTCTTGGAATGACTCCAAGCTAATCACTCTGATCTATTCGTGTTCTATGAGACGACTAGAAAGTGTATACGGCCTCGAGCTAGTATTAGCCATATTTGAATTACATATGCTCTGTCTCACGATTCAGATAAAACACTTGTCATAGAAGACAACTTGTTGTTATCGATCAAGAGAGACATGACTACACTATGCTATTTAGCATTTATCGTCAAAATTAATCTTCACATATGAAGTTTAAGAGCATCCAGTTGAATGCTGGTTCTATTCCACGTTAGATTTTCTTGCATCCATTCGTGTGCAATAAATGAAGCATCTAGTCGAATGCTCATACTCTTTCTTGAAATATGAAATCATTGCACCCCGTCGTGTGAAAATGAGGGGGATCATCCAGGTGAATGCTTATTGCACTAATTACTACTTAGTTGAAATCCTTGCACTCTGTCGTGTGCAAGTGAGGGGGAGCATCCAGTCGCATGCCCGTGTACTCTTTTTGTCCTTAGACTAAGGTTTTTCCCACTGGGTTTTCCTTGACAAGGTTTTAACAAGACACGTTCCCATCATACCTCCCTTAAGATTTCCGAAATTAGGAGGAGTATCATGTTGTATACTTATTACCACTGTGTACTCTTTTGTCCTTCGACTAGAGGTTTTTCCCACTGGGTTTACTTTAGAAAGGTTTTGATGAGGCACCTGTTTTGTGGTTGATCTGCTACTACTACCACTGTTGCATTCTTTTTCCTTCGATCAGAGATTTTCCCATTGAGTTTGCTCCGGCAAGATTTTGATGAGGCACACTGTTTTGTGGTTAGTTAATTACATAGAATTTCGGCCTATATCATTTGGCTACACAATTTCTCCTATGTACCGGTTTTGTCCCACACTGGGTTTTCCGTCCCTAAGGTTTTTATGTGTTTAGCACTGCGTATGAATTCGACTCAGATCGACTGCATGAAGATGAAGAATTCAAGACATCCAAAGGGGGAGTGTTGTAAAATATTATTGGACTATTGGGCTTGTACTTTATGGGCTCAAGTGGGCTTATAACCCTACCTCTCTATCTATATAAAGAGGGTTAGGTGTCTTGTATTTCACATTCATTCATATACATTTAATAAAGACCATGTTATTGTCTCTCTCTATATCTATATACATATATATGTGAGCTAATATGTCATACAACAAATTCAACTTTATCAAACCCTTTTAAGTTGACATAATATTTCAGTTTCTATAATATCAATCTCCAAACATTTTCTTTTTCCAAAAAATAGACAAATTAGTTAGTATAAAAGGTATTTTGTATGTAAATTGGGAGCCTTGCCCTCTAAATATCCCAACATTCCCCGGCAACAAACGGGAGAAATGTAGTGGGTAATTTTCCCAACCAACATTTCATTTCACAACAATATAAAAAATTAACGGGTTTGGCGAACGAGTGTCCCCGGAACATCGTTTAAGCATTAAATACATTTCCAAATTTAATTTGCATTTGGTATAAATATTGTTACATTTCTAGCATAATATTTTGGGTTACCAAATATATAATAATGCTAATGAGCCAGATAGACTCAGCCACACTCTCAACACACCAATACTTAATGTAAATTTAGAATTTCATTTTCACTCCGAAATTTAAGAGTATGCTATTCGTCCATATATTTAATATTTTAATTAATAATTACCCCATGTGATGAGACATTTCACCCTGTCGAGTCGCTGTTATCAATTATGATAATGATGTCTCACAATTTTGAGTCATTTGATTCATACTTTTTGTTAATCACATTTAGCGGTTTGAGGTATCGGAAACCAATGGAAAAGCATATTAGTTGGATCTTACTAACATACCGTATTATAATTTGTTTTTATAAAGGACCGATTCATGAAGTTACAAGAATATTTAATTTGGGAAAGTCCGCGAGGAAAGTTTTTTTTTTTTTTTTATGTTAAAAATATTGGCTTATTTTAGTATTGTTTACTCATGTCTTGGATTATTACACCAGATCTTACGTCGAAATAATGTTCGAAACTTGTAGTATTTTCTAGTGGATCCATTCGAAACGGGGTTTATACGATCTTACACGATTCTCTATTGTCATAATATTTTCTTAGAGCAGTAAATCAGCACTAAACCTTTTTTTTTTAATAGTGAGAATTGAGAAGTTAAAACCTTTGGCCCTGCATTTTTGTATTCCAAAAGAACAAAGGATCAGTCGTCTAATCAAAATGATTGATTTTTTTTTTTCTAAACATTTCATTTAAGTGATATACTTAATAGTTTGAGATCCTATTTTTTGTTAAGAGTATACAATCAATGAAGTATATCTGTAAACAGCCTCTGATTCATAGTCAAGAAAGTGAAAATGTAAATGATATACATATATATATATATATATATATAATTGAGATTTATTGTAGTAAATGGAAACTGTTGTAGTATATTATTAGCCATCTTGGACCTTACTCTTTGAGCCTTTACTTGGGTTTATGTTGGGTTTTCCTACCATATGTAATCATACCCTTTATTATATAAAGAGGGTTAGGTGGTGTCTTGATGTAACATGATACACTCACATTAATGAATAAATATTTCTTCTGCTGTCTCTCTATATTCTCTCTCTATATCTATATACATATATATATGAGCTAATAAGACTCACAACACGTTATCAGCACTTTGTTCGCGAAGACTAGAGTATACGTGATAAAGCCATAACATTGGGGGGTCGCATTAGGCTTTTCAACAATAATATAATTGTAAATTAAACGTAAACAATGAACACTTTCTGGTCTTATTTATTGATCGGATTAGTACACTCGTTCGGATTGTTACACTTGCTCGGATTGTTACACTTGCTCGGATTATTGCTTATTTATTACAATTATTCTTGATTTGATTATTTAATCTCTCGTCTTGGTCGATCTCCTGATTCTTGGTGGCTCGGCTCTTTCACTGTTCGACTTCTTTCTCAATGGGTTAAGCTTTAGCTAGTTTCTCTCTTTTCTCAACTTCTCTCTCTATTTTTTGGATATATTTTTCTGCCCTTTTCTTGGGGGGGATACTTGGCTATTTATAGGCAAGTATGCCTCCTAAGATGTTGACAAATGTTCCCATCTTGGGAGATTTTTCAGACATGGGTCCCTATTTAAGTGGGCTTGAGCTTTTAGTAATATCCAGTCTTATTCTTAAAGAAAAGGCTTGTGATAGCCCATTTAAGCATTGGATACCCCTCTATGATGGGTGGGTCGATTCATACCCGAATAGATACATTCGGGTCTAATTTTTATGTCCTATCAAGTGCTCCCTGACTTTCTCGGCATGGTTTCCATGTCGAGGGAGTCATGATTGGTCTGTCGAATAGGTTATCTCAGCTTAGCTCTTCCCTGTGTTTCATATCGACAAACGCCCCTTCTTATAACTGTTCCTTGGGACTCATTTAATGCCTAGGGAACTTACAAACTTGCCATTTGACTTTGATATGACCCTTGGTATCTTTCTTCGAGGAAACCCTTGACCTTTCCCAAAAATCCATCTAATATAAAGAGGGAATACCCTTCCCCTAATTACTTATTTCATCACCATCTCACTCGCGACTTAATGGCTTCTCCCAATGGTTCTACTGGAGACGATCTTTCGGATTATGTCGCTTACTTGGAGAATGTAGTTAAGAAGGCTCCCGCTACGAAAAGGAAACTGGCTGACGTGACCAAGAGGTTGTCTGATATGGACACGGCTCATCACCGAACGATGGCCGACCTAGATTGGGCCTTTGAGCGTATAAGGAGGCTCGAGGCTTCCCTGGCTAAGGAAAAGGCAGCAAAGAGGGCCTACAAACTTGCTTTTAAGGAGCTGCATGATCGGTCCAAGCCGGGGTCGGACAGCACTGGAGCAAGCTCTTCCTCGGAATAATTAGTCTCTGTAATTTCTTTTGTAGGGGGCATCATCCCCCAGTTGTAACCGAATTATGGAAAATATTAATAAAATATTTCCTTCTTTTATTCCTCTATTTGTTTCCTTAATACCTCATTGGATGACTCAATTGGACTTTGGAAATTGCTGTTAATTAGCCTTGAATGCCCTTGGGAAGTTCATGAGGGTTGCTCTTTCTTTGAGATGACCATTGACATTCTCTTCATTTTTCCCTATATAAAAAGAATTGCACTGTTTTCTTTTGGTAATTCATTCCTTGTTATCGAACAAATGGCTTCTCCTCATGAAACTAATGGTGACAACCTCTCTGAATATGTTGCTCATCTCGAAGAGGAAGTTAAGAAAGTTCGTGCTCTCGAGAAGAGGGTTGCCCGGTTATCTGTGGAGGCTAGGCGGGCCGTCGAATTGGATGAGCGATTGGATGCCATGGAGAGGGAGCATCAGAGGTCTTTAGTCGACAGTATTCGGACGCGTGCTCGGATCAAAGAGCTCGAGGCCTCTAGGGACAGGCAAATTGCTTCCAAGAGGGCTTACAAATTAGCCCTTGAGGAAGTGTATGCTCGGTCGAAGAGGAAGCCCGGTGAAGAAGCTGGTCCTTCTACAAAATAATCTTATTTTTCTTTGTGATGTAATGCCTTTTTGTCGAGAAGTATCTTGTAATGAAGTTTCCCTTGACTAATGAAAACACTTCTTTTTCTTGTTCTTACATGATTTATTTTCCCAGCGCATTTAATTTTGACGGCGCATGCTTGTGGCTTCATTAATGATTTTTCTTGGGTCTTGTGCTTGACCTTATCCATCAAATCTCTGTATCTAGGAACTAATAGGATTCCTTGAGCCTTGTGCACAAATCTTATCTTTTGGATTCTTTGAGCCTTGTGCAAAAGATCTTTCAATATCTATTTGGACTGTTGCACTTCCCCAAAATGACACGTATGTTGAAGTAATTATGATTTAGCCTCTTTAAATATTGGTAAGAATCCGCATGTTTTCTTTTAAACAGAAATGGCCCTTTATTCCCCACTCTTCTTGAAGTCTTTTGGGAATCCAAACGTTCCTTCTTGAAAAGACGCATCCCTTAAGTGCCCTTACCTCTTAGAACCCATTGGCGAACGGTTGCGATTCTCAATACTAACCCTTATCTAATTGATCTATAAATACCTGCTTATAGCATGGTTTTATTCACAATCCTCACTTCATCACTTTCCCTCATATATAGAATTTCACCCTATAATTTCTTTAAGATGTCTGGACCTTCCACCAAATCCGCATTGGTCTTGCAAGGGGAGGCTTTAGAAACCTCATATGGCCATGTACTAAAGTTGTTGAAGGATGCTGAGGAGGAGTTAAAGGTGATGCGCTATCACCATACCGAGATGGTTCGGGAATTGACTTGGCTAAGATCCGAACTGGATTACTGCCGGCATGCTCGTCGGGCTCTAGTCGAAGAGAATGAGGTGTTGAGGGGGACCCCGAGGCTCCGTGATTGGAATGTCTCTGCCGGGCCTTCTCATTGATACCGATCAACCTCTCCCTAATGTCGCCCTCCCTTCTCTCTTTCTTTTTATTTTTCTCGACTTCCTTCATTTCTTCCTCTTCTTGCTCCTCACTTCTTCTTTATTTTCCTCTTCTTTACTTTTTCTTTTTGGCGCCACTACGATGTAACAATCAACCCTTGGGTTTTTTGTTATCTCTAGGGTTTTTGTCATTTTTCTTCTTCTTTTATACTCTGTTCTCTCACCTTCTTTTTTTTTTTTTTATGCTTCTTTTCTTCGCGTCTCCTGTTTGGTTGGCTTGCCGATATAGTCGATCTTCTTTGGGCATTGCCCGTCGCCGTAACCGACCTTCTACTGATGTTGTCCTCGAAAACACTGAATACCAATGTAGTAGATTTTCTTTTGATGTGATCCTTGGATGTAATAGACCTCAATGTAATAGACTGTCTTTTGATGTAATGAATAACGATGTATTCCCTCTTTATTAATGAGAAGTATTTTTGCCCCTCTATTTTTGTACTTCTTTTCATATTGCACTTGTGGTTTGTCGTTTCTGAAATCCAGATCTTTGCATATCTTCTTTATTTTATACTGCATGGTAGCTTCAGATGTCAGTAGAGGTACTATCGATCATAGGTGCATGCTCCCAAGTATGTCAGGAAATATGCAAGTTTCCAAGCATTTGTCAGAAAATATCACGTTATCTTTTCTCTATAAATACTCCTCTTCTTTTCTTTAGTAATTACCCTCTTTCATCAACTCTTAGTTGTTTGTTTTCTTTCTCATCTCCTACTTTATCCTGTACTATAACCATCTCCCAAAATGTCTGAACCTGTGGCGAGATATCATGCCCAGATGAAGGGCCTGGATGCAGAGGTAGCTCGTGTCTGACGTCGAATGGGAAGGCTAGAGAAGGAATACGGCATTTTGGCCTTGAGTCTGTTCGGTTCTTACCCCGAAGAGACAGTGAAATGGACCGAGATTTCGGCCTTGAGTCGTCAGCTCGATCACTTGTTGCTTCAGAGAAATCATCTGGCCAACTCCTGGTATGCTGCCGAGGAGATTTGGGACCATGCTCAAGACGAGTTCGATAACTCCTCTCAAGGCCTAGCTAACATGATGGTTAGGAATGCCCAGCTGGAGAAGCGCGTCATGGTTCTCACTAGGGAGAAGTCAGAACTCTCCGCGGAGAATGAAAATTTGATTGCCATGAATGATTCCTACCAAGCTCGGTTGAACTGCTCTGCTCGTTTTGCTTTCTCTCGGTCTGGCAGTTCGGTTTTTCCACCCATTGATCCTTGATGACTTATTAGGCTCCCTTGTATTTTCCTTTTCTTTTCGAGTTTTGAATTTATGTACTACCTTGTAAATATTGAACCGTTGTAACGCTTCGTTCTTTGTGCCTCTTAATATCTGTACCTTTAATTTTCGAACTGTTGCAACGTCTCGTATTGTGTGCCTTTTGATTTTCTATAAATGCTCCCTAACATTTGTACTTCACCATCAATTCTTCCTTTTTCCCTCTCTTGTTTACAATTTTTGCTTCTTCTAACTTGCTTTTATCCAAGATGGCTCCCATTACTAGATCTGCTGCCAAAAAGACTACTTTTATGTTGGCCTGTCCCCCTGGCTATGGGGAAGAAGAATTGACTCCCCTTCAGTTAAAAGAAATTGAGATGTCGCGGCTAAAACATGATCTTAAGTATGCTCAGACCGAGATGATGCGGTACAGACAGTATTGGCAGGAAGAGAGCGCTGCTCGTCTTGAAGCCGAGCATAAGTGCAAGTCTCAATCTCATGCTTTAAAACAAGTGGAGATTGGTATTTCCCATTTGATTAGGGAGAAAGAGCGTTTGGAGGAGTTCTTGGCGAGGAAGGATGCCGAGATGGGGGGTAGTTCGAAGAAGTAGGATGGGTGTTTGTATTTTCTTGTAAATTTTTCTTTCAAGTTGTACTTGTTTGTTTCCCCCTTTGTGGAAGAATAAAAATTTCTGTTTTGTTGTTCGTTTATTTCTTCTATTCTTCTTGTTGAAACCGTACCGAACAGGTGCAATGCATGGTCATACCGAACAGGTGCAATGCATAGTGGTTATCACCCCGAAGAGCGTTGCTAGGTTGGCGGCTGAAAAGCGGTCGATCTAGGAACGGTCTTCGTCGAAGAACTGAGTCGGGGAGTATACTCGGTTTAGTAATATTGGTAGTGTATGTTGTAAGCTTTTCGTGGTATTAGGGGGGGGGGGGGGGGGGTCTCTCGTTCTGTTATATGTGTTTGGTTTGTATATTGATGGAGTTTTGATGATGTTGGGATAGGAGATGCTGACCCAATGCCTGGCCCAAGTTGGCCCATTTGTGGAAGAGGACTTTAAGAAGCATGTCGGGATACCTGCCAATATACATGTTCGGCTCCCTGTCTCCGATGAGGAGGTATTGGGATTCGTGCCAGCCGGCGAGGTAGCTGTTCGGTCTTCGGCGTTTTTTACGGGGGGTCTTACACTTCCTTTTTCTGAATGGGTAGCTTTATTCTTCGAGGCTGTCCAGATCGCTCCGGCCCAACTAGCCTTGAATGGTTATCGTACGCTGAACGGTATTAACAGGTTGTCGGAGTTGTCCGGGATACCGATCGAGCTGAAAGATGTATTCGGGGTATACATTTTGAGTTTCGAGCGTCGCAGCTCTTATCTGAAGACTCTGCGCTCTTTCTGTCGGCTTGTCATCGGTCTGCCCGATACGAACAAAGAGCGTAACCTTGGTGTCGTTATTGTTTCCGGAGAATGGGGTTGTGCCGGACACCCGATTCCGGGACCTGTTACGACAGCTCCCGATATGCCAGACCTCGGTGCTCCCAATGTTGAAGCCCTCGTGGCCCTTTGGAATTGGTGGGGTGCTGGTCCGACGAAGGATCCGGCTAGCCGTACTGCTCCCATGCTGCTTGGGTACCCTGCGGGGCCAGTGACAAAGGGGAATCCTGTGCCTGAGATCCCTAAAGAGCCCGAGGAGGAATTCTTAAAAGTGGTCCGAGCTCGAAGTGCTGCTCGGGTAGGGAAAAAGCCCGTTCGTTCGAAGCGTCGTGCATCGGACCCCGTGGTTGAGACACCAAAAAGGGCTAAAGGGGCAGAGACAGCAGTATCGTTGGTTGCTTCTTCCCAGGGTGATACTGCCAAGGGTGCGTCTACTCCTGCCGATGTACGTATATATTTTCTGTGTGAATTGTTGGTCTTGTAATTCTTTTGTTCTTCGCCTTATAGGTTATTCTGTTTCAGCTACTGACTTCTTCATTGGTTACCCTTGCTCTTGCCCGGTCTATGGGTATTATTGTGTTTCAGGGGTCGATAGATGACGTATTCGGTCATATGAACCTCTTGGTGGATATGGGCGAGGAGACGATGACCCTGCCTGTCATCTCGCCTACTCACACCGAGGACCCGATAGATCGTCCTGTTTGCTCGCCCATCCGTACTGTGGAGGTGACCGAGCATAGGGCCCCTGAGACTGGTCCTTCAGAGGAGGTGAGGGAAGAAGAGGAGGTGGAAGCCGGCAAGGATAATGTCGTGGAGGTTGCGACTGGGGGTGAGGATGAGGTTTCCGAGGAACCTGAAGAGGGGTCGGTGGACGGGGTCGCGATGACCCGTTACATTGATCGGTGTAAGGGGAATTTGCTGGAGCAGCCCCGAGTCTTGAGGATGGGGTATACTGCTCTCAAGCCCCTCGTTGTCAAGGACGCCGAGAAGATAGCTGCTCGGCCTGTAATGTCAGTGATAGAGCAGGCCAGTACTGATGCGCTTCGGGTAGGTTGCTCACGTATTTTGTTGTATAGGTCATGATGTTCTTGTTTTGGCTGGTGTTTGATGTTTGTAAATACAGGTTTTCGTAGATATCGCTGTGTTACGGGATCAGTTGGCAGCACTAGTGGCTGAGAACGATAAGCTGATGGCCGAAAACAAGGCCATGGCTGAGGATAAAGCTCAGTCAGTGAAGTTGGTCGCCGAGCTAGAGGCGGAGAAAAATAAGCTGGTGGCCGAAAGTAAAGCAACGGCCGAGGAGAAAGCTCAGATGGCTAAGTTGGCCTCTGATTATGAGAAGTTGGTGGGAGACAATGTACGCCTGACTGAGGAAATTGAGAAGTTGGGGGCCGAGAAAGAGCAATTGGTCGAAAAATACGAGCTTTTGGAGGCTGATAATTTGCTCATGGCAGAGGATGTAGAGGCCGGAACGTCCGAGGTTGCGGCCCTGAAAGGGGCGCAAGCAGATGAACGGGCAAAGTTTGCAATGATGGCCAACTTTTCCGTCTTTTGCGCTCATGTTCGGGCTCTTAACTTCGCGAAGGCTCCTTTGTCGGACCGGGCGTGGTCGGAATTGGTGTATCCCTGTCCCCAAGGTGCACCGCCGAAACCCGTAGACTGGGCGAATCTTCGGGATGAGGAGCTTCCCCGACTGCCAGGGCAGACAACGTCGACAGCGCTTCGTTCCCATTTCGTGTCGGCCCCGTCCACTCCTCGGTCTGCTGCTACTGTTACCCCGCCACCCGCATCCCCTCAGGTGGAACCTTGATCATATACTGGTATTTTCTTGTGTAGCGTAGTGTAGGATATTTTGGCACCCGAATTAAGGGTCTCTTTTGTAACTAGAAATATATTCTTTTGGGAAGTGATAATAGAGGTGCTATGTTTTTTTGTTTTTTTTTTTTTTCGGCTGTTTTGATTATTTGCATGTTGCTCGTTGTCATCTTTTGAAGGACATAAAAATCTTGTCAGGTACCTGTTAATCCCCTGGCCATAGTGGTATGGGCCCCTGTTAGTCGTAGTGTAAATGATACTAGTATAGGTGGTTCGGAGAGGTCTAAGGCGTCCCTAATTCTGGAATTGGATGCTGCCCGCCGTAAAATCGAGGATCTGAATATTCATATTTCCAATTTGTCGATTCGGTTACGCGATTTGGGTGAGAAATTGAGCAAGAAAACCGCCCACTATACAACAAACAAAACTAAGGCCAAGGAGCTTCTAAGTGCGCTGCGACGCTCTCGTGATGAAGCCCGGGGCCGAGGGACGAGTTTGAACTTGGTGTTGGGGGCCGTTTTTGAAGACGCGGACCTGTTATTATCCTTCATTAAAGCCCATCAGAGTCGGGCTCATGCACTCGAGGTGTATGAGTATGTGAATGGTACTCATGGTGTGACCCGAGCGGAGCGTATGGCTGACGCTAAAGCCCGGTTAACTGAGACCACTAATGAGTTGAACCGAGTGGATGAGGCCGTGCGGGAACGTTTGGGGACGCAAATTGCCTCATTGCGAGAGATTCATTTTGTTAATGTCGTAGAGACCTCATCGTCTGTCGATGGGTTGTCGGATTAATGATTGAGTAGCGTGTCTTGTCTTTGAAATGTAGCTTGTATAATATTCATCTCTACCCTTTTGCCGTTTTTTTTTTTTTTTTTTTTTTAGGAGATCTCATCGTCTGTCGATGGGTTGTCGGATTAATGATTGAGTAGCTTGTCTTGTCTTTTAATTGTAGCTTGTATAATATTCATCTCTTCCCTTCTTCCGTTTTTTTTTTTATATAGGCCCGTGCTACTACGTCGCACCAGGCTGGTTCTCCAAGCCTAGTTAGTCCGGGGCCAGGACCTATTGGTGCTGCCCGAGACGTGGTCTCATCTGGTGCGGATAGCGACGTGCATGCCAAGTGGCCTTATATTGTTTTAATGGGCAAAAACGTCGAATTGCTCAATCGGTGTGGCCGACTTAGGGCCAAGTTGAAAGCTCAGGCATCTTCTTTTCGTGAGTACGCTCGTCGTTCCGAGCATGTCGTTAAGGTTCAGGAGCGTCGTTTAGATCGATATTGGCGGGTAAAGGAAAAATACTTTGGTAAACTAAAGTCGTTGGTAACCCAAGCGAACATGCTGGTGAAGTATTTCCGTTTGTCCCGATCCCGATCCTATGCTGCTGCCGCTATGATCGAAGCTCGCAAGCTTCCTCTCGACAATGCTCGTCGGAAAGCGGCCTCGGATGCTCACGAGGTCACTAAAGGAGCCGAGTTTTCTGCAAGGCTTAAGACGCTGACATGCGTTGGTGCTCATACGGTCAACTTTGACGCCCTTATTACCGAGGAGCACTTTGATGGCGAGGAAACTGATGGCGATACGTCGACGGATGACGAAGAGGTCGAGCTCGGTCAATTGCCGCCGTGCTCCTCATGTAGTAGCTCTTAAATAAATTTCTTTATTGTTGGTTGTACCTTGTTGCCTCCGTAATGCGGGCGAGGACTATTCGTTTTATTTCTTTACTCTTGTGTTCGGATCTTCTCATTGTCGTACTGATTTTTCATCGATTGAATTGATTTTCCGTTGCTGATTTCTTCGTTTGGCATTGTGTTGCCTCCCTAAGGTGGGCCATTATTATCTGATTTATTTCGTTATACGTGTATTGGACATTCCCGTTGCTGCTATGTCATTGTTTTAATTGATTCCTTTTCGTTGTTCTCGTCATTTGGTAATTCATCGTCCCCATAATGTGTGCCTGAATTATTCTTCTCCTTGCTGTATTGCTTTTCATCCTTGCTCATTGGATCAATTGGTACCTGCATATACATAAGTATTCCTAGGCATTCTTTTAGACATGCCATGTTGGGAATGTCATAGTATTCCTAAGCGTTCCTTTGAAAACACGCCATGTTGGGAATTTCATAGTATTCCTAGGCACTTCGGCCATGTTGGGAATTTCACAGTATTTCTAGGCGTTCCTTTGGTAACACGCCATGTTGGGAATTTCATAGTATTCCTAGGCACTTCGGCCATGTTGGGAATTTCAAAGTATTCCTAGGCGTTCCTTTGGTAACACGCCATGTTGGGAATTTCATAGTATTCCTAGGCACTTCGGCCATGTTGGGAATTTCATAGTATTCCTAGGCGTTTCTTTGGTAACACGCCATGTTGGGAATTTCATAGTATTCCTAGGCACTTCGGCCATGTTGGGAATTTCATAGTATTCCTAGGCGTTCCTTTGGTAACACGCCATGTTGGGAATTTCATAGTATTCCTAGGCACTTCGGCCATGTTGGGAATTTCATAGTATTCCTAGGCGTTTCTTTGGTAACACGCCATGTTGGGAATTTCATAGTAATCCTAGGCACTTCGGCCATGTTGGGAATTTCATAGTATTCCTAGGCGTTCCTTTGGTAACACGCCATGTTGGGAATTTCATAGTATTCCTAGGCACTTCGGCCATGTTGGGAATTTCATAGTATTCCTAGGCGTTCCTTTGGTAACACGCCATGTTGGGAATTTCATAGTATTCCTAGGCACTTCGGCCATGTTGGAAATTTCATAGTATTCCTAGGCACTTCGGCCATGTTGGGAATTTCAGCTGCACTGGTTAGACAGCATGATAAGATTATTTATTCAAAAGACAATGACAAAAGATAAAGACAATGACAGCATGATAAGATTATTTATGCAAAAGACAATGACAATGATAAGATTATTTATTCATCGTATCTGTATTGAGGAGATGGCTTATATGTAGTACTTCTTTAGGTTAGCCACATTCCAAGAGTTTTTCTCCCCTCTGCTATTTTCGAACAGAACGCTTTTGAGTTTGTAGGTAACCGGGCTTGTTCTTTTGACGATCTCGTACGGTCCTTCCCAGGTGGGGCTCAGCTTGCCATGTATTTCGTTGCGGGTATAGACCGTTACTTTGCGCAGCACCAGCTCTCCTACCACGAATTCCTTGGTCCCTTTTACTCTCTTGTCGTAAGCTTGCTTTACGCTTTGTTGGTATTTGGCGAGGGTAAGGGCTGCTATTTCTCGTTTCTCGTCTATCATGTCGAGTTCCTCTCTCAATCTTTGCTCATTGTTTCCTTGCTCGACTAAAGTTGTTCGGAGTATGGGTAGCCCGATTTCTGTCGGAATGATGGCCTCGACCCCGTACGCTAGGCTGAACGGGGTTTCCTTGGTGCCCGTCTTTGGTGTGGTTCGGCAAGACCATAAGACGTTGAGCAGTCGTTCGGGCCATCTTCCCTTCGCTTGTTCCAGGGTTGTCTTGATGCCGTCTAGTATTGTTCGGTTAGACGCCTCAGCTTGCCCGTTGCCTTGTGGGTAGGTCGGCGTCGAATAGAACTTTCGGATTCCTAGTTCCTCATACCACAGTTGTAATTGGGCATCTTTGAACTGGGTTCCGTTGTCGGCGACAATAGCGTACGGTATACCGAACCTGGTTATGATGTATTCCCAGATGAATTGTTTGACATTGCTGGCTTTGATTTCTCGGAGGGGTTCAGCTTCGACCCATTTGGTGAAATAATCCATCGCGACGATCAGATATTCCATGCTTCCAGGTGCTCTCGAGAGTTTTCCGATCAAATCAATTGCCCATTGTGCGAACGGCCATGGAGCCGATACGGGGGCCATCAGAGACGAGGGGAGTCGTGGTATTTTGGCGAATCGTTGGCACTTATCGCAACGTTGGACATATACATCCGCGTCTCGCTTGATATAGGGCCACCAATACCCTTGGGTGACTGCCTTGTTTGCAAGGGATCGCCCTTTGATGTGTGCTCCGCAGGATCCTTCATGGATTTCCTCCAGGACCGGCAATTGTAGCTCGGAAGGGACGCACAGTAGGTGGGGTCCCCGGTAACTGGATTTGTATAGTTTGTCATCCTCGGATAGCCATAACCGAGGAGCTTTTCTCGTAATTTTCAACGCTTTTATCTTGTCGGCCGGGAGCGTTCCACTTCGCAGATAATGAGTCATGTCATCCATCCAACCTAGTTCGTACTGCACTGACGTCACTCGATCTACCCTTTTAATTATGCTCGGGGTCATCAGTAGTTCCACTGTGATCGACCGGGTGTCGGTCATTGTTAATGTCGAGGCTAGGGTGGCCAAGGCATCGGCATGCGCATTTTTGGTGCGATTGATTCTGATTAACTCGCACTGTTCGAAGGTGGCCATCAAGCTTTGGACTTTCTCTTGGTAGAGGATCATTCTGTCATCTTTGGCTTGGTACTCGCCGATGGCTTGATTGACGATGAGCATGGAGTCTGAACTTGCAATTAAGTGGGAGCACCCGAGGGACCGGACGACGAGCATTCCATTTATCATGGCTTCATATTCTGCCTCATTGTTGGTAGCTCGGAAACCCAGTTTTATGCTTTTTTCGATGATTGCTCCCTCTCTAGACTTTAGGACGATCCCTGCTCCAGATCCGTTCTTGGTGGCTGATCCGTCGACATGTATCTGCCAGTGTGATTGTGGGGAGAGTGTCGAAGGCTCGTCGTGGCCTTCAGTGAACTCCGCGACGAAATCGGCCAAGACTTGTCCTTTTATGGCATGTCGGGGTACGAACTCGATATGAAATTGGGATAGTTCGACCCCCCAGGCGGCAACTCGACCGCTAATGTCCGTCCGTCGAAGTGACTCTTTGATATGAAATTTCGTGTATACCCGGATCTGATGAGCTATAAAATAATGTGGCAGCTTCCTAGTTGCGACGATCAATGCCAGACACAGTTTTTCCAAGGGTAGGTAACGTGTTTCGGCTTCGACCAGAGTTTTGCTGACGAAGTAGACCGGAAATTGTTCACGGCCTTCTTCTCTTAGTATAACTGCACTCACCGCTGTAGTGGAAACTGCTAGGTAGCATGCCAGAATATCTCCTTTGTTTGGCCTTACTAGCAGTGGCAGTGTCCTCAAGTACTCTTTGAGATTGTCGAATGAAGCCTCACATTCCGGGTCCCACACGAATTTCCTATCCTTCTTGAGTGATTCGAAAAACGGTCGTCCCTTGTCTGCGGATCGACTGATGAACCTGCTCAATGCGGCCATCATTCCCGTGAGCTTTTGTACCTGTTTCTTATTCTTGGGCGCTGCTAGGTTTCGTAGAGCTGTGATCTGATCGGGATTAGCCTCTATTCCTCGTTGGCTGACCATGTGCCCTAGAAATTTTCCTTTGCTGATGCCGAAAGCACACTTGCTCGCATTGAGTTTCAGTTTGTGCTTGCCCAACGTCTGGAAGACATCTCTGATATCTTGGAGGTGGGATGTAGCACTTTCGCTTTTGATGACCATGTCGTCTATGTATACCTCCATCGTCTTTCCTATATGGTCTCGACATACCCTTGTTATCATCCTTTGGTATGTTGCTCCCGCATTGCGCAGACCGAACGGCATTACCGTGTAGCAATAATTTCCCAAAGGCGATATAAACGACGTCTTTTCCTGATCTTCATGGGCTAGGGGAATTTGGTGGTATCCTGAATATGCGTCAAGAAAGGTCATCCTTTCTGCTCCCGCAGTCGCGTCCACTAGTTGATCAATCCTTGGAAGGGGAAAGTGGTCTCTTGGACAGGCTTTGTTGAGATTGGTGAAGTCTATACAGACTCTCTCCTTTCCGTTCTTTTTTGGGACGACAACTGGATTGGATAACCATTTGGGATAGAAGACCTCCCTTATGGCTCCAGCCTCCAATAGCTTTTGTACTTCAGCAATTATAGCTGCTCTGTGCTGTACAGACACTTTTCTGCTCCTTTGAGCTATCGGCTTGTACTCCGCATCAACACTTAGGTGGTGGCATGCTGTTTCGGGGTCTAGGCCTGGCATGTCTTTGGGACTCCAGGCGAATTTATCAACGTTGCTGAAGAGGAATGCTTCCAACACTTCGGATTCCAGTTTTTGAAGGTTATCGCCGAAGAGAAAGTAGTGCTCCTTGTCCATATCTGGGATATATACCTTCCTAAGTGTTTCTCCGACTTGTTCTTCAACAACCTTCTCGGTTGTGGATATTAGGTTGATCAGCTTCTTTGTGCTGGTGGGTTGTTCGACAACGATCAGCTGTTTTTGCAGGGCTGCGGTAATGTCTTCACAGCGTCTTGAATCTTCTTGACATCCTCTGGCTGTCTCGATCTCTCCCCTGTCATTTGGGTATTTGACTTTTTGGTGGTAGGTCGAGGGTATGGCCCACATGGCATGCAGCCAAGGTCGGCCCAAGATTGCGTTGTGGTCGGAGTTGTCGTTGACTACTAAGAACTCCACGAGAACTGAAACGGATCCAGTTGTGACGTCGAGGACGATCTTACCCAAAGGTTTAGTCGTCTCGGAGATGAACCCGATCAATGTGACATCGGTAGGCTGGAGATCTTGTAGCTTGAGTTCCATCTTGTCGAAGAGCTCTCTGTACATGATGTCACAAGAGGCTCCTTGGTCGATAAGCACCCTGCTGACCGTGTCAAGGCCAATTTGAACACGGAGATTAATGGCATCCCCATGGGGATAAATCACCCCTTCTTCGTCAAGATACGAGAAGGAAATGGGTGGATGTCGTCGGGGTGTGCATTGTCTCTTAGAGGTCGATGCTTGTGACGCCTTGGCTACCTGGCCGAAGTGCGCCAGTTGCCGTTGTCGTGATCGTTCTCCACCTGTTCCCTTGGGTCGTGACATATGAACGACGTTGATCGTTTTGCCCTGCCGGTTGTCGGCTCCCTCGATGGCTAGTTGTTTGCCTTTAATCCCCGCGCCTTTGATGAACTTGGCTAGGTATCTCGCATCACCCCACAGGTTCATTTTCCATCGCAGGTTACGGAAATGTTCGGTGAGGTGGTCGTGGTCCTCGTGATATGTGCAGAAAAGCTTGGAATCTCTCATATTGGGGGGAGAAATAATCGGTTGTGGTCGGGAGTACCAACTTTCCCTGCATATATCCTTTAAGATATCTTCAGCGGACATGTTGAAAGTGTATCGTAGTTCGACCGGTTCGAAGATATTTTGGCGTTCCTTCTCTTGGAACCGATCTTGTTGGAGTGGTTTGGGGGGTATTGGATAAGTGAGCTGGAGCGGTTTATGTTCGTTGATCGGTGTTGGGTATGCGATCTGGAGCGGTTTGGGCTCAGATTCTCGTTGTCGCTCTACCCTCCTATGGACCTCGGGACCTTTGTCCTTCCTGGTCGGTTTGAATGCTTCTTCCTGGTTGTTCCTGGCTCTTTTACGACCCACCTGTGCTTCCCGAACCATTTCTCTTCTTGGTAGGGTTCGGTTGAGGAAACGCACTTCATCATTTTTATCAGTGAGGTGGGTACAGTAGGCCAGCAGGGAATCCGTGGTCGGAAAGTCTTTGCCTATGAACTTCCTTCTCGCCCAATAGCCATTAGGAATGGAGTTGATAAAGTTCTGGATGGCTATATTATTGGCGTACTGTGGAATCTGGTTTGCTACGTCGATGAAACGTATGCAATAGTCGTTGAGCCTCTCATTCGGTATCATCGTCATTTTCAGAAGGGTTTCGATGCTAACCTTCTTTTTCATATGGGCAGCGTATCGGGTGGAGTACGCTCTCAGCAGCTCTGCCCAGTCTCTTATGGAGCCCCGTGGTAAGTTGTGATACCACGACGAAGCCTCTTGGCCCAAGCTGTTTTTGAAAAATTTGCACATGAGCGCATGGTCATCGCTCCACAATTCCATCTTTGTCTTGTAGTGCCTTAGATGGTCGATAGGACAACTCCTTCCATCATAAAGCTTGAACTCAGGGATGACGAACCCCGCCGGATTGCGATATCGCGTGATCTGGTCGGTACATGGGGTTTCTTGGCATACGTTCCATGCCTGTTGGAACGCGTCATCCGAGGCTTGGTAGGGGGGTATCCCCCCTGATGGGGTGGCGGGCCGTATCCTTTCCTGGTCATGCGTTCGGGATATCTATTGTCCTTCGTGTGGGTGTCGAGGACATGTTCCCTATGAGTGTTCGTGTGGACGATTATCGGAGGGATCATTTCCGGGACATTGCCCCCTTGATGGGGCACTCTTGTATCGGTCTGTCGACCTGCTGCTTCCAGGGCGGCCCTGTAAGCTGATTCTTCCGCTTCACGGCGTAGATCTTTGTCTGTATTGGCGAGTTGGGTAATTGGAAATGCGATGCCGGCTGCTGTCATGGCCGTCATGCATGCCGCCAGTTGAGCTTGTAGCTGGGCGTAGTTCCTTTCATCGGCTAAAGGAACAACGTGTTGTACTTCCACCGTGGGTGGGGTAATTATCCTCGGCGGATGAGTCGGTAGTCGGGACAACTGTTCGAGTACATGATCCCTGGGCATACCATATCGGTGAGCTTCGTTCGTTTGTAAACGAGCACCGGAGTTGACCGAGGCTGTTAGCAAATGGACTCTTGAGCTCGGCCCTGCTTGGGATCCGGGTAGTCGTCTTCGTGCACGCCTTAATACGGGAATAACTTGTTCGTCCGAGGACGAGGGATGTTCGTCAACAATCCCTTCAAGTTGTTGGGGTTGTTCTTGGTTGACATAGGAGGTTGTTGGTTGGTTTCCGGACTGGATAGCGTCATATTTGTCACGGATGGCGAGCAGATTGTCGAGGTCTTGTTGGCTAATTTGCGCGTTTTGGTTATTGGTTTCTACTATCTCGGGATGGGTTTCTTCTTCATTGTTCACCATTGTCGCTCGTCTGGTAGAGTATGGGTATTCGAATTCTAAACTAGCTGGGGGCTAGATGTTTCCCGGAGACGGCGCCATTTGATAAAGCCATAACATTGGGGGGTCGCATTAGGCTTTTCAACAATAATATAATTGTAAATTAAACGTAAACAATGAACACTTTCTGGTCTTATTTATTGATCGGATTAGTACACTCGTTCGGATTGTTACACTTGCTCGGATTATTGCTTATTTATTACAATTATGCTTGATTTGATTATTTAATCTCTCGTCTTGGTCGATCTCCTGATTCTTGGTGGCTCGGCTCTTTCACTGTTCGACTTCTTTCTCAATGGGTTAAGCTTTGGCTAGTTTCTCTCTTTTCTCAACTTCTCTCTCTATTTTTTGGATAGATTTTTCTGCCCTTTTCTTGGGGGGGATACTTGGCTATTTATAGGCAAGTATGCCTCCTAAGATGTTGACAAATGTCCCCATCTTGGGAGATTTTTCAGACATGGGTCCCTATTTAAGTGGGCTTGGGCTTTTAGTAATATCCAATCTTATTCTTAAAGAAAAGGCTTGTGATAGCCCATTTAAGCATTGGATACCCCTCTATGATGGGTGGGTCGATTCATACCCGAATAGATACATTCGGGTCTAATTTTTATGTCCTATCAATACGCTTGGAGATTGGACTAAAATCTATGAATCTGGTATATACAATATAAACATTAATGTTTATCCGGGTTTTATTGTTATTGTTTTATCGACCTTCTCAGCATACTGTGTGAAAGGTACAATTACTAAATTCCTTGTTGTTTTATCTCGGTAGGTACTGTATAAATACGCCGCATGATAAACGATAATCAAATAAACCTACCATGTTTGAACAGTTATATGGAATAGTATTGAGTTAATTATTTTTATGTGTTTGAGACCATATATGATTAATATAGTATTACCTCGGTAATTTATTCGTCACTGCAATGATATATATTTAGTACTATTACATTGATACTAAGTGAAAGATTACATGCTGCAGTCAATTAATCATGAAAAATGTGCAACTCTGATGAGTAATAATTATTATACAAGGATACCGATGGGAGCATTCTGCTCGGTGGAGCACAGTGAGTTCGGTGGTCGGGGATAAGTGGAGTTCTTTTGAATCACTCGACATTTGACTTCAAGTGGGAGATTGTTGAGTTGTGGAGCCAAATGAGGTTTGGTCATATTTTCTAATTATCCCACATCGCCTGGAAATGTAATTGTAATATGACCCACTAAGTGTTCTATTTATATTCCCCAATATATTGTATTTTTAATTGCACATTTACATCTACACAAACACCTTTACATATTGTAAAGAGAGAGTTCTAGTTGCGAGAGAACCATAGATTTGTGATCTAGCTAGATTACGTTTGTAATCCTCTTTTAATATATATAAGTGTCACGTGTAGCGGCCCGGAGACGTAGTCAATTTGGGTGAACTCCGTTATCAAAGTGTGTGTATGCTCGGTTTGAGTCCCTGTCTTTCTTTGTGCTCGACCTGATCGACCCCGACAAACCAAAAACACGCTGGATCTTGCTTTTTGTCATGACTAATAATAGCTGCTGTTTGTCCTTTCAGGAAAACAAAACGAAATAATAATACTCAAAATGCTACAAGTTTATTAGACAAAGACAAATGAAAGAATGAGCGGGTACGGATCCTGGAAGCGGGTAAGAGACCCTGGCTTGTATAGACCGGTCCGAGATCTTTAGGGGCCTCATTTAGTTTTAACCAAGAAAAAAAAAGTGCCTATTATTAACATTGAAGAAAAAATTTAATATTATTTGCAATAAAAGAAACAACAATTAATATCAAACCATATATATACTTATTTACTACAGAAAATCTAACCAAAATATAATTTGAACTCTTAAATTGCTTAAGTTGACAAAAAATAAAATATCAAACTGAACATTATATATTTCAACAATTGGAATCAAGTAGAGTATCAAACTACACAGTAAATTTATTCAACACCGAAATAAAAATACTCTACTTGATTCCATTTGTTGAAATAATTATATGGGCATTGTTGATTATCAACAAAAAGATTTATACGGGCATCGAAGATGAACCCTGAAGTTACAAGTTTTACATTCAAGCGCAACACAAGCTGCTAAACCACTTCTCAAAAGCTCACCACAACTGCTGCAGCGAGAGCAATCGTAAGTAGATGAAATCGTAGTAAGCTTGTGTTCGTGTCGTGTTTGGGATCTTCTTTGAACATGTGGGACTTTCCATAGTTGACCTTTGAATCTGCCGCACATTCAAGCATGCAGACTGTATGAGTGAATTGATCAGCAAAGACGCAATGGTAGTACCAGAGTTTTGGGTTAAGCGTTTCCAGACATGCTCACATATATATTCGTCTTAATGATTTTGACGTGCAGAGTAAGTTAATCTGAAGGGCTCTGATTTCCAGTACCTATGCTTTATGACACCTGGCGCCATAGCACACATAAAACATAATTCGATGCTACATGTATTGCAGTGAAGGATATACTCAGATTTTGTGGAATCACATGCAGTACATGTGCTGGAAAAATTGATTATTGGTTTAAAGGGGTGTTTGTGAGCTTCGTGGCATACAGTTCCTTGCAATATTGAAGCACACTTGATGTCGATCAAAAAGTCTTCACTTACGTAGAGAAAAGAATTGCTTGTTTGGTCGCAGCAAATACACTCGAAGAACATCGATCCACTCTGTAGGTCGAGTTGGAATTCAGGGTGGAGTGGGTGTTGAATCTGTTTGGGTAACTCGGTACAACACCCGTGTAGAAAATAATCACAGTCTATACAACCGTAGGAGGGAGGCGATATCTGTATTGCACATGCTTCACATGTTTTATCATTCGCTTTCTCATCAATTAGACTCAAAGGGTGCTCATGGTCAAAATGAATCATTGTATTATCTATATTAGCATCTCCGTCTATATACTTCCCAACAAACCGTGATATTAACTCTGCTGAATCTTGTTTCATGGGCAAAACGATATATTGGTCCCTACAGGTTTGAATGCACTAAGTTAGAAAAAAAATCACAGAAGTATATTATGGATGGAAAATATCAAAATACACGAACCCGAGATATATACATAACATGAAGTTATTAATATTTTTAGATCGACTAACCTTGACGTTGACTGTATGGTTTTTGATCTTGCACAAATGACATGGGAAAAAAACAGACAACCTACGCACGAATAGTTGCATTGAAACATGAAGAGCTTACTGTGACAGATGTCACATTTTTTGCAGTGCTTGCTATATTCGAATGGAACTGATGGCAAAAGTGTAAGAAGATGTCTATGATCACTATGCTTAACTGTGTCAGATATCAGGGTACAGTTCTGATGAACCCAAAAAGAGTAAACGTTACACTTGTAAGACAAACCTTCTTCCGTTTTCAGACAAATATCGCAGGCAAACGAGATAGGGACCTGTATGGGAGTTAATAGATGTGGATGGCATTTGTCTTGAATCGTACGTGTTCATGTCCACAATAAACGAACATATAGAACAATTGTAAACCACCATTTCAAACCCAGTTTCTTTACATAAACTACATTTTAAATCGGGACCATTGTGCCAACGGCGGATGAGAGGGTGTTGTGGGTGCAGGGGGTGGTCCAATACTCTCGGTAGTTCGGTGCATACTTTATGCAAGTAGTATGGACACTCTTCACATCTGTAGAAAGGGCACGAAATTGCTATCTGACACCCATCACACTTAATCTCTGGCTCTGGATGATCATTACCATTACATCAATCGGGTAAAATCGTATCATGAAACAGTTCTTATCAAATGCAAAAGAATAATAATTAAACAGTATCATGAAATCCACCCTAAGGCATAAGCAATCAAGCATGCATGGAATCTTTTCAGGTTTCCTACTAATACTTAACTAACAAAAGGTATTAATACACTTACAAATGAAGAACCACAATTGATCGTTATCAAAAGTCATGCAGGCCTTAGAAATATATGAATAAGACTCTAGATTTGGAAGAAGCTCTTCCATCCTCAATATATTAACCAAGAAAACAAAGTGTGTTCATATAAACTCAATTTCATGTTTGAGAGATCTGTAAGATTTAGACGACATGGTTACCTGCAATTCTTTTATTAGAGTATCACAGAACCTTTGCTCGGCAACTGCTGCGAAATATTTTGCCTTGACAGCATTACATGCTCTCTGTTTTGCTTGTAGGGCCAGTTGTACTTGTACCTTGTCGAGCTTCTGCAACAAAATAACACGTCATTATAAGAAAACTATTTTACAGTATTAGCCACCCACAGATTCAAGAAAGTAAATAAACTCAAAACTATTTGTAAGATTTTTTTTACCGAACGAGATTTCGATAGTATAATGAGACACTGATGGCGTTTTTGGAATACTTGCCTATCTGGGAACAAAACGGATATTTATTTCAAGTTCCCAACTCTACCTGTTGAGTTCCTTTCGTTATTCCCTCCATCGAGTAGATAAGTTTTAAGCGACCGGCAGGGCTTGCTATAGCATCTTGAAACTGCAGATTTTATAAAGAAAGTAAATATAATGAGGAAGTTTTTAAAGCAATGGTTTTTAAGAATAATTTTTTTTGACCAATCCACAAACAGTTTCATTTCCCCAAGGGTTGTGCACAAAGAAGTCAATTAGCAGAGAACGATATTCAATATCAGCAATTTAAACAGTAGTAAGCTATTTTATAATTAGAAACTGACACCAAAAAAATGTAACCAAACAGTAGAATATATGCAGAGTTGAAGAACGTAAAACATGGCAGTTCCACACTCATGACAAAATGCCATTAACATATAATGCACAACTTTGTCTTAAATTTTCTACCTATACGTGCATTATATCCAGAGGCAATCATGTGAAAAAAAGTAGGATGATTTTACCATTTTTAGACAGGTTAAGCATACAACGGAAAGGAAAAATGATATGAGACCTTCTAGAGGTGATTTTGAAATATTACCCTAGAATAACATGTTTGAAATGAAAAGATTCAGCATTAGCTACGAGCCTAGAAGATAAATCATAAATATTGAGTTCATACTTCATTCAAGTAAAGATTATTCATACGGTTGTACCTGTGAGTTTATAGAGTTCAATAATGATGTTTCCTTTAGCATCAAATCTTTAATCTCCAACAAAGCATTATATGTAGCATAAAGCTTACGAGTTTTGCCAAGTTTTCCTTGTACACAGGGGGGAAGCTAAGTGGGGACGATCGGGTGCCACGGCACCCCCCATAATTTTAGAAATCCCAAGTGACGCAATTTTTTTTAGTACAATTTCTTTTTAGGTGTAGATTTGGCACCACCCATAAAAATATGTTACTTGTACATATATTTTGGCACCCCCCATTTACACATCCTGGCTTCGCCCCTGCCTGTACATTTAGCATTGAGAATTATAAATTGTTGAAAGTTACAAGAATGTGTGCATGCTCTAAACTACTTAATTACAGATATAATCAAAGAAATTTCAATTTTTGTTTAAGCCACTCTTACCTGAATATGAGCATCTAGTTCTGAAAAACGGTGTTCATACCTACCCAGAAAAGTTGTGAGTAAAACTAATAGTTTTCATATTTTTCCCCTCAAAATAAATCAGAACAGAACATAAAAAATGTATTAGGAATGTATAAGATGAGATACATAACTGGATAAGTTCTGCTTGAGTAGGAACATCATCAAGCTATCTCTTAATACTGGGAAAGATGAGATATATGTAGTATGGCATTGTAATACTGGGAAATTAGATAAGTCCTTAAAGCATGTGTGTTTCTTTCCCCTACTCCAAAAACACAATTTTTTCACTCAATGTTGCAACTAAAAATATATCACTCATATAAGTAGATGAAGAAAACCAAACACTAGATTCACGGATATTATTGTCGTAAATAGCAACTGTAAAATACCCTCTTTGCAGAATTTAGTGTGTCGTTAGAAATGTTTAACGAAATTCATGCTCAATACTTTCCTAGGAAGAATAAAAATCATCATGCTACAGGTTAATCCCAAGAATCTTGTGTCGATTATATTATACCTTATCAAACAATCACAGCCGCTCGCAACTCTGAATTTTTTACATAGAAAATCCTAGATAATGCAACCTATTTAAGTGAATATTTTTTTAGTTTGCGTCATTGTATTATAACTTTGAAACACAATCCATACTAAACACATAACATGTAACTTGCATAAAGATGTATTCACAATGAAATGCCTACATTTTCCTTTAAAAAAGTATGTTTTACTGTCTCTAGATTGTTTTGTTCTTGCTTGTGGTGTTAACGTAAGATATATGTCCATATGTGTACAACAGTATTAATTTCAACTTGGATTAGATAATCACAATTACTCAATCTAATATGTAATGCCAAACTCAATTTATGATGATTTGTAAGTCGTTGGCAAATATTCCGTGCAGTTTTTAACCTTACGTACCTATTTCTCTCACAATTTTGAGCAGATATATTGTAAAAGTTGGTGATAGACGGGTTCACAAAGTTTATTCACTCTTTCAAATCTTTCTGAATCTTGTTGAGTTGATGTTCACTAATTATCTCACATCACTAAGAATTGTAATAAGACTCACTATGGGTTCTATATACACTCTACTTATCTTGTATTTTAATTATCACATGTTATCACATAATAACAGAGAATATTGTAGAGAAATAGTTCTATTTGTGAAAGAAGCATAAATTTGTGATCAAGTTAGATTACGTTTGCAATCCTCCCTATAATATATATAAGTGTCACGTGTAGCGGTCCGGAGACGTAGCCATTATTGGGTGAACTCCGTTATCAAATTGTGTGTGTGCGATTTATCCTTTATTTAGCTCATCGATTTCCCAACAAGTCTCTGCACTTGAAACATCAGCGTAAGAACAAAGCAGATTGATCGCTGATAGACGCAAATCATAGACTTTGAAAGGTTTAAGGATGATAATGCGGATCCATATACAAAGATGCTTGACTCGTGGAGGAGTCGAAGCTTCATCGAGGGGAATGAGCTTTGACGCCCATTAAATTGAAAACCTTCACATAGGCTACCCAACCTGAACTGCAAACTCCAGAGTATGGTTCAAAGGGAAAACCGAACTATGTGGGTGACCAAACAAATCATTCGAGAACATAAGTTTTTAGCCCATTTCTATAATAAAAGAGTGATAGACTTGTATCATATGAAAAGTGAGCAAAAGGCTCTTAATGAAAACAACTATCTCGAAGTTCGAGGAGAGGTGAGTCAGGACACCTTTGATTTGAAATCAGCTATAACGAGTGTGTATAGTTGATACTATGTGATGAGTTAGGGCTAAATCGTTATAGCACTCGGTTGAATTTGGCAAGACAGTTCAAGATCAAATATGGACAACAACTAAAAGGGCATAGTAAGTGGTGTAGAGAAGGCATTGTGTGAGTACTTTCTTTGGTATACACAAAATGTTGATGGTTAAAAGCATTACGCTACCCAAGACAAGTATATATCCAAATGCTATTTCTGTAAAATACCGTATTTTGTTTTATTATATTTATTTACTAATGTTTAATACTTGGTGCTGCTTTGATATTTTAACAAGATGTCGGGAAGCAAGGACTCAGACTAATAATAAGGATGAGTAATTAAGTTGAAATAAATAAGAAAAGAGGGTTACAGTAGAAAATAAAGTCTGTCTTTTAATTCCTTTCTAACGCATATGCAGAGAAATAGAGCATTTAGTTCTCTTATTTGTATATATATACATATACATATACCTACACACATATTCATATATACACAATGGAAACGGTAGGTATAGAGAGAGATCAGCCGAGAGACAGAGAGACTGGAGATAAATTCTTGTCATGTTATCTTCATCAAGGTAAATCTAGTATACCTTTTAATTTATCTGGTTGCTCGGTCTAGATCACAAGGTTTTTGTTTATATGTTTTAGGCCAGGTTACTAAGTTCTAAATTTATTAGTGATGATTAAATTATGAATCTGCTACTAAGGTTATAGGATCATTGTAGAGTATAAACTTGTAAATTTCTAGGAGAACAAATTAATGATGGGTAGCTGTTTATTCAAATTAGTTCTTGATTTAGTCATGCCCTCGTGTCGAAGTCCATGAGTTAGATAACGTTTGGTAGCACTGTAGCGATGATATGAATTTGGTTGGTTCAATATATGTATACACAGACCTTATAAAATACATAAGTTGCTAGGATTAAACTAATAGAAATTTGATCCGGCGTATGTATAGTTGTAGCTTTGTAAAATATTTATAACCTTTCTTCGAGTAATCCAATGGAAGAATAAATGAATTTGAATGCAAGAGAATTAGATGATCAGGAATATGTTTAGTATTATCTTAAATGAGTTGATGACAGTGGCTTAGGACTTAGGTTGGAGTAGCTAAATGATTAAGGTAAAATTTAGTTGTTGCACACTAGTATTGAGAATTAGCTATTATATATATATTTACAAGTTAAGCTGTTTTTGGTAGCCTTGTTTAATAGAGACATTCGGGTTAGCGAGAATCCGAGTCAGGTGAGTGGGTTTTGTCTTTCTACTACAAAGTATCCCATTGTATTTTTACGACAAAGTAATTGCATATTTTTAGTGATTGTTCACAAAACAGTATTATTATATAAGTATATTTATATTAAATGTTGAAAGAAAGAAAGAAAGGTAATTTTATGAAGTGCCTATAATTTTATGAATTGAAATTTTATATTAAAGACAGTTTTATGTTATGGTGCGCTTATGATTTTGTATTGGTATCATGAGAGAGAAGTCCAACGGAGATTCCTCCAAGCCCATCAGTGGAGTGACGTTGGCAACTAAACAAATGAGTTTAGTTCTCAACGGTTGAGTTAGCGATTGTACATAGCTTCGTCAATCGGAACATTTTAAGGAATAGACTCAGCCGTCATGCTGTGGTGACCTTAATTACGTAGTGCACGTATGGTTTATACACCTGAGAAAAGATCGTCGATAAAGAGATTGAGTAAGTCAATCGAGCTTGTTACCGTAACATAATACTTTCATATTTGCGAACACCATGATAATAAAGAAGAAAGATATTATTTATATTTCATTCAATTTGTTCAAGTAATTTCTAAAGAATTGCATTAGGAATTTTACTTAAAAGAAAAGCATTTAATTTGAAAGAAAATATAAAGAAAATCTTATTTATGTCCCTTATATTATATTGTAAGACATTCTCTCTCATTAAGCTCGTTTAGCTCACCCCTCCTTTTTAAAATGTTTTTCAGGTAAGTGATCGGGTATTTAGATTTGAAGTCAATTAGTTAGGACCAGACAGACCTTATAGAAGTTTAAGTTATATTTTCCGCTGCGATTTAATTTTTCTTTAGCTTATATGATGTAAAATTACTTGGTAAGTACCGTAGTTAAAATTGTTATTAATGAAGGTATAGAATTTTGGGTATATTTCATTATTCTACTATTTCTGAATGTTTGTAAATTAGGTTTTGTTTAGCACGTGTCGACATACGTGTTATTCGGCCGTGTGACTCCCAAATTAGGTCAGGGATGTTACAATTTTGCTATGGCAGATTCAAGATGCGCTACCTGGCCTTATGCAGTGAATTCTCGTGATTCCATCAATTGTATTTAGTTGCACGTTGCATGTTTTAAATCGCATTCATGTGGGGATTACTAGAAAACAAGTGGTTTTCATTGTTTTGAATGTCATTTATTTTAATGGTTACATATACATTTATTCTCCCCATTTATGTGTGTATTTATTTGTAAAATGAGTTACAAATTGCATGTTTAATAAAAAGAATGGTCTTGCTCCATTTTTCACCAATCTTTTCCGAGACAAATTTCAAAAACATGAGAGTACCACACCACCCTAGAATGTAATTTTAGGAATTATGGGGTGTGCCGTCGCGCGTGCCCGATGGTCTGTATTTACCTTCTCCCTGACTATGTGACTTTTGGTTACTGCTTTTTAAGTGTTCGATGAAATGCATCAACTGAATTTACATTATTGGAGATCAACGTACACCTTCTTTTATAAAATTTAATTTGGCAGTTCTTTTTAATAGTTACATTGATTATTCAAGTAATTTACTAGAATCCACTGCCAGGTCATCAATTTTCCTTTTCTTTTGCTAATAGTTATTCTGCTTTTTTGTATTGCAATTAACAGTTTTTTTTTTTGAAATAACAGAAACTTGTTTCAAAAATAGCTATTTAGACGCCAACTGTCCGACATAAAGCCTTAATTGAATTTTCGGGGTAGCATTTAGTAATTTTCGTCTTTAATTTTTGGTGAATTCAATGTTACAACTGTTTGAATTGATTTCTTTCAGTTAATATAATTTTACTTATATGACTATGAATATTTGTTTGTTTACATACTGATGTAAGAATTGTTGTTGAAATATAATTGAAGTTGACAAAAAAATTTAAAACCACTACATTATGGAACAGTATACATTTATCAAAGAGTTAAAAAAAAGTTGAGAGGATGCAGGTTGGGTAATCCAGTTACAACTTGGTATGATATGAATAATGAATTACAGGTTTGTTTAAAGTAACGCACTCCCATTGTAGAAAAAATGAGAGAAAAAACATTATTTTCTTTGTTTTTTGGGTTTCATGTCATTACTGAGTTCATATTAAAACACAGTTATGAGTTTTATGCCATTACGTGTTAATGGCAGCTCACGGTTGTTGAGGTTAGACCTCGGATAATTTCACAAAAGTTGTCTTGGTTTTTTCTTATTATCTTCAGATTACTGTAGATATATAGATTTTGAGTCGTTGATTGCGTGATTTTGCTTGCAACATTTAACTAAGCATAGCTAAACTCTCTCTATAGGCAGGCGCGTTGATACCGTTGAGTAATTTCATAAGTGCTGTTGTCTATCGGGTACTTTCTCTTTTCTCAATGTCAATTTATTCATTTATATTGATATTCCTATTATCATCAGATTATTGTAGTTTCGTAGTGTTTAACGTGTCCTTCTGTTAACTTTTTAATCTGTCTCAATGCAAAATATTTTGCAATGGCTATGAGATGTCTACAAAGTACAAAAAAAGGTTGAATACGCTTGAGGGAAAGACTGGCTTCAATCGAACATAGCAGGGGTTGACATAATCAAATTGGATTTAAAATAACTTATAGATTGAGAATTTAGGGTGTCGTTAGAAATGTTTAAGGAAATTCATGCTCAATACTTTCCTAGGAAGAATAAAAATCATCATGCTACAGGTTAATCCCAAGAATCTTGTGTCGGTTATATTATACCTTATCAAACAATCACAGCCGTTCGCAACTCTAAATTTTTACATAGAAAATCCGAGATAATGTAACCTATTTAAGTGAATATTTTTTAGTTTGCGTCATTGTACTATAACTTTGAGATACAATCCATACTAAACACATAACATATAACTTGCATAAAGATGTATTCACAATGAAATACCTACATTTTCCTTTAAAAAAGTATGTTTTACTGCCTCTAGATTGTTTTGTTCTAGCTTGTGGTGTTAACCTAAAATATATGTCCATATGTGTACAACAGTATTAATTTCAACTTGGATTAGATAATAATAATTAATCAATCTAATATGTAATGCCAAACTCAATTTATGATGATTTGTTAGTCGTTGACAAATATTCCGTGCAGTTTTTAACCTTAGGTACCTATTTCTCTCACAATTTTAAGCAGATTTATTGTAAAAGTTAGTGATAGACGGGTTACAAAGTTTATTCGCTCTTTCAAATCTTTCCGAGTCTCTGCACTTGAAACACCAGCGTAAGACCAAAGCAGATTGATCGCTGATAGACGCAAATCATGTTCTCAGGTACCCACTTGCCTCACATATGTGTGTGTGTATGTGTGTGTGAATTCCTGCAGATATGAACTTTTTATTTGTTTGTAATATTAGCTGTTTTCGATTTTCAGCTGGATTTTCGCTATGAAATTATTTACATCAAACCACTTGTTAGTAAAAAAAAATTGATTTTATTTATTTATATATTCTAATTGATTTGTCTGTCCTGGCAGAGTCTAAGTTATTATCTCAATTATGTAAAATTACTCATTTGAACTTTTGTCAGGGTTAAGTTTGGGAAGTCACGTACAACACAAATTCATCAACCTGCATCATCAGAAAATCATCGGTATGTTTGTTTTACTCGATTTTAATTTTTCAATTTCATTATGGCATTCTTTATGAATGTTCATTATCTTAACCCGTGATCGAAATCCTCCCGCCTCTACTAAACGTACCCATATAGAAGAGCTTACAGGGAAAGTTATTTTATTTTTTATCTTTTTATGTTTCTAGAAGCTAAACAGCTCAATTCAAATACTTTATCGTTTGTCACTGTATTTAATTATGGGGTATTTTGGATTTTTAGCCACAATTTTGTGTAGTTTAACCTTTCCCTTTGGACCATGCCGGTTGCTTGCAATCTTGAGCTACTTATCACTATTATTAGCCAAATGTTTATGGGGTGTTGTATGAATTTGATCATGTGACTTAACATTTCATTTCCATTCTCGTTTCCCTAGTTGTGCATGTATTATAAGAGTTTCCGATCTCGAAAAATGATACAATAAATTCTTATCAATTCAGTGTGTAAGAATCAGGAATAAAAGTTGGAAGTTTACTGAAATACTCACAATAATTGAAAGATGCATCGTACGGGTTTCATTGCCATCTGGTTTATCCCTTTAATTTATCGACGAAGGCTAATTTATTTGAGAAATGATAAGCTCACATATCTTGTGGCAGATTTGCCAACTGATCACACTTTGTTTGGCACCCAAACTGAGACCTGAATATTTTGTTCCCGCCCATATTTGAGGCATAAGTGAACCCAAAACAGTCACCCCCAATTTTTAGTGACCTTCTAAAGCAGTTGTCAACTTATTCTATCTCTCCTTTCCAAGCCTTTACTGAATTTATGGGTGGTGACTGGTGAGTATTCTTTTCTTCATGGATTGACATTATATGCGCTTTGGTTGGTACTTAATCCATTTCTCCACTTTGGTTTTCATTGCTTCACACACACAATATATCACAAAGGGATGCTTTGCAAGATAGACTGTTTGTGTATGATTACTTTCGTAACTTCTTGTAATTACAGGTTTGCCAAGTTCTGGTCTTTGTTTTCCAAGATCAAGGTGTTCACCTAAGACTCAAATCAAGTGTGTGTTACATCAATCAAGTGAAGTTTCTTCTACTATTGACAGAAATGACGTAATTAAGCCTTTGGTTAAAATGTGTGGAATCACATCAGCTAGTGACGCTGCTTTAGCAGCACAAGCAGATGCTAATTTTATTGGAATGATTTTATGGCCAAATTCGAAACGTTCAATATCACTCTCGGTTGCAAAGGAAATTTCAAAAGTAGCTAGGGAACATGGGGCGGAGCCTGTAGGGGTATTTGTCGACGATGATGTGGACACAATATTGAGGGCTTCTGACGCAGCTGACCTTGAATATGTACAAGTAATTCAACCTTATGTTCTAATTTTTTCCGATCTAAAAATTTGTAGTCAATATATATAGCTTAAAGTTTTATACCCTGGTGTATCATTTATAATAAATTTTGCACACCAACATACATAATTTCAATTTAGAAACCTAACATTGCTTTTAGGTTTTGTACTCTGTGTAGACATGGTCTACACAGAAACGTATATTAGATTGGGGACCAAAATAGAAAAAGATATACGGGATAAAATAGTATTGAAACGATGCAAAAAATCGTTAGGATAGTGGATACAACTTATGATTTTATAATTATTTAGTATTGCAAGTTGCAACTTTTGATTTTTTCAGATTTGGTACACTTGTGAGAAATGTAACGACGGTGTAAAAATTACAAGTTTCTGATATTGTATAGCTTGGTTGTCTTTTTCATTGGGTTCAGGATTTACTTGGTTCATTTTATTTTCGTTCCTAAAAAGTGGAATAAATAGGAATCTTCTTTTTTAGGTTTTAATATGAGGTGATCTTAGGATATTTGTCTTAGAATGATTTTTTGGTCTGATGCACCAAAGGTGTTCTCTTACGTTTCTGTTTTTGATAATCAGAAAATAGTTTTCAGGATCTAAAATTACATCGTTAACTATTTTTCATTTACAGCTTTCTTTTAGTTCCCTATTTTCAGTTTTGATTTTTGAAAACTCGGCAGCTTCATGGCGATGAGTCTCGAGCTGCGTTTCCGATTATAGTAAAAGACAAACAAGTAATTTATGTTCTTCATGCAAAAGAAAATGGAGAACTGTCGAACCATATATCAGAGCAAGACTGTTCTTTAGTTGATTGGGTTCTCATTGATAGTGCAACAGGTGGAAGGTGATTATTTAACTATTTCGGTACTTCCTCTACTCATAGGTTTAGAAACGTTACTTGTTGCGCCTGTTAGATGGTTCAACTAAAAGGTTTCATAAGCAAGATCAATTGCATATGGTGTACTACTTAGTAATCGATTAATCATTCTAGCATATGTGATTTTTATGTATTCAAATTGTCACAATTAATAGCAGCTAAAGGGACTTGTTACCTTAAGGGCTTTGTTCAAAACCTGGCTCAAATTTGCTCCTCCTACCAACAAAAGCTATATATCCTACCATTGAGAGAAGATTAGTTCAACATTTAAAGCACAACTATTTTTTGTTTATTGCTGGGTTGAATTTAATGGTTGTGTAATTAAATCCTCTCAATGAGCTTTAGAATTGGAGAATTGTTTCTTAGTTGCTTTTAGGATCCAAAATTTCGAAATATTAAATATCTGAAATCTGAAGCCATTTATTGTTGTAAATATGAATCGTAATATTTCGCACATCATTGCAGTTCCTTTGTCCCTGCTAGAACTAACTTAGGTGAATATACCAAACCAATTTTCTCACTCTTACTGATTATATATTTGCTTTTTGTTATGCCTACAAGTCAGATATTAATTATTTGCAGTGGTAGAGGATTCGACTGGAAAAGGTTCACACTACCACTGATCAAAAGCAAATACGGATGGCTATTGGCCGGTGGAATAAAACCGGAAAATATATGTGAAGCTTTTTGTGTTCTTAGGCCACATGGAATCGATGTAAGTAGTGGCATTTGCGATTCTGATGGAATTCAGAAGGACAAACTTCGCATATCATCTTTCATGAGAGCTGTAAATTCCGTCAAATATTAGTCGATTTCGGATACTCTAACTTAGAATTTAGTTAATTAAGAATTTTCAAGAAAATCTGTATTACTACTCTTTTTCTTGTCTCTTGCTTTTATACTAAAATAAATTAAAGGTTGACACCATTACCCTTCTTTATTGTAACTATGCTAATGTGCGGAGCCATCGGGTAAATTTGCTGATGGTATATCTATTTTGACTGCTACAATCTTCAGAGCGGTCTTGAGGGGATGCCGACAGTCCGAGCGACTGGGCAACCCATTCGAGGGGCAAATAATTTCCGCAAAAAGAAAACTAAATGCAGGAGGAGACACTTAACCTACCTTGTTAATTTAGTTATAAAACATGTCTCTAAATAGTATTAATACAAAACATTGTCATATCCAATTAAGAAAAATTATTAGGAATACATGTTTTTTTAAAATAATGTCTGAAAGTGTGTAATAAATTTCAACTTTTCCATAATTTTTTTGTTTTTTTGCATGTTCAAGTTCAACGTAAGATCCACAAAACTTAAAAACTAATTATAAAAAAATTACTCCCTTTCTTAAATTAGAATTTATGCAAATACATAGTTTTACTTACTTTACCAAATGGACATTTGATGAAAGAATGTTATTGCTATCTCTACTTATTTTGGAACAATCACTTACCGGTTATTATTTTGCGTGTTGTAAAATAATAATAGGAATCATATCATAAGCACAACAAAATAATACTATTTAATTTGTGAGTCACAAATAAATATTCTGTGACAAATTTATCACAAATGGATGGTGCTATCATAAAATCGTTGTAAAATTTGTGCATAAATAAGTTTTGGAAGTTTTTAGTGTTGGAAACATTTTTTATTTTACAGTGTAAAACTGACATTGGATCTTGATTATAGTGTATATGGATTATATAAAAACGATACATAAATACCCCACGGACAGAGGTATCACACTTGATATGGACTCTCAAACCGTTAGAATTTCTTAAAAAATATTTTATGAGACTTATATTTCTTTTCCACAGTATAGAAGTATATTTATAGGTTACAGTAGAGACCTAGTGCGCAGGAAAAATAACTTTTACTTAACCTAGATCTCTAACCCTGATTAGATTATAATTTAATTAATAAATATTATCTAGTCTTAATTAAAAGACTAATATAATATTATCTGATTAATACTTTTATAATCATATGATAATCTATCAGTGAATTATATTTATTTCCATTACAGAATATAATCGCACTCTTAATTCTTCTCAAAATAATATTTGAGAGCACATTATTAAATACTTAAATATTTACTCACGTTAAGATTACAGATATCAGCCGAGTAAATAAATTACTGATAATTATTTTACTCGGCATATTATTTCCTCGACCTTTACACTTAACTTATTTGTTGTGTCGGATATAAAATTCACTTGCAAGATTTGACATAAACAAAACTTGTAAGCTTCTCGAGAGGATATCATCGATCCTTGTTAACGGACGTGAATTCCTTCGATTATAGACACACCATATAAATAATATCACTGCCCAACGTACGGGTTTGTTGATCACAACAAATTTCACCCATGTAAATCAAAGCAGTATATATTATAAATATATATATCGAAAATAATCTAGCGATTAAGAGTATAAGTAATCATAATAATTCCTTAGGTATAATTATTTTATTCTGGTCAGTACCATAAAATAATACTTAGTTTGTCCTGTTAAATATACTCTAAGTATACTACACAAAGAGTCGGAACTCAACCATTCCCTGTAGTCAAGACAGACCTATTAAAATCATGTGCTACAACTATACCGATGGTTATTCATTCCATCTAAATTTGTGAACGATAAAATATATTTTGTTAGAACCAGTGATTTGATCTTCCGTGTGTAAGTTGTACTCTACACACCAAATCACTTACTATACGGAATAAATACACATGTATATATAAATAAAAAAATACAACATTGCTCAAAACTATTCTCAAATAAATCATTCATCGTTAATAAATAAATACTAAAAATCAATGTGTTTTTAGTATATCATTTTAACATTCAGGTAGAATGAGAGAGTGAGATGTGCATGGTATTACATGTAAAAGTTAAAAAATGATCAAAACTGGTAGTAAACAAATAGTTGATAGGAGTATGGGATTCCCTATAATATTGTACTATTTGAGAACTGTTCTACTGAATAATATTAATATAGCACCGATAAATTAAATATACTGGCATAACTGACACACTAACACCTCACCATATATAGGCACCACCATAAATGTGTCAACTTCCTGATAAAAAATAAACCCTGATTATTATCTTAAATTTACTACATTTAAGCTTTACTTTTTACTATTTCAAAATAAAATATATGTAACCGATTTCCGCAGAAATGATATCCCAATCATCATGTTTTGTGATAATTTCTTAACCAAAGAAGATAAATATTAATTAATAATATAATAGAACGTATAAAAAGATAACAACAATTTAGTTTTTGAACATCGTTGGTAAAAATGAGTTTCGTTAAAATTTCAGCAACATGATTAACTACTGTTATACTACTAAAATTTAACGAAACTCAATTTATCAACATTTTAAAAAATTAAACTATTGTTATCCGAATTTTTTCTAATAATGTTTTCGTAAACATTTTTTAAAAAAATCATTTGTTTTTGCATGTTACTTGTGCAAAGTGAATTTGTTATAGCCCAAAAATAAATAAAAAACTACAATCTACACCAAAATAGATGGTTGGATAAATTGTTTTGTAGAATCAACAACAAGAACAACTCAATGAGCCAATCATGCTACATATTTGTAAGAAAATCTGCATGGTTTTCTTCACTAACACGTGACAAATTAATAATTAAAAAGTTAAATTAAAGTTATACATCTGCATGTTAACTTTAATTTCATTTTTCAATCGTAATTGTATATTTCGTTTTAGCTAAAATAGTAACATTTAGTAATTAAAATATGGTGGAGAAAACTTTCTTTCTTAAAATAAATAATTATAAAAGACACATTATACTGGTATTAAACTCATTATCTTCTAATTACTAATGAATAATAAAGACAATAAGCTGTCTAAATAGAAAAACAAGCTAACCCTAATGGATTTATGGGGTCTGCGTTTCCTAAAGCCAACATTTTATTAGGTAAATAATTGAAATAATAACAACAAGATCGATTATACATAAATTGGTTTGCATCATTTGTGCCCATCCTCGAAAACAATATTGTCCTTAAGTTTGTTGCAACTGACGATTGCTGTAAAACCAATATCGTGTATACGTCGTCTCTCACGGTCCCGTGAAATCTCAGAAACACTCCTCCAGCCTCTTTAACAAAACTCTCACTCAATAAGGTAAAATTCCGCTCAAACTCTATCACCCAACCAATCGACTATTTTATTCATCAAACCACTAACCATGAAAAAAATGCCAAAGTCATAGCGGTAAATGGCACGAATATCTGATGTGGCGCAATCGTATATGATCGATATTGTCCCAATAAAACCATGTACAGAGCCCTTCTGGACTACTTCGCCGAGATACTTTCAATATGGATCCATATAGTTACTTGGCGGTTTACCCATATTGTGTGACACCAACTCATATTGGTACTTGATTCTTGCATCATATAAATGACTTGTCAAGTGTAAACAATATTGTAGCATATTAAACTCATCATATCCAACTCATGTTTATTTGCCCCCATTGACATTCAACAAGTCCACATCTACTTCTCTTTTGTTTCTTAAAAACCTGATCTCGACCTAACTAAAGATCCTTATTGACCTGATCGTCATCATGGACCGATCTTTCACAACCGATATATCATATTATTGTTTTTCTCCGTATTTTTTCGGTGGGGGGTTTAGTGGTGGTATTGTGGCAGTGGTGATGATGACGGTCGAATGGGTTGCAGTGTTAGTTTGGTTATGGCAGTATTGTAGTGGTGGTGTAGGAGTAGGGGGTCGATTGTGGCAGCCAACGAGTCCTCGTTGCCAGCTACTCCTTCCATTCTAAATTATAAGTCCATGTTTTCATTTTGGGTTGTTGCACTTTATAACTACATCTTTCGTAAATATAAAAAAATTGTTAGGTAAAATTACATGTGTCCTTGCCACATTAAATTTTATGAAAAATTAATTGGTAAACTTGGAAAGTATGTGAAAAAATTAGGTAATCATGATGTCCCCGTAAATTGAGTGAATTCCCGTAATGGACTTATAAATTAAAACGAAGAGAGTATTAACCGATTTAAAAGAGACACTAACGATTCAATACACATACGGTGCTCGGTTTGTATTCTATACAAATCATTAAATGAAACTTTGCCCACAATACACCAGACGAATTGCTCTAGTACTCTAGTACAAAATGACGGAGATCACTTTTCTCCATCCGACAAATTAGCGATTTATCAACTAAAAGGAACTAAAAAAAGGAAAATTAGGGTGAGAAAATTAGAAGATTAGGTGAGAAAATACACTTATCGTCGATAACGAACAATGGAGAGTCGGAGACAACAAGCTGTTTAAATAGCTAGAAAACAAGTTAACCCTAATAGGTTTTACGGATATGTATTTTCTAACAATATCACTATAAAAAAATGTCTAAATATTGACGGGAATAATGACAAATTTTTTGTGACGAGTTGTTTAGCCTCGACTTTTGTGTCGATTTTGTGATATTTTAGTTTATTTGTGAAAGTTTTGTAAAAACTTTTAAAATTAGTGACAATTTTATGACATCTTTTGAGTACCATGACTAAATCAACATTATTTTGTAATGAATAGAGTACGATCACCTTTTATTGGCGTTAAATAACTGGAAAAATAACAATAAATAAATAAATTGGCTAGTTAAAATTGATAAAGTTAAGGATTTTGTATTAAATATGGAGAACAGAGCTGATCTTTAAATTTGTATGGAAACATAGACTACATACATAGTAATCAAGAAAACTAAGAATGCTCAGATTATTGTTTATGAAAAAATTATACTTTGTGAAAGAAAAATTTACAAGAGACACGTCGATTATTTGGATCCTTTTTATTTTAGAAATGATATTGCAACCTAAAAAACTTTATATCAATCGTTTTATTTTATTTTTTATATTAAAAACATATTTTCATATTTAGTCGGTTCATTTCATTGGAAATGTTAAGGGATAAAATTTTTGAATGGTTATATCAAATACTTTTTTATATAATACTGGTAACTAGCTAATTTTAGATATTTGTGGAAACTAAGTAATCAAGAAAAGTAAATCTAAGATTATTGTTATAAAAAAGTGGGATTATTGTTATGAAACCGAGAAATCAGTAAGCAAACATAAAATAATGATAAAAGCAACCGAGTAGATGACAAGTTGCACATTTATTTATACTTTTGCCTTAAATACGTCAATTTGTTGGTCACACCTCTTCACACGTGTCAATATTTTGGATGTTTAAATTTCTGACGGTGTTACTTTTATGTAGAACATAATGAATACCTGAATAACTGATTATAACAGAAATAACTAACTCGAATTCGAAACGCCGCATAAAACATTACGTCCTCCATCCACGCTATAAGAAAAGGTTTAGATAGTTATTATTATTTTTAGTATCGGGTAAATAACTGCGGCGGCTGATAAGCGGAAATATAATATTTCACATTTTGTATGTCAGCCGCCGCAGTTATTTATAGAACCTGGTCCCATCATCTTAGAATATCTAAGATGTGTGTTACAACCTCATCTTCTTTTCATCATATACTTGCATTAAAAAAAAAAAAGAAGATCCTATTTCTTTTCTCAGTTAATAACAAAATGAGGCACATATCATCTAGAGAAGTCTGAAACTTGTGTTTCTTTATTTGGCAGAGGAAAAAATGCAAGCAATTTGAAGAGAAATAAGTTAAAAGATAAGCAGAACAAGGAAGGAAAAGACTAATATTTTTATCTTGTTCTAGAAATGGGGGATAATCTTCATAATCATAGGTGTTGGGTACCGAAAACGCCAGCTAAATCGGCTTTGTCAAAGTCTTGTGATCAGATCTGCAAATATTCGAGTGATTCGACTATTTCAGAGGAAGTAAATACCGGTTTAGACAAATGGGAAGCAGCTTTGATGAGAAAAAGCATACCAGGTTTGTATATAAATTTGCTTCACATACATCTTAATATGTTTACATCATAAAATTTTAGACATTTATTTTACAAATTTTCCACTGAACCACTGTGATTTTATTTAAAGACATACTGTATTACTTTATTAAATAATAATTATTATTATATTTCATGAGATACATAAATTATTGTTATTTTCCCAAAATAGATAATATGATTGTAATAGTAGTAGATTCCCCCCACTCCTATCTGACAATCAAAAGGCAAAACAAGTAGTCATTTAATATTGTTTTTGGTCATTTGTCAAAAGACTCAAGACTATAAAGGTCTTTTCACTTTTATAATTTTTATGTATAACTTTCATTCTGTCCCATCTAAATATTTTGTCTCCTCGTTTGGGACAAAAATTTAGAAACGGATGGAGTATAATATAATATAATAATTATTACGTTTACGGTAAATAAGTAAAAGGCTAAAAAACAAGGAGGGGTTAGAATACGATGTCGAGGTTGGTGGGACCCGATATGTAAAATCGATATAAGAGGTTGGTACTATCTAATTCGAGTATGGGCCAAAAATCATTCACACCATATCGTTTACCTTGGTTATCTATTTTACAACACGAAACTCCGAAACAATAGTTTTACAAAAATTCTGATGACTTTTTAAATAATATTTGATACATTATATTTGTTTAAACGGTTTATCTGAAATGCATTTATGTGTGGATCTGTATGACTGAATTCAACTTTGTGGTTTAGTCTTTTTCTGCATGTCATCTAAAATAAAATTAACCATTAACAATCTCGGACCAACGTCTTTGAACCAACAATAACGAGTTGCTTATGTTCAAGTTTGATCAATTTGCCCATTTTCACTTATGTTTTCATTCTCTGGCATGAGTTTTGTAGTAACTGCATTACTTTGCTATATTTCATTTTATATAATTCTTGCAACAATAATATACAAGCTTTTCAAGTAGATTTGATTTTAGTGAAGAATGTGATTTAACTCCGAATTTATTGCTCTTGTAGATGCAACCACAGCTAAATTGGGTGATAATGCTATGAACAAATCTTCAGATTGTTATTTCACTACAGGTTTTGAAGGGACAAGATTTGAGGCAAGCGATGCAACTCCATCGGATAATAACAAGTTCGTATCAGTTGGACCAAACATGTGGATTAACAAAAACTATGTACCTAGTACTCCAAGTGAGTGTCACCATCTTGGTTATTAGTTTTTGGTTATGCTTATTTTGTTTTGCTTTGCCATTTGCCATTTTATCTTATTAGTGTACACAACTTCAAAGCGAAAAAAACCTCCATAATACTACACGGCTGATATGTGGCTGATTTAGATATCTGTTAACGGACCAAAAAACTAAGAAACGCTGTGTAGAGAAAACAGGTTCAATCTGAGAAGCAGTCCACACGTTTAATTACATAATATATCACTATGACGGTTAGAACATGAACAGATTCTGGCATATGCCTCTATTATATTTCGTGAACTGTAATACCAAAAAAATACTGAATGCCAGTGATAAGAATATGTGTACTATTCTGCGGAGTTTTCTTTTTGGAAAGGATTCTTCGAAGTGTCAACTATGGCATGCACGATATCAGCTTACTTGTGCCGGTGAGATTTTCCCCTCTAGCATGTAGCAACACAATACCAAATCCACAGTTTTTTCTTTGTTCAATGTGAGGTTGGCTTTTTTATACGAACTTTTCTAATAAAAACCAAAATTGTGCACTTCATTTGATAAATCACTCATTAAATTGCCAAAAGTAACACTTCTATTTTACAGATACGGATTCTACTCCTTCACAAGATAACTTCGATCTCAATACGCCTCTAAAAGGACTCTTAGATGCTGTCTCGACAGGGTTTTCATCGTCAACTTTTGCGCCCATTACACCAGACCAATCCAAAAAACCCGAGAACAGTTCAAACCAAACAACAGATGAGCAAATATCAAATGATTCATCTTCAGCTGCTGTTTCTATACAAATAGAAAAGACTCACAACCTTGACATTGATAAACAAAAATCGACACAACAGAAACCAAAAAGAAGAAAACACAGGCCGAAAGTGGTCCGAGAAGGGAAAGCAAAAAGGGGTTCAACATCAGCTATTTTGAAGCCCGGTGAAAATAAAGAAACCCCCAAAAGGGTTCGAAAGTACGTTAAGAAAGATAAAAGTGATAAAGTTCAGTCTCTTCCGGAAGCTACTCCGGAAACTAAGGAAACGCCGAGAGCTAAGAGGAAGTATGTGAGGAAAAATGGAGTGCATAAACCCCGGGAAAATAATTCTGAAGAAGTAGCCAGCAAGGACAGTGATACGAAAAAAGATACTCGTGAGCGCAAGTCTTGTAAAAAGAGATTAAATTTTGAAGAAAATAGCTCAGCTGTAGAGGAAAGCTCTTATTGTAGAGCTACACCAAATGCAAAAGCAGAATCACAAGAGATAAAAGAAAAGGTAGAATCTGAAGCACCAAACGAAAATCCAGAATCACAAGCGCAGAATTTTCAAAGCGGAGTTGAACCAAAATCGCCTTTGCAGCCTTGCCAAAGTTCAGAGTTAATTTATGAATATACAAAAACGGATGTAATTCAAGAATTGGGGTTCCGAGAACAAAGTGAAAGCAAAAAAGGGAAGTGCCGTATAGTTTTCTCTGACAAAACGCACGATAAAGACGAACCCATCATAGACACCTTGTTGAATAATAATTCTCAACCAGTACTAAGTCTAAACAACTCGAGCGACAGCAATGTGACAAATTTACATGGGAGAGAAGACGCACGAGGATTGAAGAGAGGGCATGTGGAACAAAGATCCACGAATATGATTGATGGCCATCACAATCCTATGTCAAATTATATTCCTACATATCAAAAAAATGCCTACTATAGCAATAGTGTAAGCGGAACGTATTTTTCCCCAGTGGAAAAAAAGCAACAAAAACAAAAGCGCAATACAACTGCATCGCGGGCATCATCGTCTGGTACTAAAGAAGCGGACACATACAATTTTAACAATTTCTCTAATGCCTCTTATGGACCAGACACGAACATTTTATATATGGATGGTCAATATTATTACCCAAGTGGATTCAATACTCAGAATATATCGTTTAGCGCTCAACTTCAACAGCAAAATTTTGAGTATCAACTGCTTCTGAAACACGCAAAAATGATGACAGAGACGGGGTGCAGCCAAGTGCCGTGTTATTTAGCAGAAGGAGCTTCCACATCTGATGTTTTGCAAGTATATCAAGGTGCAGATACGAGTCATATACGCGTGGAATTAAAGGTTGCAAAATCACGCAAGAGCACGGAAAAAGGAAATATTCGGAAAAAAATTGCAGGTATAAGTAATCACCATCTATATTGCACAAGACCTAAATTTTCTAGAACTGATGTAATGATTGATTTTCTTCAAAAGAAAATTTACTGAGCAAAATATGTAGTATGTGTCCTTGTTCAAGTGCGCTTAGATACCTCAACCAAAGTTTGTGTTTCCACGTTCAGGCTCCTTTAATATTGCTTGTGGTCTTAGTTTTCCTCTTTTTTTTCTTTGTAATCGTTATAGAATCAACTCTTGCAAGATGTTCCATTTATTTATTTTTTAATTTTTTGCCCAACGCATAGTTTTTTAATCATCTTTTTCCCTGTAAGTTGTATACTTGTCAATATGTATAGATACCTCATAGATAGAAATCTGCCTTCTTGCTAATTGCAAGTTAAACTGGCTAACTTTATAAGAGCGATTAAATTGCAAAATTGCATTACAAAAAACCGAAGATTTACGTTTCCGTCAATATAATTGTATGTAAAATTTATTTAGCTGTTGGTTTTAAAATATTTTGTTTTTGCCTGTTGGTTCATTCATCTAACCATAAACTAGAGCCACGTTTGATTCTGCAATATTTCTTCATTAATTACCCTAGATTATTTCATTTTCATGTAAAGATCGTTTCCTTCAATTGTACGCTTCCCCACTCCGCCAAATACGGATACACCTCCATGAGGTTTGCCAATATGATTAATTAATTCCATAATAAGTACTATTTTACTCACTCCGGCTCCCCCGAATAATCCAATTATTCCTCCGCGGCGATAAGGGGCCAAAAGATCCACTACTTTAATTCTTGTTTGGTTTCGTTACTTTTTCCACCGTGATTTGACATGCAAGGTTAGTTGGATCATTGATTTTTTATATGCAAAATCAGGACCTCTTTCATATTTGTTAAAAATACATGTTTTTTTATGGAGTGCGGAGATTAATGATATTTAGATATTTGATATCCGTCGTGTTATTGTCTTGCAGCTGTACGAAGGAAGAAAAAGCCAAATGTTGATGATATAACGGAGTACCTAAAGCATCTCCAGATTGACCCCGAATATGAACACAAAAGAGCACTTGTTCTTTATAACGGAGTCAGATCGCTTGTGCCTTTCGAAGGTCTGTTTAATCCAACTAAAAAGCGAAAAGAACGAGCTAAAGTGCATCTAGATGATGAAACTAGTAAAGTTTGGAGGCTGTTATTGGAAAATATTAACAGTGAGGGTATTAACGGAACCGATGAGGAAAAAGCAAAATGGTGGGAAAATGAAAGAAAGGTTTTTCAAGGAAGGGCAGAGTCGTTTATTGCTCGTATGCATCTAGTTCAAGGTACCTAATTTAAAGATGACTAAAATTTTCTGGGATCAACTTCTCTCTTAAATCACCTGGGCTTGTTTGGTTGCAGCTTTTTAAGCAAAAGGACTGTATTATTTTAGATTTAGAAAACATTCAGCTTAAAGATTCTAGCTTATTACCGTCAAAAACCAGAAAATCTTAACTTTAAGGTTGTAAACCAAATCCGATCCAGCGTTAAAGCAAAAATGCGGAGCTTATAAGCTCCAACCATGCAAGTCCTTAGCAAATGCTGACCCTATGTGTCATTTAGACGCTAAAAAATGGCATAATTCAGGTAGGTTTATAATGTAGGTGGTATGTTCAGGTAAGCTAAAGCACTTTGGTTGCCTTAGCTAATAAAAAATTGTCCTGCCACTTCGTTATATTGAAAAAAGTTGAAGAAAAGAAAAATATATGGACGAATTTCGTAATTCTAAAAAAAAAAAGAAAAAACTGTATTTTTACTTTATATTCAGCTACATCATAGACAGAAAGGTAAGCTCGGTAATAAAACTTTTACTGAAACTGGCTCCGGCTACTGCTTTCGGCTTTTAAAAGAAGCAACTACTGTAGTTTTTTAGAAAATAATAAATTATACATACTGCAGTCAGCAGAGTTGTTCTTTGAGAAAACAGAAATATGAAATTTGTAAAATTAAAAGAATTTGTAACATTGGAGTTTTTTTTAATCACATTTGAATTTTTTTAATCATATTGAATAAATAGTTTTCTTTTTGGGATGGCCCTGGATATGACGATTACACCAATTCTCGAAAAAGATCAGAATTCAAGTAGTTTAATGAACTTTGTATTATGACATGGATTTTTATTGTATTTACAGGGGATAGACGCTTCTCCCCGTGGAAAGGATCAGTTGTTGACTCTGTGGTCGGAGTTTTCTTAACTCAAAACGTCTCAGACCATGCATCAAGGTCAGAAAAAGTCTCAAAAATAGAAAAGTAATATTTTATATTACAATTAAAATATCACCTGATTCTATTCTTTTTCTTTGCAGTTCCGCATTCATGTCTATGGCTGCACATTTTCCTATCAAGAGCAAAGAAAGTTCTGGTCCATCGTTTAAAGAGACGAGTGTACCTTTCAAAGAACAAAAAGTGCAAAATTTTGAAGCAGAAAATACCCTCAACTCATCTACCTCGAACAAATCAAAAGCTACTTTTATGGAGCTACTAAGGATGGCTGAAAGTCAAAGAAAATCTCAAAATAGCGGAAGTGGGTGTATCTCATCCTATACAGAAACTGTCCAACATTTTATGTATCAATCAGAAGCAAGTACACAGAAAATTGATCGTGGATTATGCAATAGAAATGCTCCAAATGGGAGTGAAGAGAACTGTGTGAGTGAGCAAAGTGAAGTAACAGTTGAATCACCAAGCCAAGATACAGTACAAAAAGTCTCGAAAATAATTTTCCGAAAGGAATCCATACCTATTGATGCCATCAATTGCAACTCTGAGGATAAGCAAGTGAGTCCAACTACAACGAATCATGGGTCGACAACTAGCACGAGCGTTGTTAATTCTGACTTGAAGAAGGGTAATAATGGAAAAAAGAAAGAGAAAGAGATCCCAATAGATTGGGATGTGTTAAGGTTGAGGGCTGAAGAAAAAGGTAAGAGAGAAAGAACGCCTAACACTGTGGACTCGTTGGATTGGGAAGCTGTTTTACGAGCGGATGTTGGTGAGGTGGCAGCTACGATAAAAGAAAGGGGTATGAACAACGTACTCGCGGGAAGAATTCAGGTGAAAATATTAAGTTGAAGAGTGCTAAGATTTGCGCACAAATGTAAACGTATATCTGCACACTTGCTTTGAAAACTTTTTTTTTGGATGCACTGCCTGCTAAATAATCAGTGTGCACAGATCTTTGTTTATGTCCTAATTTAAGTGGCTGGTCCTTTTTTTAAAATAGTGATATGAAAAAGAAAAATGTTATTTAACTGGTGGTGGTTGTAAAATTGCAGGATTTTCTTAATCGGTTGGTTACTGAACATGGAAGCATTGATCTTGAATGGCTAAGGGACGTTCCACCTGATAAAGCAAAGTAAGTTGATCCAAACTATAAATAATTTACTTACCAAAGTGGTAACTCTTTAATAAATTCCTTTCATGCAATGTAGTCATGTATAATATCACTGAAATGACTAGATAGTTTTAAGTTGTCACATCTAAGATGAAACGGACACTCAAAATAATATTTTTCAGAGAGTACCTTTTAAGCGTTAGAGGATTGGGTTTGAAAAGCGTGGAATGTGTTCGCCTTTTGACTCTTCATCATCTTGCTTTCCCGGTAAGTCACTAAAAATTCAATCTGAAACAAGTTTATATCATAACCAAATAAAAATAAGATGCAAAGTTTCTGATAATCCACTACTAAATCTTTGTAAAGGTCGACACAAATGTTGGACGCATAGCTGTTCGACTAGGATGGGTACCGCTTCAGCCACTGCCTGAGTCGCTTCAGTTGCATTTGTTAGAATTGTAAGTATATATATAATCCGTAAATAATACATACATATTAGATATAGAGTGCTTTTTACTGTAAATTTTTTGTTCAGAAGAGAAACTGATTCTGTTGTTCATAAACAGGTACCCGGTAATGGAAACAATACAACAATATCTTTGGCCAAGACTCTGCAAACTCGATCAAAAAACACTGTAATAAATTTTCAGCTTATATTAAAACGATGATTAAAGATGTCACGTCTATTTTGAGAAGAATCTTGACATGCTCACTTCGATGTCTTTTGTTCCAGATACGAGTTACATTATCAGATGATCACGTTTGGCAAGGTAGTAGCATACTCGAGCCATAACAGGCTATCTGTTCAATTTTATCCAATTAAAGTTGAATATTTATTGGCAAGTAATGCACTTTTCTACAGGTATTTTGCACAAAGAGCAAACCAAACTGCAATGCTTGTCCTATGAAAGGAGAATGCCGGCATTTCGCAAGTGCTTTTGCAAGGTCTGCAAAATCATTAATTTTCATCTTTTTTTATTTTTTATTTTTTATTTTTGTTTTGAAGTGGCAGGGTTACAAGTGAAAATAATGGCATCTTACTTGATTACATCTTCTTGAACTTCTCATTTCTGTAGTCTGTAGAAAACAATAGGTTATACAATTACATGTTAGTGGAGAAACTAATTAGTACATGTTTCACCAACTATAGTATGCTCCTTTGGTTTACAGCATTAAGCAGCTAAGCTGGATTGTTTGGGTTCTGTAAAACCTGAATTTATCCAGCCTAAAGCTTCTACCCTTTTCAGGCAAAAAATCAGAAAACCTTTGCTTTTGAGCCAATAAACTAAATCTAGTTCGAGTTATAAGCAAAAAAACGAAGAAGTTGAGTTTTAGAGTTGGAACCTAACAACCCCATAGTATATAGTACCAAAAGGCAAAGTCTACACATAATTTGTTATAAGCTATAACCTCACCCTTAGTACAATTTATTAAAGTTGGTGTTTTTATTCGCAACATTCTACCTTTTTTACCAATATACCTTCTTACATCCTTCGTAGTCAATATGAAAGTCAGAATACTGCTCAATTTTCTATAACCCAAACATTTGTTATCCACACTAAGCACATTGTTGCATTGCTGTTTTTTTTTTTTTTTTTTTTGCAGTGCAAGATTGTCCCTTCCTGGCCCCGAAGACAAGCGAATGGTTAACGCAACTCAAAACAAGCAATCTAAGCAAACCCACTATGAGACCATTGAACGGTTACAAATTCTCGAGCCACAACCTAGTCAAGAACTGCTGGCACCACTTCAAAACCTCACATGCGATCCAACGGTCCAGATCCCATCTGCACCCATCGTTGAAGAGCCCATAATAGAAGAACCAAATTCACCAGAACCAGAAGTACAAATACCAGAGAGCGATATTGAGGATGTTTTTCCTGAAGATCCTGAGGAAATTCCTATGATTAAACTTAATTTAGAAAAATTTACTAAAACTTTGGAAAACTACTTGGGAGAGGGTGATATGTCAAAGGCTTTAGTGGCTTTAACTCAGGAAGCTGCTTCGATTCCTATGCCAAAATTAAAGAATGTGAACCAGCTAAGAACCGAGCACCAAGTGTAAGTAACTACAGTTTCTCAATATTAAGTTTCAATAAAATTCGATCTCATCACGAGCCTATAGAAATTAGCAATTGATACAATGATCTAATCCCCATATCTATTGGCTTTTCTTATGACGTGGCATACAAAATCGAGGAAAGATGTTGTGTTGGGTATTAGTTTAAGTTTAATAGTTAGTAACTTAATATACAATACTGCAACAAAACCGATATATTCAAAAGTTAATTTTATGTTTTGTAATTGAAGACACAGTTAAGTTCTTTTTGTAGTATATATTTAAATGTTAAAGTTTGACTAACACGTGTAGTTCCTCGTATTTGCAGTTATGAGCTCCCAGATTCACATCCTCTACTCGAAGGGGTTAGTAAATTTACTCCCTCCATCACAATGAATAAATTATCTAAAAAAACTTTTTTTTTAAATGCACTACATGCACCTTTGAATTTGCATATGTAGTTATGTACCCACAAAAAATGAAAGTAGCTTTAGTGATACCTTCATTTCATTATAGATAGCAACATATTATAACAGGCAATTTGAAAAAGTGACCAATTATTCTTGGACATCCCGAAATAGTACAGTGATGAGTAGTCTTGGGCGGGAGACACTAATAAAACCCCCCACACTTTCTTGATGCAAGGTTTTTTAGTTCTTTGACATAAACATTTTCTCATTGTACATTTTGTGTAACAACAGATGGACAAACGGGAACCTGATGACCCGTCATCATACCTTCTTGCCATTTGGACACCTGGTTAGTGCACTGCCCAAATTAATGTACACCATGTACACAGTCAAAATTATTACGGCATATTAGTTGCATTTTTAAGCTTGGTTTATTTGTTACCCTGCTAAGAAACTGGACTCTCTTTTGCCAATCAACTTAAACCTTAAGCTTTTTTCTGGTTTCTTGGCCTGACCTATCCTAGAAGCGTTAAGCTGGATTGACCCAAATCGTTTCTCACACAAAAAGCCATCTTATTTTCTTTGAAGATTTTTTATTTCTGCTTAAATACTGGATTGCATTTTATTGATTGGATTGAAAACTGAGCTTTTCTGGTTTTTAAAAATTAAACCTAAGCTCGGGATGAACCCAACTTTTATTTCAAACTATATATCCATCTTATTTTTCTAACAAGCTGCAGGATAACTAACCCTTTTAATATAGCTAAAACATCTTTATGGATCTGCTACAGGGTTTCTATGTACATTGAAGGAAAAATACTATATACATTGACTTATGCACAGACCTGTACACATATTGCGAGAGATTGATTAACATTGTGTAGGGTTTAATGCTACCTCACAATTTTGTCTTCATGCCTGTGAACGTAGATTCAAGAGGCGATAGAATTTGAATAATTGAACTCAAAAACATTTTGCCACCTGGCACCTTGAAGCATCTAACATTAGTTTTTAAATGATTTTTGAGACTGAAAATGATGATGCTTTATCAGGTGAAATTGCAAACTCTTTTGAACAACCTCAAAGTAAATGCAGCTCCCAAGTTAAAGGCGACTTATGTGAGGTAGAAACTTGTTTCTCATGTAACAGCATTAGAGAAGCCAACTCACAAACTGTCCGAGGGACCCTTCTTGTAAGATTCATATAACTACTCTGGTCTTTAATTCTCATACCAAGTTGTGTGAAAATATATTTCATAATTATGATTTGTCATGAACAGATACCGTGCCGAACAGCTACGAGAGGGAGCTTTCCTCTCAACGGTACATATTTTCAAGTCAATGAGGTGAGAAATTACCAATACTATCAACTATAAGTCTAAATCGTGTTATTTTTCCAAAACATCTTGTAATCAACATGCAAATTAAAATAAGTAACATGATTTATACAGGTTTTCGCTGATCATGCATCCAGCCTTAAACCAATAGATGTCCCAAGGAGCTGGATTTGGAACTTGCCAAGACGCACAGTCTACTTTGGAACCTCAATACCTACAATTTTTAAAGGTAAAATATTGTAGATGATGAGATTTTCTCTTTATTGCACCGGGAATATAAAATCTCACATTTTTCTTTACTGGAACAGGTCTATCAACAGAGAGCATTCAATATTGCTTTTGGAGAGGTAAGTCAAAGACTTAATTTCTATATCTTGAAATTTGTACAGCTTCCTTTCAATTTTGCTCTATAAAACATTATTCATTGCAAAAGAAAAATGAACGCTGCAGAATACTTAGCCATAAGAGTTAAATTTAGTAGCCGTAATCTTTTTATCTACTTAGTACTATTATCCATGTGTAGTGAATACTAGGAATTACCAATTTCAAATCCATGTTAATCTGATATAATTATATGAATCAATTAAGGACATCTCAAGCATAATTGAAATTTCAACATCGTGATATATCTACATACATTAGACACAGCACAATATTGAGCAATTTGAAGAAAATATGTTTCTGACAAATCTTTTTATCGACACCTATACAACCAATCATTAGCTAGTAAAAATCCCTTAATTTGAGGTCGTCTTTCTTATTTAGACATAGAACCTTGTTTGCAGAAACTGAGATTCTTCATTGACATTTGATAGTTGAAACTTGATACAATTAGAATGACTTGATACCCGCTATATAGCGAAATCTAAAGCAGAACTTGAATATCTTAATGCATATATATACCAAGATTGCAAGCAAATATCAAACATTTGATACTATAATGTACGAGTATGCTCTAAGATATAGTTACATACACTGTTATACACAAGTCCGATCATAAAACAGAAAGGTAACCATATGGAAACTTTGAATAGCGTAAAAGTGATCTTGTAGGTTTTGTTTGTGTAAGAGGATTTGACCAGAAGACAAGGGCGCCTCGTCCACTGATAGCAAGGCTTCACTTTCCAGCTAGCAGAGTACCTAAGACAAATGCTAAGACCGATGAAAAGAAAGACTAGTATGCCCTCAGGCTCTATTTGGCTCAGTTAGATCCGAACTATTGGATGAACAACTGAAACGTGTTGAACTTTTTTTCTTCTTCCCGCGTTTGACAGTGTGTATGCTAGTTCATTGTATATTTCTTCCGTGTAGTTGATTTAATTTATGCTCGAAGTAGGAAATTTTTCAGTAGATAGATTTTTCGATGCTGCTAGAACAAATGTAGCGTTTGAAGTTGAATGTTAATGAGTTACCTTGTAGAACGGCAAAACCTGGGTACTGGTCTTGTGTGTGGCCGTGGAAAAGAAGGCAGTACTTTTCGACAAGATTACAGAAACAGTGTGAATTTTGCCTAGTAATCTAGATGTCAATAATAATAAATTATAAATCAACATGGATAAAAGTTTAGTTTTGGCAAATCTCTCATTATCTAACTAGTGTCATACTGAACAAGATGAAACGAGATTATATCCATGCATTTTTTTCTTGTGAAACCCAACAAGAGGAACTATAGTTTAACAAATATGTGTTGGTGGTTTTTAATCGGGGTTTTATAGGTTTAGTACACCAAACTATCTGTTTTTAACGATTTGGGTATCCATCTTTCAAATTTTCCAATTTAGGTACCACACTATAATAAATTTTCAATTTAGGTACCACCGTCTAAATAAATCACGGAATCACGTCACGTGACATTTGACAAACATTAATTTGAGAGTCTAATTTGACAATTTTGCATAAAAATATGTCATCCTATAAAAATATTTTTTCCAATTTTACAAATAACAAAATTTTGGATTATATGCTAAATTTGGATTATATGCTAAAAGTTTTTCTAGTATGACATATTTTTGTGTAAAATTGTCAAATTAGCATATCAAATTAATGTTTGTCAAATGTCACGTGACATAATTTCGTGATTTATTAAGACGGTGGTACCTAAATTGGAAATTTATTATAATGTGGTACCTAAATTGGAAAATTTGAAAGATGGATGTCCAAATCGTTAACCATAGTATAGTTTGGGGTAGTAAATATATTTTTTCCCTTTTTAATACCTTGTACTTCTTTTTTAATTCTTTAAGTTTAATACAACTATTTGTGCACGTATATGTGAATTATTAAAATAGACAATCAAGTCAATCCAAATGCTAATCTGTGGGGTTAAGTTCTTTAATTGTAATTGTTGAGCTGGGAAAATATAAACAAGGGATAAAACAATTCATTTTTTTCTTACTAGATTCATGAATATAGCCTCGCTTAGTCGCTCTCAAAGATATTTCTTCATTTTATTCGGGTTTTATATCTTTTTTTACCTTCGTTTATTCATTTTTTTTCCTGTTTTGTACATTGGTTTCTTGATTTATTTATTTTTTTACCATAGTTATCTATTTTTTATTTTTTTGTCTAAAACTAAGGTATAAAAATTAAAAACCAAGGTACAAAAAAGAAAAATTAAGAAATAAATGTACAAAAACGAAATAAAAGTAGAAACCATGGTACAATTATTTTGTTAAGAAACCGAGGTACAAAACGAGAAAAAATAATAAACAAAGGTACGAAAAGTTAATAAACTCATTTTATTCCCATGTTCACTAGTTGGATTTATTATATTGTTCTCTTAAGAACCAATTTTTTTTTAAACTGCCTTAAAATGAAATCATGGAGCTAATTAGCTTTGGTAGTGGCTAATAAATAAGTACATATTGTCTTCATCGAGACGTTTTAATTTTGAACAACAAATAATAATTTGATCCTCGATGTGCCACTTGCGAGACCATGTTCATTCAACCAACATACATTTAACATTTTTTCAGATAAATCATTCATGTCAAATTAATTTCGAAAATATACACTATTATTGGATGCTAACCTATGGAGGCTAATTTTTAATTAGTCACTTGAAATATTTGCAAATTTCAAGTGATATTCTTGTTTGATTTTACCCACTTGTCCACTTGACAACATGTACTAAAGTCATAGCCTCATGGCAATTAGGCAATAATAATCACCACATATTAAACCTACAATAATGCATATCTCAAAATTAAATATATATCTATACTATTACTTTATGTCAACATCTCTTATAAAGCCTTAAAATAACTATTTACAAAAAAAACTCTTCAATTACACAAATTGTAAATAAAATAAATATTAAATAAAACTGCTATGTTATGTTACCTGTCATCACACTTTCAAATTCATTTGTCTCTCCCCTCTTCTCTCTCCTCTTCTCTTCTATCTCTCCAATTTTTTTACTATTCCAGGTATGAAATTTTATTTTTTTTCCAATAATATTATTGTTATTAATTTATGTGATTTCAATTTTATGGTTGTCAAGTTTATATTCGATTTAATTAATATATATGAATATAGGTTATCGTCAGACCAACGCATCACGTAGACAGGTTCGCTAGTCTACTTTAATACAAACTTACAAAGTCATGAAATGTCAAAACTCATGAAATATATGCCATTTGGAGCTCCTCCTACGCAATTGGAAGTTACAGCCTCATTCAGACAAAAACAAAAAGGAAAAATGGAATTCATTATTTAGGAAAAGATAAACATTTGTCAAGATTTTAACTCGCGAAACAAACTATTGAAAGAAAATAATGTTTTATGTGGGTGAATAATCAATAACCGACGTCTTTTGGTAGACAATCAATGCGCATGTAGAAACGCTTTGTCCATGCAGTGCCGAATACTTGCCTCAGTTTCGGTGAAGAGTGTGGCTCAACTAACAGAGAAGAGTTATAGGGAATCGATTCCTCCAACACCAACGACTATATAAAAACTTGTTAGCATATTGTTTACGAGTGTTAATTTAGATGGGGAGTGCACTGTTTGTTTGCTGAGAATGACATGTCAAGTTTATGGGTGTGAGTTTAGACGTGGTGTATAAAATTTAAATATAAATAAAAGAAGAAATAAAACATTACCATGAAAAATTCATTCATTAATAATAAATGGAATCCTACTTCAACAACAAAATAAATAAATTCATGATTTAAAAATATTTTACATTTATAAGTTGTTTAACAATGAATTTAACTATTTTAAAACAATGTGTATTTATTTATGAATTAAAAACTTGTTTTAATTTTTTTTATTGAACAATTGAGCGGAAGTGGAACCAACACAGAGATAACGGGACAAGAAGTAAGAGATATAATCAAAAAACCAACATCTCGTCGCACACATAACAACAATCTGAATATATAAAATTGGTCAATTGGGTTTAGCGGTGCTTCGCCTTCCGCAAACCAAACCCTTAACACATGATATTACGAAAACCTACTGGTACCCTTGGAAATTATAATTTTCTTTTTACAAATAACCCACATGAAATATAAGTTATGCAATCAAACGATGAGTGATTATATAATCATCCTTTACAAAAAAAAAAAACCTAACCTATTTTAAGTATTTGGACGAAATGTATGTAAACTTACGAAAAGTGGTAGTTTGAGGGTTTAAAAAAATAAGTTGCTAGTTTAGAGGCCAAAATCTTAGTAAGTAAATAGATACTCAAGGGTGCAAAACCAATACTACAATACTAAACATTTTTACCGTTCATGAAGTAGAATGGCAAGGTTCCATAATTAATAGGGGTTTATTTGTAAATCACATGTACTTTTTAGGCGTTATTTTCACTTTACAGACGACAGTGTACATTGTACGATGTGGTAATTTCATATTAGTCACAATTTTGATACTTAATCACTAAAAAGTCACACATTAATGTTTGTATCCCCAATAAGTCACATTTTTTTTTTAAAATTCAACTAATTTACAAAATTGTCATTATAGCAACATAGAAATGATCATTTATCTCTTTAAAAATAAAAAAAAAACTATATATGAAAAAAAAATCGAAATTACAAAAAAAAAAATTAGCAAAAATTAAGAAAACTCACTTTTCTCAACAAAAAAATAAAATAAAATAGTTTTTTCACGAATTTTTTTCGAAATTATCATTTATCTCTTAGTAAGTAAATAGATACTCAAGGGTGCAAAACCAATACTACAATACTAAACATTTTTACCGTTCATGAAGTAGAATTGATAGGTTCCACAATTAGCAGGGATTATTTGTAAATCACATATACTTCTTAGGCGTTATTTTCACTTTAGCAACGACAGTGTACATTATACAATACAAGGTACTAACTACTAAACATCTTTTAACCCGTTTACGAAGTATAATTGGAAATTTCATAGTTAGTAGGGTTATTTATAAAACGTGTTACTTTCACTTTACATAACCATTTCTCTCTTGTTTCTCTATTACACACTCTCTTTTTCTATATATACTAGCAGACCGACCCACGTGCGTGGTACAACATATATATATATATATATATGTATTATAATAATTTCTAAAAATCGCAATAAAGGAAAATAATGCAAAAAAAAAGAGAGAGAGTGAAATTGAATACACATGGTCTGTTTTGAGAGGGAAGGGTGGTTGTATATAAAATATAATGAATGAAATGGAGAATGAGACATGGTTGATGCCAGCGAACTCAGGTTAATACATTTTCTTTTTATAATTTATTTTGTAAATAATAAATGAAGAATAATAATAATTATTTTGTAAATAATAATCAACAAAAGTTTAGCCTGTCAAATTTTACTTTTTTTCAAAAATACTCCAACTCTATTTTAATAATTACTAATGTAGCCAATCTAATTAAATAACAATTTGTCCTCACTATATTTTTCTAATTATGGATATAGACTAAATTAATTAATAATTCGTTTTAACCTGCATAACTACAATAAATGATACCAAATCTGAATATTATGTTCAAAATAAAACATATTACGATATTTATACTATTACGTGTCTCACACGCAACGCGTGTATACCTTTTACTAATATATATATATATATACATATGGACATTCGAAGACGAAGCTAGCTTATCGCCTAATCTGGTCTAATCCTGCTTAATCAACCTCTAATCACCTAATTTCGCTTAATCTACTTAATTATTAATTGCAAGTTTTTATAATTAACAGGGGGCTATTTGTAATACACCCATACTCCACAAGCTTTATTTTCACTTTATACCCGTCTCTCTCTCTCTCTCTCTCTCTCTCTCTCTCTATATATATATATATATATATATATAGATATATATATACGTATACATATACATACACATATAGATATATAGATACATATGGAGCGGCGATCGGACTACACGATCCTCCCCCAAATTCCGCCACCGGCGGAGGCGGCGGCAAACCGGCCGTCGAGCGGCAGCAGCTTTGCGGACGAGAGCTCAGTCTCGTCCTCCGATCACTATGCTGCCTATAACACCGCCTCGGCCTTGGCGAAGAGCTGGGCTCAGCAGACTGAGGAAGGATACAGGCTCCAGCTCGCACTCGCCCTCAGGCTATCCGACGATGCCACATGTGCGGACGATCCTGGGTTCCTGGATCCCTTGACTGATGACGTGGCGGGGAGGAGTGTGGGTGGGGGGTCTCCGGAGGTTCTTTCGCATCGGTTTTGGGTGAGATTTGTCACCTTTTGTTTTAATTGGGGCTGTTTTGGTAATTTATAGAATTAGCTGAACTAATTTGATAATCATTTCCCCCTCTCTCTCTCTCTCTAAATCTTATCCCTCTATATATATGTACACATACAAACAAACACACACACACACAATGGCTGAGCAAAACACCGGAAAAACCGAACCGAACCGATAGAACCGAAAAAGACCGAAAAAACGAACGAAAAAACTTCGGCTCGGTTTCGGTTTTCAATAAAACCGAACCGAAAAAGACCGAAAAAACCCGAAAAATAACCGAAAAACCGAAAACCCCCGAAACTGGACCGAAAAACCCGGTCCGGTTTGATCCAAAAAATAAAAAGACCGAAACCGAAAAATATGCTCGGTTTCGGTTTTGCTAAAAACCGAACCGAACCCAGCCCTATGACACACACACACACACACACACACACACATATATATATATATACGTAGCTGAACTTATTTGATAATCAGAAAAGTCAGTTCATTGTGTTTCTGCTCCGGAGGTGCTTTTGAATCAGTTTTGGGTAGGGATTTTGTAACCTTTTGTTTTACTTGGGGCATTTTTGGAAATATGATTGAATTAAGTGGACTAATTTGATAATTAGAGAAAACTACTATTTAAACGTTATGTTTTAATTAGGGAATTTATTGTTGATTTAGAGAAGCGAAATGTGCACTAATATGTATACATAGAGCTCTCTGGCGATGCCACCTGTGCCTGATGAGATGGCGGTACGGTCGGGAGTGTTTCCGTTCCGGAAGTGCTTTCGCATCGGTTTTGGGTAGGGGTTTTGTAACTTTTGTTTCACGTGGGGCATTTTTGGAAATCTGATTGAATTAGGTGGACTGATTTGATAATTAGAGAAAAATACTATTTAAACGTTTTGTTTTAATTAGGGAATTTATTGTTGATTAAGAGAAGCGAAATGTGCACTAATATGTATACATAGAGCTCTCTGGCGATGCCACCTGTGCCTGATGAGATGGCGGTACGGTCGGGAGTGTTTCCGTTCCGGAAGTGCTTTCGCATCGGTTTTGGGTAGGGGTTTTGTAACTTTTGTTTCACGTGGGGCATTTTTGGAAATCTGATTGAATTAGGTGGACTGATTTGATAATTAGAGAAAAATACTATTTAAACGTTTTGTTTTAATTAGGGAATTTATTGTTGATTTAGAGAAGCGAAATGTGCACTAATATGTATACATAGAGCTCTCTGGCGATGCCACCTGTGCCTGATGAGATGGTGGTACGGTCGGGAGTGTTTCCGTTCCGGAAGTGCTTTCGCATCGGTTTTGGGTAGGGGTTTTGTAACTTTTGTTTCACGTGGGGCATTTTTGGAAATCTGATTGAATTAGTTGGACTGATTTGATAATTAGAGAAAAATACTATTTAAACGTTTTGTTTTAATTAGGGAATTTATTGTTGATTTAGAGAAGCGAAATGTGCACTAATATGTATACATAGAGCTCTCTGGCGATGCCACCTGTGCCTGATGAGATGGCGGTACGGTCGGGAGTGTTTCCGTTCCGGAAGTGCTTTCGCATCGGTTTTGGGTAGGGGTTTTGTAACTTTTGTTTCACGTGGGGCATTTTTGGAAATCTGATTGAATTAGGTGGACTGATTTGATAATTAGAGAAAAATACTATTTAAACGTTTTGTTTTAATTAGGGAATTTATTGTTGATTTAGAGAAGCGAAATGTGCACTAATATGTATACATAGAGCTCTCTGGCGATGCCACCTGTGCCTGATGAGATGGCGGTACGGTCGGGAGTGTTTCCGTTCGGGAAGTGCTTTCGCATAGGTTTTGGGTAGGGGTTTTGTAACTTTTGTTTTACTTGGGGCTGTTTTGGAAATTTGATTGAAGTAGCTGGACTAATTTGAGAATTAGAGAAAACTCCTGTTTAGGAGTTTTGTTTTAGTTAGGTATATATTGCTTTGCGGACGAGAGCTCGAGCTCTCTCTCCTCCTGCAATCACTACGCCGCCTATAACACCGCCTCTGCATCGGCAAAGAGCTGGGCTCAGCGGACGGAGGAGAGCTACAGGCTCCAGCTTGCACTCGCTATCAGGCTATCCGGCGACGCCACATGTGCAGATGATTGTAATTTATTGGATACCCTGCCCCTTGATGACGTGGCAACACAATCTACCGCTTCGGAGGTGCTTTCTCATCGGTTTTGGGTAGGTGATTTGGTTTAATAACTAATTAGGTAATTTTTTGCGATTTTAGTTAGATAGGCCGACTTATTAGATAATCTGAATATTCGGTTGTTATGTGTTTGGCATCTGCTTTTTTGGGTCAAAAACCTGTTTTAATAATCATGAGAAAAAAGCTTGCTTCAGAGTATGTGTAGTATGTACCTGATGACATGGCGGTACGGGTGTGAGAGGGGGCGGTTCCGGAGGTACTTTCACATCCGTTTTGGTTGAGATTTGAAACTTTTGTTTTGGTTGGGGCATTTTTGGAAATTTGGTTGAATTAGCTAGACTAATTTGAGAATTAGAGAAAACTCCTGTGTTAGGAGTTGTTTTAGTTAGGTATTTATTGCTTTGCGGATGAGAGCCCAGTCTCCTCCTCCGATCACTACGCTGTCTATAACACCGTCTTTGCCTCCGCGAAGAGCTGGGCTCAGCAGGCCGAGGAGAGCTACAGGCTCCAGCTCGCACTCAGGCTATCGGACGACGCCACATGTGCGGATGATCCTGGGTTTTTAGATCCCGTGCCCGATGACATGGCGGTACGGACTGAGGGTGTTCCTAGTGATGCTCCGGAGGTGCTTTCACATCAGTTTTGGGTGAGTTTTGTGACTTTTTGTATTACTTGGGGTAATTTTGTACGGTTTATTGAAGTGGCGGACTAATTTGATAATCAGAAAAGTCTGTTCACTGTGTTTCTATTCCAGAGGTGCTTTTGCATTGGTTTTGGGTAGGATTTTTGTTACTTTTGTTTTATATAGGGTTGTTGTGGTAATTTTTGGAATTATCTGGGCTAAAGTGAGAATCAGAGAAAATTCAGTTCATTCTGATTTGGAAATGTGATTAAATTGGCTGACTTTATGAGAATTAGAGAAAACTCCTAAATACTAGGAGTTTTGATACTTTTGATTTACTTGGGGATATTTTGGAAATTTGATTGAATTAGCTGGACTAATTTGATAATTAGAAAAAAACCCTTCTATTTAGTAGTTTTGTTCTGTTTAGGGATTTATTGGGATTTGAAATAGATAAGCTGACTTATTCTGATAATAAGAAAAGTCGGTTATTGTATTATTGTTACTCTAATTTATCTCCATAGTGATCTCATTGTTGTATGTAGTGTAAAAACATTAGGGCATTTTTTGTTGATTTAGAGAAGCAAAATATACCCTAATTTGATTACATACTGTATATATAGCTATAGGAAGCAGCTTCGCCGACGAGAGCTCAGTCTCCTCCTCTGATCACTACGCCGCCTTTAACACCGCTTCGGCGTCGGCAAAGAGCTGGGCTCAGCAGACCGAGGAGAGCTACAGGCTCCAGCTGGCACTCGCGTTGAGGCTATCCGACGAGGCCACGTGTGCCGGCGATCTTGGGTTTTTAGATCCCCTGCCTGGCGACGTGGCAGAGAGGGAAGTTGGGGGGTTTCCGGAGGTGCTTTCACATCGGTTTTGGGTAGGTTTTTGTTACTTTTTGGTTTGCTTGGGGTAAATTTGGAAATTTATTGAAGTAGCTGGACTAATTTGAGAATTAGGACAAACCTTCTATATAGTAGTTTTGTTCTGTTTAGGGACTTATTGGGATTTGAAATAGATAAGCTGACTTATTCTGATAATAAGAAAAGTCGATTATTGTATTATTGTTACTCAGTTACTCTAATTCATCTCCATAGTGATCTCATTGTTGTCTATGGTGTAAAAACATTAGGGCATTTTTTGTTGATTTAGAGAAGCAAAATATCCCCCAATTTGAATAGATACTATATATATATAGCTATAGGAAGCAGCTTCGCTGACGAGAGTTGAGTCTCCACCTCCGATCACTACGCCGCCTATAACACCGCTTCGGCCTCGGCAAAGAGCTGGGCTCAGCAGACGGAGGAGGGATACAGACTCCAGCTCGCACTTGCCCTCCGGCTATCGGACCACGCCACGTGTGCGGACGATTGTAATTTCTTGGATCTCGTGCCTGGTGACGTGGCGGGGGTGTCTCCGGATGTCTTTCACATCGATTTTGGGTGAGATTTGTTACTTTTGTTTTAATTGGGGGTGTTTTGGAAATTTATAGAATTAGCTGGTCTAATTTGATAATTAGACTAGTCGGTTCATTCTGTTTTTGATAATTAGTCGGTTCATTCTGTTTCTATTCCGCAGGTGCTTTCACATCGGTTTTGGGTGAGATTTGTTACTTTTTGTTTTGCTTGGGGGTGTTTTGGAAATTTGGTTGAATTAACTGGACTAATTTGATAATCATCTCCCTCTCTCCCTCTCTCTCTCTCTCTCTATATATATATATGTATGTATATATATATACGACACATTATATAGCTGGACTTGTTTGTCAATTAGAGAAAACTCCCATTTAGGAGTTTTGTTTTAATTAGTGACATATTATGATATTTATTAGATAAGCTGACTTGTTTAATAATTAGGGAAGTTGGATATTGTTCTCCTAGTAAGTCACAAAAATTGTGTCAGAATTGATTCCTGAATTTTCTGAAAGAAAGAATAATGCATTGGTGGAGCTTGCCTTGCTGTTTTACTGGGTTTTCAGAAAAAGTGGATTCGCGCCTTAGTGTTGTTATAGACTGTTGGAGTACTTTGTTTAGTATGTTGTTTTTGCTTTTTCTAAACTGCTACTGCCATTCTAATAAGATTGTATATATAGATTGACATATGACGTCTAACAATTTTCCTCGTTGCAGTTATCCAAACGTCTAACAATTTAGTTATCTAAATTTGCACCATCCAACATCCTATTTGGAATCTATGCTTATGATTTTTCTCCTTTTTCCCGTGTCATAAAAATATACTGTATTGACATTTAGCTTCGACTGGTTTAATTAATTAATAAATCTACCATGCATCAGGTGAACGGGTGCCTATCATACTCTGACAGAGTTTCTGACGGTTTCTATTTAATTCATGGGATGGATCCCTACATATGGAGTGTGTGCACTGATATACAAGAAAATGGACGGATCCCTTCAATTAATTCACTAAAGGCCATCAACCCCAGAACAGACTCATCAATTGAAGTAGTCATTATTGATAGATTTAGCGATCCTAGCTTACGAGAATTGCAGAATAGGATGCAAAGTGTCTCCAACAGTTGTATCACTACACAAGAAGTTGTGGACCAGCTTGCGAAAATTGTTTGCAATTGCATGGGGTAGGTTTTTTGGCATATGGTAGTAGGTGAATTGTAAATAACCCTTGTATACATGGGTGGTTTGCAAATAACCTCCACATACTTCAGATACTTACAATTTAACCACATGTACTTTATTAGTTCTGCAGCCAACCCATGTCCGAATAAAATTAAATAAATTTTCCCTTGGTTTGCCGTCTGGTACTAATTTTTTTTTGTTTCATGTATATTGTCGATATCTATGCGGTGTAAGCAGTGAAACACGGTTTGGCACTATATCTTTGCAAGAACCTACTTTTCTGCTTTCATAGATTCTTTTAGGTAAATTTGCATAAAGTGACTTTTTCAAAATGACAACACTCTTAGACGCATATTTATAAACAAAAGAAAAAAGTCTTAACTCAAGACAAAGAACTGAAGAGTTGTACAAATCTAAAATTGGATGTGGGGCTGATTGAAACACTTATATAGTACATTGGGTCTATTTGCAAAACACCAACAGTACATTTTTTTTTTCATTTCGCCATTATTTTTTGTTGGTTAATGGTAAGTAAAAACATTAAAACTTATGTATATAACTAAGTTCTATTGCTGCCACAAGGGGTGTTGCTTCGACTGGAGAAGATGTCTTTGTTCCTATTTGGAAGGACTGTTGCAACAGCCTTAAGGAATGCTTAGGATCCGTTGTGATTCCTATTGGAAGCCTTTCAGTTGGTCTTTGCAGGCATCGTGCTCTACTTTTTAAAGTATGCTTATTCAGTTAAACTTAAAATTTTTTTATCAAGACCTTGAGTATTTGTTTTTATTTTTTTCAGTTTTGAAATATGCAGGTGCTGGCTGACTCAATTGATTTACCTTGCCGTATTGCCAAGGGTTGTAAATATTGTTCTAGAGGTGACGCTGCCTCTTGTCTAGTGCGAGTTGATGTAGACAGGTAACATTTTTACAATATTGAAAACTTCTAACGATTCATACTAAGACCTTGCTTGGTTGCGGCTAGTAAGCTCAGCTAATTATATATTTGAAAAGTTGTGCTGTTAATGGCTGACGAGCTTAAGAGCCGACCTTGCCTGTTTTTTCTGGCCTGAATGGGCTAGAATCTCTAAAAGTGCTTAAAAGTTGCATCCAGACAAGCCCTAACCTTTTCATTTGAATATTGCATTCTGATAATGTGGTCATTGAATGATCATTAGAGGTGCGCTGCACCAGGTTGAAGTTATTCTTATTTGGGTCATGTATCGATTTCTGGCCTTTCAGCAGTCTCTTTTGTGTAAAAGTTGCTGTTTAGTTTTTTTATGAATTCAAAAGATGAACTATGGTAAAGGTTATAGGGAAATACTGTTACTTGTCTGGGTTAGATTTAGATTTTTTCTGTTACAACTTATAATCTAGCGTATTCGTGAGCAATTATATGTCAGTTTTATCCCGATCTTCAAAACTAGCTGTAACAATTTTTTTCTTCTTAAAGTAGGAGTATAATTACCGAAAATTGAAAAGGTGGAAACTAACTGATGTAACTGAGAGCGACCTAAGAGTTTAATAAAATATATGAAATAACGTAAAGTGAGACGATCATTCTCTTAATGACAATTAAAGTTACATGTTATAAGAGAAATCAGTAGAATCGACTAGGAAAATAGAGAGTGGAGGAAAGAAAGGGGATACACCCTAAATCCATAGCGTGCCTTGAATTGGACTCAAGGAGAACTATGAAGAAGAAAAAAATTGCGAAATCCTGGAGTGATAGAATAAAAAATTGCCAGAAACTGTTTTTATTTTGTTCCTGATCTCCATTAATCTGTCAGCATAGCCTTTATATTCAGATAAACTGCTTACAACTGGAAAATATTCAGAAACTACTGCCTATCATCCAGAAGTAACACCTTCTTACGGATTTGCCAGGGAGTTTCTTGTTGATTTAATGGGGAAACCGGGTTTTTTATCTGCACCTGATTCTGTATTAAATGGCCCTTCTACAATCTCAGTTTCTACCCCATTGCGGTTCCCAATATTCAATCAAGTTGAACCTTCAGTTGATTTCAAGTCGCTGGCGCAAAAGTATTTCTCGGATTGTCAAGTTCTGGATATAATATTCAGCGATTCTTCTACAGGTTATCTCTATAAACCCATTTGGTCCTTTTTATCTATTTAAAATCATCTCGTAACTTAGCTACAAACCATATTATGGGGCTTGAACCTGGAACATCCGCCAAAGTACCAATATTTCCCTTTGGTTGTCTTCATTCCTTGATATTTTTTATAGAAGGATATGCATATAGCGTTTCCAGCTTAATGGGAGTATGTGCCAGTACCAATATATTTTTCTTGGGTGTCTTTGATCCTTTCTGTTATGTATAGAAGAGTATACAAAATGATGGTACTAGCTCTTTGGTAATTTCTGACAGTGATATTGTGCCCGATACATTTGGTCTAAATTCTAATATGATTCAAGAAAATGGAATAAAATTGGAACTTTACAAATATTAGAAAGTGATTATGTTCTAGTCTAGTTATTTATACATGAGGAGACTAGAATCTGAAAGTTGAACAGTTCATTGCATATTTGATATACCAAATAGAAGAGAACTTGTGGGAACGCGATCACCCAGAAGAAGTGATTGACTACCCATCTCATAGTTTATTAGTTTTTTGACCCACCTCTTATGGACTAAGATGCATGAATTTTGTACATTTTGTTCAATACTGTTTTTTAATAAATTAAATACATTCTTACACTTTAAGAAAAATAAAGAGATAAATAATTTCCATATCTTAGCACTATCATAATATCCTAAATTGTCAAAATTGACTGTATAGATGTACTGGTTATCCAGTCACATAGTGCCTTACTTCTTATTAAGGAACTTTATTGATTCGGTTAGACTTCATCCTATATTAGCTATGCAGAAAAAGATACATGTCCATGTATTTGCATTTTGTTTGGAACTCCTGACTATGGTTGCTTTTGCGTTTTATAAAAGTAGATACTTATGATAATCAAACAGTTTATCTTCCTTGTATGCATTTTAATCATTTGTTGCGGAGTTGTAATATTAGTGATGAACGTCATAGGTGTTGCTTTTGACGGAGATGCTGCTGAAATTCCTCAATTACCCTTGGGTGCCTTAGCAAACCCTCATTATAGTGACTTTCCACCTTATGTTGATGGTAGCCATTTGGTATCAGCTAAATCAAATCAAGATCTTTCTCTTGATGTGGAAGATCTAGATATCCCATGGAGAGACCTTGCTTTGAAAGAGAGGATAGGATCAGGTAAATATAAAATCTCATATTTAAGAACCTTCGAGCAAAGTTTCAGGAGATACCATCACTTGACTTGTGATGCTGTTTTCCTAGTGTTCGAAAAAATGTTCCCCTTCATTTATTATTTTTTATTACCTGAAGCCTTCCTACTTTTCCTTTGGGAAAATGTCACTTTTGTACACCAACCTTCTTCTTTTTAGCATGTAGTAGACCATACTACTAAATTTCACAATTTAGAGACTAATCTACAGAAAATTGAACAATTAGTACACTGGTGTTTTAAAGTTCAACTCAAAAGAACTCGTATGTATTGAATGCTCGTTCATACTCGTCTACTAAGCACCAACATTCACAAAATAAAAAAATTAATATGCCATCCTTAAAATTTAAACTCAACAAATTTGATAATTTGGTTTACAATGAGATATTTTTCCTTTTAGGGAGTAATATCTAACATTGTGACGAATTGGTGCATTTTCAGGTTCCTTTGGAACTGTTCATCGCGGCGATTGGCATGGATCGGTAAATACTAGTATGAAACTCTAGTTGTAAATTACTTGGTGAGTGTTCTTGATATACTAAATAGTTGATTTTCTTTTCAGGAGGTTGCTGTCAAGATTCTTATGGATCAAGACTTGCATCCTGGACGGTTGGATGAATTCTTGCGGGAGGTGCGTAGAAACTATTTTCTTATGTTTCTTTTCTTTCCAATTTCCTACTGCTAAGTCTATACCAACTTTTCTAGGTGGCTATCATGAAACGTTTACGGCATCCAAATATTGTGCTTTTCATGGGCGCTGTTACTCAACCCCCAAATTTGTCCATCGTTACAGAATATTTATCAAGGTTTGGCATGTCCTTTTTGAATTACCAAACCATTGGTGATGACACATAATTTTTTGAGGTCCATTTCATTTGAGTGTTGTCAATTTTACCACTTTGGTTATTTTTTATATGCAGAGGTAGTTTATATAGGCTTTTGCATAAACCTGGTTCAAAAGAAGCTTTAGACGAAAGGCGAAGATTGAGTATGGCTTATGACGTGGTATGCATTTGTGCCAGTTTTTTTTCTTCATAAAAAGTGGTCATATGGCCAACAATAACAGACTTTAAACGACTATTATTGACTTTCTACAGGCTAAAGGAATGAATTATCTTCATAACCGTAATCCTCCTATCGTTCACCGAGATTTAAAGTCTCCAAATCTTTTAGTTGATAAAAAGTATACGGTAAAGGTGAGAAGACTTGTTGAGCATTAAATAGCTCAGTCTTTCGCATGTTACTTTTCCTGTTCTCCATGGTGTTTATTAGGATGCCCAGTGTACATGATTTGATATTTATGGAAAAATTGACGTTCTTTGTAATTTATTTGATTACTTCTACTACAAGCTAAGCGGGGGATATTTTAGTATAAGAGCAAGTACTTAAGCACCATTATTTGATCAGTAGTGTGTTTTATTCACTCGTGTAATGGGTTTTTAAACATATTCTTGCAGTTCTAGACGTTACTTGGCTAGTTTGTTTCAAGGATTTCATTTTTTAGATGAGCAAATATATTTGCCTCGTTAGTAGATGATTCTTCTAAACTCACATCAGTTGTACATTTATGAATCATGAATTATCTGACTCCATTAATAAAGAAAATATCATTTAATCTCGTGGACGAGACCGTAGTAGGATACTATGTTAAACACACTTGTTATTTAATGTTATTTTCTTCGTAATATTCTCACCACATAATGTGTAAATAGTTAGGAGACATGATTGATATTTTTCTTTTCTTTTCTTTTCCTTCCATCAACCAGATATGTGATTTTGGCCTTTCCCGTTTAAAAGCAAACACCTTTTTATCATCAAAGACTGCAGCAGGAACTGTAAGTTCCATTTATGTTTTGCCTTTCAATTTAACCACTTTTTAAAATGTATTTTACTTAGCTTTCGTCATTACTAAATGTTCTTTATTTTTTTATATATTCTAGCCTGAGTGGATGGCACCAGAAGTATTCCGTGATGAGCCCTCAAATGAAAAGTCAGATGTATATAGCTTTGGCGTAATATTGTGGGAACTTGCAACATTATTACAACCTTGGGGAAATTTAAACCCAGCACAGGTTTGAATCTTCATTTTACTTGTTGTATAGTCTATATTCTGGATAGATGTTAGGGGGTTTTGTTAACTGCACTGGATTTGTTAGTTGTTGGGACAGCTTTAAGTAAGCACTAGTTAATAAATGTTGTATTCTTTTCTTCTAACAATATCAAGGGAGCTGATCTGACCTGGAGCTTGCTGCAACCTAGCTTGTGTCATACTTTCTATCGTTCCCCATCTAATTGTTTGCATGTACTGGTAGTGTCCCTGGAATTCCCAAACCACTTGTTATCTAGCAACTAGTTTGTTGCAATCCTAATTTATTACTGGATTACTCGTATATTTTTGGCGCTTAATCAACTTCCATGACCTCAGTTGACCTCACGATACAATGATAATACTGAAAACTTCCAGATAGAATAGTATTGATGTCCAGATTTTGATAAATTTATGGTTCTTTTATTGATTCAGAATTTAGCCTGCTTACTTAAGATTCTGGTAAATTTCTCTGTAAGATCAATAAAATGTTTGCCATTTTCTCAGGTTGTAGCAGCAGTAGGTTTCAAAGGAATGAGGCTTGAGATTCCTCCAACATTAAATCCTGAAGTAGCAACTATAGTTGAAGCTTGTTGGGCCAAGTGAGCTGCTATTCTTCTTGTTATAACATATGATTTGGTGCAACTTCCAAAAGCTTCTTTCTGCTAATTTAGTTTTTTTCTGGAAATACAGTGAGCCACGAAATCGGCCTTCATTTGCGAGTATTATGGAGTCTTTGGGAGCTTTGATTAAAAAGCTAACTCCCCAACCAGTTCGTGAAGATAGTCATTTGCTTAGATAACGCTTATTCATTTAAGGTTTGTAGCTCTCACTAATCTTTTTAAATTGCTCTCATTGAATCTGCATTTGTTGACTTTTATGCTTATTTTTAGGTTATTGTTTAAGAACTGTTTTTTTTTTTTAAACTAAGGGGAGGTAAATCAAGGACCTTGCAACATGACAATATAGTGTAGCTTTAATCTTTTGAGTATTCTGTATCTCGCAGATAGTAGGCATATATATGTCTCTACTTAACTATTTATAGCAGTTTTGACAAGTGCCCTTTTGTGAAATTGCAGTCTTTATGTATTGTCGCAATAATGCTGGATCATCATGGACAATTTCACAAATAATTTGCTGTTTTTGTTGTACGCGTATGTTGAAACCATTATTACTTATTCTTTGCTGATTAACTTATACAGCAATTGACATTACCTTGCTTCCTTTATATGGTATAGACTGAAGGTAAAGGGTGTCATAATGAAATGTAGGATTGTAATAACAGAAAAAAACCCATTTTTTTGTGTCATTACTAGTTATCAATTATGCCACCATCTCTATTTTATTTAGTCAATCCTTTTGAAAGGACATTTAATAATTACTGATTGCGTGGAAACGAGACTCGTTCTAGGTTTGAAATTCTTAATTCCAATTACATTATCTCCTGCAGGATCATTTTTGTACATATCATCCAATTCACATTGAGTTAGGAAAATCGGATTCTGCCCAACCAAAGAAGTCACAGGAGATGCCTTACCTTTTCCCTTGCTTATGTATATACTTTTTTTCACCCAAAATTTTGTGTGCCGTCAATCTCTCGGTGTTCATTCATGTTAATTTATGATGCAATCTCTTTGCTTATAGTTTTGTATACGACAATCACTGGGTGGAAAATCATTTAATCAGCTTCTATCAACTTACAGACACTATACTGTACCCATAACTTTGTATGCAGTTATCTGAAGGTTCTTTTGAAAAAAATGCCCCTTTTCCGGTTAAACATTCAAATATTCTAATTATATCTGCGGACTTGCTGAATTTAGAGTCATTTAATTGTCAAGTTGATATTTTGATAGATAGAAATAATTTATGCTATATAAAGGGGGAACTATTGTCTGGTACCAAATGCTGAACCAACTGTTAGAAAATATATTTTTTGTCATTGTTTTCTTTACGTTTTGATAAGTTTGTTAGCAAATGCAGGGTTAGATTAAAATTTGACGGCTGAATACATTGTACAAAAAATGATGTTTAAATATTTATTTTAAATTTCTTTTCATTCAGTCATCAAACTGTAATATGAAGGCTTGATTTCTGCCAATAATAATTCCCTATCAGTTGAAAATATATAAACTTTTCATGTATTAATACTGTTCCTTATGTCGGAACTTTCAAGCAACAATTTTAGAATCCTTAAACCTCATTTTCCATAATTTCGGAAGAAATTTCATCGAACATATTTGTTTAACCATTATTGTTATGGCATGTGTTTCCTAAATTTTGTGCAACCAAAATATGTTCCCCAATGAATATAAGGAATTATTTTGATTCCTTGAATATCTCTTTACTTGTCCAACTCTCTCTTACTCAACATGTCAAATTATAAACAAGAAAAAATCAATAGAAATAATCGAAGGCAAATGATAAATGCGAAAACTCAGTGTTTCAGTAGTATAGAACTTAAAAAATTTCAGGATTGTGTGAACTAATATTTTTCAATTCCGTTACATGAATCGAACAAAAATCCTAATTAGTAAACAAACCAAACATTTATTTTTACTTTCTGTACATGAAACTAATGACGAATTGGAGACCAAAACATCTGATAAAATAGTGTATAAGAAGGATAAGTTATTACTGTTAGAAATATACTAAAATGCAGGTTTGTTTTTTGGATTGTGTTTAACAATGTTTTAATTTGATTTATTAAATGATAATATTATAAGTAATTATTATTTAGCATTATTGATTGAATGACTAAATAAGTTTATTTTATTTCATTTAGTAAATGGTCTAATGTGTAAAGTATAGATTACACTGTTGGACTGTCGGTTCTAATGGAATATAAGTTACATGCTTACAACTTTAAATGAAAATTTATAAATAATTGGTAAAATTGTAGTACGTGTGGTTTTAATATGTCTGTCTTGACTAAAGATAATGATTTAGTTCCAACTACATTTAATAGTACAATTTGTGTGTATTAAACAGTACTATTACGAATACCTACCTTAGCCTATATATATAAGGCATCTTCTTGGTAGAAAATAAGTTTTTGATAACTATATTTTCGAGTCAGAGAGAGAGAGAGCTCACACTCTTTCAAGGAGTAAAATGCTACATTTGATCTATTCCATCTCACAAACGTCATCTGTACCCTTCTTATATTTGGTATGATCTAAACATATACACTAAAACTATATTTAAGTTTGATAATATATATATACATACTAAATCTAAGATTATGTACACGTTTTTTCCGTTGTGCTTCCTAGTTTTCTATCCATGACGGGATATGTGAAGGGACAAGGGGTGCCAGACTATACATTTAGTATAGTTTGAAAAACTATCTCTGTGGTACCATTGGATTCTTACAGTCTGTGGGCCCTTCTGTTGATCCAATGGTGCCACAGAGGAGAGTTTTTCAGACTATACATTTAGTATAATCTGGCTCCCCCTGTGTATGTGAAGTGTACAAATGTAGCTGTTTTACTTTACTAGTACAGAGTGTAGCACTCCTGATTTTTCAGATACATATACATATATACTGTCAGACTTAATAATAAAAAAATCAACATCGTATTTTTGTTATTAAAATTGATACATACCAATGTAGCATCATTAACCAACCAAATTAAACACAAATAATAAAAAAGCTAAAATCATATAGCTGTTGTAATACAACTATTAGCTAGGTATTTAGGGAGACAGAAGTAGAGAGAGGGGAGAACAGTATGATATTTATTTATGAATGAATATGAATGTGTGATAAATTACAAGACCCCTAGCCCTCTTTATATAGATAGAGGGGTAGGGTTAAAAGCCCATTTGGGCCCAATAAGTAAAAGCCCAATAAGAGTCCAATAATCTTACAACACTCCCCCTTTGGACGTCTTGAATTCTTCGTCTTCATGCAGTCGATCTGAGTCGAGTTCATTCGCAGTGCTAAACACATAAAAACCTTAGGGCCGGAAAACCCAGTGTGGGACAAAACCGGTACCTAGGAGAAATTGTGTAGCCGAATGATATAAGCCGAAATATCATGTAAGTAACTAACCACAAAACAGTGTGCCTCATCAAAACCTTGCCAGAGCAAACCCAATGGGAAAATCTCTGATCGAAGGAAAAAAAAAGTGCAACAGTGGTAGTAGTAGGGGATCAACCACCAAACAGGTGCCTCATCAAAACCTTGCCAGAGTAAACCCAGTGGGAAAAAACTCTGGTCGAAGGACAAAAGAGTACACAGTGGTAAGAAGTATACGACAGGATACTCCCCCTGATTTCGGCAATCCTTAGTGATATAACAGGGAACGTGTCTCGCTAAAAACCTTGTCAAGGAAAACCCAGTGGGAAAAACCTTGTACTAAGGACAAAAAGAGTACACATGCATACAACAGGATGCTCCCCCTCACTTGCACACGACAGGGTGCGAGGATTTCGACTCTGACATAAAATGTCGCTCTAAGGTAGCTCAGATAGCCTACGTAGGCCAATCGCCCGTACGTGCTTCTGAAAAGAATGCTTTGGCAGTGACTTGGTGAACAAGTCAGCGTGGTTATTCTCTGAACCAATATGCTTCACTTCAATCTTTTGAAGCGTTTGTTGTTCATGTGTGAAGAACAACTTTGGCGCAATATGCTTAGTGGCATCACCTTTGATATAACCATGTTTCGCTTGATCAATCACAGCGGTGTTGTCCTCATAAATAACAACTGGTTCATCATGATCGTAAGCTAGATCACAGGTGCTTCGAATATGGCCAATAACTGCTCGAAGCCAGACACACTCTCTAGTCGCCTCATAGAGCGCGAGTAGCTCGGAGTGGTTAGTCGAAGTGGCCACTAGAGTCTGTTTACGAGACCTCCAGGATATCGCCGTGTTCCCAATGGTAAAGACATAACCAGATTGGGAACGTCCCTTGTGCGGGTCTGATAAGAAACCAGCATCGGCATAGCCGACAAGGGTTGCGTTATTTCGAGGATCAATGGAGCTAGATCCACTCGACGCAAAGGGATAGAATAAGCCCATGTCCGTAGTACCTCTAAGGTAACGGAAAATGTCTTTTATGCCAGTCCAGTGGCGGCGTGTTGGCGCGGTGCTGTGTCGAGCTAGACAATTCACAGCAAACGAGATGTCCGGTCTAGTACATTGAGCCAAGTACAATAGTGCGCCTATTGCACCCAGATATGAACACTCAGGGCTCAATATTTCTTCATCGTCCTCCTTTGGACGGAAGGGGTCCTTATTAATGTCTAGAGAGCGGACGACCATGGGAGTAGAGGATGGCTTAGCGTCACTATGACTAAAGCGCCTCAACACCTTTTGGGTGTAGTTTTCTTGATGGACTAAAATTCCATCTGTACGGTGCTCGATCTGCAGGCCGAGGCAATACCGTGTCTTCCCAAGATCTTTCATCTCAAATTCCTTCTTCAGGATTTCAGCAGTTTCGAACAACTCTTTCGAGGTTCCTATGAGATTCATATCATCTACATAGACTGCGATAATCGCATATCCTGAAGTGGATTTCTTTATGAACACGCATGGGCATAGTTCATTATTAACATATCCCACGCCGATCAAGTATTCACTTAGACGGTTATACCACATCCGTCCGGATTGTTTCAATCCATATAGTGATCGTCTCAGTCTAATCGAGAACGTGTTCCGTGGCCGGGAACTACTTGATTCAGGCAACTTAAGTCCATCAGGGACTCTCATGTAAATCTCTGTGTCCAGATCCCCGTAGAGATATGCTGTGACCACATCCATGAGCTGCATATTCAGTTTTTCGGAAACTACTAAACTGATTAAGTAGCGGAACGTTATAACGTCCATTACGGGAGAATACGTCTCATCGTAATCAATTCCAGGGCGTTGAGAGAAACCTTGCGCCACAAGGCGAGCTTTGTATCTAACAATCTCATTATTCTCATCACGCTTCCTTACGAAAACCCATTTATGACCAACTGGTCTAACATTGGGCGGTGTTGGAGCGACAGGTCCAAACACCTTTCGTTTCGTTAAGGAATCCAATTCAGCCTGGATTGCTTGTTTCCATTGAGGCCAGTCCGTTCTTCGCTGACACTCAGCAACGGTACGAGGTTCCATGTCATCATTGTTCATAATGTCAGTGGCCACTGCGTATATGAACACATCATCGATGACAGTCTCGTTTCGCTTCAAAATATCGTCTAAACTAGTATAATCGACAGATATTTCGAGGTTATCATGATGATTAGGAACTGGTGTTTCATCTGGAACACGCTCCTCTAATACATCACCGTGATCCTTAATGATCTCGTGTGGCAAAACAGATGCGACAGGATTTCTCCTCTTTCGAGGCAGAACATCCTTGGAATCGGACGGCCTTCCTCTTTTTTTCGGAAGGGCGGCGGACTGAACGGCCGACGGCAGCGTTCTTTGCTCGGTGGGTACAACCGGAGCAACGTGTTCAACCGGAACACGGCGTCTCACTGGGACGTCTATCCTTGCAGGCACATTTGCAGCAGGTATATGTGATCTCGTGACATTCGCTAGGTCATTAAATGCGTCTGGTATTTGATTTGCAACATTTTGCAGACCTAGGATTCTCTGCACTTCCTTATCACTATGTGCAGTTGGGGGATCTAGATGAGACATAGTGGGTACATGCCACGTTAATTCACGTCGTTCCTTATCAACGTTAACGTGCATTTCTCCCCCTAACGACGGGAAGAGTGTCTCATCAAAGTCACAATCCGCATGTCTAGCGGTAAAGAGATCGCCTGTCAAGGGCTCTAAATAGCGTATTATGGACGGGGATTCATAACCGACATATATGCCCCGTCGTTTCTGAGGTCCAAATTTGGAACGCTTAGGCGGCTCAATTGGAACATTGACTAAACACCCAAACACGCGTAAATGTGAGACATCGGGCTCATATCCAGTTACCAACTGGTACGCAGATAGTGGTTGGGTGGCCATGGGCCTCAGACGGACCAACGCAGCAGCATGCAAAATGGCATAGCCCCACGCAGAAATAGGAAGTTTGGTGCGCATAACCAAAGTCCTAGCAATCATTTGCAATCGCTTAATGAAAGCTTCTGCAAGGCCGTTTTGGGTATGAACATACGCAACTGGGTGTTCAAGATTAATTCCCAAAGTCATGCAATAGTCATCGAAAGTTTTCGATGTAAACTCCGCGGCATTATCAAGTCTAATAGACTTTATCAGATAATCCGGATGATGAGCCCTCAATTTAATGATCTGGGCTAGGAGTTTTGGAAACGCTGCGTTTCTTGTGGACAACAAAGCTACGTGTGACCATCTTGTCGATGCATCAACCAAAACCATGAAATATTTAAATGGTCCGCAAGTTGGTTGGATAGGTCCACAAATATCTCCTTGAATTCTTTCAAGGAATTGGGAAACCAATTTCGTAGGTTTCACACGAATTGGTTTGAGATTAGTCTTTCCAATCGAGCATGCTTGGCATCGGCTTTTCGGATTAATCACGAAATTCTTTCCTCCAAGAGGATGCCCATGAGATGCGTTCATCGTTCGAAGCATCGTATTTTGACCCGGGTGTCCCAGCCGGTCATGCCATAGCATAAAAGTGCTCTCATCAATCGGCGCCCGCCGAATGATTAGATTGCTTTCAAAGTTTTGGATTGTAGTAACATACAAACCACTTGAAAGACATCTCAACTTCTCCAGAATACGCTTTTGGTCGTATTGAGTGGAGGTAATGTGAAGGTATTCAATACCATTTTCACGAGCAGTTTCAAGATGAAACTTATTTTCTCGTATATCCTTAAAGCTCAACAAGGTACGACTGGACCTCGGAGAATATAAGGCCTCAGATACTTCAACAGGAGTACCATTTGACAACGTGAATTTAGCTTTACCAAAGCCTTCAACAAGGGTCGACGGGCCCGAAATTGTTGTTACTGAGGTTACTTTAGGCGTAAAGTTGATAAAAAACGATTTATCTTTTAAGATAGTATGTGTAGTGCCACTATCAACCAGACAATCAACTGCCCCACAATACATGCCTAAAAGTAAAATAATTTAAAGTCGGTCACACGAATAAAAGGAATTGCTCAATGAAATAACTTTAAATTATACGAGAAATGTTCAAAACATTATCCATAAAACAAACCATAATCCAAAAGAAATGAACAATATCCAAAGGAAAAAACATAATCCGAAATGGAATTGAAATAACATAATCCAGGAGCAAAACAGCTCAATTATTAAAAGAAACGAAGAAAAAAAACTTTATTCTTCCATGTGAGCCTCAAAGTCAGGGGTCTCAAGGGTTTCTTTTGCACTAGCTTCAATCATGTTGGTTTCGACCCTTCTACCCTTGTGGTAGTTTTCGACTTCTTGGGGAGTTGCCCTACAAGTCCTTTGCATATGACCATTTCCACCACATTTATAACACAGAGTTGGCATAGCGGACGGATCTCTTGCTTTGGGACGACTGGCCCGATTGTTCCTACCACCACGAGACTGCCTAGGAGGAGCCACAGGTCCTCGGTTCGGACGATTGTCCAAACCTCGCTTGGCTGGACGAGCATTACGCTCATCCCTGTTCCTTGGCTGACGGGACGACTGGCCCTTTTCTCGTTTCCCATATCGTGGACGAGGTCCACGAACAGCATTAGCATCAGGCATTGGAATTGCCTTTGAACCAGCAGGACGAGAATTACTGTTCATCATTAAAATGAGACTATTCTTCTCGTCCAATAACAACTGGGTGATAAGCTCGGGAAATTTGGTGAATTTAGACTGACGATATTGCTTTTGGAGCAAGATGTCAGAACTAGGAAATGTGGTGTACGTTTTCTCCAATAAGTCACTGTCGGTGAGCGTTTCACCACAGTATTGGAGAGTAGCACGAATTCTGCATACTTCAGCGTTATATTTTTCAACGCTTTCAAAGTCCTGAAATCGCAGATTCAGCCAATCACGGCGGGCTTCAGGAAGCCAAATGGTCTTTTGGTGGTCGAAACGCTCTTTCAGAGAGTCCCATAATGCCTTTGGTGAGGTGGTCGCTATGAACTCAGATTTCATGGCGTTTGATAAGTGGCGGCGAAACAGAATCATCGCCCGAGCACTCATTTCACGCGTTACTTCCATTTCACGCTCCTCCTCATCATATATGACATCCAATAAGCCTTGGGCATCTAAATGGTTTTGGATATCCTGACTCCAATCCAAGTAGTTCTTGCCGGCAGCATCCAAAATTAGAAAATCAAGCTTGATTGATATTTTTCTACAACAGGAGAAAAGAAAATAAAGACTGGATTAGTCATCATATAAAACAACTGGTTTATATGTTTATGGTTTGTATAAGCACAAACTTTATTTCGAAACGACAGGTTCGAAAAACAAGTTTTGCTTTTAAGTGAAGAGGTTCTCTTTGATCGAACGACAGGTCGATCCTGAGACACCAATTCGGCGAATACATATCTATATAGGCACATTCGGAGAAATTATTATTTACTCAACCCCTTTCGGTAGCTCTATTTGAACACGACCAGGAAAGACGGTGAGGGGGGTGGGCACGAATGCCTCTTAAAAACCGACCTCATTAGGAGAACGACTTCCGCCTTTATCTTTCCTAGACATCGTATCCAAATAGGTGAGCCTATTTGGGGAAGATTCATAATTTTTCCAACTTAAATGTGAATATATACGATTTTCGCATTTTATATATGGCAATAATATTAAACATAGAGAATATCTATCTAGATTAATTACACATATATAAACATGCAGTAAATATATTTTAGAATCTATCTAATCATGCAGTAGATTTGGTGTTATCAATTTAAGATTATCAATCAATCTATAAAGATTCTAACATATCAAATCAAATCTATTTAAGATTATCAATCAATTCATAAAGATTCTAACATATCAAATCAAATCAATTTAATATTATCAATCAATTCATGAAGGTTCTAACATATCAAATCAAATCTATTTAAGATTATTAATTAATCCATGAAGATTCTAAAATATCAAATCAATTATCTATGTTTATCGCCATATTAATAATTCTATACATGGTAGTTTTAACATGCAAGCAAACAATATATTTTTAATTTACCAATCAATTCTATATATGGTAAAAAAAATATTTTAACATGCAAATGGGTTAAATTTACATGGAAACATATCAATTTATTCAATTAACATGCAATTTTTATACGCTTGCCTTTTAATAAAAAAAATTTATATGCATGCGTGTGTATATTTACCAAATATTGTATCTTTATCAATCATATGTACTGTTTTCGTATAAGTATTATACTACAGGACCATGCGTGTAATTACAGCAAACTATATATCTATTTACAGCATTATTACATATACAGTCCAGAATTTCAGACAAGTTTCAGTTTAGTCCTTGAGTAATTTTACAGCTTTCAGAGAATTACAATTCAGTACATACGTTTCAGTTTGTTGCAGATTTAATCCTTCAGATTAATACATGTTTTCCGGGTATATGTGTGTTTTCTACACTACCAATTTACATATGTGTTCACAGGAAAATAGCAAACACGTTGTTTGTTAATTACATGTAAACAGTGAAGCAATCAAAAGCAAAAAAAATAATTTCATTTGTTATGTATTATATACTCAGTACCAGTAGCATAAGATTTTTTTATTTTATTTTTAAAAAGAACCTACGCAGGATGGCAGTAGCAATATCATAATGTTTCAATTTTAATTTACAAATTTGTAACATGACACTAGCATAGAAACATGCTATAGTAATTCAACATGATCAATTAATTCAACATGATCACAGTAACAGTAGCATAGAAACATACTATAGTAATTCAACATGATCAATTAATTCAACATGATCACAGTAACAGTACAGACATATGCAATTCGTGATTACATTAATATATAACGTATGGTTACACTATTGTTACGGTATAAATTTAGTTTTAAAAAAAATCGGTACCTTTCGCACGGTATGTTGGTGAAGGTCGATATAGCAATAACCTAATAAACCCGGATAAACCTCAAGGTTTATTGAATCTATAATCCGTACTTCGATCTCCGGGAGCAGTGCTGATAACGTGTTGTAATACAACTATTAGCTAGGTATTTAGGGAGACAGAAGTAGAGAGAGGGGAGAACAGTATGATCTTTATTTATGAATGAATATGAATGTGTGATAAATTACAAGACCCCTAGCCCTCTTTATATAGATAGAGGGGTAGGGTTAAAAGCCCATCTGGGCCCAATAAGTAAAAGCCCAATAAGAGTCCAATAATCTTACAACAATAGCAATGTATTTGCACCTATTCTTTAGAATGAATTTTAAAACTAATAAATTATCAAGTTTTATACTTGATTTTCATTGGCAACCGGCAAGGGATACACCTTTGGGCGTATTTGTTTGAAGTTTTTTTATTTTATTTTGAAAGGTTGCTTGAGATTGTATTGGGATGAGACTATACTGTAAATATAGTGGGTTCGTTAATACTTCGCTTCGGTATTAACAGTCCGGGTGTTCTTCAAATGCTACCAAATGTCCTATTTTTCAATACCACATTTAGATAGTATTATAAATAGTGAAAGTATACTGAAATTTTTTTAGTCCCGATATATTTGTAGTACAATACTTGTACCGCCGTATTTCTAATGGGAGGCTAAAATGCAAATACACCTTGAAACTATGGGTCATTTGCGAATAATCCCCATAAACTATCAAATCTTGCAATTAATCACATAAATTATCAAACTTTTGTAATTTATCCCCAAATTGATATTTAAAATGACGTAACTATTTATTCATCTGTTCGTTTTACAAAATTATTTATTTAATATATGTAATTTTTCAATGCACATGAGTTAAGATAATAATTAGCTTAAAAAAACATCAGAAAAGGCTTTGTATAAAAAAAAAAATACTTCATCCGTCCTTAAATTAATGTCCACTATTTCATATTTGACTGTCCCAAAATAAGTGTCCAATTTACTAATTTATCAATGAAAAAAATGATAAAAGTACTATAATATACTCAAATATTGCAATCAACATTCCAAAATTTGATAATAATAATTATTTAATTTAAATTAGGGTTATATTTGTAACTTTCAAATGGAATTAACGATAGCCCTTAATATTTACCGAAATCCAGATAGCACACTTAAAAAGGGACGAAGGGAGTATTATTTTAGTGATAAACTATTTTTTTATATCGTTCTATAAAAGTTTACTTGATATGCATGAATATTGAATAAATAATTATAATAAATAAAAAAAATCAACCAAAACGGCTAATCGAACATCATTTAAAAAATGACATTAGTGTTGTGTGACATATTAGCTCGTTATAGATATATATAGAAATATGTATAGTTATAGAGAGAGGTATGAGAGACAAAAATAAGGGATACTTTATTAATCATAATGTATGAATGAAATGTAAAATACAAGACCCCTAACCCTCTTTATATAGATAGAGGGGTAGAGTTATAAGTCCACTTGGGCCCATAAAGTACAAGCCCAATAGTCCAATAATATCGTACAACACTCCCCCTTTGGACGTCTTGAATTTTTCGTCTTCATGCAGTCGATCTGAGTCGAGTTCATTCGCAATGCTAAACACATAAAAACCTTAGGGACGAAAAACCCAGTCTGGGACAAAACCGGTACCTAGGAGAAACTGTGTAGCCGAATGATATAGGCCGAAATTATATGTAATTAACTAACCACAAAACAGTGTGCCTCATCAAAACCTTGACAGAACAAACCCAATGGGAAAATCTCTGATCGAAGGAAAAAGAGTGCAACAGTGGTAGTAGTAGGAGATCAACCACAAAACAGGTGCCTCATCAAAACCTTGCTAGAGTAAACCCAGTGGGAAAAACCTCTAGTCGAAGGACAAAATAGTACACAGTGGTAAGAAGTATACAACAGGATACTCCCCCTAATTCGGCAATCTTAAGTGAGATAAGATGGGAATGTGTCTCGCTAAAAACCTTGCCAAGGAAAACCCAGTGGGAAAAAAACTTTGGTCTAAGGACAAAAAGAGTACACGAGCATGCGACTGGATGCTCCCCCTCACTTGCACACGACAGGGTGCGAGGATTTCGACTAAGTAGTAATTAGTGCAATAAGCATTCACCTTGATGCTCCCCCTCACTTGCACACGACTGGGTGTAAAGATTTCATATTCCAAGAAAGAGTACGAGCATTCGACTGGATGCCTCATTTACTTGCACATGACTGTATGTAAGAAAATATAACGTGGAATAAAACGAGCATTCGACAGGATGCTCTTAAACTTCATATGTAAAGATTTATTTCGGCAACAAATGATAAATAGCATAATCTAGTCATGTCTCTCTTGATCGATAACAACAAGTTGTCCTCAAATAAGACAAGTATTTTATCCGGATCGTGAGACAGAGCATACGTAATTCAAATATGGCTAATACGAGCTCGAAGCCATATACACTCTCTAGTCGTCTCATAGAGCACGAGTAGATCAGAATGATTCGTTTGGAGTCATTACAAGACCTCCAAGATATTGCCTTATTCCTAATGGTAAAGACATACCATGTTAGGAATATCCCTTATGCGGGTCTGATAAGTAACCGGCATCGGTATAACCGAAAAAAAGGGTTGCGTTAATTCGAGTACCGAAGGGGGTAGATACACTCGATGACGCAAATGGGATAAACTAGCCCACTTCCAAAATTATCATAAGGTAAGGGAATGTGTCTTTAGTGCCATTTCGATGGCAGCGTGTTAGCGCGATGCTGTGTCGAGCTATACCATTCACAACATACGAGATGTTCGTCCTAGTACATTAGACCAAGTACAATGATGCGCTTATTGTACTTAGATATGAACATCATGGTTCAATATCTCTTCATCGTCTCATCAGGGACGGACTGGGTCTATATCAATGTCTAGTGATCGAACGATCATGGGAGAATCTGATGACTTAGCGTCAGAATGACTAAAACGTCATAACACCTTCTAGGTGTAGTCTGAATCATGGACTTAAATTCAATCTTTGCGGGACTCGATCATCAGGCCGAGACACTACCGTGTCTTCCCAAGATCCTTCATCTCGAAGGCAAATCCAAAAGTGGATCGCATAATAAAACACGCAAGGGCATAATACTTGTTCAAGTATCCCAAGCTGATCAAGTACTCACTTAGGCGGGTATACCACATCCGCTCGGATTATATTAATCCATATAGTGAACGTCTCATTTAATTGAGATCGTGTTCCGTGGTCAGGAACTACTTGATTAAAGCATATGAAGTCACACAGGGACCTTCATCTATATCTCTTTGTCTAAATCCCCATAGAGATAAAACCGTGACCACATTCATGGCTGCATACTCAGTTTTTCGGAAACTACTAAACTGGTAAAGTAGGGGACTGCTATAATGTCCATTACGAGAAAATTAACCATCTCGTAATCAATTCCAAGGTGTGAGAGAAGCCTTGCGCTACTAGGCGAGCATTCTACAATCTCATTATTCTCATCACTCTTCCTTACGAATAACCAAATAAACGAACTCGTTTAACATTGGTGGTGTTGGAGCAACAGGTCCGAACACACTTTCACTAAGCAGTCTACTTGGATTGCAAGTTTCCATTAGTCTAGTCTATTCTATGTTGACTTCAGGCAATGGTACATGGTTCCCTGTCATAATTTGCTCATATTATCAGTCGTCACCGAATATATAAACAAGTAATCAATGACAGTCTCGTTTCGCTTCAATATCGTCTAAGATATCATGATCGACAGATATTTTGAGATTCTTAGGATGAGGAGGAAATCACACTTCTCCTTGATCCTTTATAATCTCGTGCGACAAACGAGTTTCAGTTCACCACCTCTGGGGCTGAACGAATTAAGAACCGGTCAACTTCCTCATATATTAGGAAGGATGATAGACTGATGGCCGACGGCAGCGTCATTTGCTTGGCGGGTTCGGCCAAAGCAACGTGTTACGACAGGAACACGGCGTCCGACAGGGACGTCTATCCTTGGAAGCATTTTGCAGCAGGTATAAATGATCTCGTGACATCTCATAAAGTCATTAAATGCGTCTGGCATTTAGTTAGACTTGAGGGAGTCTATGCACTTACTTATCACTAAGTGCAGTTTTGGGGATCAAGCTAAGACTGAGTGGGTTATGCCATGTTACTTCACGTCGTTCCTTATCAACGGTAACGTGCAAATCTCCCCCTAACGACAGGGAGAACAGTCTTAACGATGTCACTTGCGCATATCATGCGGTAAAGAGATCGCTTGCCAAGGTTACTCTATCAAATGATAGGCAGGGGATTCATAATCGACTTATGTCCCATTCAGAGGTCCATATTTTGAACGCTATATCGGCTCAATCAAAATATTAATTAATCACTCTAAACACGCGTTAATATGAGACTTCTGGCTCATAACCATTAACCAGCTAGTACGCATATGGTGTTTAAGTGTCTATGGGCCTCATGACGGACCAATTCAGCAAAATAGCATAACCCCACACGGAAATATAAATCTTGGTGCGCAAGACCAAGAAGTGCGTACAACCATTTGCAGTCGCATTATCAAACTTTCCGTGAGTCCATTTGGGTCTGAACATTTTCGACAGGATGTTCAATTTTAATTTCCAAACTCAAGTAATTCAAATCGAAATTTCGATTCTTACTCTTCGGAATTATCAAGTCGACTAGACTTTTCAGGATAATCCAGATCATGAGCCATCAACTTAATGATAGGGCTAAAAGTTTGGGAAATACTGCATTTCTGTGGACAACAATAATCATGTGACCTATTGTCGATGCATCAACCATAACCATTTATATTTATGGTCCGTCTTATGGTTGGATAAGTCCACAATAACTCCTTCAATTCTTTACAAGAATTCTACGAGTTCATTTCGTGATCTTTACACATACTAGTCTTTCAAAGTGAGCATTAATGGCATGAATTTCGGATTAATCGCGAAATATATTCTCAGATAGAATCCAAATGCGATGCGATTATAAATCAAGCATCATCTTTTGACCCGGGAATATCTCATCCGGTCAATGCCACAATATCAAAATGCTCTTATCAATCGACGACAGGCGAACGATAGTACAGACAATCATGTTTTAACATCTAAATCATTTATCATTTCGACGACAGGCGAAATGATAAGGTAACTTTAAATGCTTTAAAGAATGTGGTAGCAACCACTTGAAAGACATTTCAACTCCTCTAAAATACGCTTTTGGTCGTATTGAATGGAGGTTATGTAAAGAAATTTTAATTCTTTCATGAGCTATTACCAGATAATACTGGTTTTCTCGAATATTTTATAACTCAACAAGGTACGGCAGGACCTACATGAGTATAAGAACTCATATTTGACAGATCAATTTGGTTGTACCAAAGATTTTGATTTGGAACGACAGGTCCAGAATCGTTGTCACTGAGTACTCTTTTAGGCAAATAGTTGGTGAAATTATGTGGTACAATGTTACCCACTATTTCCAAAAAAATCAACTACCCCACAAGTATTGCCTAAAATTTCATAATTTAAAGTTTGGTCACATTTGTCAAAGGAATTTGCTCAAAACACTTTAAATTATTTCGAGAAATTTTGTAAATAGGCAAACCATAATCCAAAAGTATGGTCCAAATGGAAAATTAATAATCAAAATGGAAAAACATAATCCAGATGAGCGAAAAAATGGCTCAATGTTTTATCAAAATCAATAAAGAAAGGTATCGTACTCATTTGAGCCACAAAATCGGGGGTCTCAAGAGTTTTCTTTCAATTAGCTTTAACCACATTAGCGTCGGTTTTTTTCACTTTTATAATAGTTTTGAACTATTTAAGGAGTAACCGTGCTTGACCTTTGTCTTTATAGCATAGAGTTGGCTCCTTGAGCATTATCTCTTGCTTTGTGACAACGGATCATATTGTTCCTTTCAATTACTGTCTTGGAGCCACAGATTTTTGATTTTGATGATTGTCTAAAATCTCACTTGGCTAGGCGATTCATCGGGATCACGACAGTTCGAGACAAATAACACTTGTCTCGGTTCTCGATTCGTGGAAAAAAAAATACACGAAGAGCATTAATATCAGGCAAACAATTCGCCATTGACCCAATAGGATTAAAACTACTCACCGGGGTAATTTTCTTATCCAATAACACATGGGCGATAAAGGAACATGGTGAATATAAATTCACGATACTACTTATGGAATACGATTTCCAAGCTAGTATTTTGGTGAAGGATTGCTCCAATATGTCAATTTCAGACATTTGTTCACCATAGACGTCATCACGTCTCAAATGTGGCGACGGAATAAAATCAACGCCTTAGCATTCATCATGAGGGTAACAACAAACTCGTGTTCTACTCATAAAAGATGGCATCCAAAAAAAATGGGGCATCACATTTTCACACATCAGGGTGAGTAACATGTGGTGACGGATTAAAATCAACGTTTAAACGGTCATTTCGCAAGTATGTTTTTACGATTTTTCTCATCATAGATGGCATCCAACATGTGTTGGGAGTTCTGGATTATTTATCATATAAAACGACTGGTTTATATGTTTATGGTTTGCACAAGCACAAACTTTTTTTCGAAACGACAGGTTCGAAAACATTAGTTTTGCTTCTCATGTGAATCGGTTTTCATTGATCGAACGACGGGTCGATACTGAAACAACAATTCGGCGAAACATACATCACTATATAAACACACTCGGGGAAATTATTATTTAGTCAACCTCTTTCGGTAGCTCTACTTGAAAAACGACCAGGAAAGACGGTGAGGGTGGAGGGCACGAATGCCACTTAAAACCCGACCTCATTAGGATATCGACTTCCGCCTATATCTTTCCTAGACATCGTATCCAAATAGGTGAGCCTATTTAGGGAAGATTCATAATTTTTCCAACTTAAATGTGAATATATATGATTTTCGCATTTTATATATGGCAATAATATTAACAGCATAGAGAATATCTATCTAGATTAACCACAATATATAAACAGGCAGTAAATATATTTTAGGATCTATCTAATCATGCAGTAGATTTGGTGTTATAAACAAATCAATTTAAGATTATCAATCAATCTATAAAGATTCTAACATATCAAATCAAATCAATTTAAGATTATCAATCAGATCTAATCCAATAATTTACTGGCATATGTGATATTTATATATATGATAATATCAAAAGATATGATTATGCTAACAAGATATCAATCAATTATCTATGTTTATCGCCATATTAATAATTCTATACATGTTAGTTTTAACATGCAAGCAAACAATATATTTTTAATTACCAATCAATTCTATATATGGTAAAAAAATATTTTAACATGCAAATGGGTTAAATTTACATGGAAACATATCAATTTATTCAATTAACATGCAATTTTTATTCGCTTGCCTTTTAATAAATATATATATGCATGTGGGTGAATATTTAGACCGAATATTGACTTTTATAACACATATATACTGTTTTTATACATGTAATATACTACAGGGACTATCCATGTAATTTCAGCAAACTATATATCTATTTACAGCATTATTACTGCTTCAGTCCATAATTTCAGTCAAGTTTCAGTTTAGTCCTTGAGTAATTTCCAGAATAGTTTACAGCTTTCAAAGAATTACAAATCAGTACATACGTTTCAGTTTGTTGCAGATTTAATCCGACAGATTAATACATGTTTTACAATTATATGATTTGGGTTATTTTGTATGATCTTATCAACAAATATGATTTTATAATCAACAATATGTGTGTTACGATCATATATAGTTATCCATACAAGTAACAAAAATTAATACACATGGATTATATACTACGGGATATTTATCATGTTTTAGTTATCCATAAAATAATACGTGCGATCACATATATGGAATAAATTAAGTTTTGAATTCGGTACCTTACGCACGGTATGTTGATGAAGGTCGATATAGCAAAACCCTAAAAATCCGGATAAAACTCAAGGTTTTTAAATACCCAATATCCGTCCGTTTACCAAAAATCTCCAATATCCGTGAGCGTATATCCTATTCTTCGCGAGCAAAGTGCCGATAACGTGTTGTGTGACATATTAGCTCGTTATAGATATATATAGAGATATGTATAGTTATAGAGAGAGGTATGAGAGACAACAATAAGGGATACTTTATTAATCATAATGTATGAATGAAATATAAAATACAAGAACACTGACCCTCTTTATATAGATAGAGGGGTAGGGTTATAAGCCCACTTAGACCCATAAAGTACAAGCTCAATAGTCCACTAATATCCTACAACAATTAGGAATTAATTGCAAAAGTTTGAGTGAATTAATAGTTTGCAAAAATTAATAGTTCGAGGGGGCCATTTGCATTTTACCCTAAAAAAAATACTCGCTCAGTTTCCTCCACTACAAAACTATGTACAATTTTGACCGGTTTATAACTTGTATCAAAATTATCAAAATAAACTTTTTTAAAATCAAATCATAAAATTTAACATTTAAACTAGATCAATTTTTATAAATTTTTATTATGACAATTTTAATATAATTTATTGGCCATAGCCACGGATAAATGAAAATGAAATAAGTTAGGTTAGAACCTGTAAATAAATATATAAATAAATAAATAACCATATTTCCACCTTCTCTCTCTCTCTCTCTATATATATACACATAATATATATAAATATAAATATATAATGGCGGATTTCCTGACATCAACTCACAGGTCCAAATGGATATTTTCTCAACAAGAATTGGTAACTTAATAAGCTTTTTTTTTTTATTATTATTTTAACCAATTAATTTACTATTGTAACTATCTCATATATATGATTCTTATTAGTTTTTTTTCCTACTTAAAAAACTCAAGCTTGTAATGTTTTGGAACCCTTATCACAATTTTATTTATTTATTATTGGTTTAATCTCAAATTGTTATAAATGGAATTATTTTACTATTATAGCTTTAGAAAGTCATACACTGTATTATTATTTTTAGCTTTTTTAGGTTGTAAAAAAGCTAGTTTTTTAGATTGGTAACTTTAATTAGCTATATATTTTTAACACTTAATTCATTATTGCAACAATCCCATATATGCTTCTTATTAGTTTTTCGTCTTTAAAAAAATTCGATGTTGTAATGTTTTGGAACCCTAATAAGAATATTCATACATTATTATTATTATTATTTAATCTCAAATTGTTATAAATGGGATTATTTTACTATCATAGTAGCTTTTGGGAGTGATAAGCTATTTTTTGTAGCTAAAAAAGCTATTGGCGTTTGGTTTCCTAGCTTTTTAGATTGTAAAAAAAGCTTTCTTTTTATTAGATTGTAGAAAAGCTCGCGTTTTAGCTTAATTCATTATTGTAACAATCTCATATATATATGCTTCTTATTAGTTTTTTGTCTTTAAATAGTTCAAGGTTGTAATGTTTTGGAACCCTAATCAGAATATTCATACATTATTATTATTATTATTATTTAATCTCAAATTGTTATAAATGGGATTATTTTACTATCATAGTAGCTTTTGGGAGTGATAAGCTATTTTTTGTAGCTAAAAAAGCTATTGGCGTTTGGTTTCCTAGCTTTTTAGATTGTAAAAAAAGCTATCTTTTTATTAGATTGTAGAAAAGCTCGCGTTTTAGCTTAATTCATTATTGTAACAATCTCATATATATATGCTTCTTATTAGTTTTTTGTCTTTAAATAGTTCAAGGTTGTAATGTTTTGGAACCCTAATCAGAATATTCATACATTATTATTATTATTATTATTTAATCTCAAATTGTTATAAATGGGATTATTTTACTATCATAGTAGCTTTTGGGAGTGATAAGCTATTTTTTGTAGCTAAAAAAGCTATTGGCGTTTGGTTTCCTAGCTTTTTAGATTGTAAAAAAAGCTATCTTTTTATTAGATTTTAGAAAAGCTTGCGTTTTAGCTTAATTCATTATTGTAACAATCTCATATATATATGCTTCTTATTAGTTTTTTTGTCTTTAAATAGTTCAAGGTTGTAATGTTTTGGAACCCTAATCAGAATATTCATACATTATTATTATTATTATTATTTAATCTCAAATTGTTATAAATGGGATTATTTTACTATCATAGTAGCTTTTGGGAGTGATAAGCTATTTTTTGTAGCTAAAAAAGCTATGGGCGTTTGGTTTCCTAGCTTTTTAGATTGTAAAAAAAGCTTTATTTTTATTAGATTGTAGAAAAGCTCGCGTTTTAGCTTAATTCATTATTGTAACAATCTCATATATATGCTTCTTATTAGTTTTTTGTCTTTAAATAGTTCAAGGTTGTAATGTTTTGGAACCCTAATCAGAATATTCATACATTATTATTATTTAATCTCAAATTGTTATAAATGGAATTATCTTACTATCATAGTAGCTTTTGGGAGTGATAAACTATTTTTTTTTTTGTAGCTTTTTGCTTAAAATAGCTAGCTATTTATATAGTAAAAAAACAAGCTTTATATATTGTAAAAATAGCTAGTTTTTTAGACTGTAAAAAAGCTAGCTTTTTATTAGATTGTAAAAAAAACTAGCTTTTTGTTAGATTGTTAAAAAGCTAGCTTTTTATTAGATTGTAAAAAAACTCGCTTTTTGTTAGATTGTAAAAAGACTAGCTTTTTCTTAGATTGTAAAAAACTAGCCTTTTAGATTGTAAAAAAACTAGCTTTTGGGTGAAAAAAGCTTAATAGGTTTAAATGTAGAGAGAAGCTAAGAATTTGACGCCTTTTTAGCTTTTTCACGTTTTTTTAATAGAATAATTAAGAGATGTAAAATGAAATAAGTAAAAATTGACAAGTTAGTACAAAACATGTCATAAGTCGCTTATAAGCAAAAAGACTACACTGCAGGTTATTTGAAGCAAGCTTTTCTTCCCGAGTTTTTTAAGGGAAATAGCTGATGTCAGACGAGCCTTGGACGTATATAGCTTTTAAGTAAACAAGTTTATGTTGTTGTTTGTTATTTTTCGCCATGAAATATTAATCAAATGGTTGCCAACACGATAGATATGGGTGTGAAAAGATTGTTAGTACGCATGGCGGAACTAGAACTGTTTTTTTGGGTGATTATGGGGGGTGCTGAAAGGCTAAAATCGATAGATTTTTTCCAAGATGCATGGTATAAAATCGGGTTTTTGCTCGACATGGGGATGTAGGAGTCCCTTGGTTAGTTGTGCCCATTGTCATTTTTAAGAATCATAATGTTTGTTGAGTTAGTGATTCGTCCCACTTATATCGGTGGTTTATTGGCGCGTTTGAGTGTACCTTTTGAGAAAATAAGCTGGGTTTGCCTTCTTAAGTCGTCTAATTAAGAAAGCTCAGCTTTTAAGCTGGTCAACTGAATACACTGCATTTTTTAACCAAATAAAAACAGCCTGAGCTTAAGGGTTGCTGTCAAACAAAATTGCAATTCCCATGTGTTTGCGTTAAGTTTCGTTCCACATAATCTTAATCTTCAAAGGCTTCCCCTTTTTATATTTTTTGGCTTGGTTGTAAGAATTTTGATTTGTTTTTTATCATGCATGTCTCTCGAGTCCTATCATATTAGAAATTAGACTTACAAAAATTGTTATTACATACATAAAGATGTAGCTAAGGGGATAAGCAAAAACCTACAACGTATATGAAACTGTTTGGTATAATCTTGACATGTGAAAGTCTCACAATGGAAACATGGTGAACAACTGTGCACCATTGGTTTTCACTTTTCAGTAGTAATGTAGTATTACATGGAACATCCCCGAGTGATTGTCAGTCAATTATTTTACATGAAAATTTTCCGATTATTTTGTTCATATGTATGTTTATTTGGTGTGGAAATGATTATGTCGCAGTCATCCTTTTTATGGTCAACGCCATCCTATTGAGACTGATGGACTAGTAATAGTCAGATGGTAAATAATGCTGTATCTTATTCTTTATATAGGGGACTACATAGTATAAAGCATCGGCGTTTAACCTCTGAGCAACTGTCACTTGTTACCCTTATTCTGTGTAACGTTGTATCATGTTTGTGGTGAAAAATTCGCCAGAAATGTTCAAGTCAAGTCTGAATTATTATATAGGAAAACACTCAGGTGGAGCTGTGAAGTTTTATTTTTTAGTAAACTTTTCCAGATTAGATATAGAAAGATAATCTATTCGATATGATTGTATGACTAATCCCCAATGCTTAACCTTGAAGCAACTGTTACTTGTACCTTAAGTACAGTATCAGGGTAGCCAGATGCCAAACTGATGTTGCAGTTCTTTTGTTGTTTACTTCTTTTTTTACTTAAAAAGTCCTTGTGAGTTACACAAAATCCTTAGTATACGATGTTCATGCTACATTTGATTACTTACCACCAGTAGGAACGCCAAGTGATAAACACAAATGAATATAATTGCTAAATTTGCCTTAAATAGAATGGTTACCACCTAGGAAATTTGAAGCAAACATCATGATCAGTATTTACCATCCCTTCTCTGCCTTGGCTTGTGTTGTTGGCTAGGTTCGGATAAAATGTATATGATCACTAAAAGTTTATCAAAATAATAGATTCTCTTTTCAGGTGTTGGAGTGGTGAATAGACACAAGGGTGTTAAGCTTTGATTTTTCTATATTCCATAGGCGACGTAATGGGAATTAAGTTGTTAGTTGTTAGTTGTTAGTTGTTACCAGTAACAAGTATGCTTTCTTAATAAATCTTCCTTTGTCTAACGGCGTATAATTGGATTTGAACAGAAGGAGAAGTACAAAGCAGCTAATCAAAGAGCTAAGCAAACAATGGAGAAGGTAAGGGTAGTTTAGGTTTACGATTTGGTTTTTCGTTTTCTATTTCTATTTATTGGTGTGATTTTAAATATGTTTATAGCATAATATGTATATCGATTCAAATACAAACCCAAGATTGAAAATGCTTATCCATTCAATTATGAAGCTAACATGTGCGTATTTATTGAATTTGGATTGGAAATTGGTAGTCTTCTAGAAACAATCCAATTATGATCGTGGTAGTTTATCACCCTATTGGTAAAATATCTCACTTTAAGTGATTTATTCTTTTCAGATTGTTAAAGAAAGTGTAGGATTGTTGATATAATTGCTTAAATGCTGGTTGTTGAACCTGATATTAGAAAAGTATATTTCCCTTTCACAGTTTATGTTAACATATACAATGTGCTCTTGTTTGACCTTTTCGCTGTTTAGAGGTTGATACCTTCTTAAATTGAAAACCTATTAATCTAGTATCTTTAATCATGTATTTTGATACTAACTAGAACTTTTCTCTGAAGTGTGGGACAACAAAAATTGATGTCGATATTGATGGATCTTTGTCATATCCCGATCCTCAAACGGATGGAAATAGTAATGGTGATGATACACATTCTCGTACTAAGCCACTTAAGGTTGAAGAGGAACACCTTTTACGGGCATTCTATGAATTCAAAATTCAAGACTTATGTGATGCTTTTAAGTTCCCCAGAAAAATTCAGGTAGGAACCCTTGTCTTATTGTTTTTTCCTTAAGTTTCCTCTCTTATATTTGTTGAATGAGTGATCTTGTATCATGATGTTAGAGAAATAAGGAATATCATCCAAGGTCCGTTTTCGCAGGCAACAGCCCTCATATACTTCAAAAGATTTTATCTTCAGTGGACTGTTATGGAACATCACCCAAAAGACATCATGTAAGCTTCACTTAGCTATACATATTTGATTTTAGTTTGTTTGACTAGGTGTTCTAAATAGCGCGCCTAGGCAGTTTGTGGGGATTAAATGCCTAGGTGTTATGTGAGACTAGGTGCTAATTAAGCGAGATTAGATTGGTGATTAGATGGCATTAGATGCTAGCGAGCTTTTTCCTCCTAGGACCTGCCTTGCGACTTTTTAAACATTGGTTTGACTAGAATGTAAGCCAGTATGACCTTGATTCTACCTTTGAATAAATGTGTTAACTTTTCTCCTTACGAGAAAATGTCAAAAAAATTATGATCAGACATTCGATAAATGTATGGTTGACACCTATTGCTAAGGGGAAGGGGTGGAGGACTACTCCATATGATGACTACTAAAACTACTCTTTTTCAACCATTGGATGAGTGTGTCATGAGACTTAACTAGAGCCGTTAGATTAGTTTTGTGAATCAGCCAAAATAATTTTAAACATTGCCATATATACTGCGTAATTATTAGGTAAGCTAATCACTCAACAAAAAGTTCCCAGTTTTTATTTCCATATTTAAAACTCATCATTCTAGAATAATATTTGCCATATATAATATTTTTACAAATTTGATTGCGTTGTAAAAAACTCATCATTGCCTTATACAATTTTTGTTTACATTATGTGTAAGTTATCATTTAATAGAACTCGCACATTGATATCAATAACTTCGTGACATACATTTATATATTTTTTTCAATATTGTCATTGTTACTATATAGGTAAATTTGGCCTAAATTAATAATTAAAAAAAAACAAGATTAAAAACACAAACATCGATTCCAATAATTTACATAAATATGTGTTTTTTTTAGTGATTCCAATTATTAAACCACAACATATTTAACATCCAAAACAATGTGTCATTTTATTACGAATGGCCAATACATAAATATGAGAGAGAAGAACTCGTAAAAAGATTTTGAGGGATTAATTATCTAATAAAGCACGATATGGCAATGTTTAAAATTTAATTTGACAGATTTACAAATCTATCTAATGGATCTAATTAACTCTCATCCAATGGTTGAAAAAGAGTAGTTTTAGTAGTCATCATATGGAGTAGTCCTCCACCCCCTTTCCCTATTGCTAATCTTTGATAAAAGAGAAAAGAAGTAATTATTGTTTTGGAAATGGCATTGCACTGTTTATAAGAAGGTTCTTTATTCTGATCTTTTATAAATGGCAAACTTTTTAGTCACACGCTGCTTTTTCATGTGATCTAAGAGAATATATTGTATTTCCAGCTATTCTGCTGTCTGTTTCTTAAATTCTGTACATGATTTCACTGTTTGATGAAGTTTTTCTCTGATGCTTCACTATGAGACTTTCAGAATAACTCTTTATAAAGTTTAAGTGCGGCCATTTTTGTTGTGAAGCTAACATTATACCTTTTTTCGTTTGCAAACAGGTTAACCAGTGTTTATGCAGCATGTAAGATAGAAGAAAATCATGTGGCAGCTGAGGAGCTTGGCAAGGCAATAGGACAAGATCCTCAAATTATTCTCAATAATGAAATGCTTGTATTTCAGGTATTTTTTTTCTTTTATTATTTTAATCTTTTTAAGACCCACTCATCTACCTCTCATGCTGAAGATATTACAAAATTAGACTAACATTAGTCCTTTATTGTTACATTTCTCGTCGATTTTAGTACACTGCATAGGAAACCACCATACCAGGGACTAAAATAGAAAATACCCCATAAATTAGGTCTGAAATAGGAAAACGAGATAGGATAGTGTACACTACATCAATTCATCAAAGAATTACAGAACATTGTATAATTTAATCCTGTAGCTAACTATTTGGTATCCCAGCCTATAATTTTTTTCCCCGCTACGATACACTAAGTGTACTAAAATCGTCGAGAAATGTAATTAGTATACCAATTCCCCTTTCTGTAGGTTGATGTGCAGAATCCATATTTTTGGAGACATCAGTATACAAACTGTATTAACCCCTCTCTTGCTATTTAATTTGCTAATTTAAGGCAATGAACACTTTTAATTGGCAGAGTTTAGGATTTGACCTAATTGTTTTTACACCATACCGTGCTCTAGATGGCCTTGCCAGTGATATGGAGGTGAGTTTGCTGATGTTCTTGTTCTTTAAGTCGTATGTACTTATAAAACAATTTTTATTTTTATTATGCTGCAAATTGTTAAATAATGGTTGTTGTGAAGGAGTACCTCCAAGCCAGTGATGAGCAACTTCAAATGCTCGAGGTATGTTCATCCTCTGTCTAGTGTTACTCTGATTTCTAAAATTACTATTTATTATACATCGTGGGAGCGGGGTTTTAGTCCCTAGGCATGGAAGGTGGAACAATGTTCCAGCACCTTCTTTCATTATTTGGGGATTCTAATATGATAGAGACAATAATAAACATGATTTTCAAGCTAAATTATGCGAGAACTAAAACTTAGCCCATTCTTAGTTATATTTCTCGTCAATACTCATTGGACTTATCATATTCCACTTTCACTTTCTCCAGTCATTAACCATTATTATTTGTACTCTATCCTCTTTAGTAGTGCTCTAGTTTTCAGATACGTTTCTTTTATTTGACTTGACCTACTAGGCTCAGTGAGTCCTAATTATCTCCGACTAGATCCACTGGCTTTATTAGCTCCATTCTTTAGCACATTCCATTTTGGGGGATACTTTAAGTGGAGTTGAATTAAAGGCATAGATTCACCGGGGAATTACATTATCATACTTCTTAGGTTCACTAGCCGCAAATACACCAAAGCATGAAGAACATGATAGTCTTTTTCAAATCTCATTACCATCTTTTATTATACAGCTAGAGATTTGGAAAACGTAATTAAGACAACAGTAGTCTTTTAACAGCTATGAACTTTGCATTTTACCTGCTGGATGTTTTTTAAGGATTTGAACAGCACTGCAAAGTCCGTAGCTGACAAAATTATGCGCACGGATGCCCCACTTCTGTTCCCTCCTGGACAGGTACTCGTTTTTAATTCATGTCTGATGAAGGATATTTTCTCTTTATATACATTTATTATATGCTAAATTACATTATAAAACTGAATTCGATTTTGCTATAGCTTGTAGTCCTAAGTCAGACAGAGTTTGTCAAATCAAACTGGTTTTCCAAAAGGTCCAAAATTTGATCGTAAGCCTTGTCCTCGTTGATTTAAATGTTGCCTTGTTCTTTGGTAAAAAGTACTAGCACTGGTAAATCCTGTTTGTTACTGTTTTGACTTGATCTGGAGATCAATTGTTGATAATTGAATATCTTACATGTTACATATATTACCTAACAAATGATTACATTTCACACGAGTTTTAACTGTATTTAACCTATAACTCAAGCTTTTATATTTGTACAGTTGGCTTTGGCCGCTCTACGTACATCGAGTAACATGCATGGTTTAGTCGATTTTGAGAGGTTTGAAATTTTCTGAAGGACTCAATTGTGGTATATTTGAATTCTAATCTCAACTACTTGTATTAAATTATGTTTTTTTTCCTGCAGATATGTTACAAGTCTTTTATCTCGTCAACAAGCTGCACACACTCTTTCAGAGCTTGTTGTTTCTCTAAATTCTATAGACTATATGGTACGAACATACTACTTGTTTGAACAATTTTTTGTTCGGTAATAGTGGGAAAATGTCTTTAAAATCTACAGAAATATGAATGGTGTTTTTTCTTGAAATTTTTCCAGGTTAGTAAACTTGAGCCCCGTAATGATGATGATCCTGATATGAAGAAAGTTTTCCGTAAATTAAGATCTTGCCGGGCCGATCCAAACTCACATGACAAGTAATTTTGTTATTTCGAGTTACATTAATTTCATTCTCAAATACTGTATAGATATAATGAGCCACATGGACGATGACTGCTCTTTTGTAACTTTGAGAGTTGCGGCTTAAAAAAAACCTACAAGTGGGAATTTATAGATGAAAACTTTTGTCTCTGTACCTTTGCTTGCGAAGTAATTTAATTTTAAAGTTTTAACTAGTTATTTACTAGTTTTTCGTGAACTTTGGTTTTGCAGGAGTAAAAAACGAAAGCACCGGTCGAAAGATAAATCAAATCAGATAGCGAGCATTATGTGATCGGACATCTCAAATGCTGTGTTTTCTGGTGATTCATCAAAATGCGAGTTTTTATGTCTTTTTCCTTCTTATGATTACTGCGGAGTATACTACATTCAGTTTGGATATATGGATTTTAAATAGATAGAATATGAAGGGTCTGTTTATCCTTTTTTAAACATCATGTCTAATCAAATACACGCCAAGGAAATGTATAGCAATTGTGTAATTTAAACTGAGTTTACACTCTTTGGCTGTTACGGAGCAACTAGTTAAATACATTATACACATTCCAACCCTTCTGGATTTCTAATCCAAAAGTTTTCGTATGGACCTTTAGCTTTTCCTCTGTAGATACATGACACTGCTTGTTTATGTTATGGCAATCCAGAACGTAATTTGTTTTTCTATATCCTTGATTATCCCATTTACATGTTAGTTAGCTGGATATCGCTGCTCACTTTCCTTATATTGCAACCCTAATTATGATGAACTGTCTAGATCTTTGACCAAGTTATTACAGTTTGTATTCTTTTTTTGTTGAAAGTTAACATTTTGTATTTTTAAGATCCTTACAAGTAGATTCTTTTTGTTAACTTTTTTTATCTAAGTTTTTTGAGCTTTGCAATTTTTTTTTAAGGCAGTTGTTGCTGAACTCAGTGAACGATGATGAAGAAGCGGTGTATATTACCACACTATAATCCTGGTAAAATATTGTATGCAGCGCAAGCACCCCTTTTTAATATCTGGGCATCTTTTTTTTCACCCTTTCCATCAAATTAGTGAAGTGATCATGGTATCATTCTGAAAACGTCAATTTTCTTTGGATTTGGATGAAGTCGTTGTCTTGATGTGAAAGAATTGGATACACAGTCAGAATTTTGAATAATTCCATATTCTTTTGTTCTTTTGAATTATATATGTGTGTGTGTGTGTGTGTGTGTGTGTGTATTTTGTCCCTGGATTCAATTATACTTCTTCAAATTAGCCAACTTTATAGGACATTTTATGGTATACAGTATATTTGTTTGTTATGGCCTATGGGTTTAGTGACTTATTTTACTAGTCACCGAGAAATAAAAAGAGGAGGTGAGAAAACATTGTCAAACTTTCATATTTAGTTTTTGTTAGAAAATTATGATATTTGCTTGACAAAAAAAAAAGAGACCAATGTTCTTTCTCTCACTTCTGAACATTTTTCCAACACACCTCTTGTCCAAAAACTTCACCATCTTTTGATTTTCAGCCTCACTTTCCCACTACTAAAGTCAACTAATTTATCAAAATCAATAAGCAATAAACTATCTCATGGACAGATTTTTTCCTATGTGACTCTTTAGCTTGCACCCAGGGGGAAGCTAAGCGTGGACGATCGGGTGCCACGGCACCCCCCATAATTTTAGAAATCCCAAGTGACGCAATTTTTTTTTAGTACAATTTCTTTTTAGGTGTAGATTTGGCACCCCTATAAAAATATGTTACTTGTACATATATTTTGGCACCTCCCATTTACACATCCTGGCTTCGCCCCTGTTTGACCATTGTAATTTACTTATTTGTATCAACTACTATTGCTTAACCAATCTCCTCATATGCAAGCAACTAAAACTGAATCTGAACTTTCCTAATTATTACCATTGACTTTGCAGTTTTCAATATTTGACTTTGCAGTTTCCTCATTTGACATAAAAGTATGTTTTTGTATATAATAGATATAAACTTTTAATTAGTACCTTTATATATATATATATATGGAGACCAAGCTTACACACTGTAAACCAGCTCAACCTCAAGTTCAGTATGGGCACAAAACATAATTACTTGGCAACTTGGCTCCTCTTAGCACAGCTCCTTTACCCCTCTCTTTGTTTTGCATACGACCACGAGCTTCGTAAAGGTTTTACCGCCTTTCTTTATCCATCATTTCCCCTTTTTCAGACTCTAATCACTGATTTGACTGGTAATTTTTCCCTTGGCTTCCCCGAGTCAACTTGACCCAAGCCGCTCTCTCAGTTGTCCATGTCCCGTCCTGTGAACAACTCTGGACTGCTAACCCTACACAGCTTGTAAGGTGGGCCAAGACTACTCGGGTCTCGTTTAACGGTAGTCTATTAATTTCCTCTCCCCGTACGGGGGTATTTTGGTCAACTTCCACGGATGGGGACCGAGTATCGCTATCAAGCTCTTCCAATCTCCAAATACAGAAGGTTGATGGGTCCAAAACTATTTTATGGCAAAACTTTGATTATCCCACAGACACTCTTGTGGAGAACCAAAATTTCACTAGTACCATGGCTTTAGTTTCATCTAATGGGCTTTACTCACATGAGATTGGGCCAATACTTTATGGGCCTATATGCCAAATTCGGCATCGATTCCGGCCCGGGTTTAAATCATGGTCGGATTTATTTGAAACACATAGCATTAGAAGCCCAAGCTGAAATTTATGTGGGCCAAGGGCCCATTTATCTTGTCCTAAAGCCGGCCGGATACTTAGGTATGTACCAAAAGGGGACGGAGCCAGTAGATGTACAACCCTTCAATACATTCAATAACCCAAATACCCGGCCTGATATTCGAATAGTTCAGATGGAATCGGATGGGAATTTAAAAGGTTGCATGCGGGCCCTATGGATTGTGCAACCCGGGAAAGAAATGTAGTTGCATAGATACGCGTAAAGAATTTAAGTTGGGTGGGTGCGGACCTCTCGGAAGGGCAGGTAAAGATTTTTGTGGGATTGCGAATGTCAAGTATAATGTTTTAAGAAGAAATGGTCTTGATCTGCCTAACAAGGAGTTTATGGGCTATATCCAAATGGGTTCATGTGCCCAATGTGAAGGTATGTGTGAGAAAAATTGCAAGTGTTGGGGAGTGGTGTACAATAACTTATCAATGTTGTGTTACACTTTATATTACCCCATGAGTATGGTGTATGTTGGGGATGAGAGCCATAATTTGGAGTACTTTAAGGTGACTAAGGATGTAGGGAAAAAGGGGTGAGAAATTGAAATGCTATTTTATGTGACTAATAATAATGTGTTATAAATTTATGTATTGTGGTTAGCCCCTGTTTGATCGGAAGTTTCGAGTGAAATCTAATTCACTCGGTAAATGTGATGTAAGCATAATCCGATAATTCGTGAATTCAGTTTCACTCCGGTGATTGGTCTGAATTTGTTTGGTTTTGACTTTAAATGGTTTGGTTTTGATTTAGAAAAATTCAAATCCGTTCTGGTTTGATTTAGAATTAAGTTATATGAATGCAAACCAAACCGAACCATAAAAACACGTAATCTGAACCGGCAAATCTATATATTCAGTCCATAATCCGATCTAAACAGAGTTATAAGAAAAACGAAGACTTGCAGTGCCATATATGAACAAAACGATTAGTCATCTTTCGGAGTATAAATAATGATTTTCTTTTTGCAGACTTTTACTTTTACTTACGTCACCGTAGTTTAATTCTTAGCTTTTTTTATCGATTTGTTAATTTAAATTCAATCCGAATCCGACCGAAAGTCTATGGTAATGAATTAAAATATATTTTCAGCACTAATCTTTATCATTCCTTTATAAGTTTACATAGTCTAGTATATATCTCGTCTTCAAAGTTATCGTTTTATACATTTTGTACAATAGTATATAATACTCAATCAAAGGGTCTGAAAGTTACAACATTCGCCTATGAGTTTGAAATAAATGTATAGTATTATATATTTAGGTGAAATGAATGTTTAATACACATAATGGCATGTTTTTGATTTGTTATCATCATTTTAGAAGTATTAAAATCTCATTTGAGGCCTTGTAAATCATGATGTAATTTTCTCAGTTAAGCAAATCATAGTAATCAAACCATGACAATGACTAAGGTATATTACTATATGGTTCTGTAATTATATACTATTAAAATACTGAACATTTTGAAAATTATAAATATCAAGAGAATCTATTAAATTGTTACATGTTCGTCAATATACTTATTTTTATAAAAAAAACAAGGTCATAAAATTTGCATTACAACCTGCATAAGATGTGTGCAATGCCAACTGAGTTTCTTTTTACCAAGTTCTATATTTGTATGATGGTGGTGGCAAAACAACAAAAAACAAAAAAGTCCAATTCATCACATATCAATGCAAAGTACTCTATATATTCAATTGCAGTAACTTTTAAAATCATTTACGAAGTATCTCAATGCTAAGTCAGTTTCATATATCACCTCTGTAAGATGCGTCACAGTGTCACATTTGTTGGTATTCTGCTACATTTACATTATGAAACTTATAAAATTGAATTTCATGAAGACAAAATGCATGTCATATCGATGTATATATACCATACCAAATCACAAAAGAAACAAAATTATTTCAAGAAAAAAACGTGAAGAAGTTTGTTTCAACCTTCAAGTAGGTGATAGATAGGTCCCTAAGAGGATATTTTTGTTTCTTTTTGGGAAATTATGAATGGTACTATATTCATGATAAATATCTTTTATTTTTATAGTTTACACTATATATGTAAGTTGAAAAACCATTAGTCACTAATATTATATTGGATCAGATATATGATTTATGGTATGGCTTCATATCAAATATTTTGAAATTAGAATTGAATATCAATTGGTTGCCGACAGTTGGAAAGAGTAATTCACACAAAAGATATCATGCTGAATAAAAGTAGTCATTTTGAAATGGAAATATTCCTTGCTGTATCTTTTGCCTAAGAATTTATCTTTTGTTACTTGTAAAGGGAAAAAAACCAATTGTTACAATATCCAGCTTTTTAGCAATTAGATTGGACTTGTTTGTGCCTCAGAAAAAGAGTTGGCTTAGATTTATACTATATCTTTCAAATAATAACATAATAAAATTTTAGGGTAAATCCGGTGCTAAAACTATCACTATGGGCGAGTTCGACTAGGGGCAGGGGTAGAGCCAGGATTAACATTTTGAGATTGCATAAATCAAATTGTTATTTTACGAGCTTGCGAGACTCATTGTTTTTAAATTATTCTAAAATTTTCCTGTACAAAAATGATGTTTTCGTAAATTATGGGGGTACGAATGCATCCCTTAGTCCCACTATACATCCGCTCTTGAGTAGGGGTTGGACTACTTTGAACTCAATGTAGACAGCCTTTCATTGCAATTTGTAAAATACTGTTTCCACGACTCAAACGTGCGGCCTTCGGCTCACATGACAATACCTTTATTATTACGTCAACGCTCATCATCGATAAAATCCACTGAATAATAATTATAGACCGTCTTTTCTGTAGTTTTATTATTCATCTTTATAATACATTTTGGAGGTAATGCTTTTATGTCAGATAGCAAGATAAAAGATGCAAACCACCTTAAATACCTTTTAACCTTTCTATCCAACCATAAGAACCTTACAGTTTTGATTTTGAATCTGTTGTTTTATGTTTATGGTAATCTATATTATGTTTTTTTGTTCAAATTCAGTTTGTTTACAAATGATCAAATGTAAATAGAATCATGAAAAACGGTTCATTTGCAATTTTACTTTATTCGGATACAAAAATTGAGACAGGACAAGTTATTTCTTCTTCTCATGTTAAACTAGGCAACGGGGTACACATATATTCCCCGTCTAGATGTACATAATACATATACATAACATTCATCTCCGATCTACCTCGTATCCTTCTCGAACTTATCTTCACTAAATTACCTATCCTCGTACTTAGTCAGACTATGATCTTCAAATAAATAAATAATCCATTAATAACAAAATTTATTTAGATAAAAAAAAATGAATTCTCAACGAGAAAAGAGCTCCTCTGTCAACTTTTCGACCAACGTACTGAACAACGAAGCCTCAATTTCCGAAGCAATTATCGTCATGTTATCTTTTCCATTTCCTTTCCACTCTTCAGTTTCCCCTCGGAAATCGAAACCGACCATCATATCGATAGTATTTAGTTGCACCTCTTTCCAAGAATCGAGCTTTCTTCGAACTATTTCCGTCACCTCATTGTTACACCCTTTGTTATTTTCCTCTTTAACGATGTCGAAAACAAGTTTCTTCATATCTCTTGAGGTACCCAATTGGCATAAGATTCCATTAACAATTTCGTCGATTTTATTTTCATTTTGGGTTAAGATAGAATCATATACCTCTTCATGATCATCTCCGAGTTCTTCATTATCTTCTTCTTCCAACATTCTCTTCTCAAGTTCAATTGGGTCCAATTCTGCTAGCTTCTCAAATCTACGGAGTTTGTGCATTAGCTGTTGCTTTGCTCCTGCAGATAAAGAAAAATTACTATCAATTTTAAACCACAGATCAGTCATTAACCAGAAACACTTGATTATCATATGCAAGTCGAATCGAAGCATGCCATGATAAATTGCTTTGTAGGGGCGTGAATTACATAATACTCGGTATAAGCTTAAGGTCTAACATATTTTCCTTAATCAACGCAGAAAGGAAATTAATGTCACTGTAGAGTAAACCGTATCTTTGTTTTCGAAGTTATTAATCTAATAGTTTGGAAGTTTATTGTGCTCACACTCCTATTGGATACCACCAAGTTTAATCTTCTGGCAAGTTTGAACTACCAAATCATTATTAACAACATATACACACGCATATCCATATATAAGCTCAGGTACATTACAGAAGCTCAATATGATGTCCTTTGAGACTTACCAGTTTTGAGTAAACAAATAATGCAGCTATGTAGGGCATTAGGCATACATGAAGAATTAATGTTAGGTACTTTTTCTATCTACTAGGCAAATTGCAGATCTTGTTATTGAATTTTCAATGTACAAGACTACAAGTATATTACAGAAAAATTATTGTACGAAATGGATCCCACAAACCTATAGTATTATTCAAGTTGATTAAGACCTTTCAACTTGGTCTAATGAACATTTATGAGTAATGAGATCCATGTATATGGAACATGAAAAGGACTTCTTAACCGAATTTAGATGAAAATCTAAAACAATCAAATTATAAAAATAAGAATTCCAGAAAACGATTACCGTATTCTAGTTTGGATCACATAGTAATTTATAATCAGAACTGCTTCTAAGTAGAAGCGTTTTCCTGGTTTTGAAAATAGCTTGCCATGAAACTGAAAACGAAGCGAGAGCGGATCTTAGTTAGTTGACTAACTTAAAGATTAAGTTTTTCTTGATTGATGAGCCTGCCTAGCTTTGTTCTTAACTTCAAATTCTCAATAAATCCAACTTATCTGCTTAGAAGTTGCAACCAAACACACCCCAAACAATAACTGCCCATGCAAACTAAAATGTTGAAACTAAAACTCGAAAATTTCCTTGTTAGAAATACAAAAGTTAAGACCAATGGAGATCTAAAGTAAAACAATGGACTGAGTTTCTAAATTACGCTCTTTAATTTTTATTGTGCATTATTACTTACTTTCTACAAACTTGTAGCCACATTCAATGTCATAAACTTCCACATCGTGGCAAGCATCATCGTCGTCTTCGAATAGAGGGTCTAATACAGATACGGGGCTAAATTGTTCTTTCTCTTCCTCATCTTCGAATCTACGATTCTCATTCACCTATTAAGTTTAAAAATGTAATTAGTAAAAATAAGATCAGTAGCTAAAAAGGTCAATTACTGACTGCTGGTGAGAATATTAGTGTTACACAATACAAATAAAGAGACCAACCAAAATGTAATTTTAATATGATTAGTTGGACTGCTGACTTTTGTCACATTTATGCTGTCTTTTTAATTTAAAATTAGATTTTGGTTAAAGATATGTCGGGTAAAATGACAAAAACATCAAGCCACAAAAATATTTATATATTTGTCTTCTTGTGATTATTTTTTCCCTTCTTTGAATCAGTAATTGAAAGATGGCAGAAACATGTTAAATATGACAAAAGGATATCCATACCTAATAACTTCAATATTCAACATTGAAAAATAAATTTCTAGTAAACTTATATAGCTGTCTAGTTTGATACACAAATTAAATGATTCTGTATATGGTAACATATTTATTATTACCTTTTGTTCAAGTGTTATACACAGAATCAATTAAGGTTCTGATCCAAAAGGGTGTGGTTCAAATCCCACTCAACATTTTTTTTAGTTACCCCATAAAGAAAGGAACACTTTCATTTTTTTTTAACACAACAAAGGAGTAATAATTAATCAAGCTGAAATTGATATACCAAATGTCCTACCAAATGTAGCAATAAATAAATAAATAAAAACATGAACCAAGCTGGATTAATTTGTTGGCTTGATATACCAAAAAACATCATTAACTTATAAATCCTGCAAAATTATATAACTACTTTACACCAATCTGTCATTAATACTCCATATTTAGTTACTATTTCAGTATTCACATATCTAAAATCAAATCATTCAAAATTTCAAATGCATATAACTAAGAACTCAAAGTTAGTTTACCAACACTATAAAAAAATAAAAAAATTGTGACAGGAATTATGACGATATTTTTTTTGTTAAAAACTTCTTAGCTACAACTTTTTATGACAGTCTGTAACGGTTTTTTAAAATAGTGACAAGTTTTTAAAATTGTACAGATTTTGACGAACATTATTTTGTAGTGAAACAATATACCAATAAAAATATGAGTCTTCACAATATAAACAAGCTAAAACGATAAATAAATAAATAAAATACCTGTAATCTTCCTGGAGATGCCGAGGGCGACGAGAGCATCGGAGTCTGACGACCAGGCGACGGACAATTTTGTAGCGAAAACCGAAACGGACTCATTGGGCTTAAGCAAAACTGTTTTTCATTTAAATTTAAATCCTCATTTTTTTCATTTTCATAAAATCCACTACTACTTGAGCTCTCACTGCTCTCAACAGACCAAACACCACTACTACTAGAAATTGCAGAAAGGCCCCTCTCAGACACCGTAATTACACTTTCACCCCCCACATTTCCAATTTCACCCTTTTTAGTCCTGCTGATCTTCTTCAGAATCGACCCGAATAAACTGAACCCAAGATTCTTAACATGGTTTCTGGGTTTTTTACAAGATTGTGTCTTGATCTTAATGGCAGCCTCGAACAGCAAAGCGGCTGTTCTTGTCGGGATTTTGAGATGAACGGGGATCGAATTCGGGCTCTTGGCGAAACCCAACGGGGACCTTGTTGGGTCGAGAGAGTATTGAAGGGAAAAGAAACAGTTTCTAGGGGTGTTTTTGTTAGTTTTTGGAAGTGGTGGAGTTTTTTGAAAAGTTTTGAGCTGAGATTTTCTAGTAGCAATGTAGTGTTTTAGTTGGAAAGGTTCTTGGTCTTCTTTGAGTAGCTCATGAAGGTGTTTATGAGACATCATTTCAAGAGTTTTATGATTAAATAATTTGAATGAAAATGTGGTTTTTTTTAGAGAGTTTTGGTAAATATGTTTTTTTGATGTTGAAGAGGTTTCAACTTTAGAAAAATAGAGAAATGGAAGGAGAATGAGTTTGGTTCAAATATAGAGAGGGAGAGAGAAGGAATGAGGAGGCTTCCTTATTTAAATTTTGGATTTTTTCAAAGGCATATTGGTGAGAATTAATTTATGATTTTTTTTAAATTTAATATATAAAAATAGGATGCATAAAAAGATTGATGGATAATGGATACTTGTATTTGCTTGGTTAGTTGTAGTTAGTTGATTTAGGATTTGTTTTTATAATCTTGACTTGTACTTATAGGGTGGTGTTTTAAACAGCGTATAGACGGTAAACGGAGTCTAGACGTTTAATGGATTGAACGGGGTTGAGCAAAAATTAACAGAACTAAGCGATAGACAACTCATACACGACTTCGTCAATTTATATAATAGACGACTTATAGATGACTTCGACAATCTATGTAATATACGACTTATAGACGACTTCATCAATTTATGTAATAGATGACTTATTTTTATTTAGACATCATCTTGCGTCTTTTAAAACATTATTTGAGGGTTTCTTTTTCGTTTTTATATCATGTTGAAACTTGAAAGTAGTAAGTGTTAATTAAACTAAATTTGTAGTTATTACATAAATTGATGAACATATTTAGCCCAAGTACACAGTGTTTCCTTGGCAGTAGTTTTTAACAAATTAATTGGATAATGTTGCAAAAAGATAAATTAATTAGTTCATGCAACATGTTATAGATAGTTTATGAAAGGAAATACAAGGACTAAAAGAGTTCATCTTTTTACCTAACACACAGTATTTGTCCATTAATATCTGTCTATTCATGTGATATTTGTAATTATAGTTAGTTGTACCAAAAGGATACAGCTTAAAAGAGGCTCTTTTAAAATAGGTAAAAAGGCACTTGGTCTTTAAAATGCCCCATTGTAGCCTACATGATAGAATTCCATATTAATTTCCAATTTGTAACAAAATCAACACTAGCTTGGACTTAAAAAAAACTTGAGGACTTTAAAATGATTGGCAGAACATATCTGTATAATTTGAAGTAGTTATTAGTAAAAAAAGGCTATCATTTAGACCAACCGTATCAGCGACCTTAATTATTTTCACAAATCTAACACATTTTATATCTTTTAAAAAACCGTTTATATTTACATAAAATTCCACATTCTTTATTAATTTACTTATAATAACCATACATTATTTTTTTTTATTTGTTTATTATCATTTAATAATCGTAAAAATATTTTAACCACAAGACTGTGAACCCCATGATAATTTTTTACTATTATATTCATCTAGCGAATCATATAGATTCTTCATATATAAGATGAATTTTGTGTTTTTTGAAATTTAAGAAATTTATAAGATTTCTGATATATGTTAATTTTTATATTATAATCCTTATATTTTAAGAGAAAGCATGTTTTGACTACAGGTAACAAGAGTAGAAATAATGTATTATCACCATTATATATCATCTTATCTATATATCTAAAAATATATATCTCCATTGGTAAGATTTTTAATAATATGACTGTATCCCTTTTCTAGCTCATCCATTATTCTCTGCATTTCGATATATTCTTATAGAAAACGTAAGATTCATACCATTTTATTGTATGTTTTTTTATTTTAATGAGTTGGTTGCATATTTAGATTTCCTTGCTAAAATTTGATATTGATGTAAGGGTAAAGTTAAACAAAATAATGTTAAAAACTATTTCAAAAATGGAACAATAAAGTGTAACTACGAATTCGGGAACAACAAAAACGACTACGAGGGAGGGATCCAGTATCGTATGAACAATTTGTCTCAGTTTAATTAACACTTCTCCTTGTTTGTTCTCTTTCTTCCACTTCTCTTCCCTTCCATGTTGAAACATCCCATTTACACTGGTTGTACAAACAACCCTATCGTCAACTAGGAATGGACGAGTTCTGAAAGCTGATCTACTCGTGAAAGCACGCCGAAGTAAAGTCGTGTTACTCGCGAAAGTACTCCAAGCTCTAACGTGCCTTACTTAAAAGACTTTCTCAAAGTAAAGGACAAAAACAATAATAGGAAATGAAGTTATATTAATGTCGAAAAACTTTACAAAGCGGAAACGAACAGCGCGCGTTTAGAACTTATAACAGCTTGAATACACTTTAAAATGTCTCAGAGATTCCAATTACATAGATAAATATAGCCATTGGCTAATTGCACGAAACTTCTAAAGTGACACCAACAATTTGTAAGATCTCATATTCAAGGCTTCGTCCACATAAACTCAAAACCGTACCAAATGATTGCAACACTTAAAAGGTATTTTTTGGAACAAATTATATTACTCTACTTTAATTTACTCAATACTTCTAAGACATTGGTGAGAACATGCAAAGAAATATAAGTGCCCGATTTGCTTTATGTGGCTAAAGGCTACTTTGTTCATAATATTGCATTTGCATTCATAACTCTCATAAATCGCCAATTTGATTTGATTTTGATACGTGTCCCGTGTTAGGTTTCATTTGTATATTTGGTGAAATCTGACATATCTTAACCAAAACCTTTCACATGGGCACGACTCGCGCTTGTAGCTAATCCATTAACTTCGGTAGTGGGGAATTAACATAACAATACATGAAACTTAAACAATTGAATATTTTTCGCACCCTGTTTTATGTGTACTTCTAGAATACAATTGAAATAAATTTCCGACCCTTCAAATAAGGTGTATCTCTAAATAAAATGTAGATTTCTTTATTAGATTTACATTAATATATAATAGAACAAATTATGAATTAGTTAGTGATACTCATTTTACAGAACAAAAGCATATATAACTTGTCTGTTTTGGTTCTTTCTCATAATTTACAATTATTCAATAAATACCTAGTGACTAGTTACAAATTATGTTTTAAATACCATGCAAGAAACAATCACTAAAATGGAAACTTTAAGATGCTTGTAACAGATTTGTAGGTTTGTGAAAGATAAATAATCTTCTTGACAAAAAGATTAAACATGATAATTAAATGTTGAGATAACATTTGGCACAGTTATATCCTCCTTTGAAAAATACATGCCACGATAGTCCAAACGCCATACCTTTTTAACTTCTTCTTTCTTTCTTTCTAGTTAATCAATGCCTCAATGGCATAATTTTTAATAAACCCTACTATCCGATGTATTATAATTTAGGATGTATCATTTACTAAAAATTCAACATATATTAATAAATCTCAAAATAACTACTCCAAAAAAAATTCAAAATTAAAACCAAAAAATTATATATATTGGCACATACTTAACTATAATGCATCGGGTTCGGTGTTCATCTTAATTTTTTTGATTTTACTTGCGCAAATTGAATTCTAGAAAATCCACAAACAAAGAAAGAATATAGAAAAAAATCTGCCACTAATAATTGACCAGTGTTTAAATTTATTTTTTTTGAAAGACAGTGTTTAAAACTTTAAAACCCTACACTATTTAATATTTATCATACAGTATAATAGTATATAATGGATAACAAGAAAACGACAAATTAGGTTGCCGCGCGTGCAATATGAGTACAAAGTTCTTTGCACTATTTTTCATAATCCACTAAACTTTATACACTTGTCACTGTAAAATATTAACCCCGTCACGAAACGTACATTACTACAATACCTGTAATGTTTATTATCTAATATTTTATATTTAAATTATCCAAATAAAAAATATAATTTTTTTATCATATAGTTTTAATATGAACTACATGATTAACTTTTAAAATGATTTTTTTCGGTAATATAGATCGGTCAAAATTGCACGTATTTTCATAATATATACTCAATCCGTTCACAATTAATTGTTTTTTACGAAATTACGTGCAATTTTGATCGGCTTATAACATGTATCAAAATTGTCGAAATGAAAATTTTCAAAACTAAATCATATAAATTAATGTTTAAACTATATGTAACTTTTGAAAATTTTCATTCCGACAATTTTGATACAATTTATTAGTCGGTTAAAATTATATATAGTTTCAGAGTGTACAATTAATTGGAATGGAGGAAGTAATTATTTAGAGATTAAAGAGTAAGTGAAGTCTCAAATAAAATTTAAATAGATTGTTCCACATACTTACCTGGTTCAACAATTAAACTTTGGGCGTAAAAAAAGGGTTCATTATTTTAATATCTGGTACTATTTATATACTTTCAAACTATCACAAAATGTAAAAGAGACGAGGTGTACCATCTTTAATTAAGAACTTATTAAACAAAAAAAAACATGTTACAAATCTTTATTAATTATTAGTACATAACATCTAAAATATTCCAACATTATCCTTAATTAATTTAACATAACTATTAACCTTTAGGATTTTATCCAATAAAAGCACGGTTAATTATCATGCAACTGATTTCTCACTCCTCCATATATTTATCGTTTAATTTTATCCGATAATTGATATTTTAATATATATTGTACGCAGTTTTTCTATCTTTATATTTTTTTTTCAATTGATGCTCTATAATGCTATATGCTTTTATTTATATTTTTTCTTGATACTCTTTATTTTTTTCTCCGAGTTGCTTCGTTTATATCTATTTTTATTGATGCTATCTATTTATATTTATATTTTATATATTCTTGATGCTCTATGATGCTGTCGATTTTTATTTATATTTTTTCTTGATGATTTATGATACTATCTATTTATTTATATTTTTTTCTTGATGCTTAATGATGTTATCTAATTTTATTTATATTTTTTCTTGATGCTCCGAGTTCATTGTAGGTAGTTTTTCTATCTTTATATATTATTCAAAAAAAATCAATTGATGATTTATGATGCTATCTATTTTTATTTATATTTTTTTCTTGATGCTCCTTATTTTTTTTATCTTCAATGTTTTTTTGGAATCTTCTTTGAGTTAATTTTTCCTTTTTTATACAATTTAAATAGAATTTTTAATAGTTTTCCTGAAAAAAGAAAAAGTCAACCAGTAAGTATAAGACCAAAAGGGAGACATTTGAGGGAAGGACGTTTTAGCATATTAACATTTAAAATATACTAAATGTTAAATAAGAAACTCAAATATGTGTTTTCTTAATATTAAATTAATAGAATCGTATTAAACACGAATTGCCCCTATTTATTTAGGAGTACTATTTTCAGAGCTGTTGCGCAAACTGAAATGTGAGCAAAAGAAATTTGGTTTTGAAATGTGTTGTACAGTAAAAAAAAAAAAAAAAAACAATGCAGAGACATTTTTTTTACAAAACATAAGTATTATTGTATCTGTATTACTCTATCCGTTCCTAATTAATTATCATTGTGAAACTACGTGTAATTTTGATCGGTCAATAACTTGTATAAAAATTATCGGAAATTTTTTAAAAGTTAATCATATAGTTCAAACATTAAATTTTATAATTTAGTTTTAGTTTTAAAAAATTTCATTTCGATAATTTTGATACATGTTATTGGTGGAGGGAGTAATAAAAATGAGTAGAATAAAATTATTATATATGAGTTTGATATAATCGGACAACAAACTGCGCCGCTAGTGCTATTTGAATATCAAATTCTAAAATTCTAAACACATAACTTTCTGCACTCTCCTGAAAAACTCAACAGACTCAGTAACTAAAAACTCAAATGTATCAAACGTAAAAGTTTAAAACTGTGTTGATTGTCTCAGGATCGGCTCAGGAGTAAGCCCACAAAGGCTTGTGTTTTGGGCAACCTAAGTCCGAAAAATTTTAAGTGCAACAAAACCCAATAACAACAGATCAATTATAAATATGTTTGTATTATCAATATATATTTCAACACTTGATTTCATAGACGTGTGTAGTTCAATGAATGATGATAGCTTCAATTAATTTCATACCAAAAAAAATCTATATTTACTATGCAACATTAGTACCGTTAGACAAACCACAAGTGTGGGCCGTCTTCGATTATATTGACATACCTTCTCATGTTTCACTACTTTCGCTGCCGCTACAGTAGTATCTGCGTGACCTTGCGATAAATTATGATACGGGAACACCTACCAATAACAAAACGCAGTTAAAATCATCACACGTGGGGTAAGATGAAAAGTACTATTGTATTAATTATCTTTTCAATGCAGGGACATATAATGCAAGCTAAAAGCGTGAAAGGAGCGACGTTATATTAATAAATGTAATATCGTGCTCTCTATAACATGACCAGTCTTTTTCAGATTTTCTGTTACTACCTCACCTTTAATTCAAAACTAGACACTTTTGGTACCAACTTATTTAATGTTATAAATATAAATGATCCTTACAATCTGACTTTGAGATTTCTTAAGATTGACCCCTCTATCTTTTTCGAATTTATCAACTGTGCTTATTGCCTTTTTACGTGAAAATGGCAATTATTTTTGAGATTGTGGACACACCAATTGAGGAGTAATAGTTTTGTCTATGTTTGTTTATCTTTTGCAAATTAAATGTGATCAAATTGACAAATAATTTAAATTTTGCTACCTGTGTCAGGCCGATCCGGACCGACGTCTTTTCACATCTAACCATACTATTTTTTAAGTAATTCATACCATATGTAAAAAAAAATCTCATAAAAATTACAAAATTTAAACAGTTTCATAATAAAATATTCTCATTTACATTACAGAAAGTAACAAATCAAATAAAGTATGTTATTATCCGATGGGAAAACGAAGAAACACATATATTTTTTTACTGCGCTTAGAAACCGAGGCTTAAACTACTTGGCCGTCTTGGCTTATAAAGGGTCGCCCCTAATTAGGCCAATGTGTAGGACAATCTTAATTTAGAGTTGATTTCGTCAAAAGAAGTTTCTATCTTGCCGTTAAGTATAAAAAGAAAAAAGTAGATATAATAAGAATATGCTTTTTAGTTTTTGTCATTGGATGGTCGCAAGTAAAATTGAACTTCTCGATAAAAGATAATTAACCAAAATAATTGACTTTTAGTGAATATGCATGACGAAAATTCTTTACTAATAGAATGTGACTTTTTGAAATATAATGTGGAACAGTGTTATTATAAAGTGGAAACAAATTAAAAGAAGAAGAAATTATTTTTCAATCATATACATTTAATGGTTGGACGGTTAAAAATAAAATCTTTTCAGGTGATTTAATACTTGATAGTTATAAAAATGGTCTGTGAATATTCTGCTTTGAAAATATTGAAAGTTGACTGTCAAATTTGTGGAATTCACAGCTGTTCTTACCACCTTTTTTTATATGAATAAAAATACATTTTTATTTGAGAATGTGGACCAGTGAATCTGTGGGAAGAGTATTAAATATTCTTGTGGTCTGTAATTTGTACGGTATTTTTGTTGTGTGTTTAGAGATAGGTAAAATGTTTTTCAAACAATTTGAATAATAGAATATGATTTTGTCAATTAATTTTTTTTACAAAATATTCATGGTTAGAGAAATTACTCCTGAGTTCAAGTTTTTAGAGCATACAAAGAAATGTTGCAAATTAAATAGAAATCATTTATATTCTGTTTGAGATAAACGAATTAAGTACACCTAGAGGAAAACAATTCTACTCTGGTATTTGCAAGGTAATTCATATTTGTCAAAAGAAAACATGAGAGTATTTAAATTACTATATTTTACACTAATTGGGTAAAATCAGTGTATAACTCGAATATGTCGCGCATCGCGAAAAAAATCCCTCGTTCATTCTTTGTGGAATATATTTAGCGGCATCTGATTTTTTAATTATTATCAGATGTGACAATTAGTTTGGAAAAACACAATTTGAAAGTTGTTTCGAATCACATAAAACTTTCTCTGAGAGTGAACATATATAGTGAGCAAGGCAATAATACTTTATCTAAGATGTACTTAACATCATTTTCTATAGAACGTAATTGACCATTTGATAAAACATTAATTTTGATCGGGTCGGTTAACTTTCTCAACAATAATGATATATATTAACGATGTGAAATATTGGACGAGATATTGTTCTTTCTTTATTGATCGGTGAATATCCTTGATCGGGATTACAATTTTTATTCTACTTATGCTCGGTCTAATAACTTGGTCTTAATATTCGGTCTTTAAATTTGTCTTAGTGCTCGGTCTTTAACTTGATCTTAATATTCGGTCTTTAACTTTGTCTTGGTGCTCGGTCTTTGACTTGATTTCTATCTGCGTACTTTCTAGTGAGATAAGATCTGAAAAGTCTCTGTATTGAGCCTATATTAATTTGGTTTGGATGCTAATGGATATTTACCCTTATCTTTAAGCAGGGAGAAGACCATTATACCCCGGGTCCTATTATGATTGCGTTGGGTACCCGTTAATAATGCATGGCTCAATTCGTACCCGAATACATATATTCGGGTTTAATTTTGGTATCTTATAAGGTTTCCTTGCAGGCTTTCCTCTTGGCCGTGGATCTGAAGAAACGGTTCACTGCGTCCCAATCTCAGTTGTCGGTGCTAGAAGCTGAGAAGCAACTTTGAGCCGAGGATAAGAGTGAGTTGGTGGCTCTTAGGCCCGAGAATCAGCTTTGGGCAGAGGAGAAGGCCAAGTTAGTGGACGAGAAAGAGGCGGCCGAAGGGTCGCTTGCTATAGCCCACGAGAAGTACGAGGATAGGGTCTCCCAGCTTAACACGAAGGTGTCTGCAGTTGAGGCGGCCCGGGCAGAGGATTAGGGCGTGTTTATGAGGATAGCTAATTTCCATGCTATCAGCTCCCATGTTCTGGCTTTGAATCTGGTTGAGGCACCTCATTCGCATCCGGCGTGGTCGATCTTTGTATATCCCGCATCTCGTGTGTCGCCTCCGCTTCCTTTGGATTGAACTAACATTCAGGATGATAAGCTTCTGGTGCTACCCGTGCATCCGATCTCTGTTACCCCCCGCCCCCATTCGGGATCGGGTTCTGTCACGCCTCGTTCTTCTACTCCCCTGCCCTCGTCCTCTCAGGTTGATCATTGAATATGTTTCCTTTGTAAATGTTGTGTGTGGCCTGTGTAGTTTTTTGTTCTGGTGCCCGGCTTGTGGGCCTTTTTGGATATTTGTAATTTTTACACCTTTTGGACATTTATAATCACAATTTCTACTTCGTTGCTTCTTTTTCTTGTTCGTTGCTTGTTGCCTGTTTTCGTATTTTTGAAGGACATAACATCATGTCAGGTACCGGTTAATCCCCTTGCTATGGTGGTATGGTCCCGACCTATTTGTAGTTTAGGTGAAGAGCCTGTAGTTAAGTCCAAATTTCCTAGTTCGCCTCGCACTTGCTCACTGAATTCTGTTCGTCGTGAAATCGAGGATCTAAATATTCATGTCTCGAATTTACCGACTCGGTTACGCGATTTAAGTGAGAAATTTAGTAGGAAGACGGCCCGTTATACTGTAAATAAGTGAAAGACGAAAGAGCTTCTAGGTGTGCTTCGTCGGTCGCGAGACGATGCCTGGGGCCGGGTGGCTACCTTGCATTTGGTGCTAGGTGTGATTTTCGATGATGCTGACTTATTGTTATCGTTCGTGAGAGCTTATTTGGTCCGTGCCTAGGAGTGTATGAGTATGTGAAGGGCACTAGTGGGGTTGCCCGAGCAGAGCGCATGGTTGAGGCTATGGTTCGGGTAGATGAGACCACGGCTGCCTTGACCCATTTGGATCGTGAAGTCAAGAGTCGTCTTGGCTCGATGATAACTTCGCTGCGGGATATTCATTTTGCTGATGCTTTCGAGACCTCAGCTTTTGTCGAGGATTTATCTGACTAACTTAGACTAGGATTGACTTGTATTTTGACTTTATTTTGACTGATTTCGATATGTAATTTGTATAAATGTATTTTTCTTTATCTGATTTCACTTGTCGATGTTATGGCTTATTGATGTATTTTCTTTCTTATAGGCACCTGTTACTTTGTTGCATCAGACTAGTTCTCCGGCCCTTTTTAATCCGGGGCAGGGACCTACTGGTGCCGCCCGGGTTGGGCCCTCGTCTTGTGTGGCGAATGAAACTCATGCCAGTTGGCTTTATGTTGACTTGATGGGGAACAGCGATAAACTTCATGCCAAGTGCGTACGTCTTAAGAAAATAATAAAGGTCCAGTATGCCTTTTTCCGGGACTATGTGAAACGCGCCGAGCATGTTTTTTATGGGTCAGGAGCGTCGTCTAGATCGTTATTGGCGGTTGAAGGATAGGTGCCTTAATAAATTAAAGTCATTGGTATCCCGGGCTAATATCTTGATGAGGTATTTCCAGGCTTCTCGTGTTCAGCACGATGCCTCAGCGGCCCTGAGCCAAGTTCGTTCATTGCCTGTTGACGATGCTCATCATCAGGATGCTTCCGCTGCACACGATCGTGCCAGGGGAGCTGAGTTTTCTGCTCGACTGGAAGTAGTGAATCGTGTCGGAGCTGCTATGACCAACTTTGACTCCCTTCTCCCCCATGAGACTCTCGAGGGTGATGATATTGACGAGGACACCGTGACGGATGACGAAAAGGTTGTGCTCGGTCATGTTCCGTCGTACTCATCGTGTAGGAGCTTCTCGTCTTAAGTTGTTTTATTCCTTGTCTGATTTCTTGAATATTGTTGCCTCCATAACGCGGGCTCGTACTATTTACTATTTATATACCCATGTGGATTGTATCTTCTTATTTCCGTACTGGCATTTTATTTGTCATTTTGTTTCTTTTCGGCGTTTGTTTATAGCGTTTTGACACTTGTCGATTCTTGAAATGTTGTTGCCTCCGTAAAATGGGCTCGTATAACATATTATTTCTTCTTTGACCATGTGAATTGTTGGGCTTAGTATACTTGTATATGTATGCAGTTCGTTGAAGGACTTGTTTGGGACTTAAACCTTGTAGCCTCCGGTTCGTTGGAGGACTTGTTCTTGTTCTTTTTCTTAGACATGCCTTCGGTTCGTTGAATGACTTGTTCTTTTTCTTTTTCTTTTTCTTTGATGTGTCTTCGGTTCGTTGAAGGACTTGTTGTTATTTTTCTTAGACATGCCTTCGGTTCGTTGAAGGACTTGTTGTTATTTTTCTTAGACATGCCTTCGGTTCGTTGAAGGACTTGTTCGGGACTTAAACCATGTTGCCTCTGGTTCGTTGGAAGACTTGTTCTTGTTCTTTTTCTTAGACATGCCTTCGATTCGTTGAAGGACTTGTTCGAGACTTAAACCATGTTGCCTCCGGTTCGTTGGAGGACTTGTTCTTTTTCTTTTTCTTTGACATGCCTTCGGTTTGTTGAAGGAATTGTTGTTCTTTTGCTTAGACATGCCTTCGGTTCGTTGAAGGACTTGTTCGGGACTTAAATTTTGTTGCCTCCGGTTCGTTGGAGGACTTGTTCTTTTTCTTTTTCTTAGACATGCCTTCGGTTCGTTAAAGGGCTTCTTCGGGACTTAAACCATGCTGCCTCCGGTTCGTTGGAGGACTTGTTCTTTTTCTTTTTCTTTGACATGACTTCGGTTCGTTGAAGGACTTGTTCGGGACTTAAACCCTGTTACCTCCGGTTCATTGGAGGACTTGTTCTTATTATGTTTTTTAGACATGCCTTCGGTTCGTTGAAGAACTTGTTCGGGACTTAAACCTTGTTGCCTCCGGTTCGTTAAAGGACTTGTAGGTTTGAGATAATGCTAACAAAAATCGTTTTATTTCGAAAAAAGTTTATTACAATCAAAAAGGTACTTAATCTACTTTACATGTAGTATTTTATAAGGTTGGCTATGTTCCATGAATTTTTCTCTCCTCTGCTATTGTCAAATTGAACGGTTTTGATTTTGTATGAAACTGGATTTTTTCTCTTGACGATTTCATATGGTCTTTCCCAATTGGGACTGAGTTTTCCGTGAATCTCGTATCTTGTATAAGCAGTCACTCGTTATAGCACCAGCTCTTCTACCTTGAATTCCTTGGACCCCTTCACCCTTTTGTCATAGGTTTGGTTTACGCTCTGTTGGTATTTAGCTAGGGTTAGGGCTGCTACCTCGCGTTTTTTGTCTAGCATGTCGAGCTCTTCCTTCATTCGTTCTTCATTTTGTCCCTGTTCGACTAATGACATACGGAGAGTAGGTAGGCCCACTTCTGTGGGTATGACGGCATAAATACCGTATGCTAGGCTGAACGGGGTTTCTTTTGTGCCCGCTTTTGGCGTAGTTCGGCATGACCATAAAATATTGAGGAGTCTCTCTGCCCATTTCCCTTTTGCTTTTTCCAAACTTGTCTTGATGCCATCTAAGATAGTTTAGTTCGATACCTCAACCTGTCTGTTACTCTGTGGGTAGGTCGGAGTTGAGTAAAACTTCCGAATGCTCAGTTCTTCGTACCAAAGCTGTAATTTGGCATCTTTGAACAGGGTTCCATTGTCTATGACAATGGCATACGGTATTCCGAATCTGGTTATGATGTGCTCCCAAATAAATTGCTTGACGTTTTGGGCCTTGATTTGTTGGAGTGGTTTAGCTTCTATCCATTTGCTGAAATAGTCTGTTGCTATAATCAAGTATTCAACGTTGCCTGGTGCTTTTGGAAGTTTCCCGACTAAATCAATTGCCCATTGCGCAAATGGCTATGGTGCCGATACCGGGGTCATCATGGATGACGGGAGTCGAGGTATTTTAGTGAATCTTTGAAATTTTTCGCATCTTTGGACATATAAATCGGCGTCCCTTTTGATATACGACCACCAATACCCTTGCGTGATTGTTTTATTGGCGAGAGACCTTCCTTTAATGTGTGCTCCGCATGATCCTTCGTGAATTTCCTCTAAGATCTGTTGTTGCTGTTCTATACAGACACATAACAGGTGTGGTCCTCGGTAATTTGATTTGTACAATTTTTCCTCTTCGGACAGCCAGAACTTGGGAGCCTTTCTTGTTATCTTTAGGACTTTTATTTATTCTGATGGGAGTGTTCCGTTTCTCAGATATTGAACCATTTTGTCCATCCATCCCAGCTCATACTGTATTGACATTACTCGGTCAACTCTTTTGGTAATGCTAGGTGTTTCCACTGTGATTGATCGAGTATTTCCTAATGTTAATATTGAGGCTAGGGTGGCTAATGCATCTGCGTGTACATTTTCAGTACGGTTAACTCGTATTAACTCGGATTTATCGAATTTGGCCATCATATTTTGTACTTTTTCTTGGTAAAGGATCATCCGGTCGTCTTTAGCTGGATACTCACTGATGGCTTAATTAACGACCAGCATGGAGTCTGAACTAGCAACCAAGTGTGTGCATCCGAGCGTCCGTGCAATGATCATGCCGTTTATCATAGCTTCGTATTCGGCTTCATTGTTGGTAGCTCAGAAGCCCAGCTTTATGCTTTTTTCGATAATTGCGCCCTCAGTAGATTTGAGGACCGTTCCTGCTCCCGATCCATCTTTGGTAGCTGATCCATCGACATGTATCTCCCAATGCGATTGTTGCGATACGAACATTCGTTCATCGTATCCCTTGGTAAACTCTGCGACGAAATCTGTCAATACTTGTCCCTTGATGGCATGCCGAGGTACGAAGTCTATATGGAATTGCGTTAGCTCGACCCCCCATGCCGCTACCCGTCCACTTATGTCAGTTCATCTTAATGACTCTTTGATGTGTAACTTGGTGTAGACCTGGACTTGGTGGGCAATGAAGTAGTGTGGCAGTTTTCTTGTCGTGACGACCAGTGCAGGACACAACTTTTCCAACGGCAGATATCGTGTTTCGGCTTCAACAAGGGTTTTGCTTACGAAGTAGATCGGGAATTATTCCCGACCTTCCTCTCGAAGGATTACTGCACTCACAGCTGTTGCTGACACTGCTAGGTAGCAAGCCAAAATATCTTCTTTGTTCGGTTTTATGAGCAAAGGCAGCGTCTTTAAGTATTCTTTTAGGTTGTTGAAGGAAACTTCACATTCGGGGTTCCAAACGAATTTCTTGTCCTTTTTTAGCGTTTCGAAAAATGGGCATCCTTTATCCGTTGATCGGCTGATAAATCTGCTCAGTGCGGCCATCAATCCCGTGAGCTCCTGTATTTGCTTCTTGCTTTTAGGTGCAGCCAGGTTCCTCAGAGCCGTTATTTGGTCAGGATTTGCTTTTATTCCCCTTTGGCTTACCATGTGCCCTAGGAATTTTCCTTTGCTAATGCCGAACGCGCACTTTGTTTCATTGAGCTTTAGCTTATGCTCGCCCAGAGTCTGAAACATGTCCTTGATGTCCTGCAGATGGGATTTGGCCTCTTCGCTTTTTATGACCATGTCATCGATATATACCTCCATTGTTTTCCCAATATGCTTCTGACAAACGTTTGTTATCATTCTTTGGTAAGTAGCTCTGGCGTTACGCAGTCCGAACAGCATGACGTTGTAGAAGTAGTTTCCCAAAGGCAAAATGAACGAGGTTTTCTCTTGGTCCTCTTGGGTGAGTGGGATTTGATGATATCCCGAATATGCATCCAGAAATGTCATTCTCTTTGCCCATGCCGTTGCATCCACTAACTGATCGATTCTCGGTAGAGTGAATGGATCCCTCGGGCAAGCCTTATTTTGGCTAGTGAAGTCTATGCAGACTCTCAGCTTTCTATTTTTCTTAGGGACGACCACTGGGTTGGATAACCACTTCGGCTATATCACCTCCTTTATGGCTCCAGCTTCTAGCAATTTCTAAACTTCCGCAATGATTGCCTCTTTGTGTTCGGCAGATATTTTTCTGCTTTTTTGAGCTATTGGATTATAGTCGGAGTTGACATTCAGTTTATGGCATGCTATTCTGGAATCTAGACCGGGCATATCTTTGGGGCTCCAGGAAAAGTTGTCTACGTTGTCGAACAAAAATCTCTCCAGCTCTTTGGATTCCTTCTCGGGAAGGTTTTCTCCTATTAGGAAGTAGTGTTCGTCGTCTTTTCCCGGGATGTTTACCTTTCTAAGCTTCTCCCCTACTTGTTCTTCCACGACCCTTTCTGTATACACAATTTTATTAACCAATTTTTTGATGTTGGTTGGTTGGTTGCTCAACGATGACCAGCTGCTTTTTCAAAACAGCGGTTATGTCTTCACAGCGTCTTGAGTCTTCTTGGCAACCTTGGGCTGTCTCGATCTCCCCTTTATCGTTTGGGTACTTGATCTTTTGGTGGTATGTCGAAGGAATGGCGTAATTGGCGTGGAGCCTTGGTCGGTCTAAGATCGCGTTGTGGCCTGAGTTGTCATTGATCACTAAAAACTCTACGGGCACCGACACGGTTCCTGTTGTAACATTTAGGACTATCTTCCCAAGTGGTTTAGTCGTTTCCGAGATAAACCCTATCAAAGTTACGTCAGTTGGTTGTAGGTCTTGCAGACTGAGCTTCATCTTGTCGAAGAGTTCCTTGTACATTATAACGCATGATGCTCCTTTGTTGATGAGGACTCTTCTGATCGTGTCGATTCCGATCTTGACGTAGAGGTTGATTGCATCGTTGTGAGGATATATGACTCCATCTTCGTCATGATCCGAGAAGGAGCACACACTGTCTCTTGGTGGAGGATGATGCCTGGGATGCTTTGGCCACTTAACCAAAATGCGCCAGTTGCCTTTGTTGGGCGCGCTCTCCCCCTGTTGTTTTGGGCTGTGATAAGTGAACGACGTTGATCGTCTTGGCCCTTCTGTTGTCTGTTCCTTTGATGGCAAGCTGTTTGTCTTTGTTCATACCGCTCTTGATGAACTTGTTTAGGTACCCATCGTCGCCCCACATGTTCATTTTCCATCGAAGGTTTCTGCGGTGCTCAGTGAGGTGGTCGTGGTCCTCATGATAGGCATAAAAAATCTTTGAGTCTCTTTGGTTAGGGGGGAGGCGAACGGTTCTGGTCGTGAACACCAGTTTTCTCTTCATATGTCCTTGAGAATATCTTCTGCAGACAGATTGAAGTTGTATCTCAGTTCGACCGGTTCGAAGTTCCCCCTGCGTTCCCTTTCTTGGAAGCGATCTTGTCATGGAGGCCTATTTGGCACCTGTTATGTGAGGTGGTAAGGTTTCTATTCAGCTTCTACGGGACGCTCTGCCTTTTTCTGAACCTCGGGCCCTCTGTCTTTCTTGGTCGGCTTGACAGCCTCCTCTTGATTGTTTTTTGCTTTTTTGCGTTCCACCTGGGTTTCTCTGACCGACTCTCTTCTGGGTAGAATTCGGCTGAGGTTTCGCATTTCTTCATTTTTATCAGTCAGGTGGGTGCAGTAGGCGAGAAGTGCATCAATGGTCAGGAAGATTTTGCCGAAGAACTTTCTCCTTGCCCAGTATCCGCTCGGAATAGAGTTGATGAAGTTCTGTATGGCGATGTTGCTTGCGTACTGCAGGATTTGATTCGCAACGTCGATGAAGCGGATGCAGTAGTCGTTCAACCTTTCGTTGAGCAACATAGCCATTTTTAGCAGTGTTTCGATGGTAACTTTCTTCTTTCTGTGAGCGGCATACCGGTTCGAGTATGGTCTAAGCAGCTCCGTCCAGCTTCCTACGGATCCCCTTGGTAGGCTATGGTAGCAAGTCAAGACTTCTTAACCCAAGCTATTTTTGAAGAACTTGCACATCAGCGTGGGGTCATCACTCCATAGTTCCATCCTGGTTTTGTAATGTCTCAGGTGGTCTATCGGGCAGCTCTTCCCGTCGTATAGTTTAAATTCTGAGATTACGAACCCGTTCGGGTTTCAGTACCGAGTGATTTGCTCGGTACATGACGTTTCTTGGCAGACATCCCATGCTTGTTAGAACACTTCGTTCTGCATTTCATACTAGGGGTGTATCCTCCACCATAATTGTGTGTGTGGTTGTACTCTTGTCCCCCCCCTGCCCTGTTCTTGGTATATCCTCCGCAGTTCGAGGCTATTCCGAAGGCATGTCCTGTCTGGTTGCCCTAAAAGCCGGATGTTGGTAGGGTTACTCTTGGGAGGTGCTCCCCCTGCTGGGGTCTCCTTGTTTTCTGTTGGCGTCCTGCCATTTCCATGGCGGCCCTATAAGTGGAATCTTTCGCTTGTTCATTTCTTTGCTCTTTCCACGGATTGATTGTTTTTTGTGTCAGGATTCTGATCCCTGCTACTACCATGGCGGACATGCATGCTGCCAGCTGAGTTTGAACCTGAGCATGGTAGCTCTCATCGGTCCTTGACAGTACAACCACATTCCCTTCTTGAGACATTATTGGTTGAAACTCTACCGTGGATGGTGTAATTATCCGTGGAGGGAGGATTGGTGGTCGGATTGTTTGTTCTGGTGCGTCGGCCATTGGCATACCATATTGGGGTGCCGAGACGTTTGTTGGTCGGTGTTGGGCTTTCCTTATATCCTTGGCATAGTTATCCTTAGAGTGGAGCTCCCTATCGTTGTTCTCATTTGTTAAGAAACGAATTGTTCGACCCTGATGAGAACTAGAGTTGGCCGAAGAGGTTGGGAAGTGGGCCCTTGAGCTTGGCCTTGGCCTTGCGTTTATTGTGGGCGCTGCGTCATTTAGGTGTCGAGTTACTGTCTGGTGTCTCCTTATTCGCCTTACTTCGGATATGGCTCGTTCTTCTTCCGAGTCCGTCGGGTTTTCGTCTATGATTCCTTCGATTAGTAAGGGCTGGTCCCTTGGTTGCTCGGTAGGGATGTTGGAAGTGGTTGGTCGATTTCTGGACTTAATTGCTTCGTATCTTTCTCGGATGACAATAAGTTCCTCTAGGTCTTCTTGGTTGATTCGTACTTCGTTGTTATTTGTTGTCCCTATTTCATCGGGGCGACTTTCTTCTGCTGTGGTAACCATTTTGCTCGTCTGATAAAGTTGTGTGTTCGACTTCGAAACTAGTTGGCACTAGGTGAAGTGTAGAGACGACGCCATTTGATAAAGCATTAACTTTGATCGGGTAGGTTAAGCTTATCAACAATAATGATATATATTGACGATGTGAAATATTGGACGAGATATTGTTTTTTCTTTATTGATCGGTGAATATCCTTGATCGGGATTACAATTTTTATTCTACTTATGCTCGGTCTAATAACTTGGTCTTAATATTCGGTCTTTAACTTTGTCTTAGTGCTCGGTCTTTGACTTGATCTTAATATTCGGTCTTTAACTTTGTCTTGTTACTCGGTCTTTGACTTGACTTCTATCTACGTATTTTCTAGTGAGATAAGATCTGAAAAGTCTCTGTATTATACTTTTCTTCTGTGCTGAGAAATCAGATCTTTTTTCCAGTACTGATACTTGACTATTTATAGGCGTCCGTACGCCACAGGATGTTGAAAAATGTCAATCTCATCTGTCAACTTATGCACTTTTTAACTGTTCGACCTCTATTAATTTGGTTTGGATGCTAATGGATATTTACCCTTATATTTAAGTAGGAAGAAGACCATTATACTCCGGCTCCTATTATGATTGCGTTGGTTACCCGTTAATAATACATGGATCGATTCGTACCCGAATACATATATTCAGCTTTAATTTTTATGTTCTATCACCATTATTTTTAGAAAATTTCATTGATAAACACATAAAACCAAACACTCCAGTTAGTGTGTAAATATACTGATAGTATTACAACATTGAACTACATATATACAAAAAACAGTTGCCTAACTCGTCATTAACAATTTTCAAAATGTGTATCAAGTATAAATACTATGCTATAGAACAAAACATTTATAATTCTATATTCTGATAAATATAGATATATAAAATTGTTAATATGCATTGATTCATGGAAATACTCATAAATGTGAGGAACAGAAACATAAGTGGGAAACGAAACAAGAAAAAAAATTGAGAGTGAAATTAAAGAAAGGGAACTGATTTTGGCCACCTATTTTTCTATCCAAAAAATCAATCCGTTGATGATGCATATACACATGGAAAATCCACTTATCATGAATTTTAATTGTTAATGTTAAAGGGTAACAATTTAATAATTTATGTTAATTAAATGAAAAATGATTTTACTCACATATTTTCTCTAATCAACCCGCTGATGTATCACATTACATAACATATGCAACTTATCAAATGTTTTGATTGTTATTAATACTATATTTAATATATTTTTTTAATTAATATTTAAATTTAGAGTAGACTCAACTAGGGTTATAGTATATTTTTATTTGGGTTTTTAATGGATTGAGTTTTTATATTTAACAATTTTTTTATTTTTAACTAATACTTAAATTTAGATTAGTCTCAATTAGGGCTCCATTATATTTTTATTTGAATTTTTAGTGGGTTGGGTTTTTATATTTAACAAATTTTTTATTTTTATTTTTAATTAATATTTAAATTTAGATTAAACTCAAATAGGGTTCTGATATATTTTTATTTGGTTTTTTGGTAGATTGAATTTTTATTATGCTGAATATTTATATTTTGATTTATCAAATTATATAATTTTATTTATATTTGAACGGATAAATATGTATTTTATTAGCTTATATATGGAATGTGTAATTTGTGTGTAAGTTATGGGTATAGGCTATAGAGTGTGTGATTAGAAAAATGCACGTCAGCGGGTTGAATTTAAATGTTGATTTTGAATGTGGTAATAACAACACTCTTTTTTAAAATACAATTATCATTTATTTATTTTTTCTTAATTTGTAATTGTATTTTTTATTATCAATATTTATACTATATTAATCATATATTTAAACTTACATAGACCTAGAACAGTGCTTGTATGAGTATATAACTATGCAAGACACCTTATCGGGTAAAAATTTTAGGCAAGTTTTTTGGTTCGCAATAGCAATACTATTTTACACGAGAATCAAGAAACGGGGAACACAATTTTTTTAAAGAAGAAAACAAATCCTCCGAAGACATTATATGTCGTTTATACCAAATTTGAATAAGTTTGGAAAAAGTGCGCATGCTATATTAATCGCAGAAAAAGTGAAACTTTTCAACTTTATACCTCGAGTGCAGTTATATGGTAAATGGTTTTAGCGAAAATAAGTTAAAACATATAGCTTATTAATTAAGCATGTTAAACATTCAGAACCACTTATTTTGATAAATAAATCTCTTGTACATCTATAAATTACCATAGGAAGTCAACAAATCATTTATCACATGAAGATTTTGTTTTTATAGGAAACGAACTATTTAGGAATAGTCAAGTGCTGCTGTCCTACATTTTAAAAAAAATTAAGCAAAAAATAGATTTTTTCGATTTATTTTGTTCAAAACCTTTAAATTTTAGTGTTTCAGCCCCCATTCCGTAAAATAACTTCGTATAAGATATAATTCCTTTTTATATAGAAAATCAGTCATCTCATCTAACAATAATGGTTCTGTCATCGTCTCCAATTAAAGTACAAATATGAAATATTCAAAATAATTTGTTGATCACTAATAAGATTGATCCCACGACCAAAAATTTAAAGCCCGTGCAAGTTGTACGTAGTTTAATTTTGTCAAACTTATTTAGATTTCAAGACCATTTATAATAAATATATAAAGAGTTACAAGTCGAATTTACTTTCGGTTTTGCTAACGAGTGTCTATGGGGGCATCATTTAACCATTAAATTATTTTATTAAATCAAGTTACATTTAATGTAATATAATTGCATTTATACCATAATATTATTGTATTATCAATTTAATGCATTTAATATACCCGAGTTATGAAAATTTTACAAATAAACTTAAACTATTATATAAAAGTAAGTGCAACAAATATCATACATACACTGTCGACCACCGCTTCACCGCCATCCTCCACCGTCATCGTCGTAATCGATCACTCGATTAAAATAAACAATATTGAGTACTAACAATATAATAGCAAACAATATTGATTCATACTTTTAATATAAAAAAATACAATGCGACCCGTCGATATAAAATTTAAGTACAACACTTATTAAAACATAAATTCTTTTTGAATCATAGACTATTTTTTAAAGTAGTGTATTTTGACATTCCAGTTATGGTATTGAAATGACTAGAGCAACCCAAAAAATCTATCCAAAAACTTTAGCCGCTGATGTGGTGGCCGAGTAGACTACAAGTACTATTTTATAAGAGCAAAATTGTTTCCATCTTTAAACATTATAGGAATGATCGCCAGGCCACAAGTCCACTACATGTATCTTCTCGTTTATCTTTTTAGAGTGATCGATAGATCATAATGGAGCGAAAAATTGAAGGCTTAGATGAGAGAAAAACAATCGAAAATAATATGGACCTTTAATTAGATCAAAACGGAAAGATTAATGAATAGTTAGATCACTTTCAATTGAGATAATCAGGTTTACGAGTTTAAAATCAAATGAATCTAACATGTGAGCTTATATAATATAGACATGGGCGAAACTAGAATGTTATACTGGTGTGTCAAAATTTAGTACATAAAAATGAGTGGTGTGAAATCATTGTTTTTAACATTCACTTGAAAATAGATGGTAAAAAAAAATAAAAAAAAATTGAAATTACGAGGGGTGTCGTCACCCCCGATACTATGCCCTTAGCTTCCCCGTACTATACAATCTTCCAATTTTATTAAGAGTATTATTTCTATCCAAAAACCTTAGCTGATGATGTGACGGATTAAGTGAACTAATCACGTTTTAAGTGAAAATTGGTTTTCAATATTAAAATAACTGTGATTGTTCCAACCGGTAAGGTTTTTAGTAATTTTTTTTTAGATATCAATATCATATATCTTTTATTAAATGGTTAAAAGTTAAAACTACCTACTGCTATTGTTTTTAATTGATGACATTGGATCCTACCTTTTGTTGGGTTTTGGTACTATTTCGAATACGATAAAGAAAAGGACAATAATATAAAAGACAGGAACGCAATGGAAATAACACTTTATTTCTCACAATTGGAATATGAATTACAATTCCTGACTCGTACAGAATTAAATTAAACTGCTGGACTGGTTTCAACAAATAAAAACTGCCGGACTGTTTTGTAAATAAAACAAACTGCCGGACTGTTTTAACAAGAAAAAGAAACTGCCGGACTGTTTTAAACAAACTGCCGGACTGTTTTAACAAATAAAAAACTGCCGGACTGGTTTTAAACAAACTGCCGGACTGGTTTTAACAAATAAAAAACTGCCGGACTGGTTTTGTAAATAAAACAAACTGGACTGGTTTTAACGAATAAAAAAAAACTGCCCGGACTGTTATTAAATAAACTGCCCGGACTGTTATGTAAATACTGGAAATTAAATTACAGGAAAGTAAATTACAGAATAGGAAAGACTGAAATGTAAATTACAGAAACTAAAGGTACTGGAAAGAAAAATACAAAAGGGAAACAGTACTGAAATTAAATGGACAGAATAATAAAGGACTGAAAAGTAAATAACAGAAATTAAAAGAAGAGGCAACTGCTGAGCAGTTTCCCTTAAACAATATTTCCCGAACCACCTTTAAAGGTTTCTGGTTTCGGGACTTTGTTCCCAAGGTACAACTTCTATCTCAGAGTGGCTCGTATGGAAACCGGCACCGAACCACAGGTCGAGCTGTTGGTGGTGCGGTTCTCTCTCACTAAGTGTATGCTTATGCTGTGAGTTGTGTGTATGATGGTGTGTTCAAATGAGAGGGGGAGGGCTGCCTTTTATAGGCTCTATAGAAACCGCAGCCATAATTGTGGTCATTAATTCCGGGAGTTACACCCACAGAATCCGCTCAATTTAATTCTGAAACCGCAGCATTTAATCTCATTCATTGCTGACGTTTCTCTTGCTGGAAACTCTAGGGACTCCTTTTGTATTTTATACAAAACTCCCTATTCGGGTTTGGACCCAAGACCCAAGACCCAAGACCCGAGACCCGAGACCCGAGACCCATTCCCCAAATCCCAAATCCCAATCCCAATCCCAATCCCAAGCCCAAGCCCAAGCCCACGCCCACGCCCACGCCCACGCCCACGCCCACGCCCACGCCCGTGCCCGTGCCCGTGCCCGTGCCCGAGCCCGAGACCCGAGACACGAGACACGAGACACGAGCGAGCGCGCGTGTGTGGTACACACTAATACTCTTAGGTGTATGTGGACATGTTAGTTTAATAACTACATGGGTTGGTATGGTATATATATTGTAAGATTTACTCTTAATCTTCCAATATGGGATTATTCTAAATGGTTTTCTCATTAACCATTTCGTTTTTCCAGATTTTTTTTTTCCAGATTTGAGCTTCCGAGGTACCAACTTTGAAGCCACTTTGTATTCACACCCATTCTCCGAATAGGTCATGTGATATACCGTTACGAAGCTCGTCACACGGGCTACTCAACCACGTTGAGTACGGTATAAACAACTCAGCGCTGTTACACGAAATAATGACTCGAAGTTGGTCCAGTGACCATTCGGAAACACCCATGTTTTCACATGTTTTTTCCAACAATCCCCCACATGAATGCAATTGGCTGAAAATAAAATGCTCCTAAATGCATACGAGAGAAAACCGCAAGAGTTCACTGCATAAGGACAGGTAGCGCGCGCCTTGAACCTGCCGTAGTGACGTAAAATCTGATATGCTACTATTGGGTAGCCTTTAAGCCTTGAACCCTTTAGCGTTTGTGCATACCAGGGTAATGCGCACACAGTGTCCCCTCTACACCACTTACTAAGCCCTTTGGTTGTTGTCCATATTTGGCCGTGGACTGCCTTGGCAAAGTTCAACCGAGTGCTCTAGTGATTTAGCCCATGGCTCATCACATAGTATCGGCCATACACACTCGTCATAGGTGATTTCAAGTCAAGGGTGTCCTGACTCACCCCTCTCGACCTTCGAGATACTTGTTTTCATTAAGAGCCTCATGCTCACCCTTAAGATGGTCTAGGTCTATCACTCTTTCATCCTAGAAATGGGCTGGGAACTTAAGTTCCCGAGTGCTTTGTTCGGTCACCCCCACAGTTCGGTTTTCCCGTTGAACCCGACGCTGGAGAATCCAGTTCGGGTTGGGTTGCCTCTGAGGAGGTTTCCAGTTTAATGGGCTTCAACCCCATTCCCCTCGATGAAACTTCAACTCCTACCTGAGTCAAGCCTTTTGTAAATGGATCCGCTATATTGTCTTTAGATCTCACAAAATCTAAGGACACCACACCGTTAGCTAACAATTCTCTTACGGATTTATGTCTCCGACGAATATGTCGGGACTTTCCATTATACATATGATCCTGCGCCCGTCCAATAGCCGACTGACTATCGCAGTGCATGCTTATTGCTGGGACAGGTTTCGGCCACATTGGAATTCCTTCCAGAAAGCTTCTCAGCCAATCAGCCTCTTCTGTTGCTAGATCCAACGCTATGAACTCAGATTCCATAGTTGATCTAGCTATGCACGTCTGCTTGGATGATCTCCATGAGACAGCTGCTCCTCCCATCACGAACACATATCCGCTAGTGGATCGTGTACTGTTGGAATCCGAGATCCAGTTTGCATCAGAATACCCTTCCAGTACAGCTGGATATCTGGTATAATGCAACCCTCGGTCTGCTGTGTATCTCATGTATCTGAGAAGTCTCATGATGGCCTTCCAGTGTTCCTCATTGGGATTACTGGTGTACCTACTCAGTCTACTCACTGAGTTGGCTATGTATGATCTAGTACAGTTCATGACGTACATCAGACTACCTATTATTCGAGAATATTCCAATTGTCTCACACTCTCCCCAAAGTTCTTTTTCAGGGTGGTTGAGATCTCTATCGGAGTTCTGGATGTAGCTCTACTATCTTTATCAAATTTGTCAAGCATCTGTCTGACATAGTGAGTTTGAGATAGCGCATATCCGTCTGATGTCTTGGTAATTTTCATACCAAGTATAACATCAGCGACACCCAAGTCTTTCATCTCGAATTTTTGTGACAACATTTTCTTAGTGGAGTTGATGTTATCAATACTCCCTATTATAATCATGTCATCTACGTAGAGGCAGACTACCACGTAGTCCTTTTCATTTCCTTTTACGTAGACGCATTTGTCATATTCGTTTATCCGAAAACCGTTTGATAGCATCACTCTATCAAATTTTTCGTGCCATTGTTTAGGTGCTTGTTTAAGTCCATACAAGGACTTCACAAGTTTACACACCTTGTGAGCTTTACCTGGAACCACAAACCCTTCCGGTTGTTCCATGTAAATTTCCTCTTCCAACTCACCATTCAAGAACGCCGTTTTAACATCCATTTGATGTATTTCCAGATCGAACAGTGCTGCGAGAGCAATGACTATCCGGATTGACGTCTTCCTGGAGACAGGAGCATAGGTGTCGAAATAGTCGACACCTTCGGTTTGTCTAAAACCTTTCACTACAAGCCTAGCCTTGTATTTCTCGATTGTTCCATCGAGCTTTCTCTTCCTCTTGAAGATCCACTTGTGTCCTAGTGGCTTACACCCGGGTGGTAGATCCACTAGTTCCCAAGTGTGATTTTGTAATATCGATTCAACCTCATTGTTGATCGCTTCCTCCCAATATTGGGCTTCCGGGGATGACATTGCTTGTTTGAATGTCGCCGGTTCGCCTTCTATCATGAAGGTTACAAAATCTGGACCGAAAGTCGTTTCCTTTCTAGCCCTTTTACTACGTCGAGGCTCTTCTTCTTCTTCCTCCAACGGTTCACTTGCCCCCACATTTTCCTCACTGTTTGACTCCTCAGTCTCTACAGTTACGGAAGACTTGCGGGGAAAGATCTCCTCGAAGAAAGAAGCTTCTCGAGCTTCGATGATAGTATCTGCATGCACATCGGGATTATCCGACTTGTGCACGAGAAAACGATAAGCACTACTGTTTTGTGCATATCCTATGAACACACAGTCTACCGTCTTTGGCCCTATTCTCGTTCTTTTAGGAAGCGAGACAAGGACCTTCGCGAGACAACCCCAAACCCTTAAGAATTTATAGCTCGGCCTATGGCCTTTCCATAGTTCATAAGGTGGTTTATCACGTTTCTTATGTGGTAGCTTGTTCAATACATAGTTGGCGGAAAGCAGCGCTTCCCCCCACATGTTCTGGGGTAACCCAGAACTTATTAACATAGCATTCATCATTTCCTTGAGCGTCCTATTCTTACGCTCGGCAACCCCATTCTGCTCCGGAGAGTATGGGGCTGTCGTTTGATGTATAATGCCATTTTCTGCGCATATCTGCGCAAACGGTGCTTCGTATTCACCGCCTCTATCACTCCTCAACATTTTAATCTTTTTATTGAGTTGATTCTCTATTTCGGTCTTATAAAGAGCGAATTTCTCTACCGCTTCGTCTTTACTTCTCATTAAGTAGACATAGCAGTATCTAGTACAATCATCTATAAACGTGATGAAATACTTTTTCCCTCCTCGCGTTTGTATAAACTTTAAGTCGCATACATCCGTGTGTATTAGACCGAGAGGTTCAGTACTTCGTTCAATATGTTGATACGAAGACTTGGTTAATTTTGCTTCAACACAAACCTCACATTTATGTTGTTTATCAAATACAAAATTAGGTAGTAGATTCAGTGATATTAATTTCTTCATAGAATTAGCATTCACATGACCTAATCTACCATGCCATAAATTAAATGAATCGCAAGAATAAGCAAACGAAGTTTTATTGGCCACTTGGGCAACATTCACGATTACATTATTCTTGGTACTGGCCTCAGCCTTAGTACCCTCAATAGCTAACTCGGCTTTAGGAGCCGGAGTACCAACATTTAATTTAAACATGCCGTTGGTCATATAGCCACGGCCTACATACATTCCGTTTAAAGTGATTACAATTTTTGCAGATTCAAATACAAGTTTAAATCCTTTGTTCACCATCACGGACCCGGAAACCAGATTCTTGCGAATTTCCGGCACATGGAGCACGCCATTCAGTGTGAGCTCCTTTCCCGATGTCATCTTCAGCAGCACGGTTCCTTTTCCTTCCACCCTGGAAGTAGCCGAGTTCCCCATGAAGCAGCTCTCATTGTCCACGGCCGTATAGGTCTTGAACATCCATTTGCTGGCACAGATGTGACTAGTGGCGCCTGTGTCCAGCCACCATTCCTTTGGGTTGCTCCCCACCAGGTTCACTTCCGAGACCACAGCACTCAGGTGCATATAGTCCTGTCCAGCATCATCTCCTCCCTCAGCCACATTAGCTTGAGCAGGTGCCCTCTTCCTCCCTTTCCCTTGGAACTTCCTCTTTGGGGGGGGGGTTTGGGCTTGTCGGTGCGCATCTTACAATCCGCGGCACGATGGCCCAGTTTGTTGCACACAAAGCAGTCTCCCATGAATTTCTTCTTGAGAGAGGCACCGACTCCGCTGTCAAAGCGTTTCCGCTTAGACACAGCGTCCTCAACCACATGGGCCTTGGCAACCGCGTTGCCTGCTCCGCCACCGCCTTTCCTTCCGGATCGGCGGTTGCTTTGCTCAACATTGAGCCTCTCAATGAGTCCCTCCAAGGTCATAGCCTTTCGCTTGTGTTTCAGGTAGTTTTGAAACTCTTTCCAAGAAGGTGGCAGTTTCTCAATCATTAATGCCACTTGGAAAGGTTCGTTGATAACTAGCCCATCAACCTCAAGCCTATGGTATATGAGTTGGAGTTCCTCAACCTGCTCGATAACACTCTTCCCATCAGTCATCATGTACTCGTGAAAGTCCGTGACGACAAATTTCTTTGCGCCAGCGTTATTCACTTTGTACTTTCGTTCGAGAGACTCCCAAAGCTCCTTTGCAGAAGCCTTGGGCTCGAATACACTGAAGAGAGTGTCATCCAGAGCACACAGGATGTAGTTCCGGCATAGGTAGTCGCCGTGTTTCCACGCTTCCACCGCCGAAACCGTCTGCACGTCCTCATCGTCCTCGCTTAGGACGGGTGCAGACTCCTTAAGAAACCAGGTCAGATTAAGGGCAGTTAAATAAAACAGCATCTTTTGCTGCCAACGTTTGAAGTTGTTGCCCCTAAACTTTTCCGGTCTCTCCAGTTGAGAGGTTGGCAACATTGGCATCGCCGGTGTTGCCGGAGCCTTGCCCTTTGCCCTGGCTGCAGCCACAAGCGCTGCCTTGGCCGCAGCCTTAGCAGCAGCCTGTGCTGCGGCCGCAGCCGCAGCCATAGCATCAGCCTCTGCCGCAGCAGCGTCGGCCGCAGCCTTTGCCGCAGCAGCTTCGGCCTCAGCCTGAGCCTGAGCCCCCCCACTCGCAGCGCTCGCATTGTTATGGCTACTGCCAATCACAAGTGCGCCCTGCACGTTTTCCGAAGAAACGGTGGGTATTTGATCCTCATTAGTCATCTGAAATGACAAATTAAAACCGTTTAGTTTCTCGCAAGAAAACTAAAATTCTTAATCGCAAATACTAATTATAACTTAATTAGATTGCTTCAAAAGAATAAAAACCAATGAAAGAGATTCTAGCGTGAAAATCAAATCACTTTTGATTTCACTAAGAATTCTTTATAGTATTCTAGAATAAAAAGATTAAAACCAATTCGGATTTATTCTATGTGCAAATTTCAATTTCTAGTAAACTAGCAATGATTTTGCGAGAATAAAAACCGAGACGTCAACAACAATAAAATAAAAAAGAAAAGTCCTTTCTTATTTCGAAAATAGAAAAACCAAAAAATGATATTGTTTAAGATTGTTGGGTTTTGGTACTATTTCGAATACGATAAAGAAAAGGACAATAATATAAAAGACAGGAACGCAATGGAAATAACACTTTATTTCTCACAATTGGAATATGAATTACAATTCCTGACTCGTACAGAATTAAATTAAACTGCTGGACTGGTTTCAACAAATAAAAACTGCCGGACTGTTTTGTAAATAAAACAAACTGCCGGACTGTTTTAACAAGAAAAAGAAACTGCCGGACTGTTTTAAACAAACTGCCGGACTGTTTTAACAAATAAAAAACTGCCGGACTGGTTTTAAACAAACTGCCGGACTGGTTTTAACAAATAAAAAACTGCCGGACTGGTTTTGTAAATAAAACAAACTGGACTGGTTTTAACGAATAAAAAAAAACTGCCCGGACTGTTATTAAATAAACTGCCCGGACTGTTATGTAAATACTGGAAATTAAATTACAGGAAAGTAAATTACAGAATAGGAAAGACTGAAATGTAAATTACAGAAACTAAAGGTACTGGAAAGAAAAATACAAAAGGGAAACAGTACTGAAATTAAATGGACAGAATAATAAAGGACTGAAAAGTAAATAACAGAAATTAAAAGAAGAGGCAACTGCTGAGCAGTTTCCCTTAAACAATATTTCCCGAACCACCTTTAAAGGTTTCTGGTTTCGGGACTTTGTTCCCAAGGTACAACTTCTATCTCAGAGTGGCTCGTATGGAAACCGGCACCGAACCACAGGTCGAGCTGTTGGTGGTGCGGTTCTCTCTCACTAAGTGTATGCTTATGCTGTGAGTTGTGTGTATGATGGTGTGTTCAAATGAGAGGGGGAGGGCTGCCTTTTATAGGCTCTATAGAAACCGCAGCCATAATTGTGGTCATTAATTCCGGGAGTTACACCCACAGAATCCGCTCAATTTAATTCTGAAACCGCAGCATTTAATCTCATTCATTGCTGACGTTTCTCTTGCTGGAAACTCTAGGGACTCCTTTTGTATTTTATACAAAACTCCCTATTCGGGTTTGGATCCAAGACCCGAGACCCGAGACCCGAGACCCGAGACCCGAGACCCGAGACCCGAGACCCGAGACCCAAATCCCAATCCCAATCCCAATCCCAAGCCCAAGCCCAAGCCCACGCCCGTGCCCGTGCCCGTGCCCGTGCCCGTGCCCGTGCCCGTGCCCGAGCCCGAGACACGAGACACGAGACACGAGACACGAGACACGAGCGAGCGCGCGTGTGTGGTACACACTAATACTCTTAGGTGTATGTGGACATGTTAGTTTAATAACTACATGGGTTGGTATGGTATATATATTGTAAGATTTACTCTTAATCTTCCAATATGGGATTATTCTAAATGGTTTTCTCATTAACCATTTCGTTTTTCCAGATTTTTTTTTTCCAGATTTGAGCTTCCGAGGTACCAACTTTGAAGCCACTTTGTATTCACACCCATTCTCCGAATAGGTCATGTGATATACCGTTACGAAGCTCGTCACACGGGCTACTCAACCACGTTGAGTACGGTATAAACAACTCAGCGCTGTTACACGAAATAATGACTCGAAGTTGGTCCAGTAACCATTCGGAAACACCCATGTTTTCACATGTTTTTCCAACACCTTTCTTACAAATATTTAATTTTGACTGAGAAGAATCCTATGGTTGAAGTAATAATTAAACGAGTTTAATTTTTTTTTATGTGACACAATGGACACATAGAAGCTGCTTAACGAATAGTTTATCTTTATTTATTCTGCACTTTTTTGTCTTATGTGAATTATTTAAGGTAGAGTTTTTTAACCCCATGTGGATTAATAAAGTATAATTTATACGTCTATAAAGACTGATTCAAAATTTAATTTGCATGTATTTTACTTGTCTCGAGAACTTAATTAGCCAACAAAAAATAGAACTGTTCATGCCTTTTGTCTTCTTTCAATCTTTACTTAATTATTAATCTCTCATGTTTTGACCAAGTTAGGTAACATACAAAATTTAATGTCTTGAAAATGTGCTCAATTTTTATAAAGAATAATATATAATACGCTATTGGGAGAATCTCTTTTAGGCCAAAATACTCCGTATTAGTTTGTAAAAATATGCAAAAAATATACACAGTACTCTAGTACTAATTACTGTCCAAATTATAAAGAAACTGTTTACCTTGTGACTGATACTCTCACACTTGTTACAATGGGTGGAATCGGGACGTAAGCCGACCCGAAAAGATTAAATCCGTGTTCCGATCCGATAGTTTTCGGATGTCATTTAAAAGTTCTGATTCCGACCCGATAATATGGATTTATAATAATTCAGGATATCGAAAGGTCGGAACGGGATTTCCCGATACTTCATATTACTCTTAAAAAAAATTATTAAAAATTTATAACATAACTATCAATTTGACTGTTTATGACCTTCAAATATGCCACAAATAATCTTTTTCGTCTTTAATTAAAAAAAAAATTAGTGTTTTACCACCGAAATCTTGTTTGTCGATATTTGTAGACTAAAAATGTACTCCAATATTATAATAACATTGCCGATACGTTCACAGGTGTACAATATGGTTTTTGACTTTGTGGACAATGACACAGTTCACCTAACAAAAATAAAAATATGAAAATCACAATTAACATATTGAGCTGCTGTGTAGGAAGGGGACAATGATAATAAATATTTTCCCCTTTCCTAAAAATAAACATGAAGGAATAATAAAATATACTGGTTATGATTTTCAGAATTTGTCTAATATTTAATCCAACAGAAATTATTCTTTTGTTTATGCACGTAAACATTTATAAATATTTATGAATCATAACTATGTAATATAAATCACACCTAATGAATGTTGACACACATGAATCATGATGGGTGTAATCTGCTAAATTCCTTATTATTTTAATTAATTAGTGAGATTATGTCGGTGGTTAGTGCGTAAAAATTATGATTTAGCTACTAATTTTGTCTTATTAGTGTCTAATTTTTTTTTGTAAGGCAAACGACGACTTGACTTCTCTAACATATGTTTTACAATAATGCTATTTAATACTATCACCTAGTTTAATTAGCCCAAAATTGTAGCTTTTCGACTTTGATGCTCGATTAGTACTATAGTATTAACGGTTAAATAAATATCTCTAATTTCCATTTATTTTATTTTATTTTAACAAAGAAAGAAATCATATAGATGAACTGTAAGTACAAGTCGGATTTCCCTGGTTCTCTGATTATCATGATCATTATTTGTAATTAATGTGCTTCAGCTTTACATGGAACACATGAAAAAAAAGATTACAATGATGTTGCTCATCATAGAAATTTTAATTAGATTCTCTATAGTGTCAACATGTAAAAGTATTGGTTTAAACAACTCAAATAGGGTATTTAATAGCGAACTCTATTAATAATCTCAACTATTTTCTTAAATCTAACATATTTTATATCTTTTAATAAATCGTTTACATTTACACAAAATTTCAGCTTTTTTATTAATTTACTTATAATAACCTTACATTATTTCTTTTTATTTATTTATTATCATTTAATAGTCATAACAATTTTACACACAAAAAAAATGTGGAACTCATGATATTTGATTACTATTATATTCACCAAGTGAATTATATACATTTTTTTATATAAGGTGAATTTATATTAGCTGAAATTTAGAGAATTTATATGACTCCTAATTCATGTCATTTTTTATACCATAATCATCAAGTTTAAAAAAAACATATGTTTTAAGGTAACATACGTGAATGCTTTAAGTTTCGATTACATGCTCAGTTTTTGTATCCAGAAATTAGCTTGTTATATTGGTGGTCCTTTTACTATGTCGGCTTTTGAAAACATAGTGTTTTAGCTAACCTTAATTTATTAAATAGTGGATATTTCCATTGATTTAGATTTCAACTGAAATAAGTTCGTTTCAACCATTTCTTAATTTATTAAATAGTGGATATTTCTATTGATTTATATAAATATTTATAGACGTTAAATAACATTGCTTCAAAACATATGATAATAGAACTTATTACTGTAGCAAACTAACACGATAAATCACATTTGAGTTTTTATATTTCGAGTTTGTTGAGCTAAATTTATAAAAATAAATGTGTTGAACAAGGGTTTGGCTGAGTATGCATGTAAAATGTTATGATTTGGTATATAAAAAGTACTAGTGACGAGTTTATTACGCGGTTATTTAAAACTCATATGTGATAATTTTAATATTTATATTTAAATGATATATAAATTTTAGAAGTTAGAAAAAATAAAATAAAACAATAGTAGTGGAGTAAAATTATTACATACTTTCTCCGTCACTTTTTAAGTGTCCCCCTTATAAATTGCTAATTTTTAAGAATATTAAAATTTGATACATAAATTATCAATATCGCCCTTTTTAATATTATAATTAAAGTTAATGCGGATAACTTTTTTCCTAAAAATTATTGTTATTGTAGTTATAAACGGTAAGTATATAAATGGCAAACGAGTAAATTTGTTGCATTATAATTACCATATTAAAAACGCGGACATTTATTTTTGGGACAGCCCAATATGCAATAATGGACACTTAATTAGAGACGGAGGGAGTATGAGTTTGAGATAACCGGACAACAAACTGCGCCGCTATTACTCTTTCAAATCTTAATATTCTAAAAACATATTTATCCGAACTTACCGTAAATATATTTCTGTTCATAAAATATAATTTTATGTACTCTTCTGAGAATTTCAACAGACTCAATAAATTACGAGACCGTACGGATTGTATTGATATGGGAGGTGTTAATAATAAATGCACCGTCGGGTGATAATGTACATGCACCCACGTAAGTATATATTGTATATATCTACACGTGTAAATTGTCGTATCGCATCTAATTAGTCAGAAGTGGTCGGATATTTGTCCTTAGCTTAATTAGTCCCCACAATAAACTGGTCAAAACAGCATACAAACAAAAGTCCAATTTCTTTTTATTATTTTTTGGTGCATACAATAAAAACACCAAATTTCTGCATAGGATTCTTCTTTCCTGATTTGGACTTTAGTTTTGATTATTTTCCCAATCAAATACTCGTATTTTCATTCACCATTTACTTCCAAAGTGGACTATTTTAATTGTTTATGTTATCAATTTTACTGTCTTCAAATTCAATAAAAAAATATACTATATTTATTTTATCAATTTTACATGATACATTATATTCATGACTCAACACTAGAACTTTCTTATAAAGTTCATCATTTATATTTTATATTATTTTCTTTCATTTTTTTATTATATTTTATGTTGATTAAGTTTTCTACTAGAATAAATAGGACATATATTACTATAAAACAATTATAAGGAAGACTTTTGCTTTTTTTTAGGAAGATTTGAATTACATACATAATTTGATCTTAAATTAAGGCTATGTAGAACACATTTGACAAAAAAAATGCTATATTCATTTATTTTGGTTGCTCTTAAATAGTCTAACTAACCCTGAGTCCAAATCAACTAGAAGCACAATTATACAAAAAAAAAAAAACATGAGAATTTCTTTTAGTATATGTTTTGTGTACAATCCACTGGAATGTAGGTATTAAGAAATCGACAATAGTAGGAGTGATAGCATATCCATTTATATTTAGTAATATACTAATGCTTTAAAATAAAATAAAAGGTAAAAAGTTTTTTTTTTTAAAATGAGTAGCTCAACAAGAAAGACCTCTATAAATTTAGAACGTCCTGATATTTTATTACTTTGAAGATCTTATTAATTAATCGATAAATCAACAGTTTATTAGCTTATAGAATATTATTCAGTTTAGTGAGCATAATTATACAAAGAATATGTGTAAGGACAAAAGTTGGTTATTATTTATTGCATCTACAATGTAAATAATGTTCATCTATAATGTATTTAATGTATAATGATGAAAATTAACCACTATACAAACAATACAAAAGAATTCTAATAAATTTCAAGAAAACACAAACAACAACATAATCATGTTTTACCAAATTATCCTAATTATATTTATAATTCTAGAGAACTAATAATGTATGATATTGATGGCACCACATACTTATAAATTTCATGACGTTATATGATTTATCTTAGGCTTACCATAATTACATTTGCTCAGTTTTCTAGTAATAAGAATCAATATAATTAAAAGGAATGAGCTTTCTCCCAAAAAAAACTCTTTGGCCAACTATTGTGTTTATAATTTAAGACTTAAAATAGAAGTTATGTAGAAATTTTCTTGGATATATTAGTTAACATAATCACAAGTTTAAACATTACTTGGGATGTTTTAACATCATTAAGTATTTTAAGAAATGACATTCTCACATTTTAGTTTGTAAATTGACTCTTGAACATATGCCCCCGTAAATGATACTTCCTGCTCTTTATTATTGCTCGGATTATTGTCCTTATTCGGACTATTACATTTGCTCGGATTAGTATTTCGGTTTTACGATTATGCTCGATATAACTATTTAATCTCTCGTCTTGATCTTTCTCCTCTTTTATTCGGTGCTCGGCTGTCTTGTCTCGGTTTATTTCTCGAAGTGATATGCTTTGGTTAGTTTCTCTCTTTTCTTAACTTCTCTCTATATTTTTTGGATAGATTTTTCTGGTCCTTTTCTAGGAGGGGTAGTTGGCTATTTATAGGCAACTGCGCCTTCTAGGATATTGACAAATGTCTTCATCCCAGGGAGTTTTCAGACGAGGGTCCCCCTTTGATTGGGCTTGGGCTTTAGGGTAGTAGCACCTCAATTCCTTATAAAAAGTATGAGATGACCCATTTAAGCGTTGGATACCCATTTATAAATTGGGTTGATTATGACCCGAATAAAATATTCGGGTCTGATTTTTATGTTCTATCAAGTGCTCCCTGACTTCCTCGGCGTGGTTTCCATGTCGGGGGAGTCATGTTCGGTTTGTCGAGAACGTTACTTCGGTCTTGTTTTTCCCAATGCTTCATCGAGAAACGCAATAGACTCGTGACGGTTCCCAGGGGGGCATATTTAATGTTTCCTATCCTAATATCTTTTTTCGAGGAAAACTCCTATAAAGGGGTGTGCTCCCTCCATAATTAGGCATTTTACTACTAATTTGCCCTTGACATAATGGCTTCTTCTGGTTCTACTGGTGAGAGCTCCTTTAATTATATTTCATATTTAGAAACGGAAATCAAGAAATCTCGTACCGCGAATAAGAAGCTTGTGGCCAAGGTTTCAGACTACAAGAAAAGGTTGTCTGACATGGATTCTGATCATCATGTGACGATGGCCGATCGGGATTGGGCCTATGAGCATATAAAGAAGCTCGAGGCTAATCTGGCTAAGCAGAAGGCAGCAAAAAGGGCCTATAAGCTTGCCTTCAAGGAGTTGCATGCTCGGTCCAAACCGAGTTCGGATGACGATGAGGAAGGCTCTTCCTCGAAATAATTAGTCTTTTGTAATTTCTGTCGTAATTTTTCTTGAATGGGGAGTCTTCTCCTCAGTTGTAATCGAAGTTTTTGGAATTAATAAAACATTTCCCTTTCCTTGTTCTTGTCTGTTTATCTTCTTGATGTCTTTTTGGATGACTTTAATTGGATTTGGAACTGTGGTTAACTTACCTTAAATGCTCTTGGGAAGTTCAAGAGGTTGTATTTATTCGAGATGACCTTTGATCTACTCCTTGTTTCTTCTTATAAAAGGGGGCTGTCCCAGAATTTTTTTTATACGGTTCATTCTTTATTAACGAACAAATGGCTTCTCCTCTTGAAAAATATGGTGACAACCTTCCTGAATACGTTGCCCGTCTGGAAGAGGAAGTTCAGAAGGTGCGTTATCTCGAGAAGAGGGTTGTCCGGCTGTCAGTGGAAGCTCGTCGGGCCGCCGAACTAGACGAGCGATTGGATGCCCTAGAGAAGGAGCACCAGAGGTCTTTGCTCGACAGTATTCGTGCTCGTGCCCGGATCAAAGAGCTCGAGGCCTCCAGAGATAGGCAGCTTGCTTCCAAGAGGGCTTACAAATTGGCCCTTAAGGAAGTGTATGCTCGGTCGAAAAGGAAGCCGAATGACGATGCGGGCCCTTCTATGAAATGATTTTATTGTTTTCATTGTATTTCTTCTTTGTGCTTCTTCTGTAACGAAGTATCAACCAGTTAATAAAGATTTCTTTTTCTTGTTTATATCTGAATTACTTTCCCAATGCAATTTATTTTGACTGCGCACGCTTGTGGCCTCATTAATGCCTTTCTTGGGTCTTGCGTTTGATCTTATCCATTGGACCTTCTTACTCTTTATATTCAGGGATTAATTAGGATTTCTTGAGCCTTGTGCATAGAAAATCCTATTCACCAGAGTTTTCTTGAGCCTTGCGCAAAAGATCTGGGATATTTATTTGATTCGCTGTCCTTCCCAAAAATGACGCGTGTTTTGTTGCCATTATTACTTACCCCCTTTAAATATTGGTAAGAATCCAAGCGTTTCTTGAACAGGTGTGGCTTTTAATTACTCACGCTCTTTAGAGTCTTTTGGGAATCCAAACGTTTTTCTTGAACAGTCATCTCCCTTGAGTGCCATCGTTTCTGAATACCCATTGGCGAATGGTTGCGACTCTCAATCCCAGCCCTCATACAATTGATCTATAAATACCTGCTTACAGCATGGTTACATCCACACTTCTCATCATATTATTTTCCCCCATATATAGACCCTCATCTTATAATTTCCCTAAGATGTCTGGTCCTTTCACCCAATCAGCATTAGCTTTGCAAGTGGAGGCCTTTGAAGCCTCCCATAACCACGTACAAAGGTTGTTGAGGGATGCCGAGGAGGAATTGAAGGTGATGCGTTATCACCATACCGAGATGGTTCGGGAATTAACTTGGCTAAGATCCGAACTGGCTTACTGCCGACGTGCTCGTCAGGCTCTAGTCGAAGAGAATGAGATGCTAAGGGGGAACCCGACACTGAGGGACAGGGATGTCTCTGCCGGGCCCTCTCATCGATACCGATCGACTTCCCCCTAACCTTCCTCCTTCCTTTTTTCTTTTTCTCTGCTCTTTCCCCATCTTTTCCCATCTCTTCCTTTTTCTTCTTTTTTTTTTATTTCTCCGTTTCCATCATTTCTTCCTCTTCCTCTCTTGTGTTTTCTTTTTATACTCTGTTTTCTCGTACTTTTTATTCTTTTCTTTTTCCGTTTCTTTTTTGTTTCATTGACTTCCTTTTTAGTTGTCGGTCTCCTTCGTCTCTTTATCTTCTTCTCATCTGTTTTTCTTCTGCGCCTCCTCTTTCTTTTTCTTCATCTTCTCTCCCATCACTCTTTTTCTTTTTCTTCTTTTTTGCACCACTACGATGTAACAATCAGCCCTGTGATCCTAAGGGTTTTGTGTTACATCTAGGGTTTTTGTCATTTCTCTTTTCGACTCTTCTTTCTTATCACTTCGTTTCTTGCACTCTTTTTCTTTTCCTCTTCTTGCTTTTCCTTTCTCTTTCTTCTTACTTTTTCTTTTTGGCGTCTCCTGCTCACTTGGTCAGCTGATATAGTTGATCCTTTGCCTGATCTTCTGTACTAGCTCTTCTCGGATGTAATAGATTTTTTTGGATGTAATAGATCTTTTCGGATGTAATAGATTTTTTCGGATGTAATAGGTCTTTATCTCGGATGTAATATTGTCTTGATGTAATGACCAATGATGTATTACATCTTCATTAATGAAAAGTGTTTTTGCCATTTTATTTTTGCATTTCTTTTTCTATTGTACCTGTGGTTTGTTGTTTGTCGGGAATCTAGATCTTTGAATATCTCGTCTTTATTTCTTTTGCACTGTGGTCTCAGATGTCAGTAGATGTCCCCATCACTGTCAAACATAGGTGCATGCTCCCCAGCATGTCAGGAAATATGCAATTTCCCAAGCAAGGTCACAAAATATCATACTCCCCGTTCTATAAGTACTTCTTTTTTCCTTGATAGTTTATCATCTCTTCTTTCTTTTTGCTTCTCTCTTCCTCAGCCCCTTATTTTCTTCCGTACTAAACAATTTCCTAGAATGTCTGGACCTGTGGTGAGATATCATGCTCAGATGAAGGGCTTGGACTCTGAGATATCTCGGGTCCGCCGTCGGATGGCAAGGCTTGAGAAAGAGTATGGCGTTTTGGCCTTGAGCTTATTCGGTTCTTATCCCGAAGAGACGGTGAAGTGGACCGAGATCTCGGCACTGAGTCGCCAGCTTGATCATTTGTTGCTACAGAGAAACCATCTGGCCAACTCCTGGTATGAGGCCGAGGAAATTTGGGACCATTCTCAAGATGAGTTTGACAACTCTCCTCAAGGCCTAGCTAGCATAATGGTAAAGAATGCTCGGCTCGTGGAGCGCGTTAGGGTTCTTACTACGGAAAACAATAGGCTCTCCTCGGAGAATGACGATTTAGTCGCCATGAACGATTCCTATCAAGCTAGGTTGAATTGTTCTGCTCGTATTGCTTTCTCTCGGTCTGGCAGTTCGGTTTTTCCGCCCGTTGATCCTTAGATTGGGCTGGTTTCCTTATGTATTTCCCCTTTTGCCCTTTGTGTTTTATCTTCTGTATTTGATGAATCAGTTGTATCTTTTCGTGTCTCATGCCTGTCTTGTGAACCATTGTAACGCTTCGTATTTTGTGCCTTTTGATTCTCTATAAATTCTCCCTATTGCCTGTATATCATTATCAATTTCTACCTCTCTCTTGTTTTATAATTTGCTTGTGTGAGAGATGGCTCCCATCACTAGGTCTGCCTTCAAAAAGAAAGCCCTTATGGAAGAGGAGCCTACCTTTTTGCTACCTCGTCCCCCTGGCTTTGGGGAGGAGGATTTGACTCCTCTTCAACTAAAAGAAATTGAGATGTCACGGCTGAAACATGATCTCATGTGTGCTCGGACTGAAGCGAGGAGGTTTAAACAATGTTGGGACGAGGAGGGCACTGCTCGTTTCAAGGCCGAGCAAAAATGCGAGTCTCAGTCTTACGCCTTGAAACAGGCTGAGATGGTGATTTCTCGTTTGGTTAGGGAAAAAGAGCGTCTGGAGAAACTTTTGGCGAAGAGGGACGTTGCTATGGGGGATAGTTCGAAAAAGTAGGATGGGTGTATTTTCTTTTTCTGTTGTATTGTTTGTGTTTCCCCCTTTGTGGATGAATAAAACTTGTCTTGCATTTGATTCTGTCCTATTTTATTTCCTGTTTGCTTCTCTTTTATGTTTCTGATCATACACCGAACAATATGCCCGGTTATCCCCCCGGAGAGCGTTGTTAGACTTGATGCTTCCTGCCATCAAGCTAGAAACGGTCTTCGTCCACTTTGTTCGGTGTGCCCTTGTGTTAAGGATTGACTTAGGAGTCGAGGAACTTTAATCGGGGGATATTCTCGGTGTGATAGTAGTGGTAGCGTATGTAAGAAGCTTTTCGTGGTAGGGTCCACTGGCCGTTTATTTAGGTCTAATGATGTGAACTGCCTTGGGTAGTGGGATACGCGCTGACGTGGCAAAATCTGGAGCGTGTATATGTTAAAAAAGAGCAGCGGTTGTTGACTTTCGTATGGTTGGAAAAAGATAAACTCTGTTACACGAAAGGACGGTTATTATTTTATTCCTTTTGTAACTCCACTCCTTTTTATTGTGCCAAGTAATCCTGTTTATTCTTATCACAGAATTCGCTGAATAAAATATCTCTCTCTCTAAAGCATATTCTTCCCGCCAAAAAGGGAAAGAGTTCGGCCGTTTAATCTAGGGTTTCGTGGTTGTGTTGGAAGACCTGCTGCTGTTCGCGCTTGCTTGCTCATAATGATTACTGTAAGTGATTTTTGGTTTTCCGCTCTTCCCTTTTTTAGGAGTTGTATTTGATTTGTCGTTGTGGTCAGAGGTGTGTTGTTGGTATATGGTTCAGGTTATCAATATATGTCTGATGATTCTGATGTAATGTGCATGGGGGGGGTGGTGGCTTTCGTTCTATTGATGTGGTTCTGGTTTGTGTATTTGGTTAGTATATTGATAGACTTTTGATGATCTTTGTATAGGAAATTTTGACCCAAAGTGTGGCCCAAGTTGGCACATTCGTGGAGAAAAATTTTAAAGAACTCGCCGGAATACCTGACAACATACGTATCCGGCTTCCTATTTCTGACGAGGAGGTGCTGGGATTTGTACCTGCCGGCGAGGTGGCCGTGCGTTCTTCGGCATTCTTCACTGGGGGTCTTCGACTGCCCTTTACAAACTGGGTGGCTTCGTTCTTTGAGGCCGTCCAAATTGCTCCGGCCCAACTGGCCCTAAATGGTTACCGTACTCTGAATGGTATCCAAAGGCTATCGGAGTTGTCCGGAATACCGATTGAACTGAAGGACGTCTTTGGAGTCTATAGTCTGAGCTTTGAGCGTCGCAGCTCGTATTTGAAGACTCTGCGTGCCTTTTGCCGGCTCGTTATCGGTTTGCCGGATACCAATAAAGAGCGTAATCTTGGTATTGTAATTGCTTCCGGTGCATGGGGTTGTGCGGGACACCAGATTCCTGGACCGGCGACCAATGCTCCCATCATGCCAGACCTCGGCGCCCCCAATGTAGAGGCTCTGTTAGCTCTTTGGAAATGGTGGGGGCCTGGACCTACGCCGGATCCTGCGAGTCGTACGGCTCCCATGTTACTCGGTTACCCTATGGGGTCGGTGACCAAGGGAAATCCTGCACCCGAGATCCCCAAAGAGCCCGAGGAGGAATTCTTAAAGGTGGTCCAAGCTCGATGTGCTACTCGGCTTGGGAAAAAAGCCGTTCGTTCTAAGCGTCGTGCAGCTGACCCTGTCGTTGAAACAACGAAGAGGGTTAGGGGAACCGATACATCGGTTACCGAGGAAGATGCTAACGTTGGCTCGGGCGAGGGGGTGTTTGCCGCTGCTCAAGGGGATACCGCCGAGGATGCCGCTGCTCCGGGCGAGGTATGTGTATATGTATTATGATTTTCTTGTCTTTTGGTTGTTTGTCGTATGGGTCGCTAGTGCTTTGCTTTATTAGTCATTTTGTTTCAGCTACTGACTTCTTCATTGGTTACCCTCGCTCTTGCCCGGTCTATGGGCATTATTGTGTTTCAGGGGTCGGTCGACGATGTATTCGGATATATGAACCTCTTGACGAGCATGGGAGAGGGGACGATGACTTTGCCTGTCATCTCGCTTATCCCCACCGAGGGTCCGATAGATTTGCCCGTTTGCTCGCCCCTCCGTACTGAGGAAGAGATCGAGCATAGGGCCCCTGAGATTGAGCAGTTGGAGGAGGACGTGGGGGTGGAAATGGAAGGCAGCGAAGAGATTGCCGGGGATTTTGTGACGGGTGTCGAGGATGAGGCTCTCGAAAAGGTGTTGGTTGACGGGGTCGCAATGACCCGGTACATTGACCGATGTAGGGGTGAACTGCTGGATCAACCGAGAACGCTGAAGATGGGGTATACAGCTCTGAAACCCCTTGTGTTCAAGAATGCAGAAAAACTATCTGCCCAACCTACAATGTCAGTTATAGAGCAGGCCTACGCGGATGCGCTGAGGGTACGTGGGGCTCGTATTGCACTAGATAGGTTTGGTACTTGTATTTTATTTGGAAACTAATGTGTTGAAGTGCAGATTGCTGTGAGTGCCGTGGCGCTACGGGATCAGCTGGGAGCTCTAGGGGCTGAGAAAGAGAAGCTGGTGGCCGAGAAGGATAATCTGTTGGCCGAGAAAGAGAAATTGGTCGCCGAGAAGAAAACCCTGGGCGAGAATTATGACAAACTGTCGGTGGACTTCCTGCACCTGACCGAGGATGTCGAGAAATTGAGGGTGGAAAAAGAGAGCATGGCCGCTAAGTACGGCGAATTAGAGGAGGAGAACTTGCTCCTGGCTGAGGACGTGGAAACCGAAAAGGCTAAGGTGTCTGCCTTGAAAACGGCACAGGCGGAGGAGCGGAAAAAGTTAGCGATGATGGCCAACTTTTCTGTATACTGCGCTCATGTGCGGGCGCTCAATTTCGCGAATGTTCCTCTGTCGGATAGGGCGTGGTCGGAGTTGGTGTATCCGTGTCCGCATGGTGCACCGCCGAAACCCTTGGACTGGGCGAATCTTCGTGAAGAAGAGCTTCCTCGGCTACCGGGGCAGACAATTTCGACAGCACTGCGTCCTCACTCCATGTCGACCTCGTCCACTCCTCGACCGGGTGCTTCTGTTGTTCCCCCACCAATATCTCAGGTGGAACCTTGACTATCTTTCTGGCATTGTGTAAATTTTTATTTTTATTTTTTTTTTTTTTTTTTTTTTTTTAACTAGAAACAGATTCTTTTGGGGAAGAGATAATATAGGTGTTGTGGTTTCTCTCTGTTGGGCTTGCTTGGGTTAATTTCTTTTGATGGTCGTCATATTTTGAAGGATATGAAAACAAAATATTGTCAGGTACCAAATAACCCCCTTGCCATGGTGGTCTGGACCTCGCCTAGTCGTAGTGTAGGTGACGTAATGGAAGAATTGGAAAGATCTAACGCGTCCCTTACCGCGAAATTGACTTGTGCCTATCAGGAAATCGAGGGTCTGAATATTCATATTTCCAACCTGGCGATCCGGTTACGTGATTTGGGAGAGAAATTTAGTAAAAAGACCGCCCATTATACGGCAAATAAGGGTAAAGCAAAGGAACTTCTCAGTGCCCTACGACGCTCTCGTGATGAAGCCCGAGGTCGTGTGACGAGCTTGAGCTTGGTCCTTGGGACCGTTTTCGAGGACGCGGATCTGCTGCTATCCTTTGCCAAAGCGTATTGGGCCCGAGCTCGCGCCTTAGAGGTGCTGGAGCATATAAAAGGAATGAGTGGTGTGTCCCGGGCGGAGCGCATGGTGGATGCGAAGGCCGGGGTAACTGAAACCACTGTTGCCCTGAACCGAATTGATGCGGTCATTCGTGAGCGTTTGGGGACGCAAATTAACTCATTGCGAGATATTCATTTTGCCGATGTAGTAGAGACTTCGGCGTCTGTTGAGGGAGTGTCGGATTAATAAAATAGCTTGTTTTGTCGTCTTCTTTGTAGCTTGTATAAAAAATTTTCTCCCCCCTTTTTTTTTTTTGTAGCTTCTTTTTTTTTTTTTTTTTTGTATTCATCTCTTCTTGTTCTTCTCCCCCCTTCTTTTTTTTTATAGGCACCTGCTACTATGTCGCACCAGGCTGGTTCTCCATGCCTAGTTAACCCGGGGTTAGGACCTACTGGTGCTGCCCGGGACGAGGTCTCATCTGGTGCGGCTAGTGAGGTGCCTGACAGGTGGCCCTACATTCTTTTGATGAGCAAAAATGTCAAATTGACCGACCAATGTGCTCGACTGCGGACCAAGCTGAAAACCCAGGCGGCCTCTTTTCGAGAATACGTTCGCCGTGCCGAGCATGCTGTTGAGGTTCAGGAGCGTCGTTTGGATCGATATTGGCGTGCAAAGGGCGAGTACTTCGGCAAATTAAAGTTGCTTGTGACCAAGGCCAACGTGTTGGTGAAGTATTTCCGTTTGTCCCGCGCCAGATACGATGCTTCCGCAGCTGTGATTGAAGCTCGCCGTGACCTCTCCTTTGACGATGATCGCCGTAAAGCGGCCTCGGATGCTCACGAGTCCGCCAAAGAAGCCGAGTTCAACGCGCGGCTTCAGACGCTGACTTGTGTTGGGGCTCATACGACCAATTTTGATGCCCTCATTTCTGAGGAACGTTTTGATGGTGATGAGTCTGATGGGTACACAACGACGGACGACGAAGAGATTGAGCTCGGTCAGTTACCGTCGTGTTCCTCCTGCAGTAGCTCTTCTTAAATGAATCTCTTTAGTGTCGTTGATCTTCTTGTTGCCTCCGTAATGCGGGCGAGGACTATATATGTGATTTCTTTATTCCTGTTTTGTACCTTTCCATTGCCGTATTGCTATTTAATTGATTGGATCGATTTTTCCTTGCCAAATCATTTGTTATTTCGTTATTCCTGTTTTGAAGATGCTTCTTGTTGATATTTTGTTGTTTAGATTGATTCTCCTTCATTGTTTTAGCCAATTTATATTGCATCGCCGTCATAAAGTGGACCTGAATAATACATTGCATTGTACCTGCATATAAATTTCATAGTATTCCTAGGCACTTCGGCCATGTTGGGAATTTCATAGTATCCCTAGACGTTCCTTCGGTAACACGCCATTTACGGGATTTCATAGTATGCCTAGACGTTCCTTTGGTAACACGCCATTTACGGACTTTCATTGTATTCCTAGGCACTTCGGCCATGCTGGGAATTTCATAGTATCCCTAGACGTTCCTTTGGTAACACGCCATTTACGGACTTTCATTATATTCCTAGGCACTTCGGCCATGCTGGGAATTTCATAGTATCCCTAGACGTTCCTTCGGTAACACGCCATTTACGGGATTTCATAGTATGCCTAGACGTTCCTTTGGTAACACGCCATTTATGGACTTTCATTGTATTCCTAGGCACTTCGGCCATGCTGGGAATTTCATAGTATCCCTAGACGTTCCTTCGGTAACACGCCATTTACGGGATTTCATAGTATGCCTAGACGTTCCTTTGGTAACACGCCATTTACGGACTTTCATTGTATTCCTAGGCACTTCGGCCATGCTGGGAATTTCATAGTATCCCTAGACGTTCCTTCGGTAACACGCCATTTACGGGATTTCATAGTATGCCTAGACGTTCCTTTGGTAACACGCCATTTACGGACTTTCATTGTATTCCTAGGCACTTCGGCCATGCTGGGAATTTCATAGTATCCCTAGACGTTCCTTCGGTAACACGCCATTTACGGGATTTCATGGGATTTCATAGTATTTCTAGGCACTTCGGCCATGTTGAGAATCTCATAGTAATAGTAGACAGCATAATAATATATTTTATTCATTCAAAAGAAAAGATAATGCCATTAAGCAAGAAGGGTAAGGGAGCACCTGTATTCGGAGCATTGCCTATACGTAGTACTTCTTTAAGTTAGCCACGTTCCAAGAATTCTTTTCCCCTCGGCTGTTGGCAAACAGGACGCTTTTGATTTTGTAAGAGACTGGACTCGTTCGCTTGACGATTTCGTATGGGCCTTCCCAGGTAGGGCTCAGTTTGCCATGTATTTCGTTGCGGGTATAGACCGTCACTCGTCGCAGCACCAGTTCTCCTACCATGAATTCTTTAGATCCTTTTACTCTCTTGTCATAGGTTTGCTTTACGCTTTGTTGGTATTTAGCTAAGGTAAGGGCCGCTATCTCTCGTTTCTCGTCTATCATGTCGAGCTCTTCTCTCATTCTTTGTGCATTATTTCCCTGCTCGACCAACGTTGTTCGGAGCGTAGGTAGCCCGATCTCTGTCGGTATGACGGCCTCAACACCGTATGCTAAGCTAAACGGGGTTTCCTTGGTGCCCGTCTTGGGTGTAGTTCGGCACGACCATAAAACGTTGAGTAGCCGCTCGGGCCACCTCCCCTTTGCCTGTTCAAGGGTGGTCTTGATGCCGTCTAATATTGTTTGGTTTGACACTTCTGCCTGCCCGTTCCCTTGTGGGTATGTTGGCGTCGAATAGAATTTCCGGATACCGAGTTCCTCGTACCACAGCTGTAAATTGGCATTTTTGAACTGGGTTCCGTTGTCGGTGACTATAGCGTACGGTATTCCGAACCTAGTTATGATGTATTCCCAAATGAATTGTTTGACGTTGCTGGCTTTGATTTCTCGGAGGGGTTTAGCTTCGACCCATTTGGTGAAATAATCAGTCGCAACGATCAGATATTCCACATTCCCAGGTGCTCTTGGGAGTTTACCGACCAAATCGATTGCCCATTGAGCGAACGGCCATGGTGCTGATACCGGGGTCATCATAGATGAAGGGAGCCGTGGTATCTTGGCAAATCGTTGGCACTTGTCGCATCGTTGGACGTATGCATCGGCGTCTCGCTTGATATAGGGCCACCAGTATCCTTGGGTCACTGCCTTGTTTGCAAGGGATCGCCCTTTGATGTGTGCTCCACAAGATCCTTCGTGGATTTCTTCCAAGACCGGCAGTTGTAGCTCTGTCGGGACGCACAGTAGATGTGGTCCCTGGTAACTGGATTTATATAGTTTATCGTCCTCGGATAGCCAGAAGCGAGGGGCTTTTCTTGTAATTTTCAGCGCTTTTATCTTGTCGACCGGAAGCGTTCCATTTTGCAGATAATGGGTCATGTCCTCCATCCATCCTAGTTCGTACTGTATCGATGTCACCCGGTTTACCCTTTTTATTATGCTCGGGGTCGGCAGTAGTTCCACTGTGATCGACCGGGTGTCGGTCAATGTTAGTGTCGAGGCTAGGGTGGCCAATGCATCGGCATGTGCATTCTCGGTGCGATTGATTCTTACTAACTCGCACTGTTCGAATGTGGCCATCAAGCTTTGGACTTTTTCTTGGTAGAGGATCATTCTATCGTCTTTCGCTTGGTATTCGCCGATGGCTTGATTGACGATGAGCATGGAGTCTGAGCTTGCAATTAAGTGGGAGCATCCGAGGGACCGGGCAATAAGCATGCCATTTATCATGGCCTCGTACTCTGCCTCATTGTTGGTAGCTCGGAAGCCCAGTTTTATGCTTTTCTCGATGATTGCTCCCTCTCTAGACTTTAGGACGATCCCTGCTCCTGATCCGTCCTTGGTGGCTGATCCGTCGACATGTATCTGCCAGTGTGATTGTGGAGAGAGTGCCAAAGGCTCGTCATAGCCTTTGGTGAATTCTGCGACGAAATCGGCCAGGACTTGTCCTTTTATGGCGTGGCGGGGTGCGAACTCGATATGAAATTGGGATAGCTCGACCCCCCAGGCGGCAACTTGGCCGCTAATGTCCGTCCGTCGAAGTGACTCTTTAATATGAAATTTTGTGTATACCCGGACCTGATGAGCTATGAAATAGTGTGGCAACTTTCTGGTTGCGACGACCAATGCCAGACACAGCTTTTCCAAGGGTAGATAACGTGTTTCGGCTTCGACCAGAGTCTTGCTGATGAAGTAGATCGGAAATTGTTCGCGACCTTCTTCTCTCAGGATGACCGCGCTCACAGCTGTAGAGGAAACTGCTAGGTAGCATGCCAGAATGTCTCCTCTGTTCGGCCTTACTAGCAGTGGCAATGTCCTCAAGTACTCTTTGAGATTGTTGAACGAAGCTTCACATTCCGGGTCCCAGACGAATTTTCTATCCTTCTTGAGTGATTCGAAAAATGGCCGTCCCTTATCTGCGGATCGGCTAATGAACCTGCTCAGCGCGGCCATCATTCCCGTGAGCTCTTGTACCTGTTTCTTATTTTTGGGCGCCGCTAGGTTTCGTAGAGCCGTTATTTGATCGGGATTGGCCTCTATTCCTCGTCGGCTAACCATATGTCCCAAGAATTTCCCTTTGCTGATGCCAAATGCACACTTGCTCGCATTGAGTTTCAGTTTGTGCTCGCCCAGCGTTCGGAAAACGTCCCTGATATCTTGAAGGTGGGATGTGGCTCTTTCGCTTTTGACGACCATGTCGTCTATGTATACCTCCATTGTTTTCCCTATATGATCTCGACATACCCGTGTTATCATCCTTTGGTATGTTGCCCCCGCATTGCGTAGACCGAACGGCATTACCGTATAGCAATAATTTCCCAAAGGCGATATAAATGAAGTCTTTTCTTGATCCTCACGGGCGAGGGGAATTTGATGGTATCCTGAGTACGCGTCGAGGAAGGTCATCCGTTCTGCTCCCGCTGTTGCGTCCACCAGTTGATCGATCCTTGGAAGGGGAAAGTGGTCCCTCGGGCAGGCTTTGTTGAGGTTGGTGAAGTCTATACAGACTCTCTCCTTCCCGTTCTTCTTGGGGACGACGACCGGGTTGGACAACCATTTTGGATAGTAAACCTCCCTTATGGCTCCAGCCTCCAATAGCTTTTGTACTTCAGCGATTATAGCTGCTCTGTGCTGTTCGGAGACTTTCCTGCTCCTCTCTGCTATTGGCTTGTACTTGGCGTTTACACTTAGGTGGTGGCATACTGTATTGGGGTCTAGGCCCGGCATGTCTTTAGAACTCCAGGCGAATTTATCAGTGTTGTTGAGGAGGAACGCTTCCAACTCCTCGGATTCCTATTTTGGAAGGTTGTCGCCGAGGAGGAAGTAGTGCTCCTCGTCCATATCTGGTATATACACTTTCCTGAGTGTCTCTCCTACTTGTTCTTCGACAACCCTTTCGGCTTTGGATATTTGGCTGATCAGCTTCTTTGTGCTGGTGGGTTGTTCCACAGTGCTTCGTTGTTGTTGGAGAGTAGCGGTGATGTCCTCGCAGCGTCTTGAATCTTCTTGACATCCTCTGGCTGTCTCGATCGCCCCCCTATCATTCGGGTATTTGACCTTTTGGTGATAGGTCGAGGGTATGGCCTTCATGGCATGTAACCAAGGTCGGCCCAATATTGCGTTGTGCCCGGAGTGGTCGTCGACCACTAAAAACTCCACGGGAACCGACATGGACCCTGTTGTGACACTGAGGACGATCTTACCCAAAGGTTTGGTCGTTTCGGATATGAATCCGATCAGTGTGACATCGGTAGGCTGAAGATCTTGCAGCTTGAGTTCCATCTTGTCGAAGAGCTCCTTGTACATGATATCACAAGAGGCTCCTTGGTCGACAAGTACCCTGCCGACAGTGTCTAGGCCGATTTGAACACGGAGGTTAATGGCGTCTCCGTGGGGGTAAACCACCCCTTCTTCGTCAAGATCCGAGAAAGAAATGGGCGGATGTCGTCGTGGTGTGCATTGTCGTTTAGAGGTCGACGCCTGTGATGTCTTGGCTACTTGACCAAAGTGGGCTAGCTGCCGTTGTCGTGATCGTTCCCCGCCTGGGCCCTTGGGTCGTGACATATGAACGACATTGATCGTTTTGCCCTGACGGTTATCAGATCCCTCGATGGCCAGTTGTTTGCCTTTATTCCCGGCTCCTTTGATGAACTTGGCTAGGTATCCTGCATCGCCCCACTGGTTCATTCTCCATCGCAGGTTACGGCAGTGCTCAGTGAGATGGCCGTGATCCTCGTGATATGCGCAGAAGAGCTTGGAATCTCTCTGATTGGGGGGAGAGATGATCGGTTGTGGTCGGGAATACCAACTTTCCCTGCATATATCCTTGAGGATATCTTCAGCAGACAGGTTGAAAGTGTATCGCAGCTCGACCGGTCCGAAAGTGTTTCGGTGTTCCCTTTCTTGGGGCCGAACCTGTTGAAAGGGCTTGGGTGGTCTCGGGTAGGCGAGCTGGAGCGGTTTATGTTCGTTGGTCGGTGTTGGGTATGCGATCTGGAGCGGTTTGGGTTCTAGTGCTCGTGGTCGCTCTCCCCTGCTATGGACCTCGGGCTCTTTGCCCTTTCTGGTCGGTTGGAATGCTTCTCCCTGGTTATTTCTAACTCTTTTGCGACCCACCTGTGCCTCGCGGACCGACTCTCTTCTCGGTAGAGTCCGATTGAGGAAACGCAATTCGTCGTTTTTATCGGTGAGGTGAGTACAATAGGCTAGCAGGGAATCAGTGGTTGGGAAGTTTTTGCCTATGAACTTCCTTCTCGCCCAATAGCCATTAGGGATGGAATTGATAAAGTTTTGGATGGCTATATTATTGGCATATTGTGGAATCTGGTTTGCTACGTCGATAAAACGTATGCAGTAATCGTTGAGCCTTTCATTTGGTACCATCGTCATTTTAAGAAGGGTTTCGATACTAACCTTCTTTTTCCGATGAGCGGCGTATCGGGTGGAGTACGCTCTTAGCAGTTCTGCCCAGTTTCTAATGGAGCCCCGTGGTAAGTTATGATACCATGACGAAGCCTCTTGACCCAAGCTGTTTTTGAAAAATTTGCACATCAGTGCATGGTCATCACTCCACAGTTCCATCTTCGTCTTGTAGTGCCTTAGATGGTCGATAGGGCAACTCTTCCCGTCATAGAGCCTGAATTCGGGGATGACGAATCCCATAGGATTGCGGTACCGCGTGATCTATTCAGCACACGGGGTTTCTTGGCATACATTCCAAGCCTGTTGGAACGCGTCATCCGTGACTTGGTAGGGGGCAGGGTATCCCCCCTGATGTGGTGGTGGGCCATATCCCTCCCCGATCCTGTATTCGGGATATCTATCGTCCTTCGTGTTTGTGTGGACACGTTCAATATGAGTGTTCGGATGGACGATAGTTATTGGGACATTTCCCCCTTGGTGGGGGACTCTTGTATCGGGTCGCCGACCCGCTGCCTCCAGGGCGGCCCTGTAGGCAGAATCTTCCACTTCATGGCGTGGGTCTTTGTCGGGTTGGATAACTGGCAATACGATGCCGGCCGCTGTCATGGCCGTCATGCATGCCGCCAGCTGAGCTTGTAGCTGGGTGTAGTTCCTTTCATCGGCTGATGGAACGACATGTTGTACCTCCACTGTGGGTGGTGTAATCATCCTCGGAGAATTAGTCGGCAGTCGGGGCGACTGTCCGAGTACCTGATCCTCGGGCATACCAAACTGACGGGCCTCGCCCGTTTGTAAACGAGCACCGGAGTTGACCGAGGCCGTAGGCAAAGGGACTCTTGAGCTCGGCCCTGCTTGGGACCCGGTTAAGCGTTTTCGTTCACGCCTTAATACGGGCACATCTTGTTCGTCCTCCGAAGACGAAAGGTGTTCGTCGACAATCCCTTCGATGAAATGTCGGGGTGGTTCGACCGGTTGTTCTTGGTTGATGTAGGAGGTTGTTGGTTGGTTTCCGGATTGGATAGCTTCATATCTGTCGCGGATAGCGAGTAGATCGTCGAGGTCTTGTTGGCTAATTCGGGTGTTTTGGTTATTGGTCTCTACTATCTCGGGATGGGTTTCCTCTACATTGGTAACCATTGTCGCTCGTCTGGCAGAGTATTGGTATTCGAATTCTAAACTAGTTGGGAACTAGATGATTCCCGGAGACGGCGCCATTTGATAAGGCCATAACTTTGGTCGGTCGCGTTAGGCCTTTCAACAATGATATAATGACAAATAAATCGTGAGTAAATGATACTTCCTGCTCTTTATTATTGCTCGGATTATTGTCCTTATTCGGACTATTACATTTGCTCGGATTAGTATTTCGGTTTTACGATTATGCTCGATATAACTATTTAATCTCTCGTCTTGATCTTTCTCCTCTTTTATTCGGTGCTCGGCTGTCTTGTCTCGGTTTATTTCTCGAAGTGATATGCTTTGGTTAGTTTCTCTCTTTTCTTAACTTCTCTCTATATTTTTTGGATAGATTTTTCTGGTCCTTTTCTAGGAGGGGTAGTTGGCTATTTATAGGCAACTGCGCCTTCTAGGATATTGACAAATGTCTTCATCCCAGGGAGTTTTCAGACGAGGGTCCCCCTTTGATTGGGCTTGGGCTTTAGGGTAGTAGCACCTCAATTTCTTATAAAAAGTATGAGATGACCCATTTAAGCGTTGGATACCCATTTATAAATTGGGTTGATTATGACCCGAATAAAATATTCGGGTCTGATTTTTATGTTCTATCAGTAAGTAATACTAATTGAATAAAAGAATTTGATATTAACAATTTAAATTAAAATCTGGAGTTCAAAGGTGATCATTTTCAAAATGTCTACAGCAGTTTCAAGTGGCAGAGCCAGTACTTTTGTCCAGAGCGCCGCATTTTATATACAAAATCAACTCATGTCGGCCGTAAGAAAATTTCTTGTCAAACATAATCAATTTTAGATTCGGACATTTTTCTATGAGTTTTTAAAAAAAAAAAACTGTAAAGCTTTATCTGAATTAGAACAGTGAAAAAAAAAACCATTTATTATAAATCAAGATTGGATTTGTTGTTTTTGAAAAATAGAGCTAATTACATTAATTGTCCATCTAGAAGTTAATATTTCTCCTTTTTTATAAATTATTATCAAAAACACTAAAAATATAAGGGATGTTAATTAAAAGTAGCGAGGAGACCAGTGAGAACACTGAATCTTATATTTTATTTTTAAAATTTAAGATTTTATAGAATTGTCTTATGTTTTTATCATGGAAGAGTACTATTAATCTTACAAAACAAAACTACTTGTGCGTATAGTATTTAGGAGAATTTAATGGATCATGTCTGTAATTAATGCTAAATGAAAAGAGTTTGTAAAATGATGTATGTAGTGTATACGTTTCTATTGATGTTATAAAAGACAAAATTAGTCTCTTCATTCTTTTCACTTCTTTTATTATCCTTTTTTGCAATAACACTAGACTATAGTTATATTTTTATTAGATATTATAGAGAGTAAGGACAAAATAGTAATTTCAAAAACTCAAAGTTGAGGGGTGGTAGAAAATCAGTTTGCACAGCGGAAAAAACGTGCCCAGATTCTTACATTTAGTATGTACGTATATTATCAAAATAAATCATGTTGTACCGTATATGTTTAGATCATACCGAATAATATAAGGAAATAGATAATGGCCGTGAGATGAAACAGATCGCCTCAACTCTTCTAGCTTATTACTGATCTAACACCGACTCTTTCTCTCTCTAAACAATCTCAAAAAATATAGTTATATAAAACTTATGTTTTGCCAAGAAAATGAGCGTGTTATATGTAGGCTAAGGTAAAGACTTGTAGGTTGATTAGAATAGGCCTCCTTAAAACCTGAGATATACACAATCAATTTAAATCGTGATCTATTCCACTAAATATTACGACTGATCTTTCTAGCATAATCCGAATATCTAATTCGTTCTAATTGTCAAACATGTTTATTATCTCCCCACGTAAAAATTAATCAGATACTCGTTTATTAAATTAAATCACTGCCTGATTTCTTATTTAATAAACGTATTATCTCTTAGTCTGTCCGCTTAACTTATTTGTCGTGTCGGATTATAAATCCATCGGCAGGGTTTACACACACAAAAGTTATAATATTCCTCAAGGGAGTATCATCAATAACTTACGGGATGTGGATTTCTTTTATTACTAATAAACACTAATACGAATAATGTTGTCATCAAACTCATTAATTTTATTGACTCGTGACGAATCTCACCATGTATGAATCAAAATAACAAACACATTCATACATGTCTAAATAGCAATATAGTAATTAAGAACATAAACAATAATCATGACCACGGGTTATAAATCATTTTGTCTAGTCAGTTACCAAATGATTATTTCGTAACAGTACCGTTTAATACACACAAAGTGCATTGGTAAATGGAGTTGGAATTTATCCGTTCCCTGTAATTAAAACAGGCCTACTAAAATCACGTATTACAACTCTACAGATGGTGTGTCCATTTTCATCTAAAGTTGTAAGCATATAACTTATATTCCATTAGAACCGACAGTCTAATTTTCTGTGTGTAATTTATACTTTATACAGTAGACAATCTACTAAATAGAATAATAGACACTTATTTAGTGATTCAAACAATAATGATAAATAACAATTGTTTATATTATTCTCATTAAATAGATCAATTCAAAAACATCGTCAAATATAAATACAAAAAACAAGCATGTCTTTTAGTATATTTCTAACAAGTAGCTCATGTGACGACTCTAGCCTCTATGCAGTTCCGCCACAGTTCCATAGTGACCCGATACTTCTCCAGACTCCATGTGCGAAGTGGGAGCTTCGTCTTTAATTTCGATGAAAAACAACAGTGTAACATCTAATGAAATTCTGCTATATATATATATATGTCTAAGTATATAATTGAAGTGTGAGAGAAAAACGATAAAATGTTAAAGATGACATTTGACATTAATTTCCACCCTTAGTCACTGCATAGAGACGAAAACGACCAGATTTGTTTTTAGCTTTGTTTGTTTTTGCCTTTTCTATCAAATTTTCCTTTTCAAGTTTGTCACGTTGCTATATAAAAAAAGTGAAAGTACTAGGAGTATAATGTCACACGAACTCTCACAAAACTCTTTGTAAATATTCAATTGGCATAGGTCGCTCTCATAGGAGACACTCAAAATCAACCCCATACTTCTAGGGAAAATACCATCTTTTATCTTAGAATAATTGACTAAAATTTACGCTTCTTATTTTGTCGATGACTATATATATATTTGATTACTAGGGCAGGTAAGTAATTAACACTTGTTAAAAAGTGTGTAATGATTCTTTCAATCTAAGTCAATAGTGTGCATTGTTTTCAACGTACGTATGGATAGAGACAGAGAGTTAATTAACAAACATGCATGTCACGAATGAAGATAAATAGAATCACAAAGTAGAGAAATACTTCAACTTCCTTGTTTATAGTTTAGGATTTAGAATTTAGGGTTTATGGTTTATGGTTTATGGTTTTAGGGTTTAGAATTTAAGGTTTAGGGTTTTACGAAACAAGTATTTTTTTTGTTTTAAATGTGATATTGTGCTAATTTTTGAACATGTATGTGTGCACTCCATGTTCATGACTCCATAATTGCATCTTTAAACAGTCAAATCTATTTAATAAACATATATATTAATTGGATGCCTGCAGATTATGTGAACATGTGCTAACAAAGAAATGTCGAGATGCTTCTTAGACTTCAAAAAACTGTAATTAAAACGTCACTTAAATCATCTTATTATTATAATTTACAACTATTAATATCACCGTCCATCATACATTACATGTTTTAGAGACATTGTAATATCATCGTCTATCATACATCAGTCTGTTCAAATCATATAATTCTCTTATATTTAGAGACATTGTCTCAAAAATTGATTTGCATCAATTAACTCATGTGTTTTCCTATTTTTACACTAAGCTGGTGGTTACCTTATATACAAGCGAATGCTTTGTTTACTTATAAATTTATAATACTAAAATAAACATTCTCTCATACTTTATGTCATTTTCAAATATGTGCAACTGTAAAACGATAATAAAAAAAATTGATAAAAGAGATAAATCAATTAAAAAAAAAGAGATAAATGATGGAGAAATTGATATATTGAAATATGGTAAAATGAGTTGTTAAAGCAAATAAAGCATTTATTTCATCTCAAATTAAACGAGAATGATGAAAAAACTGATGCAAATGATGTTATGCATTGTCTATGTTTTCCCATGTGTGTGTGTGGGTTAATTCTTTGCCCTTATAATTCTAAAACGGGACAACAACAAACTATCCCCCTTTACAAATATCATATAATCTAAGCGATTATCGGAACGTGCTAATGACTACCATGATTGTCACTTTTAATCGTTTATATAGTTGAAGACTTTAGTGATAGATTAGACAAACAAAACGTTTATAGAAGGGAAAAAAAAAAAAGGATAGGCAAGTCAAGGCATTTTCCATTTTGTGTGACCTATCTGGCTTCATCTAGCTATGACCCAATGCAAATTTAGCAATATCATTCTGTATAACTTGCTTTTTGCTATATATTATTTCTGTATAGCTACACTTGTGAGATTCATGATAAAAGGGGTTTTACCCAAGAAATAATTGTACTTTTGAGATGGATATATGTAATCCAAATTTGAAGCAAAATAACAAAAAGAAAATGAGTCCATAATACACAAAAGATGGGAAGTGCACGTTAAGTCGGATATTTGCAAGAAGGCCCGAGATTTCAGCTGTGTAACGATTTACTTAATACGAATTGATCATACAAGAGTCAGTTATGCAATGTAATTAGAATCATAGTTTGATCTTTGTCGAACTACTTACTAAGTAAATTACCTCCAAGACAATGGCTATTTATTTAAAAAAACTGACTATTTTGAAAATGAAAATACAATACTGACATTCATCTTTTTTGGAAATGAGAAATCTTAAAATCATGGACACGATGGGGATGGACCACAAGTCCCTAATTTAGCACAAATGAAGAAAGGCTTTTTGCTTAAATTTGCAGCCTTTTTCATATATATCAGTGGACCATCAAGTCTGGCTGTATCAATTTCTGAGGCCTGACAATAAATGTACTGTGGGCTTCATACTATTTAATAAACCCTGATTTTCTATAAACATTTCAAATTAATTGGTCTGCTGCCTCGGTTTATGAGACATTTTTCAAATACTGTACATTTCTTTTAGAAAAGATAAATGGTTGATAGTTATGTGGTTGTTACCTGAGTATATCACGTTTACCGTCAATGTTCGAACTCTGTCGCCTGCAAAGTTTTGCAGGTTTTACCTCCATAGGAGAGATCATAAAAAAAAGAAAAAAAGAAAAAAAGATAAATGATATTGGTATCCACAAATATTATCCAAAACCTTACCTGCTGATGTTGCGGATTATTTGTATCAATTAGTTTTGTTTTGATTTTGAAAACATATTTTTATTTAAATTACAATTGGTTCATATAATCCGCTATGTCAACGGGTAATATTTTTGGATAAGATTATGTGATTGATATATCAATACTCTTTAGAAAAATACTATAATGATGAAAAATATAATACTTTCTCCTTGTTTGTTTGGTTGAAGCATTTAGTTAAGCTTAATAATAAAAGTATTGTATTAGAGCATCCATATCAATATATATATATCAAACTATTTAAATTTATGGATAAAAGTACACTTTTTAGATTTTGAGTATCTATTTATATTTTTTGTTAAATTTCAAACTCTCTTATAACATGTCTATAATAATTATTATATTATTAATAGAGTTAAAATTTAAATGACAATGTAAATAAATAGAGCAGACAAAAACTTTTAATAAAATATTGTTACTTTATTTTTGTGAGTATCAGTGATACTCTCTTAATATATATAAAGAGTTCAAATTGATTTATCGATTTTTAAAGAGTGGTTTGTGAAATTGATTTGATACCATTTTTTTTTCTCAATATTCTCTATTAAAATAGATTTATCACACTTACCATATTGATTAATCACAACCTTTATAGATCGTACCTATTCCCTATGTATCCTTAAAAAAAACTAGGATTTATAGATAAATTATTTGAAAACAATCAAAATTTATCTCTAAACAATACTTCTGCTTTTTAGGAACAAAAATATTTTTTTAATAACCCGAAGTGACTTTAATAAAATGAAACAAAGTGTGGTAAAACTAAAAAAAAAAAAAAAAGATCTTTCAAATCTTCTTCTTATATTCAAAAAATCTACAACCAAGTAGATAAATTCTGCTTTGTCCTCTCGCATGTAATGTCTGGTATAATACTATGGATATAGAGATAGGTCATTGCTCTCTTTAAGGTGTTACTTATTTAATTGTCAATTATGAAATTACGTCTAATTTTAATCGATTTATAACTTATATTAAAATTATTAAAATGAATTTTTTTTAAATTTAATCATAAAATTTAACATTTGAATTATATGATCAAATTTTAAAAAATTTCATTACGATAATTTTGATACAAATTATTGGTATTGATATATGGTTTCGTAATAAATAATTAAATAATAATCGAGGAAGGGAGTAGTATTAAATTGGTAAAATAGAGAGACGATGGTCCCAATCAATTTATATATGCAAACACTACTGATGCCCTCTCCGGTCGGTTCGGTTTGGTTTTTGGTAAAACCGAAACCAAACAGATTTTTCGTTTCGGTTTTCGATCTTTTTATTTTTTGGACCGAACAGAACCGGTTTGTTTTGGTCCGATTTCGGTTTTTCGGTTTTTCTTCGGGTTTTTTCGGTCTTTTCGATTATTTTTCGGTTTTATTTTCGGTTTTTTTCGTGTTTTTTCGGTCCAGTTTTATTGTAAACCGAAATTGAACAGAAAAAGTTTCGGTTTTTCGGTTTCGGTCTTTTTTTATTCGGTACGGTTCGATTCAGTTTTTTCGGATTTTCGGCCAGCTCTATGACCAACCTTAGCAATTTACTCAAACCTAACGCATTTTATATATTTTAACCAACCGTTTACATTTACACAAATTTACACGTTCTTTTTAATTTCTTTATAATAACTCTATATTTTTTTATATGTTTATTATGACTTTTTATTTATAACAATATTTGAACCACAAAAATAAAAATATGGGGCATATAATAATTTATTATTATTATATTCATCAATTGAATCATATAAATTTTTCGTATATAAGATAAATTTTGTGTTTATTGAAATTTAGAGAATTGATACTACTCTCAATGCACGACACTCTTTACCTTGGAAAAACATGTTTTGAGTTAATATATGCATGTGATCTAATGCTATAAGTGGAACAATTTATGTCACGCAAATTAAATTGTTAGATAAAAGTACTTTTGTTATTGTGTTTGAGCTCTTAATAATTTCTTATAATATGACCCATTATGTGGAAAATCCATATAGCTAGATTAGATTCATTTTATGTAGAGCTAGTTTTGTAGGCAAGTGAATCTAGTGACTCAATTTGTTTTTGCCCCTAAAGTAGTATATTAATTAAAGGAGCCAATCTTATTACTAGTATTTTATAGATGCTTTTTGAAAGAAAATATTTGGGAAAATCTAAACGATAGTGATGGTAACACACACACTAACACTGGTATGTTGTAGTGGTTAACACAAATGGCCAACTAAAAGCATGTAAAAACAAGTTGTTAACTTGCTACGTTAATTTTCTTTGCCTTAAAAGATATATTTGAACTACATTTTACTAGTATTTTGTTTCCACTAGCTACAAATATGATGCATGTGAAGATTGTTAACTATTTTCTGAACCCTATTATAAAAAATCTTTATAAAAGATAGTCGAAAGAGTATGACATTGGGATTGTATATATACTTTGTAACGAGTTCGGACAGGGGACAAAGGAGAGAAAAGGAGAGGGCTGAGGGAACATTAACGAAGATATTAGAAATGGTCCAATTTATGGACTATTTAGAAAGCGAAGGGATTTAAGTACAAGAAGTGAAACCTCAATGATAACTCTACAATTTAGTTAAACTTAGAAATAGTATAAATAGTCTTCTAAAGAGAATGAACCTTATTTCTTTTTCTTAAGTTATGTTTTTCCTTTAAATTCCGTTCTTTAAATTCTACATTTCGATTAGCAGTATTTATATATTGTACTTTTAATATTTGAATTGATATATATACAGAAAACATTCCCCAAAAAATACTTGCAGGTCCTCGGACCTCATAAGCGATGTGTTTGGCAGTCCGTTTTGTCATGAGACTATACCTTTCATGTCCGAACGACAAATGATGTAAAATAGCAACATTGGTAATATCGTTGAGGATGTGATATTAAATTGGTACAATTCTGACGAAATTTTATAGCCCAACCCTCTTTTCAAAATGCATCCATTATCTAGGCCTGGATAGTGAGTCTCGTAACTAATACTCCTGCAGCCAAAAAGGCCTATAGGTTTATGTCTCATGAGTCGGTTTCCGACCTCATAAGCGATGTGTTTAGTTCTTGAATGCAAAACTGCAATCTCATTCGACTATGGAAGATTATAAAAAATCGCAACGTAGTCATTCAGAAATGTCTTACATTGTATAGACTACACCGAATATTTATTCTACAACTTTATTCCCGAGACTATCAATCCATTGTGGCTCCCTCTAATAGACGTTCTTTATCACGATGTAAGATGTTATGCTTTTCTTCGGTGAGTTATAAAGCGGGGACAAAATTGGGTGTAATACTGTAATGGCCATGAGAAGTAGAGAAATGTTCTTATTCGACATTATTGTCTTCTTTTGGTATATATCAGTGCAGTCGGAAACCGACTTTCTCGTTTATTTTTCAAAAAAAAACAGACAAACTATACTTAAAGGTTCATATACTTCGAATTCCCGGTGTATAACAGAAATTATAATAACCATACAGAAACACTAAATATAAACAAAAACAACATGAATAGATTATAAGTTTATATCAAGATTGGTTACACTAAAAAATGCTACAATTTATAAGAACATCAGAGGTGGGTGAGGAAGAAAACAGAAAAGTGGGAAGTGGGAAGTCATCAAAAACATGAGTCAATTTTGCTATAATTCCAATCATGAGTGTTACTTTAATCTTTCAATGCATGCTTATCAAGAAAAAGAGTCTGGGAAATTAAAAATACTCAATATATATATATATATATTTATAGTGAATGCTCTGCTCTGGCTTTTCTTGGTTGTTGGAAACAGCTTGCATAACGTAAAGCAGAATGATTCCTTCAATATATAAAATAATCAAATACAAACCAAATTGACTGTGACACATTGACATTGACACGTATTCACTCATCTGTTAAATACATACGCTTTGTTAAATATAGACGCTGTATGCTTGATGCATTGCCGTAAGCCATCTACTAAATACAGACGTTGTCTGCTTGATGCAGACGGTGGATGTATTAGTAGGATGGGGGTATAAGTCACGTCACGTAATAAAAACTCAATCTACGAAAAATAAAAATAAAAATAAAAATAATTTTTTTAATTAATATTAATTAAATTTAAGATAGACTCAAACTAAGGTTTCAATATATTTATTTAGGCTTTTAATAGATTGAGTTTTTATTACACGACGTAATTTGTACCATTACCGTCTGTATTAATTAAAATTGGTAAGTAAATCAAAAGCCTTGCCGCAAATCTGAAATTTTATAAAGTTGAGATTGTGTGTGTGTTATATGACTTAAATCTGAATATTTACCAATCTTGCTTTCAAACTTGACTTGTACATAATTATTATTAACATAACAAACAAAACTATGATTTATTACTTTACAATGTAAAAAATTGGCGAAATCTAGCTTGAGAAAAAAAACTAAAAAAATCTGAACTTGGATATATTTCAAGTTCTGGAGTAACAATTGGCTCACTATTTAATAAGAGTACAAGAGACTTAATAAATGTAAAACGGGAATAAAAAGCCAACAATCATATCCTTGTTTGGTTACAGACATGTTTATAAAATTTCTTCAGTTCCCTAAATCAGCAAATTCTCAACAAAAGCTACTACAAATAAACACAATTTAATATAAAAAGAAACCCCATCAAATACAGCGAAATGCACGACAACCACACATAAAAATATAAACCCTTCTTAAATTATATCACACAAACCTAATCAGTTTCATCACTTTTTTTTGAGGTTTTTTTGTTAGCATAGACTGATCAGCGTATCGTCTCTATGCTCTTACTCAGCTCCTCCAGCTTCTTCATCCTCAACCTCTCGCTTTCGCTTACTAGCTGTTCCATCTCAAATTAGGACAAAGAACCAATAACATAATAATCAGGAACAATAAGAATGCAATGCTTTGAAGTTAATAAGCTAGATATATAAGAAGAATTAAAAAGAAATAAGGAGCTAACCTCCATCAGTTTTGTGATTAGCTGTACTTTTTCCTTGTTCTTGTCATTAAAAGCCTCGAGTGCATCTTTGTACTCTTTTTCCTGTGAACAATACAAGAGTTTGAGTAGTAATGTAATACTAGTCTTCGGTAGTTCAAGTATCTAGGCGAAGTGATATTCAAAAGTTTGCTTAAAAGTAAAGGTTTTCCAAAAAGCTAAAAAGATAAAAGGGGCGGAATAAATTAAAGGAGCCGCTCCTGACTAGTCCTGAGCTTCTCGCAAGATAATGGTCAATAGCTTAGATTGAGTTCAATTTGTTTCCTACATGAGCTAAATCAGTGCCCCTATGTTTGGTAAATGGTCCGTGCCTGTTTGTTTTGTAAAAACTAAAAACCAATTTAGGGTTAAGACTCGTGATTTTATAAAGTAAAGCCGAAAGCTTAAAGAAGTTACACAAACCCAACTTTTTCCAAAGCTTCTTTTTTCCTTTCACTTTCTAGAAGATAAAAAAGCTATATTCTTTGATTGCTTGAACAGCACAGCTCATAGACACTGATTACTTCTTTTACGGAGTATTAAATAAAGTCAGCAAGTTATGAAGTTCCATAGTATCAAGGATATAATTAATACTACTCGTATTAGTAGTTTTAGTACCTAGCTCTCGAGCAAATGTACACTATAAAAAGTTAATTTGGAGAAAATGCTATTATTACCTTTTTTTGGCAAGATTGCCCCAGAGGCTTTAACTCCTTGTTGACAGAGTCGATCTTCTTACGAACAATATTAACTTCTTTCCTCATTGGATCTGATAATGACTCAAGCTCCTGATATTTTTTAATACAAGTAACTGTTAATTGTAATTCATTCACTACTATATGACTGATATCGTACACCAGTACAGAATTTTAAACTGGATTTTACCCAATATTTTCTCATTTGACGAAGTCTGTTGGTTATCAAACATATTTGGCCACCATGATTGTAAAATTATGCCCAAAAATCAAATTGAGAACATTCCCTCTATATCATTAGCTTATATATCATACCAAAGTTTAAAATCACAAACACAAACCCCAAAAGTTACAGCAACTAGTGTATTGTATTATCTCCAAATATTTGCTGCAAGATCCACACTCCCAACAAAAAGACCAAAAACTATATATTTTTGTGAGAAAATAAATTACAAAAAAAAATGAATGAAAATAATCAGGACACAGAAAATAACTTTAAGACAGTTTCTTTCAAAAATCCTCTACAAGCACCAATACGGATGGCCTAAATAACTAGTAAACCCCCCACAAAATTTGAAGAAAAATAGGCTACTTAGTCACTTGCTTGCTTATGACAACACGTAAAACCGAAACTTGAGGTGTCCCATAACTTACTTGCTCACATGTAAGTAGAAGGCATACTACCTAACACGCTATTTTTGGAGCTAAATTCTAGGCTGTATATACATCTATCTCTTTGTCCTAAACACTAGTTCTGGACCTTAATTGTAGTTTCTTTACATAGAATCAAACATACTCCAATAAACACAACACGCTGAATCATCTCCTAAGACCATCTACTTTTACTAAAAAAACCCTGGGTTTTGCCTAATGGTAGTGCCTCCTCTACACATGTAAACAGAACATAAATACATTAAGGCAAAATAATAAATCTGTCATATACTTGTCCTGACACCAAAGGTTTGGACCACTGTATCATAATTGTTCTATACACGTATATAGAATTATATTGAAACTATACACACATAAGTCATAACATACATAATAAATAAGGAACTAGCCAAAAGTAAACACATATTTGGAGCTCAGTCATAGTCTCTGAACAAATATAAACAGAACACGCAAATATCTGTATAAATAATAAGAAGGAATGTAAACAAAAACAGTATAGTACAAACATATATGCATATACACTTTCAAAATAAAAAAATACATATAAATATAGATAAGGGAATTTGAACTTGATCACTATTTTTGGACCTCAATTATGTCTCTGTACAAATATAAATAAAACACAAACATCTATATACAGGAAATAGTAGCTAAACCCCAAATTGGAGCTAGATTTTTGCCTCTTTCACATATAAACAGAACACAGAACCAAAGTCCTATCTAAGCTTAATTGTAGACATAAACTCTTAAACACACAAAAGATAAACAAAATAATACATATTGTAGCATAAATAGTACACAAGACTGAATTTTGGAGCTCAATTATAGTCTCTGTTCACATATATAACAAAACATACCAACTAATAAAAGAACACCTAAACAGTAAACACGCATACAGTACAAATATAATGGCATTACAACAGAATACATAAATATATATGTATTTTTTGGAGCCAATCGTCTGGCATATATATATAAACAGAATACATTCAGTATAATAATATTACAACTATTGCATGAGCCCTGATTTTAGACCTCAATTTTGTCCTTGAAAACATAAACAGAACATATGAACACAGTACAATACCCCCATATATGCATATCTATAATGGAAATGTTGCCCATTTCCTAATTTTAAAGCTCAATTTTGCGTCTGTCAACATATAATGATATACACATAACACAGTAACATACTCCTAAATTTTAAAAGAACATATAGTAATATATAAGGGTTAGTAAATTAACGCTAACTCTGAACCTTAATTTTCGCCCCTGTTGCCATGTAAACAAAACATAAACACAGACACACACACAAAATAAAGTATGTAATACAAAAATACATAAAAGGTAAATAATACTTAAGCCCTAATTTTGGAGCTCAATTGTAGTCTATTGACAAATATAAATACAAATAAAAAAGGATTATTGCTCCTTCTACATACGTCTGCTTAAATCCTAAATTTGGAGCTCAATTGCAGTCCCGGTACACATTTAAACAGAACACACATAAATTGAAGGGGAGAGAACAAATCCCTATTTTTGGAGCTCAATTGTAGTCTCTGTACACATAACACGATACACATAAAATCAAAATATATGTATATTAACATAAATATAAAGTAAATAGTACCAAAGCCCGAACCTTTTAAGCTCAATTTCGCTTCTGTTCACAAATAACAAAACATAAACACACACACAAAGTTGAGAGAAATAGAACCTAAAAGACTTAATTTTGAAGCTCAATTGTAGTATCTATACAGCTATAAACAGAACACACAAAATACAATACAACCATATATACATATTTATAAGGGAAATTATACCAAAGCCCCAATTTCGGAGCTCAATTTTTAACTCAGTAAAAAATTAACCCACGAAAAAGTGAAAAACACATATTACATATATTTGAGAAATGATATAGCCACCCAAAAAATTGTTAATAGTACCACATATTAACAATTTTCAAGGTAGGGCACTTAATTAGGTACACTTATTGACTTAATCAGGTACACTTATTGACTTGATTAGGTCCACATCTATTAGATAACATATATATAGACACACACACACACACACATATGTGGAGTATAATTGGGAAGCTCAGTTTTGGATTTATATTGATAAATCTTTATTTCTTTAGAGAATTTGATAAATGGGTTCTGAGGAAAATCTCGCTTTTTCTCTCTATATATATAAAAAAAAGGCCAATTGAGAAAATGGGTTTGCATAAAAATGATGGAATCGAAATGGATCGTCATCCGGTTTCATTTTCCCATTCTCTCTCTCTCTATACACATCTATAAATAACACACACATACACACACACACACATATATATATATAATTTTTAAACTTAATTGTAGTTTTTTTTTTTGAAAGCAGCTTAATTGTAGTCTACATAATGTCATAAACATAAATACACAAAAGTATATATGGAAGCTCAATTGTAGTCTACATAAACATAAAAACACAAAACAGAGCAAAAACAATCATACTCCATATTAACAGTCAGGACACTTAATTAGGTTCACACACACACACACATATATAAATATTATTATATTAAATTATAACTACCTCGCGGATAGTGCCGAGGCGTCGAGTTTCCTCCTCGATCCTCCCGAGCTGAAGCTGGACTCTCTCACTCTAACTTCGACTTTCTTGTTCTCAATCTCTACTTCTTTAGCCCTGAAAGTAGTCAGAGCTGATTTAGCCAATTCTTCGTCTTCTTTGCTCATTGCCCCGTTGAAACTCATGCTACTCATCGACATTTGCCCCGTCACCGACTGCGCCGCCTCGCTTCCCTGCCTCTGCATCTCTCTCCCACTCTCTCTCTATATCTATCTATACTAGTAACTTACAATTGTAGTTTTTGTTTCAGCTTTTTTTACTCAAATAAGTTGCTGAACATAAGCTAAAACCAAACAGCCACTAGTTTTCTTTAAGCAATTAGCTACCAAAAAACTACCTAAAAAATCCAAAACCAAGGCACACTAAGCTGGAAAAAAATTACCAAAAAAAGCAAAAACCAAACAGGTCCTTAAGCTAAAAAAAAAAACTACCCAAAAAAAACCCGAAACCAACCAGGCCCTTCAGCTAAAAAAAAAAAAAAAAGGCAAAAGGCTAAAAAAAACTACAAAAAAGGCAAAACCAAACAGGCCCTCAAGCTGAAAAAAACTACAAAAAAGCTACAAAACTAAAAAAAAGGCCAAAACCAAACAGGCCCTTAAGCTAAAAAAACTATAAAAAAAAAAAAGGCAAAAGGCTAAAAAAAAACTACAAAAAAGGCAAAACCAAACAGGCCCTCAAGCTGAAAAAAAACTACAAAAAAGCTACAAAACTAAAAAAAGGCCAAAACCAAACAGGCCCTTAAGCTAAAAATAATAAATAAATAAAAAAGACAAAAGGGTAAAAAAAACTACAAAAAAGGCAAAACCAAACAGGCCCTCAAGCTGAAAAAAACTACAAAAAAGCTACAAAACTACAAAAAAAAAGGCAAAACCAAACAGGCCCTTAATTAGTCTACAAAAACATAAAAACACAAAACAGACCCAAAATAATAATACTCCATGGACACTTAATTAGGTTCACACACACACACACACACACACACACACACACACATATATATATAAATAAATATTAAATTATAACAACCTCACGAATAGTGGCGAGACGTTTAGTCTCCTCCTCGATCCTCCCGAGCTGAAGCTGAACTCTCTCTCTAACCTCAACTTTCTTCTTCTCAATCTCCTCTTCTTTAGCTCTAAAAGTACTCAAAGCTGATTTAGCCAATTCTTCATCTTCTTTACTCATTGCTCCGTTGAAACTCATGCTACTCATCGACATTTGCCCGGTCACCGATTGCGCCACCTCGCTTCCCTGCCTCTGCATCTCTATATATCTCTCTCACACTATATATATATATATATGTATCTATGTGTGTGTGAGAATGTGTGTGAAAGTGTGTGTGTTTCTCTTACTAGCTTTGTTGTTTGTGATTTCTTTTTTTACCGTTTGGCAGGCTTTTTGAAGGGGTGGGATTTTAATTAAATATAATGAAAATGGGATTAATTTTAATTGAAAAAATGCCAAGTGAGTTGGTGAACTATGAGTGATTTTGGTGTTATGACCCATGCACTTTCACAACATTACTACTCTCCATGTTTTAAAAAAACACAAGACGGGTTTTTAGATGAAATTAGTCGTTTAGTGTCTAATCACTACCTAGACACCGTCTAATTTATGTCAAATACGCTTAATCCGTCTAATCTTTTAAGATTTTAGGATTCGTCTAGTACCTAAGCGGCGCCTAATTTGCACGCGTCTAGACGTGCATTTTAAAACACTACTACTAATTATGAGTATTTATGTATCTATATGTTTCTCTTACTAGTTTTTTTTATTACTTTGTATCGTTTGCAGGCTTTTGAAGGGAAGATTTTAATTTAATAGTTAGTAATGAATGGGATTTAAATTGGTTTAATTAATTATGTGGTTTTTTTTAGTGAGTGACAGCGAAGTATGAATGATTTTGTAGAACTATATGAACTTCAAAATTTTATTAATTTTAATTTAATAATTAGTAATGAATGGGATTTAAATTGGTTTAATTAATTATGTGTTTTTTTTTTAGTGAGTGACCGCGAAGTATGAATGATTTTGTATTGTACCCTATGAACTTTCAAAATCTTATTATTAACTACCTAAGAACTTTCTTTTTTTATTGGTTTATTGATATAATGAATAGTTAATGAATTGATTATTTAATTAGGTTTCTTTATTTTTATTGGTTTTTGTGGTTTTCTGTTTGTTTATTGCTTTTACATTTTGTAAGATGTATTGATTAGTTAATTAGGTTGATTTCTATTTATTGGTTTTTGTGGTTTTGTGTTTATTTGTGCCTTTTACAGTTTGTAGGATGCATTGATTAGTTAATTAGGTTATTGGTTTTTTTTATGATTTTTTGTATGTTTGCGCCTTTTACAGTTTGTAAGATGCATTGATTAGTTAATTAGCCTCCTCTATTTATTGATTTTTTGTGGTTTTATGTTTGTTTGTGGCTTTTACCGCTTGTAGGAGTAGCTTTTAAAACGAGCGAAGGTATTCAGAGATTTAACTAATGAGTTGATTAATCAAAAGGGTTTAATATTTTTCCTTTTCTATTGTTTTTGGGCGTAAAATGCAAATGACCACTATGAACAATGATGGTTGATTCGCAAATGACTCCTAAATATTTTTAGTTTTTTAATTGGCCATGAAAACATTCTAAATTCTACAGTTATCCTCAACAAATTTAACTTTTGCAAATAACCCCCACGCTGGTATTATTTGCCATGTCTCGACTTAGCTTAACTTCCCCGCCTATTCTTTACTCTCTTATTTATGGTTGTGATAATAGAAAAGGAAATAGTTCTCATGGGTAATATTGTTTAACTTTTATGTGGACAATCACTTCAAATTAACTAGATACCACTGTAAATAATGGAAACTTATGTATGTCAAAGAAACAACTTTGCAAAAGAGACTAATAGGTACAAATTCATTCCATTCAAAGGTGGACATGAGGTTAATTATAAAATTTTGATAGTTCATGAGATCAATTGTATAATTCAAATTTCAGAGGTCTTTTGTAAAATCATCATATTTCGTGGGGGTTATGTGCATATTCATCATTTTTTTTTCTTTCTTTTAAGTTTTTTGTTTTTAATAAGTTATGATTATATTTGCTTTGGCCCACAAAAAGTAAAAAGATAAAGAAATATGGGTATGTTTTTGGAATATTTTGGAAAAAGCTTTATACAAATGACTCAACTTGCCAACACCTCATGACAAAAGTATGGGGGTGGCATTCTAATTAGGAATTTGCTGAATTTAACCCAATATTTATAAGATCTGAATATTATAATTTCAGACTTTACCTTACTAAGTAAAAATGTTAGGGTTCCTAATTTTGTTTAAAACCAATATGTTCCAGATTAAAATTCATATGATGACTGATTTACTATACTTTCAAAACAAATACTCGTTTAGTCATTAATACAACTTCCTAAAGAGGTTAAAAAAAATACGTTTAGTGTATTGTACTACTATAGTATCACTTTTAATAATTGAGATATTAATCTATTAAATTAGTCATAATTGAGGATCTACCACCATTAAACAAAATGATTAAATTACAGTCATGTTCTCTTGCCCATCACATGGTGACTACAATTCTGTCAATATCCGTCAGAAATTGATCCCTGAATGTGAGATATCGGGACTACAATTTCATCGACTTATATTGTTAATCACTTAATTTGACGAAATTTCATAGATTAGTATCACAATTGTTAAAAGCGGTACTCCGACAACTAAATCGTTAATCACTGATAGTACATTATACTAAACGTATTTTTTTCCAAAACAAAAATAAAAAATATACATATATTTTTAAACTTATACCAATTAAATTCTAAATACAACCAACTAAATTTAACTATTGCAGTAAAACAAGGGGGTAAATAGCGTGAACACTAACAGTAGACTATATTGGAAATTTGCAACGGTCGAAAATAATGTAACGGTTACTAAATAGCCGGCTAAGGTTTTTGTATTTTAAAAAACTTAGGCTATAAATAAAGTGTAGTCTTTTTTAATTGAAAAATGAAATATTGAAAAAGAGCACATGGATAAGCCTGTCATTGGAAGGTAGTTATTTTCTTTAGATGGTTCAATGAAAATATGCCCAACCAACTTCTATATTTGTTTTCTTACACATGGTCTTGGTTGTCACCCACAAATATAATTTATTGCAACAAGGGAGGGATCTATACACGCATAAAAAAAAATACATTATGTTTACAAATTAATCACAATCCTCTATTTACTTATTTTTAATGGTCAAGATTATGTGTTTATTCTTGTAATTAGATGAACTAATCTTGACCATTAAAAGTAAGTAAATGGAGGGTTGTGATTGATGTGTAAACATAATGTGTTTTTTTTATGTGTGTATGAATCACTCTCCATATATATATATATATAGTTAGTAAATACTCCATTTGATTATGTGAAATCTCACTTAACAAATATTTTATCAATAAGAAAATTGAGGTAATGACAGAAAATTATACTATCGGAACTATATTATCAAAATGAGGCAATGAAATCTCATTCTCTTAGGGTGTGTTTACTATCCGATTTTTTGGGATGATTTTTAAATTTTAAAAATTCAGATGTTTTAATAGGTGTTTGGTTATTAAGATTTAATTCTTAAAATCCAGATTTTTTTAGTCAAAATAATACAAAAAATCCAAAAATCTATAATCCATATTCTTGTTAGGTTTTTTAATTTTTTATCAAAAATTCTGATGTCAAACGGACTCTTAGTCTATAAGAGCATAACCTCTCTTATTGCCACATTATCTCGCGCATAAATCATTTATGCTACTCTCACAGTGTCTTGGCGAACCAGGGTGTTAGTTTTGATGACCAGCTAGACATGTGTGTATTAGACTACATTGAGATATTTTTTTATGGGCTACTAGGCATGCATGCATTAGACTGCAGTGAGTTATTTCAAAGACGATATCTATCAGATGACATCGGTGGTATACTGTCATTAGCCAGATCGAATACTCCTTATATTAGGACCTGATGTGTATAGATACGTTCCATTAAACATTTACTTGTATTTATCACATATTTGATATATTTTTTAATCGATTTTTGGATATTTTCATTCTTTGTTACCCTGTTACTATTGTATTCGCGTTGTTATTTGCTTCCGGATAAAAGTCTATGCCTCAAACCTCCTCTTTGAAGTATGTATTGCGAAACAACACGATCATTCATCTTAGCGATTAACAACTACTTGGCATGTGTAAACTATCTGTCCTAGACATAAACAAAAATAAAAATACAACCTTTAAACTTAGGTCCAATTCTAACAATAAAAAACACTTAGTTCCAGTTAGATAATTTTTATAGGGAGATGACCAGTTTTTTGTGTATTTTTTCTGGGTACTCAATTAATTACATTAATAATTAAGTACGGTTTAATTGATGTTTTAACTTTCTCAGACCTAAAACACTGGCTTAATTACTAGATTTAGTTCAACTACTTAATTACTGGATTACTTGCATTCTCCCAAGTTGGAATAATATTACATTTTGGCCGTTTTAGTTTGAATAACTTATACGATATATTCTCTCGAATTGGACGACTGTGAAGTTTAAAAGACTCGTATAGTCGTATATATAGGCGGGGTGAATTGCACTATCTTTGGTTCTCAAAGTTTGGGTAGAAGTTATTTTGTTCTCCATTCTTTTTAACCCAAAATTACATTACAAAAATAACAAATAAAGCACTGACCTTGGTTTAATTTCCACTGGATAATTAGAGCCGGTGTAAGTTTTTCGAAGTATGAAAAGAACTCAAATGTTAAAATTGTAGGGACTAAGTAGAATACTTATTCAAAAACTATATGGATTATTAATGTAATTAAGGATTTCCCAAATGTGTTGTATTTATCAATTCACATGATTGTGGACCATAAAACAATCCATCTACTGTCAATGATATATCAATATCAAAAATTTCAAGTCCCCATTACATATAAATATATAGAATTAAAGTACAATATAAAGAGATACTCTTAAAGAGAATATCAGAATAAATTAGTGAAAGTGATCAACTATTATAGTATGAAAAATAGCACAAACAATAGTTTAGCATGCAAACACATTAATAATTACAACCAACTTATCGAACATCAATCATATAAAGAAAGGGAAACAGAAGCTCACACTACAAAAAAAAAAAAAAAAAAAAAATCTAAATAATAACGACTTTTGTTGTGATGAGATTATTAACGACGGTTTTTATAACGGGTTTGTGATCAGGGGCGGAATCAGAACAATAATTTTCGTGTTGCCAAAAAAAAACCGTCAATCCAAATTTCCTCAAATTATGGTCGGTTAAAAATTCTCACTCTTACAAAAACAAAATCACCATTTTTTGTAGTGTTTTTTTTTTTCAAAATAAATATATTTTTAGACCGTCGCCTATATGATCGAGTTTTTTGGTTAGCTAATGAGTCGATTTCGCCAAAAAGAATAGCCTATTTCCATTGTTGATAAACTAGAAAAAAACGAGATCAACAATATATTTAATAAAGAGAACGTTAATAGTAAAACTTAGTAGTATTTAATGCTTAAATGTTAAAATATCGTGTACATAAAGTTACAATATTATTATTATTTGTCTATATTCTCTCAAATTGTAAAGATTTTAAAGAAATGTTTACGGAATTTTATAAATAGTTTATGAACAAATTTCATAATTAATAATTGTTGGAATAAATACAAAAATACTTAATTTTAATTTTGAGAGTTTTATTTTCTTTTATAAATTTTGTAACAATAATTTAACTAGTTTTTATAACAATGATTTGACTAATTTAGAAAATAAAACTTTGATATTGATTTATAATTGTTTATTTTTATACAGTGATCTGTACGAAATATATTAGTATGTAATTACAAAAATAATATATAATTTTGAAAGTGCTTGTTGAAAATAAAATTTAAGAGGTTGTCGAAATGCTCTATCTACAAATTACTCGGAAAAACACTATAAAAAAATCAAATTATTAAAAATTGTGGGATTACGGTGACAACCCCTAGTCATACTATGATTCCGCCCATGTTTGTGATAACTAACAAGTTTTTAAATTTTATTAAATCAATATTATTTTGTAGTATCGATAACATGATACTTTTAAATTTTGTTTTAAAATAGAAGTAGTTATATAGGTGTAAGTCCATCACTTAAACAAAATGGTTTGGTGTAGAGTAGACAGAAAGGATCGATTATGACATGTAAGAAGGTTACCAACTTGAGCAATAATAGTTTTTTTTATTTTTTTTTGTAATTTGCAATAAATAAAAAAAGGGAATATAGTAGCTCAACTAAAAAAGTGTAGACAGGTATTATATATAATGACTTTCCAGTTACGATTTACAGCAAGGATTAATTATTTAATCATTTTAGTATGTACATGGTAGACCTAGCTAATTTTATTCAATGTTAATTATATCACTTCTTCTAATGTTCATTTTCTTATAAAATTGTTGTTTTCCTTGAAAAACAAACTATATATGCAATCGTGAGTGAATACTCAGATTCGGATTCATTAACTGTTATCGTTAGATTAAATCTAAGTGGTTGATTCAGTTAATCCATTTGCATTACACGGTTTAGTTGTTTACTACAAAAAAAGAAGTCAAATTGTAGACGGAAATATTGACAACTTTTACTTCCTAACGCTTTAATCGGCGACGGATATCACTTTTACTAACACATATAGCGTCATTGAGCGACATGTTTGTAACATATTTGACTTCCCTAATTGGAAACTTTTTTTTTATAGAATGTTTACGTCTCTGCTTGCGGGTCACAAGTAACATTTTAGAAAACTTGGTGCAGACCGTGTTGTAGTAGGAGAAGTTACAATTTGTTTGAACATATGCTCCAAGCGCGCGCGATGGACTGGTGTGAATCTTTGATGATAAGTATCAGATAATCTTGAACTCCTAATGTCGTCTTCGTTAGTCCCAGATGGAGTATATCTCTATCGCCTCGGCAATGGATATGTAGGTATACAATATAAGTTTGCAAGTTCATCTAAGCACAATCCGAGTTTAAAAAATGTAAACCGACAAGTGAAACTTGGTATCCTGCAACTTTGGACGTTTCAATGAAGAAAACAAACAATGAGAGTCGAACCAACAAACTTACAAACACTTGATCCGAGTTAGAACTGCTTCGAAGAAGTTGTATCGTTTATTTTCCTTCTAAATTTTAGTGCTTTTACTAATTAGTTTACACGAGAATCTACTGCCCGCTTACATGTCTGCTAGTAGTTCACCAAACTATATATAATCATGTTTGGTACACTAAGATTAGGTACTTTTTTTTTTGTGATAAAAGGTGCTAAATTAGATCAGTTTTTGGATATTATACAATATTAACATTTAACGGCTCAAATGTTATAACTTATTGTTTAGCTTGAGCAGTTGCGAACTTGCGATTCATAAAATTATTCAGCAGTTAGCTAGACGGATTAGATATCATAATATTATGATCCTATCGAAGGAAACAATTTGACTTTAGTGAGTAGATAATTGTGTAACTTGCAGGAAAAAAAAATTGTATGATCTAAGAGCTAATTAAACGCTTTGAAGTTTAATTACAAACAGCAACATCATTCCCACATTTAATCAGTTAAATCATTTTAACCACTTCTATGTGTGTGTGTTTTGATTATTTGTAACAACTGCTTAATCATAGTTAATTGAGATAATCACAAATGTCTCCCGGATTTTAACTTCTTGGTTATAGTATGCTTATCTAATGAAAATGACATATAACCAAACAAAAATCATTGTGGTATAAAAAAAATTGAGGATGATACAAATGGCAGTATTTTATATACAGCCATTTTATTTTAGCCCTTAAGCTGTCATATATGCATGTTTGTTCCTTTTGACTTAAACCAATCAGCCTCAAAATTCTTGATACAAGGTGTTATGTTATGAAGACGCATACGAAGAATAATAAAGAAGATCAATAATTCAACAGATTTTACTAGCAATTAAATAAGTCGACCAAAATGGTTGAGATAGCCTAGTATAATTCACATAGGTGCCTGGTTTTTCTCATTTTATCGAAGGAGCAACGGGTTTAGCTCACTTGTACACGACTTTGCTCATAGCTAGCATTAATCGGACCGTAAATATGGATAATAACACATGAAAGGCATTAATGAAGATGTTCATTAGTTAAGTCTGAAAAAATTGGACAAAACACAAACGTGGTTGATTGTAGTATAATGTTGATTATAGAACAATTACATGATATCGATTCACTAGGTTTTTTTTACACAATGGTTATTGAGACATTTCATCTTAATTTGTTTTTCACTATTGCTAACTTATTTACATATTGATATAGACACATGCCATAGCCCTCTCTCACTCAAGTAAGATACTTATTTTAATCTCTTTTGTACGCGTCTTCAAACGTAGTAGCAGCAACCAGAACATCAGACTAGTAATTATATCCAAACCCTCATCGGACCCGTGCATAGCAGGTTCTTTAGCACTGGATTTGAAAAAAAATCACCTTGTGTCTGGAACTCCGGAATATCAGACATTTGGTTAGTACGTTAATACTGTAACAGTAACATAATGGTCAAGAAAAAAAAAAAGTATCGTGTAGCCTAGCGAGGACGAAAGAAACGGTATTATAGCATCTTAACTTAACACTATTAAATATTTGTGACAATGCTGATTCCTTAACTAAAGCTGATGAACGCCAAATTCCTTAATTTTAGCCGCTTAATTCCATGTACTAAACTGAATAAGTAAAATCCAAAACACCAGTATTCTAACATAAAAGTAAGGTGCACTGAATTGACAAACACTCTGAAACTTGCGATGGCCACAAACCGATCAATACACTTAAAAAGTATATAGGCGATTGCACTGATTATTGGGAAGATGCAATTATGATATCAATGTCTGGTATTAATGATCATAAGTTACATGAACAATCTAAACACTAACAAGATTGGTTGTGAGTCACTGAGTTGTAACAAATTTAATACCAGTTATATTTTAGCATTTATAACCTTGTTGTAGTAGAGTATGGCATTCAGAACTTTCTAATCAGTTTGGTTAAGCTTTCTGTTTCTCTGTATTATAAAAAGTTAGTTTGAAGACTCACCATCTCGAATCGGCAAACTAGCTAATAGTTTTAACACCCTTGACCAATGTTTCCCTACTGACAATATCAGCCATCTATATCAGACTACAGTTACAGATTCGAAATTATTTCCTATTATTCTGTGGTTCTTCGTTCTCAAATTGGTCAGGGTAAGTGAACAAGCTAATTTGACTTTATGTAACCAATCCCTTAATACATCACTTGCTTATTATAGCTACATGAATAGCAACTTCATTATTAAGAAAGGAATTGAACTTGTATGCATTTACATAAGGGTGTAGACATAAATCCACCGGATGGCAAATGAGAATGGCATTGCGACTGCGTTCCAAAGTCATAAATAGCTCTAACATTGGCGGTGGTGAAGATGCGATGGTGAATGCGAGTTTGCACACACTTTTGTGTATATGAGCGTTGCTAATTCCACTGGAGGTTGCGACTCGGCGTTCTAGTGAATCTCTAAAACATCATACCTAGAGGTCCTATACTCAGCTTTGCACCAAAGCATAAACCACAGCTGTTCTACAAGGTGCATACACTTGGAATGATCGAGGCCTGTCATCATACCATCCATCCTGCATGCAAGTTTTTCCAATAAATTTTTATCTTAAAAATTACTTAACATAGGAAACCACAGCGGTATTAGGATTTTATTCGACGAAATTATGTGATATCTCACCGAAGTAAAGTAAACTGCACTGTGATCAAGTCTATCAAAGCCTCCAAACAACTTATCATCTGAATCTAGGACTATCTGAAAGAGACGATAAATTTCAGTAGACAAGTTGATACAGTACGAAAAAGATTTCACAAAAAAGAGGCAAATATACCTTGTATTGCCCAGGTTTTGAACAGCCTATTCTATAGTCTGAATAGCTGTTACTCCAATGAAAATTAAAGACAAAAAGCAAGTTTCCCTTTTCGAAAACGATCGTTCTATCTCCTTCATCCTTTCTTGATATGTATTGATGCTCTGAAGTCATGAACTGCACCAATTATTTATAGCAAATCAGAAACATACACCGATTACTCTTGTAGAACAAAATTTGATAAAAATATTCCAGAACAAAATTATCTATATTTCACTGTCTTAACAGAAATATTTTTTGGAAAGGAAAAAAAGAGAAACATTGAGAAAAATATAGAACATGAAACTAAGAGCACACAAACATACACCAAAAGTTTCTTCAAGATGCTGCATTGCTCGATCAAATTCTTGCAGCCCATTATACCGCAAAAATTCTGCATCTCCCTGTATGAACATAAGTCCACAATATCAAGAACTCTACTAACTGCTTGTAGGAAACATAGTAAACCTTGGAATTTTAACTAAAACAGATACTCCTATTAATCCATAGACTCATTCTTTGACACTTAATGAAATATACGTGACCTTGGAATCTTAACAAAAACAAATACTCTTACCAATCCATAGAAAAACAAATATTTCTTCTTGACACTAGTAAAACATTGGTCAAATGTAAAAGAATTGCCATATTTTGATAAATAATATTAAATTGAATAAAATCCCTATATAAACTTGAAAACCTTTTCAAGATTATAGCTTGATCACATATTCTGCAGGAATGTTACTATATATGACTTCATGGATGACTAAAAAAGGGGAAAAACATACAAGATCAAATCTGCGCCTGCATTTATCGTAACTGTTTCCATTTCCAGGAACAAAACTTCCATTTGGGAGATAATTATCGGCTCTTGGAAAATCTATCCACTCTGATTAAAAAAAGTACAAGAGTTAAGCAACACAACAACACATAAACTCATAAAAACCAAAAGAAAAATTTTAACGATGGGTGAATTACATAAGAAAAAGGTACACAGATAGTTTAAAATTACCAGGATGCCCAAATTCATTTCCCATGAAATTAAGATAACCTTCTCCTCCTAATCCCATAGTAATAAGTCTGATCATTTTGTGCAATGCAATTCCACGGTCTATCAAGGGAGTTGATGGTCTATCCAAAGACATGAAGTCATACATATCCTGAATAAAACACATGAATTATTATTTTAAGACCAAAACCTGTGAGATTCGTAGGTTTTTAAAACTAGAAAACCATATTAGGTCTACTCATCAGAAACCTTTGACCCATACTAAAAATTTCATTCATTCCCAAGCATTTTGGGCCATGAAGAGCACATATATAAAAATACATAAAACTGGTGTGGGTACTTGTTTCGCTATGAAAACCTTATTAATGACTAAACATTTTCCTTAATCTACGTTCATGAAAATAGCAAGCCATGACCAGGCCATTATATTTTTATGCACATTATGGGGGAAATATCAGTCTTGCCATACAGTCTTAAGAAGTTTTAATAATTTGTGCACCATCATACTACCATGGTCTATAAATTTAGATATCAAGTCACAGATCTACACAATATTGAAAACTACATATACTAATCTATAAAAATTCACAATTTGGACACAAATTTAACATTTAGAACACCAGTCTATTAAAACTCACGAGTTCTTAAATTTTAAAAGCTGGTGTACTAATTGCAAGGTTCCAAAAGTCTTTAGATGGGGTAAAGGCTGGGATGTTGGTCATGGAGACTTGGAGACCCAGTTGGGGTCTAGGCGGTTAAATGATCTTTTTACTTTTTCTTCATCGTGGAGACATTAAAATTATTTCTGAGCTAAGTTAAGCATGTAAAGCAATTAACTTACAGTTCTTTCTCTATAACTCAACAAAAGATACAAACAAATTTCGAGCCAAGTTCTTTCTCCATTACTGAAAAAGAGAAAAACATGTTCCGCAAAAGCACATTTTACACTACAGAGTATAATTTAGAAAGACTCAACCAACTTTCAGTGTCACAAAGTTACTCAAAGTCTTACTTGAATATTTTTTATGGTTATTTTATTCAGCAGTTGTCATTGGCTAGTCAAATTTCAATTCAATGTTCAACACTTCAACCTCCTTACTTAGTGCTTTCATCTCCAAACACTAAACATATTCGATTTCAAGCCTCTCCACTCCATCATTTAACATGTTATCAGATGTACATTCATTTTTTATAATTTTTCATACCCTATTAGGACCCATTGTCCTAGTTAGCTATGATTAGCTCTTATTAGCTTTTATGGTTTAGCATAGCAAAACTGACAAAGCCATAGCTCAAGGCGGGATTTTTAAAACGACAAATTGTTTGTTTTTGTTTAGAATGGGGTTTAGTGAAACAGAATAATCGAACAACTAAAACACGACTTGCGCAATTGAGTTAAAAATTTTGACGTTTGTGTCCTAATTGTTCAGTTTTGGGTATATTGGGGTCTAAAATTGTGAAATTCAAAGGTATGGTATTCTAACTGTTAAAAGTTGATAATTAGTGTACAAAAGCGATATTTTCCTTAAATACTGGGTCAAGTTCTTAGTTAAACTTTATTTATCCTAACATTGTCATTCTAGATGCTGGACGGACATACGTAAAGGTTTTTTTTTCCAGAAAACAGCCTAGTGAAGCAACATCAAACGGAATTTGAGCCGCATATATACAATGTAGAACAAGTGGCAAAGAAGTGATACCCACTCTAGTTTATTTACCTTGTCCATTAACCAAAAAGCAAGCGTCTTGTCACCAACTAGAGCTTGGTCATGGCTTTCAGCATATACAACACACTTTTCTTTCCACCTTCTGTTGGTGAGTGTGAAAACAATATCACCCACTTGCCAATCCTCGTCTCTTTTTCTGTACAGAACATAAAGGAAAACACAATTGTAAAAAAAAGAGAGAAGAGAATAGTCAAGCTAAAATGGTCTAGACTAGTTATCACACTAAAACTGTGGAAGCCGGAAGCCCTAGTCCATGTTCAGGAACAAATAGAAGATCCAAATATAAAGTAAAACAAGTATTTAAATCAAGAGACTATCCAAGCATATAGCTTTTTAGTTGTGTATCTGCGGGGATTTCAGTTACATTTCTATTTGAAAGGATTTATTGTTTGAGAGGTATATAGACTTTAAGTGTTCTGAATAGGAAGTCATGGGGAGCTAAGACTAAATAGCTTCAAGTTGGCTGTTAGGTGGTCAACTCGGTTTGTTAGTACTGATGAGCTAGCAGTAAGACAGTTAGACTTACAGCCCTCCAGCCTATATCAGAACCTTTTTTTGCTCTCATGTACAGTCAATAATCTCCTCTCTTCCTCTCTTTCACTAGAAATCTAGATTGGATGAAATTTGACAGAACATACTTGAGGAGTTCTATCCATTTATCTGCAACAGCCATGTGGAGACGATAATCAAATCCAACACCTCCATCTTGAACAGGAACACAGAATGTTGGCATTCCACTGACCTGTAGAGAGAAAGAGAGAGATCCTTTCATGAGCTAAAAGTAATGGAGATAAGCAAAAACTCTGTAAAAAGTAGTGTAAGGAAACGTATATATACATCTTCACCAATAACAATAGCTTCAGGAAAAAGCCCATGAATAAGATCGTTAACCAGCATCAAATAAACCACTGCATCTACATCAGTACTCAGTCCAAAATATTCCTCATAATTTCCAGTAAATGCCACCTACTTAGCAATTACCAAAATTTGAAACAGATAAAGTCATCAGAAAAATAAGATCAAGAAGAAAAGGGAAATTATCATGTTTTCTTCACCTAACTCTCAGTTAACAAATATTAGTACACCGTCATACTAAATTTCACAATTGAGCCTCTAACTTATCAAAAAAAATAAAACGCTAGTACACTAACCTATCAAAATTCATAATTTGAACACCAACGTATAGAAAATCTACACACTTATCAAAAGTCACGATAGCTAAAAAAAAAAAATCTTATGGGTTACAGACTATTTGTTTTCTATCTCAACATCTATACTATTTGTAGGCAAATGGCTGAATTCCTCTTTTGTATCCAGCGGTAGAATTAAAAGCTTCTCCCTTCAGTTAATTCCCTTGGTTTAGTCCGAAGGTGGGGCAGAAGGTTAAGGAGCACAAACTTAATCTGGATACGAAGATACGACTGAGAAGAGCACTTTCATCTTAAGTCAACTGCCTCGAGAAGGGATAGAATGATGCTTAGTATACTAGTGTGAACGAACAATTGGTAAACACTTACTGGCTACTGCTTTGGATTCCAATTTTTTGTGTAGATAGGTGTCCACATTGTGATAGTTTAATAGTATGGTATACTAATTACTAATATACAGAAGCGATGTTATTGCAGAAAAGAAAAGAGGCTGACCTACTAATATAGTGCTTATAACTTTAGGCAATGTCAACATGTACATTTTGAAAGCCAAACAAATAATATTGCTGGCATCTAAAGTTCATGAAACCTATCTAAATACCATCAATACCAATCTCAATACCATCAATACGAATACGCTAATATAGGGGAATGTGAAAGCACCTGTAATCCATGGTGAGTATACATCATTGAAGTAACACCGTCAAATCTGAACCCATCAAACTTATATTCATCTAGCCACCATCTTGCATTTGATAGAAGATACCGCAACACCTGAAACATGTTTTAAAATCGAAGTCTTTAGAAATTATATAGAAAACATTTGCACTCATGCTAAAAACCGTTAGAACAGCACACAAACCTCCCAATGTCCATAGTTAAAGAGGCGAGAATCCCACATCCAGTGATAACCCCGTGTCCCAGAGTGGAAATAGTGACTATCAGTTCCATCAAACATGTTTAATCCATCCAATGTATTACTTGAAGCATGACTGCATTTGATTATTTAATTTGTCCAATCAAAATAAAATATAACTATGGCTCATAGTTAATATAGCAAATCATATGCCAACAGATTAAAGGATCAAAAATTTCTTTCAGAGGCGATTTTTTTGAAACTAAAACTATAGATGAGTCCAACTGGATTCCAAAAGAAAGAATAAATGCAAATAACCCAAGATATACGTTTAAAGGAAATTATCCCTCCTAACAGATTATGAAAACAAAAAGGCTACTAAACCGGAATAACGTGTTTCTACATACGTACGGTGTCAGACCACCCAGCTGCTTAAACTGCATAGATACCAACAATATACGTAGAACAAAAGAGAGACCAAAAGGTATCACCGAGCGTGAAGTTATTCTATTTAAAACCTTGGGCACGAGGACAGATTGCAAAACTTAGATAGTACATGGAGGTCAATTACAACTATCTAAAGTATGTGAAAGTTATTTAAACACCACTGATAGCACAGTACATAAGGGCTATTTGCTGTTTACTCTTACAAAATACAAAAATTAAACTTTTGAAGTATTTGAAGCAGCACAGCTGTGTATAAATCCCAATATGAAGTAAGAGAATATGCCATTTCCCAGTTACTTTTTATCAATAGAAGGGTAGAAAGCCACAATATTAACAGTCACTACTACTACCAAAACTAATTTTCAGTTCAAAATATTGATACACTACTAGGATGAATATAGTTAATATCACCTTAAGGAGATATCTCAATTGTGTCGTTACCTGTGCACTATATCCATGAGTACGACCAGGCCTAGCTCATGAGCTTTATCTATCATAGATTTGAGATCATCCGGAGTTCCAAATCGGCTGCTTGGTGCAAAGAAATTAGTGACATGGTACCTAGAAACACAAAACAACAACTAGAGTCACATATCATATCGTGTTTAGGAACTAGAGAACAATATAATCATGTCATAGCAACAATAAACAAATGTCATGTGAGGAGTGTAAATTACCCAAAGCTTGCATAATATGAGTGCTCTTGAATAGCCATGATCTGTAGAGCGTTATAGCCAAGCTTTTTTATCCGAGGGAGGACTTCATCTCTGAAGTTGGCATATGTGTTTATACATGGTTCCTATATCTCAGAGTTGAAAATTTCATCAAAACAAAAATATAACTGAAAATTTGAAATAAAAAGGGAAATAAATTAATATTTTCAACAAAAAGAGGGGAAGTGCACACCGGGCTGCTCATTCCAACATGAGACTCGTATATCCTTAACGACATTGGTTTCTTTGGCCGAGAGTGCTTAAATACATACTTCTCCTGTAAAGAAAATAAGTAAATGCTTCCTTAATCTAAAGCAAATGCACACATCGAAGAATCAACTTAGCACTTGACAATTTTATACAGAAGATATAGGAACTATTGAGAACTTGAGATAGTTACTTGATTAACGAAAATATTCCAAAAAAAGAGGTAAAGGTCTATATTACAAACCTTGCTAAAATCTTGAACATTTAAGAAGAAAGCCTATGGCTAAAGACTTGCCAGATAATGTTATTATTGCCCCATTCCATCTCTTAGAAAAGAAGCTTAAGACTTAATATCACACAGTTCCCTATCCTTAATTCACTCCCTCTCTCCTTTTTTGTTTGCCCTTGATTAAAAAAATAACACTTATAAAATGATCATGTTCGCAAATTACCTTTTGTTTTAAGAAAATTAAAGTCATAAAAAAACTACATTTTTTACGAAATCCAATGAGGGGTATAGTTGGTACATGAACTCCCAAACCAGACAATGTAACAGACGGGGACATGGGAGAAATTTTTAAATCGAGCTAAAAAGCAGAAGAGAGGTTATAATGAGGATAGTACCTCTTCTGGTGGGTCGTAATATATTGCATTATAAGGAATTTCCCCTGGAGCCTGTACAGAAAATTTAATCCATGCAGGAATGGAGTCTTTAGGTCCAGTTGGAGTATCCATGCGGATCTACAACGGGAGATAATTAATTTATCATCAGCAGGCTAAACAAAGAGCATGTCTTTTTCCAACAGGTTATGACAATAGAAAATTATTAATAGAGGGGCTGATCATAAAGAGCTATATGCACAATGGTTACAACTGATGGACGGGACACTCAGAACACTTTGCACATAAGTGATAAGTTAAAAATTGTTTAGGTGAACAAACTTAAAGTAATATAGAAATCAAAATTAAATGTCCCCTCAGTTTCTAGACAATTGATATTCTGAAGCAAGATTACCTTTACTCTTGAACCATGAGGAATTGCTGGAGAACCATCAACATTATTAGGCAAAAAGATCTCCCAAACACCAAATTCGTTCTGTAAATATATTTAAAAGAATTGAATACTTGACAGGTTTTAAGAAAATATCAAAACATGTATATATACATATATATATATTCACAAAAGGGTATAGAAAGCGGAAATTGTTTGACAATCGTCTTAATCCCTCCGTTCTAGTTTGTTGATCCCATAGAAACTATGCACAACGTTGGCCACTAAAATTCTCAACCGTAAATTGTTGAAATAAAAAAAAAACTAAAGTTTATCATATATTTGATGTGTTAAACTATATGATTAACTTTTGAAACTTTCCATTTTGACATTTTATATGAGTTTTTTTCTGGTCAAAGTTTCGCATAGTTTCGTAGGGGATCGACAAACTCAAAAGGAGGGAGTAATACCTTTAGGTTTTAGAAGAGAAGTCCAGGACCAATGTTCAGTTACTAAATAAAATGATTCAAACCATTATGCACAACTACAAATTAAATAATGAAATACAGCTGATGCTTATGATCAGTAAATATAAGCAAAAATTCCCTACCCGAGACATGACGTCAGCATTGGGGTTCCAGTTGTTGAAATCTCCTATCAATGCTGCAGTCTAAATGCAACAAAACCAGCAACGTGTTACAGCCATAAAGATTAGGAAAAATTAAGACGCGAAAGAAAACTTTCAATTACAATTCCTAAGCTTGTACACAGATCCACATTTAAGAGAAGGAAGTTAATTCACTGAAAATACAAACCTTTGCTGCGGGGGCCCACTCTCTATACGTTATACCTTCATCACTGGAGAACAGATTCAAAGCAATTCAAAGTCATTTTTAAAGTACTAAAACGAACATAGACAATTTGCGTCAACAAACTGCAAAGTTACACTTAGTAATAGCTACGGGAACATAAAAAATCTGAAGAACCGTAAATAGTCATTGAGAAATTAAGGAAAAAAGAATGCACCTGCGGGTAAAACCAAACTTTTCATAGCCACGAGAAAACATTTCTAAACCGCCTTCATATTGGTCAATTGCCTCACGCATTTTTTTGTATTGTGCATATCTGTGATTGAAGAAAAAAAGGCTGATTAATCAGTTGGTACTAGATGTCTATCTTAAATTCGAAAATGGACAGTGGAAAAGATATAAACAAGCTCATTTTACCACAAATAAACGCCCAACGAAGTACGTACATAGATTCCAGCAAAACAAACAAAAAAATGAAGTAAAAAGACCGATATCATTAACTACTGTTAGTAAATCTGAATGTCCATAACGGCTAGGACTTATTTTACCTTAAGTTTTACATGTAAGCATAAAATTGTCCTTTGAGCTTGGAGTTTTAGCTGTAACTATGTTGCAACATTCTCAAAATAGATAATAGAAATAAAAAAGAGTTAAAGGTATGCTAGGCTTAAAAAGCACGCACAGTGAGGCACGTGAGAACTCGTTTTGACTCAAACCACAAGGTTTTTTGTTCTTTTCAACCTGATGCTTACAAAATGCGCTTTACGCTTCAGTACTCTAAAAGCACACACTAGTACTCAAAGGAAACGCGCCAGCACTTTTTTCTTTGAAAATTAAAACACATGGACATTTTTTTATCATTAAAGTCGAATAAAAAACGATTTCGTTTTTAACTGTCAATAGAAACCCATACATACAATGTCGTTTTACAAGATATATTTGGTCTGGTTAGCAATTTGTCTTCCCTAAATTTCTTAAATCTTGTTAGTATGTAAAAAAGTTTTCCAAATAAAGTATCAAAATTTCGGAAATAGTGTTGGCTTAAGTAGAAATAACTAACTTATTACTTGTTAGTTTCTAAATTCGGATAGTGTTATTGATATATCAATTGATTTTTCTTTAAGAATGGTATTTTGCAAATCTGCTACATTAAGTATTTATAATTATTTGTAAGAATTTTATATACAATATATATATATATATATATATATATATATATAAAGAGAGAGAAAGTTTAAGATTTTAAAGTCAACACTTAACTTTAGTGAGCTCACATAACAACGCTTTAGCGTTCTAAAAACTGGTAAATTACCCTTTTTGCATACAAGAGATGCTCACAAAAGTCATTATCTTCAATAAACAGATAAAGCTCAAGACTGAACTTGATTAGTAGATAGGCATGCATTTCAAAATGATTTCTCCACTTCAGAGTGAAATTAATATAGCTGACATCTTAATTGCATGCATTCACAAAATGAGTTCTCCACTTCAGACTAAAATTAATATAGCTAACATCTTATTCTTATTTCATGTAATTAGCGCCAGTATGTGGCTGAGATTTTTATTATGAGAGCCACAATGATTCCCAAACTTTAAAAGAAAAAGGTTAAAGCATTAGTTCTTTATTTTTAACATAGGCAACATGATAGTGATTGGTACTTTTATGGAGAAGGGTTACAACAGAGAAAACAGATCTAACCGATAATCAAGATGATTCCGGTGGCTTTTCAAAAGAGGGTCTATTTCGTAAATTCTTTTTCCACTGCCAGGCGGGGGAATCGACCTTTGCCGGATCATTTCTTTTTCTTTCTTAATATCCTCTACATCTTGGGATGGTGTTAACACTCTATTACTAACTTCTTTTCCCATAGCAGGTGAAGGGTCTGTTTCTACAAAATGGTTTTCATCCTCTAAATCATCGTCTTCTTCCACCTTAAAATCATTTAACATCGTTTACATCATAACATTCAGAATAACAATATGTAGCATACAAATTTAGTCTGTCTCCATATACTAATGTGAAACTAAAGCATGAAGGACTCTAAACAGTCAAAATATTGAAGCTTGTGTTATATAGGAAACAAGGAATCGAAATTAAACACTAAGCAAAGTGAATTCAAGATGCGTGTATAGAACTCTCACTCCTATACTTTAAGAAGACAACTAGACTAAAAGTGCACCAAACAAAAATCATCCTTAGGGCATTTTCTTCACCCTTAGGTGTGGTGTGCTAAAAGAAAGTGAGGCTCCTAAGTTAGTTACAGGCATATCAGACCTTTTGTTCACGCGCAAAAAGCATGAAAATAAATTACAAAAAAGGCTGATTTCATGTCCATATAACATTTTATATATAAATGATGGATTGACATGATTCAGATTCATGGAGAGTAGGAAAGTAAACACTAGATGGAGGATGTATAAAGATACCGACATGAAATGATTGTAAAATTCTCGTTGAGTAGGTTCAGTAGTTTGGAGGATCTGACAAGGCTGCTACTTTTCCCCTTGTCATCACTCATATGTATTTTTTTTATCCAAAAGAAGTGTCTGAAAAGATGAATGCATTTACTTCCTGTTCCTAATATGCTTCTCTACAGTGTCGTGAAACATGCCATAGGGCATTACCTTTATACTCCTGCCACCTGGCACTAAGACTTTTTCAGAGGAAGCAACTGTTGATGTAGATTCGGAATCACACGATGGCTTTATTGCAAAAACCTTTCCTACAAAAGATCAGGAAATTACCAATCTTTCTTTGCTTAGTCACAGCTTTAAACAAATAAACTAGATAATTTGAGATTCGGAGAAAAAGTAGGTTCATCCTTCTTAAAGCTTTTAGTTTATCCAAATACTAAGCATGAATCTAAACATCTGAGCTTAAAAGCTGCAGTTAAACAAGGCTATAGTATCATACACCTGAACTTTTTGACGAATTAAGCAGGACATACAGAAATAACAAGTAAAACCTCAACCTCTTAGCTCAACCACCGGACTCATTTTTGAAGCTCTTACCCGAGTCCATAGATTGGTAAATGGGTACTTCTCAAAATAAAGAGAGATCCTTTTTCTAGCTCAGCTAATACCAAATGAAGGATCAATTCATCTTAACGATTAAAGCTCTTTTGTTGTTCTAATTATCCAAAGCTTGCTAGTGGCACCACAGTCTCAATAGAACAGTGGGTTTAAATCATTAGCTAAATTTTCAAAGCTTTATTGTTTCAGCTGCAAAAGATGAAGAAAATGCAGATCTAGGTCGGTCCACAGATAAAGAGCACCATCAAAGTAGCATCTTCTACGAATAATTTATAGTGCTGACAGCCTTACTTTTTGTTTAAGTACTATATATCACTAAATCTATGACTGGTTTAGGAAAAAAAAGGGTAAGATTATACCTTTTACTTTTAAGTATCCTGAATACATACTTAATGGTTGTTACTTTCAAGAGAGAATAAATTCATACATTTACTTTATAGATCTTTTATTTATATTTTATAGCTATGTAAAAGGTAAGTTTTCCAGCTAGAATATAATAATACAACAGCTAACTTTAAGTCTAACTTGATTACTCATTTTTATTTTCTTGTTTTATTGTAAAGACACATAAAGTACCACTTAAAGGGAGTAAAAGCTTTTGGTTTCTAGAACCCAAGGCAGGCAACACACTTTTTGCATCAAATTGAGGTGGCTGCAGCTACAATACTTAAAAGTAAACTTTATTACTCAAAAAGAACTTTGGAGGCAGAAGAACAATGTTTTATAAATATGATTACCAAAGAAATTAAGTACCATAGTTGATACTAATAGTATACTTGGCTCAAATGCTTATATCACATAAGAATGAATCACAATATACTCATAAGTATAATTCTCACATCTACCATAAAAACTTATTGTACAAATTCAAACGGGTAAACTAAAAGTTTCTCTAGAAGTGATCCTATAAAAGGTTTGAACTTTGAACACAAACGAAAACGCACTTTTGTGTCGAATTGAGGTGGCTACAATTGTAAGCTCCAGTTTGGTTGATTTGATTACATCTTAAAACTTAAAAGTATACTTTTTAGGAGTACTAAATGTGTTTGGTCAAAAGAAAAAAGTTGCTTTTTGTTACGAGAATTGTGAAGTATCTGAATGTAGTGAGAAATCAGATATCCTTGTAAGAAAAAGGTATCAAAAGTATGATTATTTTGCCTCAAAAATACAATAAGTATAATTTAGATGGTACACCAACAACATTTTACTTTAAAATAAAAAAGTACACAAAAAGTATACTTTAAAGCAATTAACAAGCATGCCCATAGCACTTAAAACTTAAAAGTAACACCTAAACAATAACTTTCCAACTCAAAAAGAACTCCTAAAGCCATAACAGTACAAATATAATAATCAAAAGAAATAAAGATTGTGAGATATAAAAAATCATCAGCAGACATGGAAAGGCACCTTTGTGTCAAATTATGGTGGCTGTTAAAAAGGATGCAATCTTTTGATTTAAATTAGATTGTCAAAAACAAAAATTTCAAAAGATTGCATAAATAAAAAAAACAAGACGCGGATTTGCATTAATCAAATCTTGATTTGGAGCGTTTGTTTGTTGATAGAAAATCAGCAAAATAATTATAATACACACATACATATTTACATATATATATATACAGCGAGGATCCATACACACACACACACACACACACACACATATATATATATATATATATATATATATATATATATATCGTTCTATTATAATAAGTCAACTCAAAACAAATGACGCTGCCCAATTTTGCCATTTTTTCCAAAAATACCCCACTCTTTTTTACTAATTACTCATTTACATATTTATTCAATTCAAAAAATAAAAAACACAAAAACACAAAAATCATTAAATTTTCAAAACAATTATAATCGTATACCAAACAAAATTGTTTTACGTGTATTTTGTATAACAATAACATTATATTACTCAAAATTTCTAATTTAAAATATTTATTCAATCAATCTAATTTTTAAAAATTTATTTACTCGAATCACGCTTCGCACACGCAATGCGCGTGGATAACTATTATTAGTATATATAGAGAGAGAGAGATAGAGAGAGAGATATAGAGAGAGAGAGAGAGAGTACGGGAAGAGCGTGGTTTGGTAGATAGAATAATGGGAAAAAGAGAAGTACGATCGGAATTAAAAGAAGTCGACGTTGATGATCTGTACACATACGGTACTATCTTTATCCCTGTCAACATTCTATATATCTCTCTCTCTCTATATATATCTATCTCTATATCTATGAGTAACGTTGAGAAATGGGAGGGAGAGTAAATGGGTTTTGATCTGGTGTAGTTATTTTATTCAAAATTGGATAATATTGATATTACACGTGTGCGGTCGAGTTCCACCCTTCCGATTTGGATGACGCACTCTCGGACCCCATCTAATATTGGATATACGGTAGAATCTACATCTCCCCAAAAAAAAACCCGCAAAAAAATCAAACCACATCGATAACCGAATTGAAAAACACCGAAACCAAAAAATCGAAAAAAATCGAAACTGTTGATAAAGCCATAACTTTGGTCGGTAGCGTTACACTTTTCAACAATAATATAATATATAAAAATAGAATAAATAATAAACTTTTCTTTAATCTTTATTTAGCTCGGTGGTATAATTGCTCGGAATACAGTTTTCTATTTGTATCTATGCTCGGTATTACAACTTGCTCTGATAATCTTGATCTTTCTTCGATCTCGGTATTCGGTCTGGTATCTTGCTCTGATAATCTTGATCTTTCTTCGATCTCGGTGTTCGGTCTGGTATCTTACTCGGTCTACCTTTTAGTGTGGTGGGTTCTGACAAGTTTTTCTATTTTTTCTCATTCTCTTTTTAGATAGATTTTCTGATCCTATTTCTAAGGAGTTAGTTGGCTATTTATAGACAATTATGTCTCAGGCACCTCATGGGCTTTTCCATTGTGGATCTTTACTATTGGGCTGGACCCTTATAGATAATGGTCTGTGAGAAAAGCTGTATTAGACCATGAGTTTTTGGGTTTAAACCTTGGCTACCCTCAAATAATGGGTGGGTCGACTCGTATCCGAATAGATATATTCGGGTCCAATTTTTATGTTCTATCAACTGTATCGAAAAAAATTGATCCGGTTCGGTCAAAAAAAATAAAAAGACCGAAACCGAAAAAAACTCAACCGAAAAATATGGTCGATTTCGATTTCAGTTTTGTTAAAAACCGAACCGAATCGGACCGAACTCGGCCCTAGTAGGATCTATTTAGGAATAAACTCCGTACCAATAAAAATGCTGGGTCGCAACTCGGACTAGTTCAAAATAAGAATAAGCTACGTATTGTAATGTTTCATGATTTTTTTAGGATTCCCGTCTTAACAAATTTGTTTGCCTATAGGGATAGATTACGTAAAGGTGTAAAATTATATATATGTCGTTATATTAAACTTAAGACGATGTAAAATATTTATCTATAGTGTAATTTAATGGGTTTTCTTCTTTTATTTTGCACAACTTGATTCGGTTTTTTTTTTTGAGTACGTTCAACTTTGGATGCCATTGTATAAACTTGATTTATGTAGAAAAAGTGAATGAAAATCTATATTATATTATACCTAGTATTTATACATGTAAAAAAAAAATTAGACAAACTTTTAGATGTCTTTCCACCTTTTGTAATTAATTTTCCAAATACATATATATTTAGTTAAATTTTATTAAATTCATAAATATACTAGTTTCTTGACTTTTCAATTTTTTGTATTTATATGTTTGACTTGTTACATAAATACATATATTTGTCTCTTTAATATTTGTGTTACTTAGTCAAATTATGTACACATAATTTATTATACGGAATATTTATTTAATTATTATTTATATATATATATATATATATCAACATCTATTTAATAATAATTTGATTATAAAAATATTTTATGCCAGTTGCCATGTTATTCTTGTAGAAAGGGTAGGGTATGATGTAATAATAATTAATTTCATATTGCAGGTTATATTGGGATTTGTTGACTGTGGGACCCACCTTGTCGTTTTCCAAAATGTGATTCTGTGATCAAAATATATTGTACATGCAAGTTATATTTGCGGAAATCAAGTATCTTTTAAGTTAATCGCATGGTTTTAACGGATGCATATTTCTATGCACGTTACATTTATCAGGTTATCGGTTATTCAAGTATATTTGATTTTATTTTTTAAATCAACGTTTTACATTATTTATAAAGTGTTTGTTTAAAAAATTTTGTAAAATTTTATATTTTATACATATTTCTTTGTAATTAATTGTTTATTTGTCAATTTATAGTCAAATTTTACTGAACAAAACACTTTATAAGTATAGAACATTGATTTAACAAATAATTACGAATACATTTGAAAAAACCGATAAGCTGATGAAAACCTGATGAATGCAACCTGAGTAAATGTGCACCCATCGTTTAACATTTAAACTATGTGTTAGGTTTTTGAAAAAAAATCGATTTTAGCAATTTAGATACGTGCTTTTTGCAAGTCTAACTTACACGTAATTTTGGACACTTAAGTACAGAGTGGGTACTACTCTCACGGGCATCGTTAAGTTATAGGATTATTAATTCTGGGATTAGCAATCCAGTCGGATCGTGAATGCAATTTCGAAAGAACGTCCGAATAATAATCCGTTCGGGATTAGACTATTTTCAATGGACTCGTATTTTTGGGATTATACACATTATTTTTGGGATTATACACATTATTTTATGGGGTCCAATTGACTCATAATCCAATACCGAGTTACAAATGATGTAAGCAAACAACATCTGATCCCTAAATAAGTCTATTGCTTTGATGAAAAGTGTATCATTTAAGTATTTAATGAAAATCCACTTAAAATCTAACAAAAAAAAACATCAAAATTCAAGCAAAAACAAATTATTACCTAGCATGTGAGGCCATAAGTGTATATTTTATTGGATTTAACTAACAAAAATGGTTATTTTCAAAAATGTAAAATCTTACTAAAAAAGAAAAATAGACACTTATTTTAGAAATAGTAGTAATTAGTAACTAATAAGTATAAAGAGTTGGATGACACGTATTTTTTTCAATTATCAAATAGATTCCGTAATCATAGTTACCGGTAATCTCGTTTCCAATTTCATAAACTGGTTTTACGTTTTTGTTTTTCGTTTCGTTTCCCCATCCCCGTTTCTTAATGATAAATATGCAATCATACATTTCTACTTGAACAAATGATACCGATTACTAAACTTTAAAAACAGTACAATATACTATGTGTTCATGTTTGTATACTTAGCATGAAGATCTATGATTCAAAATCTAACACATTGAATTAATAGCTAAAATGCGAAAATTATTTTCTTTAGTTTACATCACTCAAATTTTTGAGTAAATTTTTTAACTTTCGAGAAGTATAAGAAATGTCATTGAAATGCAAGATGTTATTTTTGTTTGTTTTCTGGACAAAATCAAAATTCTTAGGAGTGGTTTTGAAGAACAATAAAGTTTAATTGAAAATAGACACGTGGTAGGGTTGACTAGTATATTATTGTGAAAAGATGAGGAATGAAAGGCTACTATTAATATTAATACCATTAATCGAAATCCTCAAGAATATTCTTTTCAAGTTTTTTATTACACGAAAATATTGATTTTCCTTTTTCCAGTAATGCTATAATATATACCTCCAAATTGTTTAAAGGAATAAATATATATAAAAAGGTTTTTTTTAGTAATTTTATACCTTATATAGATACGTGTTTATCGATAACTACTTTATACTGTTAGTTTTTCCAATTATTACCGTAGATTCTTATAGTTTCTTAAATTTTTTAAAATTTACATCTAATTATGGATTATATTCACATTTAAGTTGGAAAAATTATGAATCTTCCCCAAATAGGCTCACTTATTTGGATACGATGTCTAGGAAAGATAAAGGCGGAAGTCGTTCTCCTAATGAGGTCGGTTTTTAAGAGGCATTCGTGCCCACCTCCCTCACCGTCTTTCCTGGTCGTGTTCAAATAGAGCTACCGAAAGGGGTTGACTAAATAATAATTTCTCCGAGTGTGTTTATATAGTGATGTATGTTTCGCTGAATTGGTGTTTCAGTATCGACCCGTCGTTCGATCAATGGGAACCGATTCACATGAAAAGCAAAACTAATGTTTTCGAACCTGTCGTTTCGAAAAAACGTTTATGCTTGTGCAAACCATAAACATATAAACCAGTCGTTTTATATGATAAATAATCCAGAACTCCCAACACATGTTGGATGCCATCTATGATGAGAAAAATCGTAAAACATACTTGCAAAATGACTGTATAAACGTTGATTTTAATCCGTCACCACATGTTACTCACCCTGATGTGTGAAAATGTGATGCCCAATTTTTTTTGGATGCCATCTTTGATGAGTAAAACACGAGTTTGTTGTTACACTCGAGATGAATGCTAAGGCGTTGATTTTATTTCGTCACCACATTTGAGACGTGATGACGTCTATGGTGAACAAATGTCTGAAATTGACATATTGGAGCTATCCTTCACCAAAATACTAACTTGGAAACTGTATTCCATAAGTAGTATCGTGAATTTATATTCACCATGTTCCTTTATCGCCCATCTGTTATTGGATAAGAAAATTACCCCGGTGAGTAGTTTTAATCCTATTGGGTCAATGGCGAATTGCTTGCCTGATATTAATGCTCTTCGTGTATATTTTTTTTCACGAATCGAGAACCGAGACAAGTATTATTTGTCTTGAACTGTCGCGATCCCGATGAATCGCCTAGCCAAGCGAGATTTTAGACAATCGTCAAAATCGAAAACCTGTGGCTCCAAGACAGTAATTGAAAGGAACAATATGGCTCATTGTCACAAAGCAAGAGATAATGCTCAAGGAGGCAACTCTATGCTATAAAGACAAAGGTCATGCACGGTTACTCCTTAAATAGTTCACAACTATTATAAAGGTGAAAAAAACCGATGCTAATGTGGTTAAAGTTAATTGAAAGAAACTCTTGAGACCCCCGATTTTGTGGCTCAAATGAGTTTGATACCTTTCTTTATTGATTTTGATAAATCATTGAGCCATTTTTTCGCTCATCTGGATTATATTTTTCCATTTGGATTATGATTTTTCCATTTGGACATACTTTTGGATTACGGTTTGCCTGTTTACGAAATTTCTCGAAATAATTTAAAGTGTTTTGAGCAAAAATTTTTTTGACAAATGTGACCAAACTTTAAATTATGAAATTTTAGGCAATACTTGTGGGGTAGTTGATTTTTTTGAAAATAGTGGGTAACAGTGTACCACATAATTTCACCAACTATTTGCCTAAAAGAGTACTCAGTGACAATGATTCTGGACCTGTCGTTCCAAAATCGAAATTTTTGGTAAAACCAAATTGATTTGTCAAATATGAAGTCTTATACTCATGTAGGTCCTGCCGTACCTTGTTGAGTTATAAAATATTCGAGAAAACCAGTGTTATCTGGTAATAGCTCATGAAAGAATTAAAATTTCTTTACATAGCCTCCATTCAATATGACCAAAAGCGTATTTTAGAGGAGTTGAAATGTCTTTCAAGTGGTTGCTACCACATTCTTTAAAGCATTTAAAGTTACCTTATCATTTCGCCTGTCGTCGAAATGATAAATGATTTAAATGCTAAAACATGATTGTTTGTACTATCATTCGCCTGTCGTCGATTGATAAGAGCATTTTGATATTGTGGCATTAACCGGATGAGATATTCCCGGGTCAAAAGACGATGCTTGATTTATAATCGCATCGCATTTGGATTCTCTCTGAGAATATATTTCGTGATTAATCCGAAATTCATGCCACTAATGCTCACTTTGAAAGACTAGTATGTGTAAAGATCACGAAAAGAACTCGTAGAATTCTTGTAAAGAATTGAAGGAGTTATTGTGGACTTATCCAACCATAAGACGGACCATAAATATAAATGGTTATGGTTGATGCATCGACAATAAGGTCACATGATTATTGTTGTCCACATAAATGCAGCATTTCCTAAACTTCTAGCCATATCATTAAGTTGATGGCTCATGATCCGGATTATCCTGAAAAGTCTAGTTGACTTGATAATTCCGAAGAGTAAAAAAAATCGAAATTTCGATTTGAATTACTTGAGTTTGGAAATTCAAATTGAACATCCTGTCGATTATGTTCAGACCCAAATGGACTCACGGAAAGTTTGATGATGCGACTGCAAATGATTGCACGCATTTCTTGGTCTTGCGCACCAAGATTTATATTTCCGTGTGGGGTTATGCTATTTTGCTGCATTGGTCCGTCATGAGGCCAATAGACACTCAAACACCATATGCGTACCAGCTGGTTACTGGTTATGAGCCAGAAGTCTCATATTAACGCGTGTTTGGAGTGCTTAATTAATATTTTGATTGAGCCGCTATAGCGTTTAAAATATGGACCTCTGAAGGGGACATAAGTCGATTATGAATCCCATACCTATCATTTGATAGAGTAACCTTGGCAAGCGATCTCTTTACCGCATGATATGCGAAAGTGACATCGCTAAGACTGTTCTCCCCGTCATTAGGGGGAGATTTGCATGTTACCGTTGATAAGAAACGACGTGAAGTAACGTGGCATAACGCACTCAGTCTTAGCTTGATCCCCAAAACTGCACTTAGTGATAAGTAAGTGCATAGACTCCCTCAAGTCTAACTAAATGCCAGACGCATTTAATGAATTTATGAGATGTCACGAGATCATTTATACCAGCTGCAAAATGCTTGCAAGGATAGACGTCCCTGTCGGACGCCGTGTTCCTGTCGTAACACGTTGCTTTGGCCGAACCCGCCAAGCAAAGGACGCTGTCGTCGGCCGTCAGTCTGTCGTCCTTCCCAAGATATGAGGAAGTTGACAGGTTCTTAATTCGTTCAGCCCAAGAGGTGGTGAACTGAAACTCGTTTGTCACACAAGATTATAAAGGATCAAGGAGATGTGTGATTTCCTCCTCATCCTAAGAATCTTGAAATATCTGTCGATCATGATATCTTAGACGATATTGAAGCGGAACGGGACTGTCATTGATTACTTGTTCATATATTCGGTGACGACTGATAATATGAACAAATTATGACAGGGAACCATGTACCGTTGCCTGAAGTCAATGGAGAATAGACTGTACTAATGGAAACTTGCAATCCAAGTAGACTCCTTGGCGAAAGTGTGTTCGGACCTGTAGCTCCAACACCACCAATGTTAAACGAGTTCGTTTATTTGGTTATTCGTAAGGAAAAGTGATGAGAATAATGAGATTGTAGAATGCTCGCCTAGTAGCGCAAGGCTTCTCTCACACCTTGGAATTGATTACGAGATGGTTGATTTCCTCGTAATGGACATTATAACAGTCCCCTACTTTACCAGTTTAGTAGTTTCCGAAAAACTAAGTATGCAGCCATGAATGTGGTCACAGTTTTATCTCTATGGGGATTTAGACAAAGAGATATAGATGAAGGTCCCTGTGTGACTTCATGTGCTTAAATCAAGTAGTTCCTGACCAGGGAACACGATCTCAATTGACTGAGACATTCACTATATGGATTAATATAATCCGAGCGGATGTGGTATACCGCCTAAGTGAGTACTTGATCAGCTTGGGATACTTGAACAAGTATTATGCCCTTGCGTGTTTTATTACGCGATCCATTTTTGGATTTGCCTTCGAGATGAAAGATCTTGGGAAGACACGGTAGTGACTCGGCCCGATGATCGAGTCCCGTAAAGATTAAATCTAAGTCTATGATTTAGACTACACCCAGAAGGTGTTATGACGTTTTAGTCATCATGACGCTAAGTCGTCAGATTCTCCCATGATCGTTCGATCACTAGACATTGATATAGACCCAGTCCGTCTCTGATGAGACGATGAAGAAATATTGAACCATCATGTTCATATCTAAGTACAATAAGCGCATCATTGTACATGGTCTAATGTGCTATGACGAACATCTCGTATGTTGTGAATGGTATAGCTCGACACAACATTGCGCTAACACGCTGCCATCGAAATGGCATAAAAGACATTTTCCCATTATCTTAAGGTAACTGTGGATGAGGGCTTGTCTTATCCCATTTTGCGTCATCGAGTGTACCTACCCCCTTCGGTACTCGAATTAACGCAACCCATTTTCGGTTATACTGATGCTGGTTACTTATCAGACCCGCATAAGGGATATTCCTAACATGGTATGTCTTTGCCATTAGGAATAAGGCGATATCTTGGAGGTCTTGGAATGACTCCAAACGAATCACTCTGATCTCGTGCTCTATGAGACGACTAGAGAGTGTATATGGCTTCGAGCTAGTAGTAGCCATATTTGAATTACATATGCTTTGTCTCACGATACAGATAAAACACTTGTCTTATTTGAGGATAACTTGTTGTTATCGATCAAGAGAGATATGACTAAATTATGCTATTTAGCATTTCTCGCCGAAATTTTTCTTCACATATGAAGTTTAAGAGCATCCAGTTGAATGCTCGTTCTATTCCACGTTAGATTTTCTTGCATCCAGCCGTGTGCAAGTAAATGAAGCATTCAGTCGAATGCTCGTACTCTTTCTTGAAATATGAAATCCTTGCACCCCGTCGTGTGCAAGTGAGGGGGAGCATCCAGGTGAATGTTTATTGCACTAATTACTACTTAGTCGAAATCTTCGCACCCTGTCGTGTGCAAGTAAGGGGGAGCATCCAGTTGCATGCTCGTGTATTTTTTTTGTCCTTTGACCAAGGTTTTTTCCCACTGGGTTTTCCTTGGCAAGGTTTTTAGCGAGACACGTTCCCATCTTATCTCACTTAAGATTGCCGAAATTAGGGGGAGTATCCTGTTGTATACTTCTTACCACTGTGTCCTCTTTTGTCCTTCGACTAGAGATTTTTTCCCACTGGGTTTACTCTAGCAAGGTTTTGATGATGCACCTGTTTTGTGGTTGATCCCTACTACTACCATTGTTGCACTCTTTTTCCTTCGATAAGAGATTTTCCCATTGGGTTTGCTCTGACAAGGTTTTGATGAGGCACACTGTTTTGTGGTTAGTTACTTACATGATATTTCGGCCTATATCATTCGGCTACACAATTTCTCCTAGGTACCGGTTTTGTCCCACACTGGGTTTTCCGTCCCTAAGGTTTTTATGTGTTTAGCAATGCGAATAAACTCGACTCAGATCGACTGTATGAAGACGAATAATTCAAGACGTCCAAAGGGGGAGTGTTGTAAGATTATTGGACTCTTGGGCTTTTACTGATTGGGCCCAAGTGGGCTTATAACCCTGCACCTCTATCTATATAAAGAGTGCTAGGGGTCTTGTATTTTATTCATTCAGATATTCATTCAGATATTCATTCATATACATTCGGATTAATAAAGACCCTGTTGTTGTCTGTCTCTATATTCTCTCTCTATATCTATATACATATATATATGTGAGCTAATATGTCACACAATACTTTTCAAGTTTTTTATTACACGAAAATATTGATTTTCCTTTTTCCAGTAATGCTATAATATATACCTCCAAATTGTTTAAAGGAATAAATATATATAAAAAGGTTTTTTTAGTAATTTTATACCTTATATAGATACGTGTTTATCGATAACTACTTTATACTGTTAGTTTTTCCAATTATTACCGTAGATTCTTATAGTTTCTTAAATTTTTTAAAATTTACATCCAATTATGGATTATATACATCGTGTGTGTTATTCTGATTTTCCATCCAAAATTAGATGATAAAGTTCAAAATGAAAAAAAAATTAAACACACGATTCAAAATATAAAAACTTATAATAGAAGTTAGTAGACAAGAAAAACGCAACTTACAAAAACCCAATTACCTTTAAAAAGTATGTATATAAATATTTAATTTCTAAAAATAATATTTATGCATGCAAAACCTTTCATCTTCATTAATGTCTAAGTCCCAATATTTCTCCTAAGTCCTAATTATTGTTATGAGTAGAAAAGAAATTGTCTTGAATTTGGTATATAACAAGGAAATTAAGAAATTAATTACAAAAAGTAGGGAGCTAAGAAAAAGTCAAGAAACAACACAACAATGTTTCTTTTTACATCTATCAATTCTTTTAATTACAAAAGAAGCTGGCACTCAAATAAAATTCAACTCGAAAGAATAGGATAACATAAACCAAACATTTGAAGAAAGATAAACAAACAAACAAAAATTGGAAATACACAAGTGAACTCTTTAATTACATAAATGACATTATATTTTCATGAACTTAGAACTAAGTTCTTTATCAGTACAATGAATAAGATGATCTTCTATCTCCTTTGGAAATTAAGGCACTTGATACCATACGCGAAGACTAAGAAGAAACCGACAACCCAAGCAATGTGGGCAGCTGCAACAACTGGAAGAAAGTCGTAATCAAATCCGTAATAATTTTTAATAAAATGCCTAATTTCCACACTGCCTTGCCCTGGAATCTCGAGTAGGGTAGTTTTGTCGCCCATTTGAGACGTAACTAGACCATAGATTGTCCATGCTAGAGGAGAAGCCCAATAGTACCACCTCCACCAGATTGGAATTTGCTGTTATATCATAATAATAAAAAAAAAAAGGGAAATTCGTAAGCGAAAATGAGAAGAATCTATCATGTTCTGTGTGATATTCATGTCTTATGTATAGAAAAGGTTTACTGATATTCGCATGATGATAGTACAGCGATAGTCTTGTAAATATGGAGTATATATGCGTGTTTCGTTTCATAACGAGCCAAGAAAAGAATCATAACAGCAGAATCGCGACGTAAAATCATATAGGGCATGTTTGGCAACAGCTCTTAAGCAATTAAGCTGGATTCTTCGAGCTTCAGAAAGAAGCGGGGTTCATTTATCTTTAAAAGAATGTAGTTTTTCCATGCCAAAAAACCAGAAAAACTTGGCTTTTAAGCTGGTCAACCAGATACAATATATAACTTAATTCTTAAGCAAAGACTGCAACCAAACAAGGCCTATGTATGCACATGATTATTAGTACTGGACTCGAAGTACCAGAAAAGCTTAGATGATTTATACATACATGCATATGATTGTGTATTTAGATGATTTATAGCTTTTACAAGCCAAAAAACCATAAAAGCTCCCTTTTTAAGTTGGTCAAAAAGTACTGTCTTTCTTTTAAGCAAAAAATAAAAGAATAGATTTGAAGTTGCATCAAACAAGACCACATATATGCATGGTTATGGAGTCAAAATAGTGGGAAATGGAATTTACCGTTCTGGTAATCATGAAGCCTGAAAATAAGTTCCAGAAACTCATGAAAAAGGACATGACAATTGCTGCGATTTGCGGGCCAGGTGTCAACGCCACAACCATCATTCCATACATAGTGAAATAGATGAAGCAAGTTGTGATGTAGAAGTAGAACCACAAGGTTTTGCTTTTATCCCACTCGAATGCGATCATGGAATAAATAATGAAGGTATAAATCGCCGTTTGGATAATTACATAGATGGATTCAATTGATACCTGCCAAATTTACGAACAATTCCCCATTTTTAATACTTGTTAATTTGTTTTCCAGGAAATTTGTTGTTAACTAAAGTTTGTACGCCAACGCATCATCAGCTATCGGATTTAAGCATTTCAGACACCAACTTAGGAGAACTGGTAATTACTAATTAGTACCGCATCCAAACATTCTTGTCCAATTTTGTTAACAGATTCAGGGTAAAGAGCGAGATACAATTATAACATAATAGTTTACAAACTCTAAAAAATGACAGAATAGTGAGTACAATACTTTTGACTTTTCTTCTATTTGGTAGAACAAGTGCAATACATTGTAGAGAAATGCAACATTAGTGTATTTGATGCTAATTTTTTAAGTCTTGGACAAAATCGGAGTTTGATGAATTTAGTGAAAATAACTGTTATTAACTCAATGTTTTTACTGTTACTGTTTTTACTGTTACTGTTTTTCATGTCTTGATCTTGTCAAGATAGAGATTTTGTTGTATTACCTGAGCAAAGGCATATGGTAAAGGTGAATACATCTTAGCTGCTCTTTCACGGTAAAATACAGTTCTCTCAACAGCAACGATAGATTGAACCGAAGAGGCATTTGTTGCCCCGAGGAAGAAAACAGCAGCATACATAGCTCCCAACAGGTTCATTAGATCTTGTTGTGTCTTCCTGCAAAGATGTAAACAAATGTATATACAGTAAGTTATTACGAGAAAAAGGTGCCAACTTTTCATTTTAAAGAAAGAAAAAGCACTAAAGATATCTAAGCTATGATTTGTGGATATCATCTATTTATTTCAGAAATCAGTAACAAAAGTTTAGACCCATATTCTAATACTTTTCTCGACTTAAGAAACTGGAAATAGCAAACCAAGAGAATATAAAATGCATTTGAGAAAACGGAGCTCGTTCAGTCGTATCTTACAAGAACTATCATATACATTTCGGGTTGATGTGAACAGTGTACTTTGAAGTATTAGTTAAACATGTGAACTACACCCTTTTTTATAGGGAATCATGAAAAGTAATCGACATCGCTGTAAATCGGAGAGTGTATAATTCTATGAAAAGTTATCAAACCCTATACTTATAAGCTTTAACCATAAAACTATTCTTTTGTTGGTGTAACTTGTAAGTGTGTAACCAGACACCATATCTTGCATTTGTACTTTTTGGTACAGAAGTAAGAATAAGTAAGGTAAGCAAAGAGGGACAAAAAAAAAAGGACTTACATTTCTTTTCCTTTGTTCCAGAAAATTAAACCAAACATAACACCAATGGCAATGGTCATGAAAAAGCGAATGGCGTTATACTGTGGGTTTCTCCAATAAGACCAGTTTTGTTTCCAAAAACAAGCCTTACACTGTATAAGAAAAGACTGAGAATATCTCTTGGGAAAGCTCAGGTCTTTTGAGCCTGGTGGTGGAACATCTAGTTCTTTAATAAGCTCTTGGTTCCTCCTGAAAAGATAATCGTCAAAATGTAGTAAGAAATTTTGTCAAGTAAATCCGTCCGTAATAAAATGCATAAGAAGGAGAGATCAGACTGGACTTACTGATACAGAGAGGATTTGGCGTAAATTTCTGCAAAATCAATATCGAATTGAGATTCGATGGTGGTAGCACTAACTTCCAACATCCATGTAGCGGGGTTATAACCTTCAGTAATTTCTGAAACGCCTGGGACAGCCTGTGTCACGGGTTATAAACATTAATATTTACTTGAAATCAAGTGTTCCATTATAATTTGAATGAAAACCAGATATTTTCAATGGAAAAAAAAACTTACTTCGAAATACTCGACAAGCTTGTTAGATTGGCGACCTAAAGGTCCCGCGTAAATTACTTGACCCCCTCTCTTCATCAAGAATAACTGTGGACAATATATAGCATACTTTTAGTAGGATTCAATAGCAAAAAATGAAGGCCAAATGATAAGTCAAATGGTTGATTATGAACTTTTGTACATTAGACTACATAGAATAAGACACAATTTAGGAACTAAAATAGCAAAATAATGAGATGAAACGGTTATAAAGCGTAAAAGAATGATAAAGTAGTATAAAATTCATGACTTTGTTAACTAATTAGTACCCAACCTCTATTGTCTGTTAATAAATAAATAGTATGTGAGCTATATCACTTTTTGCTAATATTTGTAAATTCGTAAATAAAGGCTGAATTACATGATATCTTGTTTTGCAAAAAGTATACAGAATGTAAAAGAGTCGTAAAATAGTGTCCAAAATTTCTGGTTTCATTGACTAATCAGCATCCAACCGGTGATAATTTCTCAATCTAATACACTATCTGTACCAAATGGCAAAGAAATTTAATGGTAGTGGACGAGTAGCTATCTACTGCAAGGTTAGTATAAGAAAAGCGAAATCAGAAGATATGTTAGTATAGAAAACTGCAGTTAACCCATGATTAAATAATAATTACATGAAAGAAAAATGAAACTTACCTCATCAAAAGCTTCGAAAATGTCTATGCTCGGTTGGTGAATTGTACATACGACAGTTCTACCTGTATCCACCGTATTTCTCACTGCTCTCATGACAATAGCTGCAGCTCTGGCGTCGAGTCCAGAGGTCGGTTCGTCCATAAAAATGATAGATGGGTTAGCAACCAATTCCACAGCTATAGTAAGTCTTTTTCTTTGTTCCGTCGAAAGCCCATCTACTCCCGGAAGGCCTACTAATGAGTTTCTTATCGAGTTTAGTTCAACTAAATCCATCACTTCATCAACAAACGCCTATGTAAATGCAGAAAATTTTAGTAAAGGATTTCAAATGTTTAGTGATAATTGAAAGGCAATGATAATACGGAAAAATATTACTTTTACACACCAGTATAACACCTTGTAACCCGTGTACAGATACTATTTAATTTTACAGTTTTGCATATTTTAAGCAAATAAGCTGGAGTTCTTGAGGTTCAGAGAAAAACTAGGTTCATGTAGCTTAAAGTTTCTAACTTTAATTCAGACCAAACAAACCAAGAAAAGCTCAGCTGAGCTTGACCAAATACGGTCTAGCTTTCAAGAAGAAGAAAAATAAAAATAAAAATGAGATAATATTGCATCCAGAAAAGGCAAAAATTAAACATTACACCAACCTATCAAGTTCAAAGTTTAAACATTCACAACTAGTAAACCTATCAAAATACACCAGAAAATTAATTTTTTTATGTTGGTGTACTAAATCTTTGATTCTGTTTTGGTTGGAGCTCAGTAAACCTTCATGATCGAATAATTAGTACACAATTGGTGCTTTTGAGATCAAATGTTAACAGTAGTGTCCTATGGTTCAATTTTGTGCAGGTTGGGGTCTAAATAAACTGTGTATAGTGCTAATTGTTAAAAGTGTTGGTGTACAAAAGTAATATTATCATGATACAATCGATTTATCAAAGAAACATCATTGTAAATCTAGGGAATATCAACTTCACTGAGACTTACTTGGAAATACTAAGTTTATAATTTATTTTGACGTAAAATGTAAGTTTTTGCTTACCTTTCGTGATTCTTTGGCCACATCAGACGAAAGACGAAGCCAGGCCGAGTAAAGAAGAGATTCATAAACCGTAACACAAGGAGAGTGAATGTCGTTTTGTTCACAATAGCCGCTAACCCTAGCAAATGTTTCTTGGTTTTTAGGATACCCGGAAATAGTGATACTCCCTTCTATATAACCACCGGTTTTTCTTCCAGCTAAAACATCCATGAGGGTTGTTTTTCCAGCACCGCTAACACCCATTAATGCTGTCAATACCCCTGGCCTAAAGGCACCGCTAACGTCTCTCAAAAGTTGAAGACGGTCCTCTTCAATACCTTGGCTCTTCATTTCCTGGTAAAATGTGGGGAAAAACTCGGAGTCACAAACTCGCTTCAAAGGGCTTAAAGTCCAATTTTGGTCGTAGAGGTAAAAGTATCCGGTACGTTTGGCTCAAAAGCTCAAAAGAATCAAACCTTATGCTTTTTAGCCTTGAAGCACGCTTTTTCGTGATCCACCAATTTAAGCTTGACTTTTTTTCAAAAATCTTAAGCATAGAGTTTTTCTTTTTGCTGTAATAATTTTTGTTATCCTGATATTAGCCATTATGTTTCCTGGTTAATTTCGATTATAAACCTTGGATTTCTTTACTAGTGTTCTGCTTCTGTTTGGTGTTTTATTCTAATTTAAAAGTTGAGCCTTTTCTTTCACAAAAACATAATATAACTATTCAATGTCAAATTAGCCATTAGTAGTTCCTTTCATGCACACAAATATAATCTTATGCAAAACTCGCACTTTAAGCATTGATCCGTATACTTTAGTGAATCTCTTGCAAAAACGATTTAGTTCTGCATTAGCAGTTTAAACATGGGAAAAGTTTAAAAATAAGGTTGATATTTGATTCCGAAAATTTAGAACACGTTAAACGTATGACCCGGAAGTTTACTTAGGATTGAGTTACGTACGGCTGGCATATCGACGTAGTAGTTGACATGATTAAAAGCGATAGAGAGAGCCTGGAAGGGCAAAACCATTCCTTTTCTTTGTGTTGTTTCAGCTCCGTCGGGTATTAAGCCTATATTTGAACCGCTTCTCATTGGAATAGCATTACCTGCAAACAATAGCTAGATTTCAAAAATCTACTCCAGATAAAAGAGAACAATCATTTACGGTACTCTATTAGCTTAGCCTTTTCGTTAACTTGTTGAAAACAAATAAAAGATGTACATTACTGGAGCATCAACTCTTTCAAGTGAAATAATAAATTTTGTTGAAAAAAAAAGGTAAATACTTGAACCTTCAGATGCCATTTGCTCAGGCGATTTAGTAATTAATTTCTTTTCATCGTTATCCTCCTCGGCAAGAACTTTGTTTTCACCAAAAGCTGTAAGTATATTTACCAAAGACAAATTAGTTAATCATCATATTTATTCTCTAAACTTTTATAGGAATAAGCCAATCACTAGATAAGATTATCTTACGATTTAAATAAGTTAAGGCTGCGATGAAAAGAAGGTTGAAGAGAACGGAAAATCCAAGTAATGCAGCTATGCAAACCCAAAACATGGAATCATCAGTGTAAAAGCCTCTTGATTTCAAAAGGGCTGTCCCAACAGTCGGTGCATTTATTCGCGGATCAGTGTTGTTCTGAAAGAAGATAAATAAATTTCAATTCAACAATAAAATTATCTTTATATAACAGCAAAAAAGATGACACCCCATACGAAAACATGTATAAAACCACATATTGAATAATGAACCATCCACCATTATGGTTCATAATCCAAAAGACATGCTTCCTTCACTATTCTATATGAAAAAAACACTTTCCAATTTAATGATTCTGGAATACATAATTTGGAAAACTTACACCACCCCATCTAGGGTCGAGAAATTCGTTCATAACAATGGCGTTTTGACCATACATCATGGGAGACACATAATAACCCCATATCATAAATGGCTTAATGTCATCTGCAGAGACAAAAGAAAATTTGAGAGGTTAAAATTTTTTAATCACCTAACAAAAAAGTGATCAGAGAGATAAGCCGAGACTGGATGCCAGAACTCAGGCTCATAGCAAATACTGCTCGGCAGTGAAATAAATAACTGAAGTTTGTGAAGCTTACCTTTCGAGACGATAAAGCCACCAAGGACAAACACCAAGAGCAACGTTAACGTGCCTAAAGTATTCGCAACAACTTGGGTTCTCCCTAAAGCAGCAATGAAACGGAAGAGTGAGAGTGCCATTTGATGAATGCCGAAAAAGGCCAATAACTGCCTGAAGAACCTGAATACAATAATGATTTACATGTCAGACAAATATATTTCTCATCCCACGAAAATACCAAGTTCCATAAACAAACACATATGTTATAGAAAGTACTATCAGTATCAGTGGACGAGTTAAAGATGGCAATGGATGAATTTTCACAACCAAAGTACATATTTGAGGTTGAAATTTATTCTTGAAGTATCAAGTGTTTATGGTTTTTACCTGCTTGGATCCGGAGCAAATCCGATGGTGTAATAAGTAAGTAGGATCCATATACTCGATTCCAACAGGGAGAGAGGAATTCTTAGTAGCCAAATGGGCAAAGCAAAAGCCCATGAAGGAAAAAACAAGAAATCCCTTTGCTTATAAAAAACGGGAAGCCTAAAAACAGTCATCGAAAGCTCTGCCATACCGTTAAACATAACATTCACGAGACTAAAAAATAGTGCCCCAAAATATTTCCCTCCATTTTCCAACTTTCCATAAGGCATCTGGGTCCTTAGAAATACAGTAAAAGCAATTATCGACATAATCGTGATTTGACTAATTTTGAATATGAATACGAAAGAGCTCCTTTTCATTAAAAGCCATTCCCTGTCAAAACATGCCTTGAAAAGTTCCTTTTTCGAAATACCATATTTTTCTTTCACTAATGCGGCTGGGTGAGCTTTTGATTTATCATAAGGAACACTAAGATCTGAGGTTAATTTTCGGCCTATATGGAACAAATTAAATGCCTCAACGAAATCACGAACGGAAACGTATTCGTAAGGTTGGTCTTTTTTAAACCAGTATTGTTCTTGATCTTTTTTAGAAGTAACTTCTTGGAGAAAATCGGCTACTCCTTTTCTATCGGGGCATTTAAAACCCATACATTCAAAAAACTCGAGGACATTTTCGCGAGGACCTTGATATACGATTTGCCCCTCGGATAATAGAATAATGTCATCGAATAAATTATATGTTTCTGGTGCTGGTTGAAGAAGAGATACAATCATTGTCACATCCATTATGTGAACCATTTGTCTCATAGATTTTATAATCTGGAAAGTGGTTGAGCTGTCTAGACCGGTCGATATTTCGTCCATATAAAGCGCTTTTGCTGGCCCAACCAACATTTCTCCTACAGAATGGAAACTAAAAAAATGTAGTGTACCATAAATTTATTAATATGATACAATTATTAACCAGATGCAACTATCATCATCAGAAGGAAGCTTAAAAATAGATTTCCGCAGATTTTAGGTAAAGGTAAGGTAGTATATATAGCATCTCTGTGTTAATATTCCATAGAGTTGCTAACGAATTGGTGCAGCATAGGGAGATTAAGAAAAGTATACCATTTGTAAACAAATTCTTGAAATCCTATCCACGTAACTTAGTTTCAACGAAATTAGCGATGATGTCATTTATAGAGCACTGAATCATATTATTGCATATCTCACTTTCGTAGAATCATACTATTGCATTTTCCCCTGTCTTGGGATCATATTATTGCATTTTCAGGATCACAGTATCATACTATAGCTTCTCACAAACTCGGAGGCGTTTATAGAGCATTGACTCACATTATTACATTTGCATCTCACAATCATATTATTGCATTATCACAATCTTCGAATCATACCTGTTGTCACACGCTTCTTTTGTCCACCGGAAATACCCCTGGTCATATCGTCACCAACCATGATATCCGCACAAATATCCAGACCGAGTATCTGTTACAAATTCAATTATGGTGAATTTGCTTTAAACTATACATATTCTCTTATGCGTCTGTTTTCTTAAGGTTTTGTACACTCAGATACTACCTAATCTCAAATTTTGTACACCATGTTATAAAACTGAGAGGAAGTGGTTGCTCAGTACACTCAGATGTAATGTACTGAGCAACCACTTCCGCTCAGTTTAGTACGCTACCATTACATTTCTACTCTAGCTCACACGGATTTCAATTTTCTACGCAGACCTACCTGAATTTGGGGTATCTTTGTCAGTTTTAATTTTTTTTAAAGGTAATCTACCGTACACTTTACAAATTTCAAAAATCATGTAAGTTGGGAGTACAAAACTGATTGCTGGTACTAAATTGAAATTAATTTCATGGTTAACTGCACATTTTATAAGAGAAATTATAATATGGCGTGCAAAATTGAAATGATTTTTGAGTATAAATATACCTTAACGAAATGCGCTTGTGTTTATATATGAAGATTTAAGTACCGTACCTTGAGAACATAATCAGTGACCAAACTGGTTTCTTGGCCAGCGAGAGATGTCGCTTTCATGAATGCATCGATTTCAGGATCAGGTTTGATCCCAGCTTGTTTCTCTCTTCTTGAAAGTTCCATCAGCATTTCATATCTTGTGCCGACCCCTAAACAACGGCCCGAGAAATCCATTGTTTCTCTAACTGTCATCTCTCCATAGTGAAGATCGTGTTGGCTGATGTAAGCACATGTTCTTTGAGGTACAAATTCGTTTAATTCATGGCCACAATAGGTGATTTTTCCTGATTGCTGGTATAGAAAAAGTCCAAAATCATAAGTAGACAGAAAGAATAGCAAGAAAATTAATTCTGTAAGTTGATATTTAAGCAATACATGATGAGCGGAGAAGGATAATCAGACCTTCAGATCCTTATCGAGCTTCCCAGCAAGGGCTAGTAAAAACGTAGTTTTCCCAGATCCAGGTGGACCCAAAAGCAGTGTCATCCTAAAAATTTGATATTATTGAATTAGGTAATGACAATAGTTGAGTACGAATAAAAACCGCTTGAAGAAATTATGTTGACTTCTTAAAAAGAGAAACACAAAATCATACTAAACGGCAACGGTAAAAGACAGTGTGGCTTTAAGAGCATTAGCAAGCTTGTTCAGCTGCAGATTTTAAGCAAATAAGCTAAGTTTTCTGAATTTAAGAAATCATAGTTCATCACGCTTAAACATTCTAGCTAAATTTAAGCCAGGAAATCAGAAAAAGTCAGCTTCTAAAGTCATAGTTCCCATTATCTCTACAGGAAAGAGTTTTACATGTTTTAGAAAGTTAATTTTTTTTACCTTGAAGGTCTCACGATGCCGTTAACATCTTTAAGTATCTGAATCTTTTTCTTCTTAGAAGGGGCGAGCCGAACAAGTCCAAGAATACCCTATAACCCGCAAGAAAAAACAGTGTCAAGCCAATAAAAGGCACAGACCACAGACACAATCAGACGAATTTTGAAAGGTAAAATCATCGTTAAAATAAGCTCAAGGAGAATACGTGTAAATGTGTATTGCCTTGTTATATATAGCTACTCAAGGTCCAATTCTGAAATTTAATGGAACATTGCCATATGACTTTTTCGTAGTAAGAAAATGAGGATGTTATATATAGTTACACTTTCATAATTCTGAAAATCAACCTTGTCATAAAATGAAACAACCTTTACAAAAGTTTTCGGAATTAAATTTTCCGTAGGGTATTATTATTTTTGGGAACGAAGAGAGTAGTAATTAAATCATTATACATGTCTTTCATTAAGCGGTCTTTGGCTTTTAACCTCATATATATACATGAATCGGAAACAATTTTTACTTGAACAATTAAATTACAAGAGAAGGTGGGCTCATTGGTGTGAGGTCAGGTTTCAATAATATTTTTGTTCATATCACTACAAAAAAAAGTTAAGATAACAACAGTTTACTTTTTGAAAACTGTTGGTAAAATGAGTGTCGCTAAATTTTAGCAACAGTTTAGCAAGATGATATTTTCTTATAGTGTATATAGATCACTACTCTCATAAGATTTTTAAGTGTAGGCCACCTTATAAGTGATAAAAAAAAATATTATTTTCGTAACTTTTGTGTATCTTTTTTTTTATTTAATAATTCAAACAAATACTAAAAAAACTAAAAAAACAGTTTTTAAGTTATTTTTTTTTACACTTTGATATATTTCTCGTGTAGATTATAATATCTTTTTTTAAGTTTAAAAACAACTTTTAACCTTTTTTTTTACATTTTAATATCTTTCTCGTATAGATTATAAGTTATTTTTTAAAACTTAAAAACAGCTTTTAAGCTTAACCCGATATTCTCGGAGAAGGTGGCATGTGTAAGTAGCAATATCGGGTTTTTGATAATGTATTTTTAATTTTCTTATATGCATGTGTAAATTATAATCATGCATGACAGTATATACGTACCATTAGGCATTAATTAACCTCATAGTCACAGTACCATATATTTAGTACAAGTTATTACCAGTTGAAAGCAAATTTAATGGAAAAAATAAAATATGGAAAAAAGGTGTCACGATTAAATTAGCAATATTGGAGTAATAAAAGTATATACCTCAACGGCGTTAAGAGTGGAATTTAGTAGAGTAGGAAGTGCTCTTCCACCAACAAAAACCTCACCTTCAACCGATAACGACTCGTGCCTCACTTCAATCTTAGGTGTCTCGATCCCCACCCTACATTTTCATCATTATCGTTCATCCACACCGTTAGTTTTAAGAAAAAATGATTATTTAGTATATGTTTTGACACTTAATTATCAAAAATCCGAGATCAATATCTCTTGAATGTTCCATGATGCTGCCTTTTGTTTTCTGCTTGTTTTTATATTCATGATTAGTAATGCTACGTTGATATGTATCAATTCTTAAATAAAAAATACAAATAAGGTTTTTTTTTTGATAATTAAGTCCGAAAGAATGTACTAAACATTAAGTTTCCTAAGTTTCAACCATGTTTTAAGAATTAAGTCCATCGTTTTTTTTTTTTTTTTTTTTTTTTTTTTATGTTCTCATGCATTCATCGTCAAAATTAAGTTTCAAAAACCTTTGTAGTTTTTAACGTGGTAGTGCAAGTGGACTAATTATATATATGTCCTAAGTAATTATGATATTGATTTTCATAAACAGGAAACAATTTGATTTTGTACCGTTGTGTTGCTGAATTTTGTCGGGTAAGATTTTTGGATCAAAAATTTGATGATAAAAATCATTGTTTTTAATTCTTAAAAAAAAGGATGAGATGCATCATGTGCAAATTTTCATTTTTTTTGTATGAATAGTTTGGTTTGTGAGAAGACAATAAGGGTTTTTATTAGTTGGAGCTTATAAGCAAACAACATAGTTTTTTCAAGATTTAGGAAAACGAAAAAACAAGGTTCATCGAGCTTCATATTTAGAGTAGTCTAAGGCCAAATATCTAATATTCAAGATAATTAATCAGCAAAATATAGTTGTAGTTAGCAAAACAAATTAAAAAGCCTATGACTTTGGTGACAACTTGATGCAATGTTGATCAATTAATTACTTAACAAATTTTGTTTTTAAAGATTGTGATGCTTCAAAGCTATCAAGCCAAATATTTTATATCCAAAAAATACCACAAGAGGCCCTACAAGAAAACAGACAGCCGTCGACGGATGTTTTAGTTGCCGTTCCATAAATTCCGTCGCTGAACACCATTTAGCGATGGAAAAATCTGTCACTGGGTGTCGTCGCTGAACAGCGCGTCGCAAAGAAGAAGAAGAAGAAGATTGTGACGGAAATTTTCGTCCTTCGTTAAATTTGTGACGGATCACCGATGACAAAGCGCAGCTAAATATGACTGAAGAAAACGGCAAGTTTTCACCGTTAAGTGTCAACGACGAAATTGCCGACAGATTTGTGTCGTTATTATTAATTTATTTTATTATGTCATAGCATTTTGTCTCCTAAATTGCAAAGAATGTTCATCGTTATTCCGTCGCCAACGTTTCTGTCGCTAATTGGTAGTTGTTCCGTCGTCATGTCACCGACAGAATTTTCAGTCGCTGACTTCCGTCGGCGTCTGTCGGTTTTCTTACAGTGAGGTCGAATGTGTAGTTATTCTTGGATTCTACTCCTAATTTAGGGACCAAATCTAGGACTTCTACAAAATTAGGAGAATGTTAATTATTTTGAAAGTGGAACTATTGAGACCATGGTACCATAGTTTAATCACTAATGTTACCCATAGAAAGTTCATTTTTTCATTTATTAATTTAGGGACTAAAACTAGGATTCCTACAAAATGTTCTTAATTGTTTATGATCAGTTGCTCCCAAATTAAGGAAATGTTACCCCTACAAAGTTCATTTTTTTTCGAAAACAGTTCCTTAATTTGACCGACAGCTGATCATAAACAATTAAAAACAATTTTTTCTTAAATATATTTGGTATCATATAAATTATGTGAGGTCATTTTACATATACGTAATTAGTAATATACTCATTAGTATCTTAGGTTAATATTTACTATCGTCATCAGTCTCTGGCATTATTATACAAGGAAAATCAACACTGATTATCCTTATCGAATTTTTTATTTAGGGGTTAGATTTCTAATAGGTTACAAATATTTTTATATGTCTTGTTAGTAACAACCCTTGCTGACCAGGGTCAATTGACAGTTTGTAATAGTATTTTAACTTTTTGCTTAATATCCTACTAGCTGGTTTAATTTTAATTGTTCGTAACAAAATTATATGTAATTTTTATTAAAATTATTAAAATAATTTTTTTTACAATCTAATCACAAAATTTAACATTTAATCTATATGACTAACTTTTAAAAAATTTCATTCCGATAATTTTGATATAAGATCTTAACCGATCAAACTTATATATAGTTTAATTAAACAGATACGGATAAGTAATTTTTTTTTTTTAAATAGAATATATAGCAGGTATGTAATGCTTACGTAGAACATAAACCTGCTCTAGAATGCAAGTAACACTTGGTTTAGAATAGAAATTCAATTTTGCAGTGTCAAATGAACGAATCCAGATAGTTTACCCTTTATTCTCTGCTTCTTTCGTATTTTTTCTTATTTTATTCCCTTTGTTTTTTAAAAACTTAAAAAAACTTATACAATTATTATAAAACATGTATCAATACATTTCAATAATTATTTTTAAAAGAAAATTCATATGCAATTTATTTTGGAATAAATGTATAAATTAGTGTAAATTAAATATTAAATCTTAGAAAAATCGTCTTAAACAATATTATGTCCAAATATTTTAAATTTTGAATACAATATAATATAAAAGCTTATAAATTTACGGAACAAATTGTAAAAATTTAAAATTTGAATGAAAATAAGAAAGAGAACACAAAAAAAAATAAAAAATAAAAAAAGAAGATTTTGACTCAATATTTAAGTTTTTGATCAATGTAGATAATGCTTACGTTAAACGCAAGTAACACTTGGTTTTCAATAAAAATCCGATTAACCATATCAAATGAACTAATATGACACTGCCAATTTTCCATTTGTAATCAACATCCTGTTACGATTTACTACTAACAAATAAAGATCAAGACTCAAGTGAGCACCAAAAGGTCATGGATTGACGGGATAGGATCTTAGAAAAACTAAAATCTATCAGTTGTCCTTCAAATATTGAACCAAATTTCTTACTGAATCTTTTCGACGCACTCTTTCATGCCTCGTGTTTTCGGCAGATGAGTGTTGTGGCATACTTTGAGAATGACACGGTCGGAGGAACTCTAATCTATCTCCGATTGTTACTTTAAAAATGTTACCCCATGGTTCTCAAATACTTGAAAAAAGACACATTTTGTTCTAGACTAAAAGCATGGTGATAAATTTAGACCATTTTCAAATCACTAACATAAATGAATAAGATCAAGACAGTAATTGAAGCAAAACAAGAGAATTTACCGGTCAGTTCTGTCTCGCATCCTCCTTAGAAACATCTCGTTATCGTCCTCCTTCATGATACTCTCGATAAGTTGTTGCTTATCAAACAATCCAAGCTTAGTCATATCCACATGCTCCCTCACAACCTTCCCATCTTCCAAAACCCTATTAAGCATACCTTTCCTCACTCTATCGTAGGTCGGTAGCCTCTCAAGGGCAGCCCACGTAAGCTCCTCCTCGTCATCCTCCCTACCACTCTTGTTGAACACGTCTGGCGGAGGTTGCCACACCTCCCTGATACTGGATGACGCCCACCCCCTCTTGCTACCCGAAGCCAGGCTCCCCCGCCTGCTCACTGACCTCAAGCTCCCCCGCCTGCTCACTGACCTCATCAGGTCGTCTCCCGCCATCGCCATCGCCATTATTTCTTCTCAAACTTCAATATTTTATTTTATGATATTTAACTAATCGGACAATACTTGAAAATGTTTTTTTTTTTTTCCCGATAGAACGAAATTTTAGCGCATAGTCTTGCGCATTGGCTAGCACACTTTTTTAGTAACGTGATCGGTTATATATTTGGAGTTGATAATAAAGGTGGCTCTGCCGGCCAAGAAAATGGAATGGTGTTAGTGATGGTGAGAGGAAAGTTGGGAAATTATGAGTTATATAGTAATGAAAACAATGTGATACGGCCAAAAACTAGAATAAATTTTTAGTGTATATAAGCATTTGGATATCAGATAAGTTATTACGTTAGCATTGAAAAAGACAAGGTGGTGGTATTATATATATATATATATAGTTTAGTTATGCATGAAGGAAATAAGATTTTATACATCTTATGATAGCTAATAAGTTAACAATAAGAATTTTGATATGCGTGTGAAGAACGATTTCAATTATAAATGAAAAATATTCAGGTGTATAATTGCAATTTTAAGGCATACCTTGTTTCTTGCTATTCTTGTGCAGTTCTACTATACATTATCTATTTGCTCATTTGCTTAGCATTTTGCATGGGTTCATTTTAGAGTATAATGAATATTTCATTTGTGCAACAAAAATAGTTCATATTGATGAAGTTATATTAAAAAAATTAACTTATAGAAAACAGGATGCGCTTAATATATATCTCAGTTTAATATTATTAGGGATATTATTGTGAACCAAACATTACAAAGGGTATCAAATTATTGTTTTTTGTTATCTTGATCCTTATTTGGTCTTCTGTTTCGTCTTTGGATTAATATTTTGTTGTTTTCAGAAAGGAAAATCTGTAAAATAGTGACATATTTTTTCTTGTTTACCTTCTCACCAAACGAACTCTACATGTTATTATTGGCTTTTGCTACGAAAAATTCAACTTGATAATATTGTGTGCCATGTTTTAATTTTGTATGATGTAATTAATGTAGGATTGTGTATATGTCACTATACCATAAGATAGAACTTTAAAACTTAAAACTTCAAAACCACAAGTTTAGAAAGCCTAATTAATTTTGAGGTCAAATTTGAGTTCCATAACATTAACTATTAATTTGAGATAGGATTGAGAAAAACAGCTTTGAAATTGACATTTGTCATGGTACAGGAATAAATAATGACAAAAAAAGCAACAAATATTCTCGTTTTTGCTTCAGAATTCACAGGCATAAAACATGTCTAACTAAAGTTAAAAATAGATATAATTTTGTCTAGACATGTATATATATTTTTGCGTAACTCCAATTATGGTGTGATAACAAACGAAATCTCTTATTCTAAAAATTAGGCAATTTATGGATTGTTTTTTGTATAAATCTAATTCTTAGCTTAGTTGTCAGCTGACGTCTACAAGAAAATCATAATAATATTAGATAACTTCTAAGCATTTCTTTGTTTTTCCCTGGTTGTAATAGTAGTTATTTTTTAGGTATTTAAATAGTAGTAATACTATAAGATTTAGACGAGGGAAATGATCATGAGAAGTCACCGTAACAAAGTTGGGCTTCAAATGTTTCAAAATATATAAATGCTTAACAATATTGTAGATTTACACTCCTCTAGTTATGGTCACGTAACCATTATCAACTTAATAAATATAAAAATGAATTTAATTGAACCGAAGTTTTTCCACAACCTCAAATTACTGAATAGTTTTTAAGGAAGAAAACACATTTGAGTACTATATTAAAGTATATTTCTAAATAAACCCATGTATATTTTGATACTTAATTTCTCTGCACAGAGGCTTGTGCATGTTATTTTAATTTATTTGAGAAAACTAGCAGAAATAAATATTGTATTTCCAACCAAATCACAGTTTCGGAAATAAAGAACAGAAATCACATTTTACTGATTTACCCCAAAAAACTCAACCAAAATTGTCATTCTTTATGGGGAAAAAGATGCTGTATATATTTGATTATTTGCTATTTCTCAAATTTAGGTGGCTTCTGAGTATGCAGATAAGTATAAAATTAAGTCCTCAAGGGTGTTTCAAAGAACATGATGGTAATCAATAATCATAAATATACCATCATTAGTTTCAATTTTTCAATATTTAAAACAAAAAACCGTCATCCGGTCATTCCACAAGTTATTGAGCTAGATTATCAAACAGATTGTTCATAATAAGCAAGCTATTGGAAACGATGATAGTACATATCCAACCATGTTGACAATATCACATTACAATAGGTAGATACATTCCCCTCCTCCTATTAATCACCACTGGCACAGCCCTTACAACCGCAATGCACACACTCTATAACTTTCTCTTCCCTCAGATGCTTTGGGACTCGGCAAACACATGTTGTTTGGAAGTTGTGATCACGAGGTTGCATACACCTTAAACAGCACAAACGTTCATATCCGGGCTGCAAATGAAGGACAACTGATTAGGTCTTACTCTAAATCTACAATAAGAAGGGAAAACTCAAGAACTAATTTTTTCACACATCTTAGAAATGTGTTATACACCTAATCAAGATATCTTACAATGGAGAAGTTAAATTCAACGTGAAAAATCAAAGTGCATAGTGTTACATTTCATAGGATAGAGCTCTTAGGATCGAACCACATGTACACGTTATGAAAAAAAAAGTATGCAATTTGCAAAGCTCATGGACCAATTTGCTTTTATTCATAAATAGTACAAACAAGCTACTAACTTTTCATTTCTAATCCTTAACATTAGTAAAAAAAGTTTTAGAATGGGTATAAAATAAATTCTTAAAGCCACGGCTAGAAAAATTTGAACCTACCCACTCATACGCTACATCTAACTCCCCACTTCTTTACTTGTTGCATTATATACTCTTACCTTTTCTAACTACTTCCCATGACAACTAGATTTAATTATACGAAGCAGAAGTATAGGACTTAAGATCGTTAAACAGTTTGAAGTCCAGAGGCAGCATGGTAAAGGAAACAGACACACACAAAATAATTATACTACCCTATTACTGCCGTGTCATTAACAAGTTAATGCATTCATGGATCAAACATCTCGATAAAGTGGTTTCTGTCATTATTGTCCCCCAAAGTATATTACTCTCTTGATTGACATCCAAAGAGTCCAACAACAAGTTTCATCAGTGTTTCTAAAATGTCGAAGTACTTTGATTTTTAATATTTAAAAGGGCAAGCATTTCAAAGACTCTTTTGCATTAGCAAGCATTATTCATTTTATTCTCTCAAAGGTTGAAACAAATCGTGGCTATAACTTTGTAATTACCAAAGTGTAAATAAAAAGAGGTATACATTGGATTGCTGGTATTTTCAAATGATTGAACTTAAAGATACACAAGGAAACTCAAACAGTTTAATACTCTCAAGAAGAACTTGGTATGTAAAAGCATTCATCACAATGTTTTCCACTAGAACAAGTTTCAAACGAATAAACAAAATATCTAGATCGAAACTAAACTCGTTCCACGGCAGGCCTCGTCAAGGGTTCCTTATATTTCAAAGAACTCGTGAATTTAATATTTTGAAAAGGCTACTAGCATACCAAAGCATCTACTTTAACTGCAATAAAAAAGGGATTTACAAGAGCAGTCTTCATATTATTCTCTTAATTCAAGTTACAGTATGCTTATAATTTGTTTATAACCAAAGTAAAAAAGAGATTACCAAGTTATCTATGTTATTCCAGTCCAGTGACTCAATCCAAAAGGTAAACAAGAAAATCCAAATAGTCCAATAATCTCAAGAAGATCTTAGGCTTAAACGGTTAAACCATATGTATCTTGGCGGTTTCTTTTACTATAATCAAACATATATACCAATTCTCTAGATCCACACCTACCACGTCAAATAATAGGCTTCCGCAGTGGCTCTTATATTTCAAAATAAATTAAAAATTCAAACTTCTAGCAACAGCTAAGCCTTTTTTGCATCAGCCAAAGGACTTGTTCTCTATATTTCTTTAAAAGAGACCATGGCTTTAACTTGTTTATTACCAAAGTTACAGAAGATAATCACGTTACTGATGTTATTCAATAATTTAATCCAAAAGATACAGAATGAAATCCAAACAGTTTGACAATCTGAAGAAAAGCTTGCGACTGAACCATATAAACCCTAGTGGCCTCTTTTATAAAGGTTTACAACAAATCTCTAGATGGATACCTACCTCGTCCATCAATAAGCTTTAGGAAAGGCACTCACATTTCAAAGAATCTCAGGATTTAAACTTAAAAAATAGTGACACCAAAGTAAAAAGAGTATATAAAATCACGTTACTAATGCTTATGTGATTACTCAATCCAAAATATAGACAAGAAACCCCACAGTTCAAAAATCTCAAATAAGAGGATCAATCTAACCTTCTTCCACTTTGCAATTAAATTTCGATCAGCATAACCCTGGTCTAAGCAGAATTCAAATAGTTCCTTAGATATTTCCTTCCTTCGGTGATAAAGGTCAAATATATAACGACTCTTTTGATGTGCAATTTTGAATATAGGCCATAATGTCTCGCATTTCCTTTTTCCATCATGTGTGTCAAGCTCAGCTGTCAAATCAGCAAAGAAAGTTAAGCAAGTTTTTAAGAAAAAAATACTCGCTATCTTAAAATAACTGCAAGACGGATAAAGATAAATACCTTCTCTCATCTTTGTTTGTAGCTCAGTTAGAGTAGGTTCTATGAGCTCCCAACCCTCAGGATACTTAACACGGTTGGTTTTCACCTTCGGCATAATTCTAACTGAAAAATAAAATACAAAAAATACGAACATGAGTCAATAATAAGTTGCGTACACTCGGTAAAACTGCATCGACAATAACTTAAAATGAGTACCAGAATAGGCCATAAAACATCCTCAACATAAACGGTCATAAAAAAAAATTAGAAACTAACCACCTTATGTTCTGCTCGAACTGGGTTTTAGTCATCATTGTAATCTAGGTGGGAAAATTTTAGGTCCCTTAATCGTTAAGGGATGCGTCTTATTAGTAAATATACCTCTGTAACCTAATCTCATCATCCAGACAACATTTTTGCATGGAATAGGGAAACATGTACAACCCTTGCAAACTGATATGTTATTTATCAGATAGGAAAGCGGATCTTATGTTTTATGTATCTACGGCATAGGCTGATCATGTACCTAAAATCTGTCCTTGTCTCTCTTACTAGCAGTGGAAGAACTAGGTGGTGACAAAATGGCTTACCCCTTTATATATTTTTTTTTTCATGTTCTGTAGTCAAAATCATCCAATTATAGTATTCTCCACACCAACTATAAAATATCCTCAACCAATTGTAGTCCTGCCACTGTTTACGGCTCTGATTAACAAGTTCTAACAATCTCATGGATTCTTCTTTAATTCCAAAAAAAAATATTTTAAGCTCAACAAAAGATGAAAGACTCCTCAAATTCTTTTAATTTACTCAGTTAAAACTAACTCAATTCACCTATACAGTATCGGCTAATAGAAAGTCTCATTAGGTTACATGAAGCGGGAAACTCACCCCTAAAACTCTTCCATTATAACACATAGGACAAAAACAAACAAATATATTATTTGGTCCGACTGCCTTTAGATAACCTAACAGTCACTGGATTACTCAAGGTTCATCATTTTGTAGCTTTTAAGCTTAAAAAGGTGAATTGTTTTTCAGTATCTAACTCTACAACGACAGCCCACCAGAAAAAAAACATGATCCTTTTTAAGTTAAGTGGGTCAATCCATTTACAAATTAACAACCAACTCAAGGTTTGTTTGGTTGTAGCATTTAAGCTAAAAAGGTGAACTTTTTTCCGCGTAACTAACTCTACAACAACAGCCCACCCGAAAAAAATATGACCTTTTCAAGTTATGAGTCTAACCCACTTACTAAATTAACAGGCAACTCGAGGTTTGTTTGGTTGTAGCTTTCAAGCTAAAAAAGGTAGATTATTTTCGCGTATCTAACTCTACAACGACAGCCCACCCAAAAAAAAAATGATCTTTTTAAGTTTTTAAGTTAAGTGGGTCTAACCCATTTACTAAATTAATAGCCAACTCAAGGTTTGTTTGATTGTAGCTTTTAAGCTAAAAAGGTGGATTTTTTTTTTGCGTACTTAACTCTACAATGCAACCCACTGGAAAAAAACATGATCTGTTTAAGTTAAGTGGGTCTATCCCAGTTACTAAATTAACAGTCAACTCAGGGTATGTTCGGTTGTAGACTTTAAGCTAAAAAAGTGATTTTTTTCGCGTATCTAACTCTACAACGACACCTAATGAAAAAAACATCACCTTTTTAAGTTAAGTGGGTCTAACCCATTTACTAAACATAACAGCCAGCTCAAGGTTTGTTTAGTTGTAGCTTTTAAGCTAAAAAGGCGGATAGTTTTTCGCGTACCTAACTCTACAACGACACCCCACTGGAAAAAAATATAATATTTTTTCGCGTATCTAATCAATTTACTAAATTAACAGCCAACTCAAGGTTTGTTTGGTTGTAGCTTTTAAGGGAAAAAGGTGATTTTTTTCAGCGTATCTAACTTTACAACGGCAACCCACTGGGAAAAAATATGATCTTTTTAAGTTATGTGAGTCTAACCCGTATAGTAAATTAACAGCCAACTCAAGGTCTGTTTGCTTGTAGCTTTAAAGCTAAAAAAAGGTGGATTTTTTTCGCATATCTAACTCTACAACCACCACCTACCCGAACAAAGTACGATCTTTTTTTGCGTATCTAACCCATTTACTAAATATAACAGCCAAATCAGGATTTGTTTGGTTGTAGGTTTTAAGCTAAAAAGTTAGATTCTTCAACAGGATTGGCAGAAAAGCTAGCTCTTTCGAACGCTTCTAAGGACTTGTTTGGCTGCATCTAATAAGTTCTTTTTGTTATGAATAAACTAAAAGCTCCTACCTTTACCTAAAAGCTCCAAAATAAACTTTATTGGCTTAAAATTTAAAGTAACACAAACCTAATCTACATACATAAACATTAAAAAAGAGCTTAATAAAAAAATAAAAAAATTGGTTTTCAATAGGATTAATTATTTATTTATTTAATGGCCAAAATTACCTGCAACGAAATTAAGCTACAAAAATAAATTAAACATTAAAAACCCTAACTTGGGTTTTCAATTTTAATACCAATTAAATCGTAACCCTGTTTTTTTAAACACAAAAAAGAAGAAGATAGAAATAAGAGATTAAAAAAAAAAAAAAAAAAAAAAAAAAACACCTGAATATATTACTAGAGATGGAGGAAGTTACTATTAATATTTAATATTTATTTTTTAGGGGATATATATATAAATATGTATATATATAGAGAGATATATAATTTCTAAGAAAATAAATAATATAGATATTTATAAGTGGAGTTTAACTTTTGTAAAACTATATATTTGGTCCTTCAACTTTGATTACTATTACTTAACCCCCAAACTATATATTTGCTTTTTTAAATATATTTAGCAATCTTCATTAGTCATAAAGTTTTAGCTTCATTTTCCCTATTACAAATAAATATTAGTTTTATTTTTTATTTTTAAAGGATGTTATGAGATAGAAGAACAAATAGATTATTATTTTAATAAGGGTAAATTAGTCTTTAGTGACTTGGGTTTTGGCCTATTTTAGGATAAGTGACCTAAATTTTTTTAATTTCGGTTTTGTGACCTAAGTTTAACTCTGTTAGCAATTTAGTGACCTGTCACCCTATTTCGAAAAAAAACATATTTCTTGCTAAAACGACTAAAATACCCTCATATTTTGGAGGGTAAATTAGTCTTTAGTGACCTGGGTTTTTGCCTATTTTAGGATAAGTGACCTAAGTTTTTTTAATTTCGGTTTTGTAACCTAAGTTTAACTCTGTTAGTAATTTAGTGACCTGCCATCCTATTTTTCAAAAAAAAAACATATTTGTTGCTAAAATGACTAAAATACCCTCAGATTTTGGAGGGAAATTTCAGTTTGTTTTCCCTCCAATTGCATATACAGCCAAATTAAATTTTTTTTTCTTTTCTTTTCTAATTTCGTTTTTTCTGTTATTTGGTTTTCAGATTTCAAAAAGTTGCCCAATTTTACCTAAAATTTTTTCCAATTTTATCAAAAAAAAACTCTAACCATCAACCATCAAATTCCTTCATATATCAAATTAATATATTTTTTTATCAAATCAACATCACTCTACCACTACAAATTATCCACAATTTTACCAAAACAAAAAACCTCTTCCAGTTTACCAAAAAAAAACTTCCCTAATTTTATCAAAAAAAAACCCTATCAACCATCAAACTCTTTCATATATCAAATTAATATATTTTTTTCTCAAATCAACATCACTCTGCCACTACATTTATCCTCAATTTTACCAACAAAAAAAAAACATATCCCAATTTATCAAAATAAAACTTCACTCAGTTGATGGTTAGAGTTTATTTTTTGTAAAATTGGGTGAGATTTATTTTGATAAATTGGGATAGGTTTTTTTTTGGTAAAATTGGGGATAAATGTAGGTAGAGTGATGTTGATTTGAGAAAAAAATATATTAATTTGATATATGAAGGAGTTTGATGGTTGATGGTTAGGGTTTTTTTTTGGTAAAATTAGGGAAGTTTTTTTTTTTTTTGGTAAACTGAGAGAGGTTTTTTGTTTTAGTAAAATTGGGGATAATTTGTAGTGGTAGAGTGATGTTGATTTGATAAAAAAATATATTAATTTGATATAGGAAGGAATTTGATGGTTGATGGTTAGAGTTTTTTTTTTGATAAAATTGGAAAAAATTTTAGGTAAAATTGGGCAACTTTTTGAAATCTGAAAACCAAATAACAGAAAAAACGAAATTAGAAAAGAAAAGAAAAAAAAAAAATTTGGCTGCCACGTAGAAGTGGGATTGCCAATCCCACGTCTGTTATATTTATTAGCATTTTGGATATGTAAAAGAGAATCTCCCGTATATATGTGAGTATATGTGTCTGTATAAGCCCTAATCTGGGTATATTGATCATTTTGTTTAACTTAATTGGGAAAATACTGTTTTACCCTTTTAGTTAACAGACGTTATGGCACGTGACTGCACGTGGAACGTATTCCGTCCACTGAATTGACGCAAGGTCACTAAATTGCTAACAGAGTTAAACTTAGGTCACAAAACCGAAATTAAAAAAACTTAGGTCACTTATCCTAAAATAGGCCAAAACCCAGGTCACTAAAGAGTAATTTACCTGGAAAAGACTGTTTTACCCTTTTAGTTAACAGACGTTAGGGCACGTGACTGCACGTGTAACGTATTCCGTCCACTGAATTGACGCAAGGTCACTAAATTGCTAACAGAGTTAAACTTAGGTCACAAAACCGAAATTAAAAAAATTTAGGTCACTTATCCTAAAATAGGCCAAAACCCAGGTCACTAAAAACTAATTTACCCTTTTAATAATATAAATACCACTATAATAACTATAAGGAAAACTTGTACTTGCACTATATAAAAAGGAACAATTTTCATTCCCATTAATTTAGAGTTATGTTAGGGTGCCTGATGCACATATCTTTTTTGTGAGAAAAGATTGCAATTCTAAAGAAATTATGGTTATAATTATCATATGTGCATGCTACTAAAAAATAATAATTACACTAGAGAGATTAACAGTTATTAGTTTCATCAATAGTATTATTCGTAAATACTTCATTTATTCCTTTTTGTTATGGTCCATTATTTCCTTTTAGAAAGTTATCAAACAATTTTTCACTTTTCATATTTATTAAGTATAATCTTTTGCAATTACACATGCCCATGATCCAAACATCATACTATTAATATAAGCAAACCTAATAAAAGTTGAGTCTGTCCAATTTTGCCCAAATTTTTCAAAAATACCTTTATTCTATTTTAATAATTACCAATATAAATAATCTAACTAATTAACTATTTGTTCTCACTATATTTTTCTAATTACGGATGTACCCTAAATTAATTAACAATTCGTTTTAACCTCCATAACTATAATAAATGATAACAAATTTGAATATTATGTTAAAAATAAAATATATTACGAGATTTACGTCATTACGCGTCTCACACGCAACGCGTGGGTAACCTTTACTAGTATTTTAATAAGTATATGTTTTTTGTAAGCGTAAATCTTGGAAAAAACATATAAAAAAAAGTATGTCATCATTTTGTTCCCTTAATATGGGTGATTCCCAAAACAGTACAATAATTTGAGAACGTAGAGAGTATAATTGTAACGACCCGGCCCTACGGACCGAACCGTCACGCCCGTATCAACAATATTGTCCGCTTTGGCACAACTTTCCAGGGGGGTCACCCATCCTGGTACTACTCCAAGCTAAGCACGCTTAACTGTGGAGTTCCGTCCTCGCTATTGTGCCGCACGGCTTTAAAAGGCCTTGTTGATAGGAAATGGATCTTTAAGTTCATATACCACACGGGTACTCTCATATTTGGGCAATGTGGGACTGACGCACAACACCGCACCACAGAATTTCCTTCCTGGAAATCTGGGTCGTCACAATCACCCTCCCTTTAGGTACGACGTCCTCGTCGGGCACGTCGTCCTTCAGGGGTCCACACACACGTGCTAGTCCCCACATTTCCGGCCAGATAGAGGCTCTGATACCACTTGTAACGACCCGGCCCTATGGACCGAACCGTCACGCCCGTATCAATATTGTCCGTTTTGGCACAACTTCCCAGGGGGGTCACCCATCCTGGTACTACTCCAAGCTAAGCACGCTTAACTGTGGAGTTCCGTCCTCGCTATTGTGCCGCACGGCTTTAAAAGGCCTTGTTGATAGGAAATGGATCTTTAAGCACATATACCACACGGGTACTCTCATATCTGGGCAATGTGGGACTGACGCACAACACCGCACCACAGAATTTCCTTCCTGGAAATCTGGGTCGTCACAATAATAGTACAAGAGTTGTGTAAAAAGTGTTCTCACCAGTCTGACAAAGTAATAAAAAGTAATCGAGATTTTGAATTTTTACAATTGATATGTCTAGTAAATTCACCAATTATAGAGTATTCAACAATAGATATATCGGTAACTGCAAGTAGTTACCACAGTAATAATTACCTGTACGAGAATCGACACTTCACATTTCTAGATTGATTAAAACATAACAAAAATTTAGTGTAGTATGAAATGATTTGATTGTTAATTCGGTTGGTTTGTATTTCCATCAAAATTATTAATAGTTTATGATTGTTTGAATTGATAAACATATAATTTTGTTTTTCTAATAATCAATGTATTTAATTTTGCTTTTTACTAATTATGTATGTTTATTTTTCAGGATGTCTCAAAAAATAAGGTACACGGTGTTTTATGTTTTCATGAGTGACCAGGGGCATATCGACAAGTTGCTAACAAATATGATTGTGGCCCAAGACTGAACATGACAGTTTGAATAATATCCAAGACGTCATACAAGCTGCACCAAACAACATATTTCGGCGATTCTACATTAAAATCAAGGCCGACGTCTACAGAGAGTGCATACCCATTTGGCCCGAGAAAAGTAGAATTCCCCTGATGAATTGGTAGAATGCGTACAATGGGAAGCAAAAACACTTGAACCGACTGCAAGACACAAACAACAACGAGTGTTTGTAAGTCAAATATATTTTTAAAGACCGAGTCTTGTACTAACAAAAAAAAGGGTCCTGTAAAACACCACAAATCAGACAAAATTTATGTTAAAGAAACCTTTTTACTTAACCACGGTCATTTTAAGTGCATTATTCGTGCATTCTTTGTGCATTATTCGAATCAAAGTCTCCGATTACTTGATAAAATGTTATTAAACGATGAACCTTTGTTTAGACTTTTTAATAAGAGATAATAAATGGTGTCTATTAATCTTTTTATTTCTATTTTTTAAAAAACATATCGTGATAATAATATTTCAAAAATAAATATTGAGTACAAATATAACCTTTGAAATATTAATTATAAAAAAACAACATTTCATTAAAACGTAATATATTAAACTATGAACATGCGTCAATATTTATAAATATGCTAATTATACACATCTAAACATAAAGTGTAAAGTGTAATGTAGTATTTTTTCTTCATCTTACATTCCCTTTAGTATTAATATCTCGAGACTCGACATTATCCTGTGAAAAAGAAAAGGAACATCGGTTATGCTTATTACAATACCGAATGTTTTTCATTATGAATGTTTTCACATAGATTTCTTACTTATTTTTTTCTTTTTAGATTTGCACTCTTCCACCTGACAAAACAATAAAATAATAAATTAAGTAAAAGATTCTTTTCTCATAAACGTTTGAAGTGCCTATTTTTATGTTTACCTCTTGTATGAATCGATTATCCTTCGATAATGTCTGCATTTTCTTCGTGTTCTAATCCTATAAAACTATAAGTAAATGTATTATTAAATAAGACATTTATAATTGAAATGGACTAATAAATAACTTATAACTTATTTGCTTACTTACCTTTCTCATTTCCTTATTAGCCTTCACACGTCTTTGTTTTGCTCGAATTTTAGTGCTGCTTTTATCGCTGCTTTTATCACTGCTTTAATGATCTAAAATTAGTCTCATGTTTCAACATTATTATTTTCATTTCACTTAATAAATTGATTCTTGATAATAAAAGTTACATTACCTAGATTCAAGTTGAGATATTAGCTCTCTAACTATAGTTTTGCGGAGAAAGTAGTTATCAACTTGTAACGAAAATGACCACCTCGAAGAAAATATAATATTCTTTTTCATCTGCATTCAAACAACATTTATAACATAGTTTTAGTTGCATTAAATTTAAGGTTATTAAATAACTATATTAAAAATAATAGCATCTTCGATTTACCTGGCCAACATCATCATATTTGTTTTTTTTCTTCTTTTGTCGTTCAAAAAACTCATCTTCCGACTTATCATCCCAATTATAAAGCAATTGTTCGTCACTCAATCCTGTTATTAAGAAAACAAATAATCGGCATTTACTGTTACTAACTTATATTTATTTTAAAATGTAAGATAAATAACAAAGTATTTGTATTCATTTAAATTTATGAATACCTTTTTTTATGGATTTCGTAACAATACATTTTGATAAACCACATTATGTGTGCGAACATCTGCATTTCGACGATTTCTACTCTTTGAAACTAATACTTTTGTTGTTTGTTGAGATACTCCTCTAGATAAGGCAACATATAACTGACCATGGCTGAAAACATTATTTGGCAAGTAAACACCTACATGTGGAATTGTTTGACCTTGTGACTTATTTATCGTCAGGGCAAAACTTAGTCTTACAGGAAACTGAACGCGGATCATTTTAAAAGACAAACGCATCGAATCTGGAGTCTTTAGCAGAATACGATGAAAAAAAGTCCTTGTGCCCTCATATGGGCCATCTAAAATTTCGGCATCTATAAAGTTTCTATTCAAAGAACGACAAATTAATCGTGTGCCATTACACAACCCATTAGAGGGATCGATATTCCTTAGAAGCATTATCGGTGCCCCTAATTTCAAACGTAAAACATGAGGGGGCATACCTGACAGAGAGATAGAGTTTAAAAACTCTTGACTGTAATGGTTATACGGGTCATCGTCAACGCTATCAAAAGAATGATAGGTTTTACATTCGCCACTAAACTTCATTATAATTTGGTCATTTAATTTATTGACATCATTGTTTAATGGTGTTATTATGGCTCTACCTACCATGTACCTCGCATCATTTGTATGATCACGAAGATTTGGGTAAATGTGGTTTATCAGAGTGTCTATTGACTGACTACTTTCCCAGTGCATAGCCATTGAATTTGGTACTTTTATTAGTTCGTCATCTATGCTAGGTTCTAAACCATCTCCAACACGAAGTAGAAATTCAGCAAAATTCTTGTCGTTGTGGGATCTCATGTTCTCTTTCAGACGTAACACTCGAACGTAATTCTAAAGTGGTGAATTAACTATAGAAGCAGAGATTGATTTGGCTCTTGTACCCTTTGGTATTACCGGGAGTACTTGACGAAAATCTCCACCGAAAACCATAACTTTTCCTCCAAAAGGAAGATTGACACCCAATATATCTATTAGCGTTCTATTTACAGCCTCAAAAGCATATCGATGTGTCATTGGTGCTTCATCCCAAATAATAATTTTCTCTTCCTTTAACAACCCTACCACCTCATCATTCTTTTCAATATCACATGTAGATGATGCTTGAATATTAAGAGGGATCTTAAATCACGAATGGGATGTTCTTCCTCCAGGTAATAGTGTTGCTGCTATTCCTGAGGACGCTGTTGCAATGGCAATACCGCCTTTATTGCGAATTGTAGCTAACAATGTACGATAAAGATATGTCTTACCAGTCTCTCCTGGACCATCAACAAAGAAGATAGCATTATTATTCGCTTGGACAACACTCATAATAGCATTAAATGCCATATGTTGATCATTATTCAAAGAGTTAACAGAGTTCAAGTCTTCTCGAGATACTGAGATTGATCGTTCGTCTTGTATAATCGATGAAGTATCATCTGGAAGTATTATAAGCTGAGGAAGATCCTTAAATTCAGTGATTTTGGTTCTATTTTGCTGTAAAATATTGTCTATGTCTCGAAGTACTCTGCTAAGAACTCTGGCATCATTTCCACCCATTATTCCTACATAATCTTCACTCATAAATGGATACATTTCATCCCATAGTTTTCTTTCATTTGTTACTTGACAATAAATCAAAATAGAAGCAAACAACCTTCTTAAAGCCACTGACATATGATAACTTGCCGCATCCAAGAGACATTGTCGAATGCTGTCATCATGTTCTAATAGACCATGTAATTCGATAGCTTCTTTAAATGTGGTGCATTGATGGTCATTAACCATTAAAAGATGATCAAACGATTTCACTCCTTTGATGTGGTTAAGTAAAACTCTTAAATAAAATATCTCTCCTTCTGTTGGTGAGACAGTGTATATCCTGCCAATGACTCGTTGATTACTTATTCGTTTGACCCACGTCTTATTCGGCGAACACCATTTATAGAATGAAGGAATGTCTCGGTAAAGATGTTGACGTGCACTCGGGTCGTTTATGTTCAACTGGAAAAATTGGGTAAGTGTTGTTTTTGAAAATTCCTCATTGTCAAGTATTTCACTAATTGGTTGATCACAATGAAACCTGACTTGCTGTTGGTTTGGAAGTTGTATTACTAATCTTTCCACACTTGGATTTGTACGACTCATGGGTATTTTATAAATCTTCCAAAAAGCTTCATGTGAAGAGACCCATCTTCCGTCTACATACTGTTGCACTTCATCGTAATCTGGGCCTCATCGCACTTGTAGAGATACACGATCATTCCCCTTGTTTACATATTTATACAAATACTCAACACTGTCTATCTTGCAACAAATTTCAAGATTTATATGACAGTTATATTTTTTAAGCAACCACGGATTGTAAGGAACGACCCAACTATTATCTATCTGAACTTCTCTGTTCCGTAAGCATATTAATTGTGACCCTTCTCTTATCTTATAAATAGGGTATGAATCATTTCCTAATTTTGTCACCTCTGAGAATGTCTTCGGAAATCCTCGTTTACACTCTTCTGTTTTCATACATGGCAATGTTTTGTTATAGTCTCCACACGGACCATGTATCATGTGCTTCACAACTAACATGTGTAGCTCAGTGTCTTTGATTTTGTCTGGAATTTCCGCACTTACAACAGAATCATAATCGTCTGTGGTTTTAAGTTTATATCCATCTTCCATGATGAGGAGTATATGTGCATGTGGTAAACCCCAACGAGAGATCCTTTATCCGTAAGGTTATATGTAATATCATCCCCTCTTTATTTATCTGTTTGCGTTTTATACTATTGGGCTTCTCTATAGATTCAATTTATTTCAATATTTTGTTACGTTATTTTTCTATTGATTGATTTTGGCCAACTTAATTGCAACTTGAATCGATTTCGATCTCGTTACTGTTTTCTCCAAAGTTATCAGATCTACTTTTTCTTAAAACCCTATGTAGTTAATTGTTTAATCTTACTGATTGATTTCTGTTTCCCTGTGTTGCGATTTGAATTAGTTTCGATCTGGTGATGTAATTGGATCTATTGTTTGGAAAAACCTAGTTAGTTTCTACAAGACTGAATTTCGGTGTTTAATTGCATCTTGAATTGATTTTAATCTGTTTTCTGTTTTCTGTTTTCTCCAAACTAATTAGATCTGGTTACTGTCCGCTTTGAATTAAATTAGATCTAGTTTTAATTGTAAAAACCCTAATTAGTTTCTACGGATTGATTTTGGGTTTTTTTAATTGCAACTCTATTGTTCAGTATAAGTATAAGCCTTTTTTAGGATATCATAATCTTGTGACTCTGTTCCTTTTCTTATCCAAAATATTGGGCTTTTTTAATGAATTTTAATTGGTTCTATGCTATGATATATCTTCTTAATTCTTGGCTTGATTGTCTTTTTTAATTGGTTTTTAAATCCCTAATATGTACTGAATGTTTCCTTCTTGCATATGATTTGCAATTTTGCTTGTTTTTTTAATTATATTGCTATAGGTCTTTAATTTATTGTGGTCTTATCAATTTGGTGTTTGTTAATTGGTTTAGGATGCATATAAACTATCATTAACCTGTTTAATATAAAATAAAATGTCTGTAAAAAAACACAACCTTATCCTTTTTTTAAATTATGATTTAGGACTTCTGATGTATGATGTGTGATTTTGGTTTTTGTTCGTTAAGCATCGTCCCATGGTTTATTCTTGCCTTTTCAATCTGGGTTTTTCGTCCCTGTTGGTGTTTTAATTTGTGAAGATATGTATTTGTTGTGTTTAGTTATATTGCAATGATTGATTGCGAGTTTATTAATTGATGTTGGTCCTGTTAGTGAGTTTATTTTAATGTTATCATGATTTCTTTCTTGATTTAAAAGAACTATCACTGTTGTTTATTTTATGGAATATTGGTATACGAAAACAAAACAAGCTCTGGCTCCTATCCCCTCTCTCTGTGTATACACACAACTCGCATGATCCTCTTTTAGCCCATCTCATCTCTCCCTCTCTACCCGGGTACATATATGGATAGGCAATCAGACGACGAAGAACTCGGACACACCCCCACTCTTTAAGGCGACCCGAATCTCTCCTTCGACCACTGGCTGAGGAAGAGGAAAGAGTAGTATCATCTGATAAGGAGGGTTACATGGAACATCTGGGTTTGGATTAAGTATACTCAGTGCAGTGCGAAAAGTCTCTTTAATCATGCTCACTCCGTCTGGGAAGGTACCTTTTACCGCGTTATTAATTATGTACACAATAATTTAATATTTGGTGTTTTTGTGTCACTACGTCTTTGATTGTATGTGTATGTATATACCCTTTGTTATGTTCTTTTCTGCTTCCCCCTAATAAGGATTCCTGCCCTATATTAGGAAAATTTAGGAGAATCCCAAAGAGGGCAATGTCTTGTTTGGATGCATATTTTAACCTCACATATTTTTCATCCTTTCTCATCCATTCAATTGAACAGTGTCCAAGTTTTATGAAGTGGTAGGCGTGATGGCATTTGATCATATTAGACTTTTGACACATCAATTGAAAAACTAAAACAATATCTATCTTCAACTTGCTATTACTTCATTTCTCATCAATTAAATTGAACAATGTTCTAGTGTTATGAAAGGGGTTGGGTTGTGATGACCTTTTATACTTTTGATAATACTTTTGACATAAAAATTGAAAAAGTATAACAATATCGATCTTCAACATGCTATCACTTACTAAACGGGGTGTTGGGCTGTGATGGACTATAATCCTCTTTAATATGATTTTTCAAAGAAAAATAGAAAAACGACAACTCCCATCAACTCCTTAAATACAAGTTGTTCTTTGATTTTTCAAAAAACCCCTTAATTCCTTAATATGATGGCCTATAACACCCCTTATTATGATTTTTCAAAAAACAATAGAAAAACGAGAACTTTATTGATCTTCATTCTGCTATCAATTCCTTTTCCATCCATAACATTGTCTGAGTCTTATGAAGGTGTTGAGCTGTGATGACCTTTCATCATTTTTAATGAGACTTTTGACATAAAAATTGTAAAAATATTAACAATATGAATCTTCAACATGTTATTATTTCATTTCTCATCCATTCAATTAAACAGGGTCAAAGTCTTATGAAGTGGTAGGCGTGATGACCTTTGATCATATTAGACTTTTGACACATCAATTGAAAAACTAAAACAATATCTATCTTTGACTTGTTATCACTTCATTTCTCATCAATTAAATTGAACAATGTTCTAGTGTTATGAAATGATTGGGTTGTGATGGCCTTTTATATTTTTAATAATACTTTTGACATAAAAATTGAACAAGTATAACAATATCGATCTTCAAAATGCTATCACTTACTAAACGAGGTGTTGGGCTGTGATGGGCCTATAATCCTCTTTAATATGATTTTTCAAAGAAAAATAGAAAAACGATAACTCCAAAACTCCTTAAATACAAGCCGTTCTTTGACAGCACGAACGGAGTTTGTCATAGGTGGATCTGCAACGGCTCCTTAATATGGTATGTTTGAGAAATGTTTATATTTAGTTTATTATTGAAAGGTTTTTTCTTTTCTACTCCGTAAGTTGTATACTTCATAGTTTAGTAAGTATTATAAATGTTTAATAAGCTCTTTCTCTTGGGCTCAAATTAGCAGTTTATCTTCTAAAAATGTTACAGCGAAACTAACCTTACTATATAGTGTTTGAAATTAAGTATTATTTTAGAGATAGTTTGGAAATAGACCTTTTTTTAACTCTTAAATTAACACCCTGTCGATTGCTAATGAAATGTCACTATCATCTAAAAGGTTATGTCAAATTAATTCCATCTTTGTAAACAAGATTTAACGTGTGCATGCAAATGTGTTTTCAATTTATTAGTGTATTGACTTTCCTTATACTAAAATAACGTTTTTATTCATTTCTATATGCATTGTACCTGTACCGTGTGTGGATAGAGAGCATTGTAAGGTATGCTGGCCTAGAAGTGTTCAAGATATGAATGACACATCGATAGGTCTTAAGACTATTTGATTACATGGTCGTGATGCTTTGCAGGTAAACTTGACTTTGGGTAATATGCTTATTTTTTCAATCACAATATTAGTATCTGGCAGCTATTTAGTTTTATGAAGGCGTGTATTTGTTTGTTACGTTGAATTCTTTTATTTTGATTTCTATCAATTTGGTGTTGGTCCATGGTACTGACCTTATTTTGACTGTATCGTGCTTTGCTTTAATTTTAAAAGAATTCTTACAATCATACTTGTTTATTATATGGAATAAGTGCAGAAGATTGGTCTTGATAGTAAAAACAAGTTGCATTGGTTGGAAGAGATGCGTTCCACAAATTGATGTATGTTCTTTTTCATTGTAGCTGTGTTGTATCTGTTGTGAATTCATAGCTGATAGATCTTTGTTGGACATAGCTGATTGTAAGGTAATAATACAAATGCTTTTACTGTGTAACCATGTCCAGTTGAAATGTTTGCTTGAGTATAACTATTTAAACTTTAACTTGCAAACAGACTGATGTTCATTGATCCAAAACAGTGAAACATTTTGCTTTTCCAAGGCTAATGAAAAGCAGACACGTTATTTTGTTTGAGGTGTTCATTACTTTTGTTATTTGCGCTGCAAAGTTTAAACTGTATGGCGTTAGCTTTGTGTTTTATTCTGCTGTAATCAGTACACAACTATATAGTTATACTTTGGTTGCTGTTTTCTCAGATCTAGGTTTATGAAAACCCTGGTTAATTCTGTTTCTGATTGTACTTTGATCTATTGTTTTGAAAATCCGAATTAGTTTTTACAAGATTGATTTTCGGTATTTAATTACATCTTAAATTGTTTTTAATCTAGTTATTGTTTTATTTGAAGTAAATTAGATCTAGATTTAAAAAATCTTTATTAGTTTTTATAGATGTAGTTTGGGTTAATTCGTCACAACTTGAACTAATCTCGATCTGGTTTCTGTTTTATGTTGAATTAATTAGGGCTAGTTTGATAAACGTAATTAATTGTAAACTGATTGATTTTGGGTATTTAATTGCATTTTGAATTAATTATAACCTGGTTACTATTTGTTGTTCAATATAGTTTTTGGAGATTTCAAAAGGTTTTTACAGATTGATTTTTGATGTTTTGAAGTAACTAGATCTAGTCAATACTATTAATTTATGTGAAAATGGTTTACGAAGCCTTGAAACAATTATTTATAAAAGAGTCATATTAATTTACAAAATTACAAAATAGTAGCAGACAACTTTTACAGGAGAATTAAAATAAAAATAACTGTCATCTAATTATTAACTTCATCATCAAATTCACCCCCTCTCTCTCTCTCTCTCGACCATAATTGTTACTCCATTCATTAAAAATTTTAACATAATGGATTACATATATTTTTTTAGATTCAGGGGAAAAAATATGATTTTTTAAGTTATGTGAGTCTAACCCGTATAGTAAATTAACAGCCAACTCAAGGTCTGTTTGCTTGTAGCTTTAAAGCTAAAAAAGGTGGATTTTTTTCGCATATATAACTCTACAACCACCACCTACCCGAAAAAAAGTTCGCTTTTTTGCAATATCTAACCCATTTACTAAATATAACAGCCAAATCAGGATTTGTTTGGTTGTAGCTTTTAAGCTAAAAAGTTAAATTATTCAACAGGATTTAGCAGAAAAGCTAGCTCTTTCGAACGCTCCTAAGGACTCGTTTGGCTGCATCTAATAAGTTCTTTTTGTTATGAATAAACTAAAAGCTCCTACCTTTACCTAAAAGCTCCAAAATAAACTTTATTGGCTTAAAATTTAAAGTAACACAAACCTAATCTACATACATAAACATTAAAAAAGAGCTTAATAAAAAAATAAAAAAATTGGTTTTCAATAGGATTAATTATTTATTTATTTAATGGCCAAAATTACCTGCAACGAAATTAAGCTACAAAAATAAATTAAACATTAAAAACCCTAACTTGGGTTTTCAATTTTAATACCAATTAAATCGTAACCCTGTTTTTTTAAACACAAAAAAAGAAGAAGATAGAAATAAGAGATTAAAAAAAAAAAAAAAAAAAAAAACACCTGAATATATTACTAGAGATGGAGGAAGTTACTATTAATATTTAATATTTATTTTTTAGGGGATATATATATAAATATGTATATATATAGAGAGATATATAATTTCTAAGAAAATAAATAATATAGATATTTATAAGTGGAGTTTAACTTTTGTAAAACTATATATTTGGTCCTTCAACTTTGATTACTATTACTTAACCCCCAAACTATATATTTGCTTTTTTAAATATATTTAGCAATCTTCATTAGTCATAAAGTTTTAGCTTCATTTTCCCTATTACAAATAAATATTAGTTTTATTTTTTATTTTTAAAGGATGTTATGAGATAGAAGAACAAATAGATTATTATTTTAATAATATAAATACAACTATAATAACTATAAGGAAAACTTGTACTTGCACTATATAAAAGGAACAATTTTCATTCCCACTAATTTAGAGTTATGTTAGGGTGCCTGATGCACATTTTTTTTTTTGTGAGAAAGGATCGCAATTCTAAAGAAATTATGATTTTAATTATCAGATGCGTATGCTACTAAAAAATAATAATTACACTAGAGAGATTAACGGTTCTTGAAAGTATTAGTTTCATCAATAATATTACTCGTAAATACTCCCTTTATTCCTTTTTGTTATGATCCATTATTTCCTTTTAGAAAGTTATCAAACAATTTTTCACTTTTCATATTTATTAAGTATAATATTTTGCAATTACACATACCCATGATCCAAACATATTTTAATAAGTATATGTTTTTTGTAAGCGTAAATCTTGGAAAAAACATATAAAAAAAAGTATGTCATCATTTTGTTCCCTTAATATGGGTGATTCCCAAAACAGTACAATAATTTGAGAACGTAGAGAGTATAATAGTACAAGAGTTGTGTAAAAAGTGTTCTCACCAGTCTGACAAAGTAATAAAAAGTAATCGAGATTTTGAATTTTTACAATTGATGTGTCTTGTAAATTCACCAACTATAGAGTATTCAACAATAGATATATCGGTAACTGTAAGTAGTTACCACAGTAATAATTACCTGTACGAGAATTGACACTTCACATTTCTAGATCGATTAAAACATAACAAAATTTTAGTGTAGTGTGAAATGATTTGATTGTTAATTCGGTTGGTTTGTATTTCCATCAAAATTATTAATAGTTTATGATTGTTTGAATTGATAAACATATAATTTTGTTTTTCTAATAATCAATGTATTTAATTTTGCTTTTTACTAATTATGTATGTTTATTTTTCAGGATGTCTCCAAAAATAAGGTACACGGTGTTCTATGTTTTCATGAGTGACCAGGGGCATATCGACAAGTTGCTAACAAATATGATTGTGGCCCAAGACCGAACATGAAAGTTTGAATAATATCCAAGACGCCATACAAGCTGCACCAAGCAACATATTTCGGCGATTCTACATTAAAATTAAGGCCGGCATCTACAGAGAGTACATACCCATTTGGCCCGACAAAAGTAGAATTCCCCTGATGAATTGGTAGAATGCGTACAATGGGAAGCAAAAACACTTGAACCGACTTCAAGACACAAACAACAACGAGTGTTTGTAAGTCAAATATATTTTTAAAGACCGAGTTTTGTACTAACGAAAAAAAGGGTCATGTAAAACACCACAAATCAGTATGTGAAAGAAACCTTTTTACTTAACCACGGTCATTTTAAGTGCATTATTCGTGCATTCTTTGTGCATTATTCGAATCAAAGTCTCCGATTACTTGATCAAATGTTATTAAACGATGAACCTTTGTTTAGACTTTTTAATAAGAGATAATAAATTGTGCCTATTAATCTTTTTATTTCTATTTTTTTAAAAACATATCGTGATAATAATATTTTTTTTTAAATACTTATGGTATAAAAAAATTTCTTTTCTTCCGTTCCGGGTCAGTACGCTCGTTAAACGCGACGCTGGTTATTTGAGGTCAAATATGCGTTGCTTCGTATTGTTGCATTAATCTTTCATATATTGCCGTGGAAAAAAATGCGCGTAGTCTTATTGTTGCAATATTAAGCATGGATTTGAATATGCTTTTTAACAGGTTTATAGACTTTCTCGTAACAAAACATGATTATAAACGTGAGTTCTAACATATTAAAGTATAAGAACGGAACATGAGAACAACATCGTTGGTTAGTTAAGATTCTTAAGAGTTTATAATTAGTTTGAATCAGTTCTATGTGATAATATACCACGAGTTGCGAGATAAATAATGATGTATCAAATTAGTTTTGCAAGAAGTCTAAATCTTGGAAGCCCATAGGTAAATACAAATTTACTTCATTATTTCATACTATGTAAATACTGTAACGAACATGTCACCTATTTAATAAGGAAGTTCAAACTTGAGGAATCAAGTAATGTTTGTATGTACGTATGAGTATTTTAATATGGAGACCAAGTCTAACCTCAACTTCGAACCATTTGGGAACGAATTATTTTTAGTTTGTAAAGCACTCGGTTCATGTTCGTTGCTTGACAAACAGACGCGAAGTGGACACATTGATGGAAGTAACGAACATTTGTTTGTTCGATTCATTTGCATCCACAAACACCATCAATATACAAGGCTCCTGTTAACGAGGTCCGAAAGAGTTCAACGTACGTGTCCAAGTTTACATGTATTTCATTGCCTATGTTACTGTGGTAAAAACTAAAACCTCCACTGTGTATGTCTAAAGTTGGTCTAGCACCTTTAATTGTATCCTTAATAGTGAAACAGTAGCAGCACCATAAACCCTTGACCAATTGTGAGGTTTAATCAGGTCTGTTGAAGCATATACACAATTATGGTCATGAAAGTATCCTATAGAAACGGTTTTAGATTAGATTACTAAGATGACAAACAACACGGTAACTGCTAGAAATTATGAGCCAAATGTTTCATTTCAACTTTGTATCATCAAACAACACGAAAACAATGGAAAAACATGAACAAAATGTTTCATTTAAATTGAGTACCATGTATAGGATAATCCTCTGCAATTGCAAGTATCTTGGTTTATGTATACTGATAATGTGAAGAGATACAATAATGTCAAACTTCGTCTTTTTAATAAACTCTTCATTTCTATTGGTTTTTCTGGAAAATATTAAAAATCGCATTACACAGGATTTATGTTGTATCAAATGCTGTCATCTCTCCTTCACAACAACTTTAGTGAGGGCTTTGCTGTCCCAGACCATTACCAAGGTTTTTTTGTGCACAGGTCGTGTGCAAATCTTTTCAAGGCTGAAACCGCATCTTTGAGGCTTGCATTGGGCTACTTTCACATAACTCAAGTGGCGTCTATCATTAAACTGGGCATATACTTTGAGAGTGAGAAAACTATAATATCGCACGTACATATATTTGACCACAAGTGTATGAGTGGGATTTTCCAGATAGATTCAAGAAAGGAAATTTTGATAAGAATAGGATTTACTAATTACCGGCTTCACAAGCCTTACAGTAATAAAGAAGTAACTTCTTCCACCTCTAACAAATGTAAACATTATCATAGGCTCCTCAAGTGGCACCATTATGAGGCGTTATGACATGGGTGTGTGATCAGTTTGCTAATTTCAGAATGAAAACGGTGAATCTTACTTAAAAATAAAAACATTTTGTTTTCCCTTTTGCTGCAAAAACATACCACAAGCAACACAAATTACTTTTTGATGTGGGACAGTTTATGTTTGAAAATAAGGATCACGTCCTTTTTAGCATTAACCTGCAACAATAAAGAGACTAAGGTTCGAACTTACATTTGGCATGTCGAAGTCACCTTCAACTGAGTCGCATTCATCAATAGACATTTTTCGAAGCATTGGCATCTGCAGCAATAGGCAAAATTAGTGAAATTAATTAGGAAATTTCTGGTTAAGAGACTACGTACGACCTATACAAACATAATTAAGCTGAAAAAATATAACAAAATACAGGGAGGAAACATTACCACTGCAGAAGCATGCAAAATAAAATTCCTTTGGATTCCAGGACCCTGATACGAAGAAGTTACAAATTAGATCACGACGAAAGGTAGTCAAGACAGTCAGTAAGAGACCAGTTGAGGAATGTAAACAAAATTAGCAGAAGGAGAAAAGAAAAAAGTACATTAACTATTATCTTAATAATGAAATACGTAATATCTTCACAAACAAAAACGTAGGGGTAAATAAAAAAAACAATTTGTGTTTCATTATATGCAATGAACCAGTTAAAACGAAATGGGATTCACCGATAAAAGAAGGCTTACATTATGACGGAGCAAGATATCCTCAACAGCTATGCATTCTAAAAGAGAAGAAACCCCATTTCCTGTAATTTCCCCACAGTCCTACACACAAGTTATATTCAACATTATTAGTAAGGTATAGCACTTGAAATTCAAATTTTAAAAACCAAGAGATTGCACAGTGAAATAGGGAAACCAGAACGTGAAGGAAAAACAGATAAACATATGCAGAGATACATGAATGGAGATGTATCAAAATATATCAGCTAACCTCCAGATGAATTGAAATCAACCCCGGCCAACCACTTGAAATGATCTTTTGCGAATCTGCAACAGGTAAGGGAGTAGAAAGTGAAAGATAGATATAGATACAACAAAACAATCAGGAACAAAAACATTTTAGCTATGAATGCCTTGGCAATATGAAATTCTTCTTATGTGAGTAGTGAGTACACTTGCCCTAGTTTTAATTTCGAAAACTGAAACTTTGACTAGTATTTTTTTTACTACTCACAGTATGAAAACTATACTTATATTTTTTTACAAAACACGAGTAATTAAAAGTATACCAACTCCACCAATATTAGGTAATTTTGAAGCCATCATTTTTTGAAAATAAGGATCACATCATTTTTTGAAAATAAGGATCACATCATTTTTTTACTCATAGGACGCAACTAAACGAGCCATTAAAATTGCAACTTACCAGGATCTAGGAGTCTACAACCACTCAAGAAAATCTCAACTAGACTTGGACAATTTTCAACCAAAGTGGCCAAATCATCATTGCTCATCCAAGGTGTGACTCTTTCAAGCTGCAATTTCCTCAACTTCGGCATATTAAATTTGAAGCTTGCTGGGGATATATCACCAAGACAGTGGCATAGAGCCAATAGTTGCAAGTGTTTCAAAGATACCACCAAGTTTATTATAACAGAATCCGAGATCACCTGCAAAAAAAAGATTAGATATCTTTGAACGATGAAAAATCTACATAAATATGAGAAAAAATCACCCAAAAGAACTGAAAAGAAAACAAGAACTGGGTTATAGGTTTAGAACAGAGGGTTTGCAGAGAGTTAGTTACCCTTTCGTACACTACCATATTACCAGGTTTTGATTTTGCATACCAACCTACAAAAATTAGTAATTAGTACACCAATGTTATATTTTTCGACAATTTTAGTATACTTAGTGTACCAACTTGGATAGGAATCCATAGATTGAGCTAGAGAATAGCTAGAAAAATTATATTAACACACTATTGTATTATTTTTATATTTTACCCTATTTTATCATAGTTTTACTAATTTACTCCCAATTGAGGGTTCTTTGTTCTCTTTTAGTCCCTGATCAATGGTTGTTCCTAGGTAGTGTACTAAAGTATCGAGAAATGTAATGTCAATGTACTGCGAAATACTTGCTAATTTGTGTAGCTTGATGAACAAAATCGAAATCTGGTGATACTGCAGTGTATGAAAAATTGTAATTTCCCAAGGCTTGCAAAACATAAATCCTTGGGAAGTACAGAAACTTTGTTTTACGTATCTTTCATGTAAGTAACCATTGTCTCTATTCTTGTGTTTCTTTTTTTTTTTAGTTATTTCCTAATTATGATTCTCGTCATGGGAAACAACATCGTAATACGATGTTGCCGTAATTTCTGCCCCGTACAGATTAACCGACACATATTTTTATAACATAACAGACTAAGCTATGAGTTATTACACTGCCTCGCATAACTAGTAAGACTAAGCTTTTCTGAGCTGCTATTTGAGATTATTATTAAATAAACAGGTACACAAAACTGTTTATCAAGAATGACTAATGGGATGTACCTGAAAATAAAGCATGACTGTCTCTAGCAAAGGGCAAACAATGGGTAAAAGTTCAAGAGCAGTCGGGCCTAGTGTTGCACCCATACCCACATTTATTGTTGTCAAACTCGCAATTGCTGGTCTCATAGCTTCTAAAGAAAATTGAGAAAATCCCCAACCTAGTGCAATTTCTTCCAATTTGCATGTTTTAACCAACTTAATATACCACTCACATGAGTATTCCAAGGAAGATAAATTTCCATGTTCTTTTGTATTGTTCTGGTGATATAGATTTATGCAACCCTTTGCCCTTAGACATTTTAATCCAGGATTTCTCGAGACTACGTGAGTTAATGCGGCACTAGAGACCTACAAATATTAGCAGAGAAGAACATCTAGATCAGAGTCATATGCAGATGTTCTCTTCTGTACAGCACATACACATAGGGAAAGCCTTTAAAAAGTTCCCAGTAGACACACTTTTGTTAAACTGATAGAAAAGGTGAACTACAAAAAATGACCCCCATACTTAAGCAGATAGTTCAATTGTTCCCATAGTTCCAGTTGCATCACTATTAATACCCATTGTTTGAATAAGTTACATCTGTGGTCCCAGCAGTGTCAGTTCAAGCAACGTCAGTCCCCATAACTTCAGGAAGTTACATCCGTAGCCGCTTCCTATGGGGAACAATAACGTTCTCCATTGGACCACTAGTTCTAACCTATGTAGCACGGATACTTCGATTTTTTATTTTTTTGGAGTATCGGATACGGATGCGATACGGATAAGCTGATACGATACATATACGGTATCCGATACATGATTTGGAGTATCGTTGACTATTTCGAGGTTTGACCAATCTGGATACATTTTGGATAAGTTTTGGATACGTTTTGGATTATAAAAAAAAAACTCAAAAAAATATTTTTTTTTTCTAAAAAAACATGTAATAATGGGACAAAAGTACTTTACCAATTATAGATCTACTTCACTTTTACTAATACACACAAATATATAGATACCCATTAACAAACATAAACATACACATTAATATAGAGACAGAATGGGGTATTGACGGAAACTTTCTTTTTTAAGACTAACTCTCTCCTTCTGTTCCCCCTCTCCTACCATCTATGTTAGCTGCTTTTAGTTTAATATTTTAATAATTGACGTATCCTAGTCGTATCGCATCCTAATTTTTTTCCAAAAAAAACCGTATCCATATCATATCGGATACGATACTCGTATTCATATCCGTGCAACATAAATTCTAACCTATTCAAATACGGGGGCTGTTAGAGCAACTTAGTCAAACCATAGGGAACAACAGTGTTACAACTCAAACTATGGAGACCAACACAAAATTTTACCTGAAGGGGAGCATTGGCATTGCACTTAAAAGTTAAAACTATGGGGATCAAATAATTTTTTTTTATCTAAAGCGCTGAGACCATTGCTGTAGTTCACCCAGAATTTAATATGGTGGGGAAATTACATAGCAATTAGCAACTACAAAAGATCAAATCTAGAGAAGGGGTAAAAGCAATTAGCAAATTAATGACGGACCTTGGTATCAGTAAGATCAAGCATTTCCAATGAAAAGCCAAGGAAGCTATAAAGTGCCTCATCAACAGATTGCATCTCTCTTATACAAAGGCTCTTCAGATTGGGCGTGTGAGATATAAGCTTTGAAAGAGATGTCGAATCAACCCCTAAAAAAGAAAATGTTAAATGTTTACTATTGATGCCGGACAAATTAGTTAGTTTTGCTATGCCTTCTCTCAACTAGAAATTAAATCAAGCAAAAGTTACTTGTTTTTTGTTCGGAAGATAGCAAATTTAATTTCAAGTCTGTGCAGATGGTGCAGCATATGACAAAAGCTATTGCAATTTCTGTTATTTATAGTAAATAAAACTTAACCATTTCAGTTAATGTTTTAGGCTCTAAACTATTTCTCAATTTTAACTTGGGCATAAAGAAAGGGAAAAAACCGTAAACCGTCATGTGTGTGGGCATTAATCATGCAGACGTCTTTCTTAACATTTACATTTATAAACTCCTAATCACAAAAACAGAAGTATAAATTTTTCCGTCCATGATTGTACACAGAAACAATGCAGATACAAAAAGAGCCTAACAATGAAGTTTATCTAACTCGGAGATCATTACTGGGTAACCTAAGGGTCCTCATACTTGAGAAGAATTTTGAATTGGTCCTCGTAGTTTTAGTTGCAACACTATTGGTGCTTAATTTTTGAAAAAAGGTTACACCGGTACACCACAGTTATACTTACGGTCGCACTAATCCCTATAGTTTCAGTAGTTACACCAAGGCCTCATTTGGTTGTGGGACTCATAGTCCCGGGACTATGAGTACAACGGTATTGTGAAAGAGCCGATGTAGGATAGTCAATGATGGTGGGATTGCTAATCCCAATTAGTAACCCGTGCAGCGTTTGTTTGCATTATTATCATGACCGAACTATTTTGTATAATTTACAAGTTTACCCTTCTTCAAACTATCCACCACTAATTTTAGTATTTTAATTTCGTAAGATTACTCACACTACTAAAAAGTTTTTAATGTAAAATTATTTAATTTATCTACAATAGTGATAAAAGTTAGACCCATAAAAAAAAATCCACCTCAAAGCAGCACTGCATAAGATAAGCAACACAAACAAACACTACTATAAACAAGTATATATAGGTGTGAATATAGGTGTGAATATATATAATTTTTTTTTTGATATATAAATATATATATATAATTTTTTTTTTTTGATATATAAATATAAATATATATATATATACAAGTATGTTTATATGTGTGTCGGTGTGTAACGTTGAGTAGGTGTCAAAGAATGAGGACAACTTGTCCATATAATTTTTTTGGGTGGGATTAAATCAACCAATACCACCCCTCAGAGGTATTCCATATATAACCCCTTCTAGCATCTTTTCTTATACCATGTAATTAGAAGTCCCAACACAAATATTGCAGCCAAACAAAGTACTTGTGGGCCCATTGGTGGTAGAAGTCCTATCCCACCCTCCTTATCCTCCTAACAAACAAGGCCCAATGGTCCTATAGAGACCAATAGTTGTATACATGGGACTACCTGTGTAACCTATTTAAATTGTGCTTAGTGAAAGTCTACTTAAAAGATGGGAACCAATAGTTTTCCTTTTGAAATTACAAGGACCAAATGGTACTCTACCTCAAGTATGGGGACCATTAGTGTTGCAATAGAAAACTGTGGGGATCAAAATGAATTATGATCCTGACTGTGGAACTATTGGTTGGTGTACTTCATCATCATCAAACTATGCCTTTATCCCAAGAATTTGGGGTCGGATTGGTTGGTGTACTCCACCGATAATAATTAAAGTATATGGGGGAAATGACTAATTATTAGAGAATAATACATCAAAACACTAGCAAAATAGCAAAGAGTTTTGACAGAAGACAAATGAAGAAAAATGTACTCACCTTGACAGCCACCTATCTGCAGTTCTTGAACTTTTAATGTCCTTGATATGCTATGGTCCTCTCCAGTATCTGATTTAGGAGACCAATCTAAATCCTCAGTCATAAAGGCCGAAATAGAGCTGAATCCAAAAGAAGTATCACAGGCCACAAGTGAATGCAGTTTTAAACAAGTGCGTATAAGAACTGAGATGCCAGTGTCAGTCACTGAGGTACATCCCCTCACATTCAGGTAACTCAAGGAAGCACAAAAAGATGCGATCGTTTTCAGAACATTATCTGCCAGAATGATGGGTGAGCGGGAGATTAGTTCTGATTTCAAAGGAAAGAAAATAAAAGATACAAAGCTGGAGAGAGTTTATTGCTCTTTTGGCTGTAACGTTAAAAATAATAGTAAAAGAATTCTTTTTGAGAATTTCTTTTCTGCTTGTCATGTCAAGTATAATAACACTTGAATTAAATTTCTTGAGGTGAGCAGTCTTATTGTTAGTAAGCAGTTTCAGAAGAACGACATGCAACCAGGCAGAAAATCACAATCCAGTCAAGTTAATTAAAGTTTTGTACACTAAGGTATCATCAGATTTTAATTCTCTGGAACAACATATAAAAAATCAGGCATGCATTACAATTCTTGACGATTTTAGTAAACTTAGTATACCATTTTGAACAACAACAAAAAAGATTAGAGGTTGAGTTAATAAATAGTTACGTAAAAAATAAATTTGTAGATTAATATTTATCCTTTCTATCCTATGTATTCACTATTTTTATCACGTTTTTGATAATTACTCTTCAACCTGGCTTTCAGTTATGTGAGTCCCCACTCTATGATTGTTTTCAAATGGAACTAGTCTGAAGTCGTCAAGAAATGTAGTGTTCGTGTATTACTAGCAATTTTTTGTAAGTGTAGAAAATCATGATCCGGTGACAAGTTAGGATACAAAACTGTAAGTTTCTCTAATGAAGTCTCAATCCACTTGTGTAAAGCTTTCTAGATATTTTCGATATTACATTCAGATGAAAGCTAGTTAAGAAGATAAAAAGGGATAAGAAGTGATTTTGGAATTTACCAGTCACATCAACTCGCCCTTCCAGAGTAAGTTTACTAAGATTTATGTGTATTGGCGCAGACATGTAAAAGAATCCAGAACCTGGGGAGAAAAATCTGTTCCCAAGAGGTTCTGTGGAAACCGGCAAGGTAATTACTGAACTTGAAGATACACTAGAGGTATTTGATGGAACAAGTGGACTGATATCTACCGCCAGATCGAGTTCCGTTAGGAGAGGGAATAATATCAACAGTTTAGCCAAATTCTTTTCATTGAAATCCAAACAATGAGCTACTTTTAATACTCTCAGGGAAAGAAATGACTTGCAAAAGCAATTCAGGGTTGCTTCCAGGTTTAAACCTGGACAATTTGAAATTTCCACCTCCTCTAGATCTTCAAAATCCGGTTTCTTTGGAAATTTATATTTACCATGTTCGGTGTGAAGAGAAATTCGTTCAGTAGATGGGGTCAAAATGATCTTAGTACTATATGGGGAAGGAATCATTGCCTCGAGAAGATATTTCGACTTCATTTGCAGGCAACCAGAAAGGTTTATTTTCTGCATTTTAACCATGAATTGATTAGTGACATGAATTCATTATAGTGTCCCTAATGACATAAGCTCGAATAAAGGATGGGAAAGAAATATGAGAAACCTATACAGGTAGGGGGTTAACATCTCTTTCCTACACCAACCAATTACACTTTTCTATTTCACAGTTTGGACACCAATCTACACAGTAAAACAGTCAGGGCAGCTGCACTAAAATATTAACTTAAAAGCCATCATTTATTATACTTATTGACTGGTCACGATGGTACAGCAATACCAATTTATAAGAAGTCAAACAATTATACAAGAATCTTTAAAAAAAAAATCAACTTTTAAGCACTCATGAACTATTGGGTAATTAATTGTGAGATTTTGTGTACATTGGTGTTAACAAAGAAAGACCTTAAATTAACAGGCGTCTGCGGTTTCTAAACTGAACCCACACATTTGTCTATCTACGATCGTTTTGACTCTTAAAGTTTTATGTATCATACGATATTTAGTACAAATACCAAAAGAAGAACCTTTAGGGGAAACCTTGGTGTATTGTGATAATCTAATCTTGAAGTGGTGTGTTTCATTATCAGCTGAATCATTTCTCATGCTTATAAATGGATGGGACTTTAGATTCAAGATAGCTACGATGCTCTCCTCAGCAAATTTTGAGAAATAACCACACCTTCTTTCTCCTAAATCACAACTTTTTTCTTAAGAAATATGAAACAAAGCTGCAAAATAGATGCCCAATGGCATATTTATTACTGCAATGAGTATTTTTTTTTTTATAAGTTTAACATACCTGCAACGAACCACAAGGGCAGAAGACTAACACGGATCTGTTCAATGAACACAAGGAAGATTTTATGAGTAAACTTATATGTGAAGAAGTAAATAAAGGTAAATATGTAATACAACAGTAGTCAGTGTATTTGCACAGGGCAAGGGTGTAGGATTTTGCTGCAAAACTATTTTCAGGTATTTTGTTATCTTTTCGTTTATTTTGAATTTTAGGTGTATTTTGGGTATCTTTTTAAAATAGATTTTTTTTTTTACTTGGGACGCCCTTGTATAGTATGCAAAGTCCAAAAAAACTTGCCTCTTTTAAATAATTGTGGTAGTTATCATTGATGCTGTTTGAGCCTTCAAATTGTGCTGCATTGGCAGTTATCCAACTCATAATAGCTTTAGCAAGGTGCCTTTCACTGTGTTGCGTAAAAGTAAGAAGGAAGACGGTTAATACTATTAGAATACCAGATACTAAATGAAATGATATTAGATTTTCCTGTAAAAGAACAAACCTTTCTACTGTTAAATCAGGATGCTTTATACAGGATAATAAAAATTTGCTTGGTAGTTTAGGAAAAGACTTGCAGCATACCGCAAACATCTGCAGAAAAAAAAACCCATGCGAAACTGAATTGGGAGAATTGATGAGTAAATAATGTCTATTTCATTGCACTTTTTTCTTTACTAAAAGTAAAACACATACGAAATTCCTTGCCAAATAGCTTGTACAGTGTTGAGGAATCAAATCAATTGCTGCAACATAACCATTCTATTATCAGATGGGTACCAATATATTGCCACACAAAGAGGGGATAAACCAGAAAGCAGGATCTATAGAAACAAGTCTTAATAGTGAATAAGAACCTAGATCATGCTCCACACTGAAGCTCCATATGTTAATTAAATCATCCAGTTGTATATTCATCAGGGGAAGGCCTTTTGGAGTAGTTTCCTCAATTAACCAAGCCTTGCATTTCGAAAGAAGCATTTCCACTCCAAAGAATAAGGAGCCCTGAAAAATTATTTGGCATATTAAACCCTTCAGGTTTATTTGAATTCTGAAGTACGAGAGTTCATCAACTAGTATAATTTGGTAGGTAAACAAACGTCCTTTTTTTACGGAGATATTAATGCTGAAAGTGACAATCAAAAGAAAGTCGCAAAGCTTTGAAATGATTATTGGAAAACAGGATCTATAATACTTAAATCAATACCAGCTTTTACCTCAAACAAAGGCAATAAATTGTTCGGTGTAATAACCACTGAAAATGTAAACAGAAACTTCAGAATAGTCATTAGTGTTTCAAGGTCCCACCTAACTGTAACACAATCTAGCCGTGATTCGCTGCGGAAAAAAAAAGGAATCAAACATAATCATTTTTCAACACGCGATTCAATCTACAATAAGTGCACATCAGCTGAATTCTCATATCAAAATCGAAAGTGGATTAATATAAGTAAGATGTTGCTAGACATCAAAAATTAGTACAGGCTTGCCCTTTTAACACATAAGTTGGCTTCTTGAGGTAGCCAAAAAAAGTTGAGTCCGTTCAAAAAGAAAATCATATTTCAACTGGTCAGCCAAATACACAGCAACTCACTAGCAAAAAGAGTAAGAACCGCTCTTAAAGTTACTCCATCATTTAGAAAGAGAGAAAACACCATTGAAATGCTTAAAATTTGCAGAATTATCATAGCCACGCCATTACACACATTTATGTTTGTAGGAATTACTCTTTTAAGAGGATAAGCTGGTATCTTTAAAACTGAGAAAGTATCTTTAAATTTGTAGCTTTATCAAGCCACAAGACAAAAAAAAAATATGTTCCTAAGTTGATCAACCAAATATACTGCAACTTATTATTAATCATAAGCCGAATGAAAAGTTCAAACCAAACAAGCCCCTGATAGAAAATAACCATGAACGTAAAAAGAAATCAAAAAATGCCACTCGAATTACAGAATTATAGTTGCCTTATCAGTAAGTGCATATATGTATTTATGTTTGTATAATTTATTCTTTACACAAATAAGCTGGCTTCCTTGAGGCTAAGAAAATAGCTTAACTTATTCAAATTCTAAACTTGTAGGCTTTTCAAACCACAAATCCGACAAAAAATGATCTATAAGTTGGCCAACCAAATACGCTGCAACCTATAGCAATAAAGAAATAATTAAAAGCTACAACCCTGATATATCTGGCCGACACTCACTATTTAGTAACAACATACTCATGAGATCTCTAAGGAAATGCCAAAACGCCACTCAGAATCTTATAATTACCATTGCCACATGGTCCACATCAATACAAGCATATATGAATTCTTATATCTTACACTTTCCTATAATAATTAGTAGAGATAACCCAAAGCTTCCGCATAAGCACCCACATACGAGCTTAGTAGAGCTAAAAAAAAAGTGGATTAATTGAGTTTCTCAACTTGTAGCTCTTTCAAGCCACAAGAACAACAGGATCAGCTTATGAGCTGCTAAAAACCTACCATTAACAGGCCATATTGTAGCTCACACAGTGGCAGAACCAGGATTTAGATTTGGGTTGGGTTGAATTATGTGTGTATGTGATTTTTAAAATTATGAGGGTTCTCCATTAGGCTACTACTAGCTCAACCTGAGCTCGAGCACTTGAAATTTCAAAAATTACTATTGCCTAAGAGAATGCTAAAAATGCCACTCAAAATTACAGAAATTCCATTACCAGGTATTAAGTAAAATTTAATCTTATTAAAGAGGATCAATGGATTTCACACCTACCCCCTTTAACAAGACTCAAACCCTGTAACCTAAGCTATTCCTAGCAGGTTCTAGCCCACTATGCATTTCTTTACATCCAATAATTCACAAAAGTAGTAGTTAGTAGTGAAAACAAACCTAAAGCTTCCAGATAAGAGCCCACGAAAGTAAGAGGAGTGTTGCATAAGCCTACAAAGAAACAATATACAATTAACAACAAGAATGGCATTACTCCCTCGTCCCAAACCATTAGAAATTTAAAGATAGGTGCATTTCTAGTTATAAAAAGTATAAAATGTTACAACCATAACTAGCTGAACAACTTTTAGAATGTGAAATCCTAAAATTCCACAAATATACGATGAAATTGACACGGAAGTAGCGTACATGGTTGCAACTATGACTTGCAAAAACCACATATATAAATCACCTATATACAATTGTTCAAAATTTAATTACATAGCTTAGTATTAAAACTGTATGATCACTTTAAAAAAAAGTAACATTTTAAAAAATGCCAATTTAAATATCAGACTTTTATAAGTCAAAATCACAGTGATTGTGCAAAAAGCTCATATTTAAATCACCACAGTCATATGATATATTTTTAAAAAAAATCAGAAAATGCTGATTTAAATATCATACTTTTTGCAAGTCGAAATCACGTAGTTTCATACTAATCATTTAATTAGGCACGAGGTGTATACACACTGCTTTCAACTATGACTTGCAAAAATAAAATAAAAATGTTCAAAATTTAATCACATAGTTTAAGCATCAAAACTATATCATTACTCTTACAAAAAAAACATTTCATAAAATGCCGATTTAAATATCATATTTTTTTGCAAGTCAAAATCACACATAGTTTCACAGTGATCATGTGCAAAAAAGTCATATATAAATCGCCAAAATACAATTGTTCAAAATTTGATCACATAATATAACATTAAAACTTTATGATCACTTTTCTTAAATAAACATTTCAAAAATGACAATTTAAAAATGAAAATTTTTGCAAGTAAAAATCACACATAATTTCCTTCTAATTATATAATCACATAAATCATCATTAAAACTTTATGATCACTTTACAAAAAAAAAAGCATTTCTGCCGATTTAAATATCATATTTTTTTGCAAACAAAAACCACACATAGTTTCTTACTAATTATTTAACTACCCACACACACACACACACATATATATATAACTCATATAACTAAAAATAAACAGATAATAAAATAATAAACTGAAAATTAGTACCCACGTGTGTCATTTAGCTTATGTTTTTAAGAAAAAAAACATTTCAAAACAAGACAATTTATACATGAAATTTTTAGCAACTGAAATAAATAAAATAAAACAGATAATAAAAAAACAAACTGAAAATTATTAGCAACCTGTGTGAGTTAGCTATAACTGTAATAATACGATGAGAGAGAATTTCGGTTAAATCCCATGTTGTTATTTCTGAGGTTAAAATAGTAATTTCGGTATAATCGGGTTCGTAATCGGTGTAATTGGGATCGGTACATAATAATAACACCGAGTCTGGATCGGAGTTTTCTCCGATTGTGTTGATCGTCGTCATCTTCGTTTTTTATTATGTTAGAGTTTGGTTACAATTTATTTAATGTTATTTATGTAATCATGGGAATGCTTTAGTTTATTTTGTTGATTAGTTGAAATTCAAATAGCCCTATGTAATTTTTAATTTATGATATCATATTATATTAATTCAAGTATTTTGAGTCTGTCTAGTTTTGTCCAAATTTTTTAAAAATACATTCATTTTAATATTTTAATTACTCTTAAATGCAATTAATCAATTCAAATACATAAATAACTTAAAAAATGTTATTTTCCACACATTTATATTCCAAACAAAATCGTTGTGTATTTTTTATAAGAGTAAAACATTATGTTACTCTCTATATACGATTGTTAATTAATTATATTTATTCATTTGATATTTAAATTTTAAAAAAAATTAAGTTTATTTGTCGGGATCATATCTATATCATTACGTATCGCACATGCAATGTGTGGACAACGATTACTAGTATATATAACTTAAGAACCTGATGGGTGTGTGTATTGCGTGGATCACTTTAAGTAATACATGTATTACATTCAATAATTGGAAAAACAAACAAACCTTATAGAATCACATTAACAGAAAATTGGATTGAGATCGTTAGTAACCCATTTTTTTCTAAATAGTGTTAGAGAGAATGAACAAAGAATGAGGATGATTACTTTTAAGTTTTTAACATAAGGTATGTGGGGTGGTTATTAAGCAGTTTTAAAAAATTTAAATTTTAAAAAGCCAGGTTTATTTTGTAAATTTATTAATTTGAGGGGTTTTATGTAAATATTTGTTTCAAGGCCTCATAAGGCCTATAGACATAAAATATTAGTATAGATATATATACTAGCGGTACGTGTGGCGACGGTGATGCGTGTCGTAACGCGTATACGTTCATTTTAAAAAAAATTATCAACAAAAATAATGATACATGAAAATAGGAGAGATAATGCAAAGAGCACATATAGACGGGGATTTTATTTTCACGTTAATATAAATGATGGGCTTTTCTAACCGTTTCTCATGAGGAATTTATTAGGGAACGGTCATTATATGACTGGTTCACAAATCGTTTACATAAAAAAATGTTAAATGGATAAAAATAAATAAATTTTGATTAATATTTAAGTTTAGAGTAGGTCCCCTAAGATTTATATTTCTATTTAAGTTTTTATTATGTTATACAATTTGTTTTTAATTTATCAAATTTTAATTCGTTAAAAATAGAAAAAATAAATTAGTTATTAAAAAAAGTTATTCTCCGTTTTTTTTCCAATTGTGTCAACTTTCGGGACAAAGAAGAAGGTCGGTGCAAGGTCAAATTATTATTTTTTTGAAATAAAGACAATTGTTATTCTCTGTTTATTCTATTCCATAAAGATATGTAACTGTATAAAAATATAGATACAATTATTTATTTTTATTTTTCTAAAACAAAATAATTTACGCCCGAATCTAGGAGCACGATGTATTCGGTAGCGCCTACTTTGCCGACTTATCATCTGGAGAAACCGGAAAAATTTAGCGGGGACAACTTCAAACGTTGGCAGCAAAAGATACTGTTTTATCTCATCACCCTGAATTTGACCAGCTTTCTTAAGGAGACTGCTCCCGTCCTAAGCGAGGACGATCTGGACGAGCAGTCGTTCTCTGCGGTTGAGGCATGGAGACATGCCGACTACCTATGCAAGAACTATATCCTGTGTGCTCTAGATGACACGCTGTTAAGTGTTTTCGAGCCCAAAGCTACTGCAAAGGAGCTGTGAGAAACTCTCGAAAACAAGTACAAAGTGAATAACGCTGGCACAAAGAGATTTGTTGTTACGGACTTTCATGAGTACCGTATGACTGACAGTATGGGTGTCATGGAGCAAGTTGATGAGCTCCAACTCATTTACCATCGCCTTGAGGCTGAAAGGCTAGTGATTAATGAGCCTTTCCAGGTGGCACTCATTAAGAAACTGCTACCGTCTTGGAAATACTTTCAAAACTACCTGAAGCACAAGCGGAAGGAAATGAGGCTGGAGGGGCTCATTGAGAAGCTCAATATCGAGGTGAGCAACCGCCGCTCTGTAAGGAGAGGCGGTGGTGCTAACACCTCGATGGCAAAGGCCAATGTGGTTGAAAGCTCCAACGTCAAGCGGAAACGTTTTGACAACGGAGGCAGTGCTGTTGTCGCAAAAAAATTGCGGGAACCTGCTTTGTATGTAACGGGACCGACCATCATGCCGCGGACTATTATGACAATAAAAGCACTATTAAGCCTAAGCCACCCCCCCCCCCCCCCCCCCCCCCTTCCCCCCCATGAAGAACTTCAAAGGCAAGGGGAAAAGGAAAGCTCAAGCTCATGCACATCTGGCCGTGGGAGGACGAGATGATGACCACTTTACTGCTATGGTCTCTGAGGTGAATCTCGTGGGGAGCAACCCCAAAGAGTGGTGGCTGGATATCGGCGCCACAAGCCACATCTGCTCTAACCGGTGGATGTTTAAGACATACGAGACGGTAGAGGGATAAAACTGCTTCATGGGGAATTCTGCTACTTCCAATGTTGAAGGAAAATGAACAGTGGTGATGAACATGACCTCTGGAAAAGAGCTGAGGTTGATAGAGGTGCTACATGTTCCGGATATCCGTAAGAATCTGGTATCCGGATCTGTGATGGTGAAGAACGGGTTCAAGCTTGTTTTTCAATCTGATAAAATTGTAATTACCAAAAATGGTGTCTATATAGGCCGTGACTATATGACCAACTGCATGTTTGAAGGCGAACCGGTGACATATAAACAAGGTATGTCAACACCGGATTCCCAATATTGGGAAGAAGCTATCCAAAATGAGATTGAGTCAATCATGTAAAACCACACTTGGGAACTAGTGGATCTTCCGTCAGGATGTAAGACCCTAGATCACATGTGGATCTTCAAGAGGAAGTTAAGGGTTGATGGCACGATTGAGAAATACAAGGAGAGACTTGTAGTAAAAGGCTTCAGGCAAACTGAAGATGTCGATTATTTTTACACGTATGCTCCTTGTCTCCAGGAAAACGTCTATCCGAATCGCCATTGCTCTCGCAGCTTTGTTTGATATGGAAATACATCAAATGGATGTCAAGACGGCGTTTCTAAATGGAGAACTGGAAGAAGAAATTTACATGGAACAACCGGAAAGGTTTTTAGTTCCTGGTAAAGAGCAAGTGTGCAAACTTGTAAAGTCTCTATATGGACTCAAAGAAGCACCAAAGCAATGGCACGAGAAGTTTGATAGAATTATGCTATCAAACGGTTTTTGCATTAATGAGTGCAATAAATGTGTCTACACTAAAGGAAGTGGAAGAGACTGTGTCGTAGTCTGTCTCTATGTGGATGACATGATTATAATTGGGAGTACTGATAGAATCAGCTCGACAAAGAAAATGTTGCCGCAACACTTCGATATGAAGGATCTGGGTATAGTTGATATAATACTTGGTATGAAGATTACCAAAAAATCAGAGGGGTATGCCTTGTCACAAAGTCATTATGTTAAACAAGTACTAGACAAGTTTGACAAGGGCAGTAAGGCGATGTCTAGAACCCCTATTGAGTTCAACTGTAACCTGAAAAAGAATTTCGGTAAGAGTGTGAATCAATTAGAGTTCTCTCGGGTCATAGGCAGTCTCATGTATATAATGAATTGCACTAGACCAGGCATAGCAAACTCAGTGAGTAGACTGAACAGGTACACCAGTAATCCGAATGAGGAACATTGGAAGGCCATCATGAAACTTCTCAGATATATGAGATTTTCATCCGATTACGGGCTACACTATACCAGATATCCAGCGATACTGGAAGGGTACTCAGATGCCAACTGGATATCAGACTCCAATAGCATAAAGTCCATGAGTGGATATGTGTTTATAATGGGAGGAGTTGCCGTGTCTTGGATATCCTCAAAACAGACATGCATCGCATGGTCAACTATGGAATCTGAATTCATAGCGTTAGACTTAGCAACCGAGGAGGCAGACTGGCTGAGAAGTCTTTTGGAAGAAATTCCAATGTGGCCAAAACATGTTCCCGCAATAAGCATGCATTGTGATAGTCAATCAGCTATTGCGCGGGCTCAGGATCATATGTATAATGGAAAGTCTCGACATATACGTCGGAGACATAAATCGGTAAGAGAATTGTTATCCAACGGTGTGGTATCTTTAGATTTTGTGAGATCAAATGAAAACATAGCGGATCCATTAACAAAAGGCTTGACTCAAGTAGGAGTCGAGGCGTCATCAAACGGAATGGGATTAAAGCTCATTAAATTGGTGGCCCCCCCATAGACAACCCAACCTAAACGGAATCTTTCTTGCTAGGTTCAAAGGAAACTGAACTGTGAGGGCAACCGAACAAAGCACTCGGGAACCAGTAGTTCACAGCCCATTTTTCGCGATGACAGAGTGATAGACCTGTACCATTGTAAGGGTGAGCTTGAGGCTCTTAATGATCCAAGTAACTCGACGGTCGAGTAAGGTGAGTCAGGGCACCTTCGACTTGGAACCACCTATAACGAGTGTGTAAGGCCGGTACCATGTGATGAGCTTGAGCTAAATCACTAGAGCACTCAGTTGAAGTTGCCAAGGCAGTCCAGGCCAAATATGGACAACAACTAAATAACCTAATACGTGGGTAGAAAGGGCACTGTGCGGGTATCATGCTGGGATACGCAAAGCTAAAGGGTTCAAAGCATCTATGCTACCTAATAGTAGTATTCCGGATGAAACTACGCTACGACAGGTTCAAGGCGCGTGCTACCTGACCTAAGGTAGTGAAATTTTGCGGTTCTCTTGATTTGTATTTAGGGCATGGGCTTTCGAGCCAGTTGCATTCATGTGGGGGATTGTTGGAAAAAACCCTGTTTCATGGTGTTTTCCAAATTGGTCACGAGTCCAAAAGTTTGGTCAGTTTATACTTTCCAGTCCGGCAGTTTCGATTTATTGCAATTCAGTACATCAAATTATTAATTGATAATAATCTGAATAACGTTTGCTTTAATTTCTATTCAGTACATACATGTTGTAATCTGTAATTTCAGTTTCAATTATGAATTAATAAAGATTACACTGGTTTTGATTATTTCTTTTTAGTCATTTATTATTGTTTAATTGTTATTTCGTACACGGAAACAACAGAAAATTCCTCGTCAAATGGTTAATAATACTATATTTAAATGTGTATGTATATTTATGTTCAAATTAATTAGTTTGAGTGTTATTTTTATTGAAAATAAATCTCTTTAACTTGTGAAACTTTTGAGACATGGAGTACTTAAATGTCTTACAATAGTTTTTTTTAGCTGTTTTTTTTTTGATTTTTTTTTTTAAATTCTAAAAATACTGAAGTGTTTGGACAGTTAAAAATAAGGCTAAAAATCACATTTTCGGGGTTCAGGCTTAAATAACTAAAAAAATCCAAAATTCAAAATTCAGGATTTTCAGTGATTCTTGAAAGTGAATTTTAAATTTGATTTTGGACCAGAAAATCTGTCGCCAAACATAGGTTATGTGTCAGATATGCTCGCTGATTAGAATCATGTATTCGGTAATGAGGACAGTCTATCTTGGTTGATGTTTTTTTTCCGTGACTAGAATTGGCAACAAAAGAAAAAAACATTTAAATTCACAACTGGATTATCGACATTCCAGTTTGGGCATGACCTTAGTTGTATTCCAGTTTGGGCGTGACCTTAGTTGTACTTAATCGTTGAGAATTTGCTAACATTTGAATGCTTTATTTGATGTGTTTAGACCATAAGCGTGCCTGAAGAGCTAAATGGTTCTAATCTAGTTTGCGCGTGACATTAAGTATACTTAATCGTCAAGAATTCGCTAACATTTTAACTCTTTAATTGATGTTTTTAGACCAAAAGCGTGTATGAAGAGTTAAATGGTTCTAATCTAGTTTGGGCGTGACATTAAGTGTACTTAATCGTCCAGAATTTGCTAATATTTCAACTCTGGATAAGTTTGACAAAGATAGTAGGGCTACATCCAGAACTCCAATAGAGATCTCAACCAACCTAAAGAAGAACTTTGGGGAGAGTGTGAGACAATTGGAATATTCTCGAATAATAGGCAGTCTTATGTATGTCATGAACTGCACTAGACCGGACATAGCCAATTCAGTAAGTATGCTGAGTAGTTATACCAGTAATCCCAATGGGGAGCACTGGAAGGCCATCATGAGACTTCTCAGATACATGAGATTTACGGTCGACCGAGGGTTGCATTATACCAGATATCTAGTTGTGCTGGAAAGGTATTCTGATGCCAACTGGATCTCGGATTCCAACAGTACAAGGTAAACAAGTGGATATGTGTTCGTACTGGGTAGAGCCGCTGTTTCATGGTGATCATCCAAACAGACCTGCATAACTAGATCAACTATGGAATCTGAGTTCATAGCTTTGGATCTAGCGACAGAAGAGGCTGACTGGTTGAGAAGCTTTCAGGAAGGAATTCCAGTATGGCCGAAACCTGTCCCGGCAATAAGCATGCACTGCGATAGTCAATCAGCTATTGGACGGACACATGATCACATGTATAATGGAAAGTCCCGACATATTCGTCGGAGACATAAACCCGTAAGAGAATTGTTAGGTAACGGTGTGGTATCCCTAGATTTTGTGAGATCTAAGGATAATATTGCGGATCCATTAACAAAAGGCTTCACTCAGGTAGGAGTTGAAGTCTCATCGAGGGGAATGGGGTTAAAGCCCATAAAATTGGGCACCCCCTCAGAGGCTACCCAACCCGAACTGGATTCTCCAGCATCAGGTTCAACGGGAAAACCGAACTATGGGGGTGACCGAACAAAGCACTCGGGAACCTAGGTTCCCAACCCATTTCTAGGATGAAAGAGTGATAGACCTAGACCATTTAAAGGGTGAGCATGAGACTCTTAATGAAAACAAGGATCTTGAAGGTTGAGAGGGGTGAGTCAGGGCACCCTTAACTTGAAATCACCTATGACGAGTGTGTATGGCCGATACTATGTGATGAGCCATGGGCTAAATCACTAGAGCACTCGGTTGAATTTGCCAAGGCAGTCCACGGCCAAATATGGACAACAACCAAAGGGCTTAGTAAGTGGTGTAGAGAAGACACTGTGTGAGTATTACCCTGGTATGCACAAACGCTAAAGGGTTCAAGGCTTTAAGGCTACCCAATAGTAGCATATCAGATTTTACGTCACTATGGTAGGTTCAAGGTGCGCGTTACCTGTCCTTATACAGTGAACTCTTGCGGTTCTCTCGTATTCATTTAGGAGCATTTTTATTTTCAGCCAATTGCATTCATGTGGGGGATTTTTGGAAAAACATGTTTTTACATGGGTGTTTCCGAATGGTCACAGGACCAACTTCGGATCGATATTACATGTGATAACGCTGAGTTGTTAATACCGTACTCAACGCGTTTGAGTAGCTTGTGTGACGAGTTTTGTAACGGTATATCGCATGACCTATTCGGAGAATGGGTGTGAATACTAACCGGCTTCAAAGTTTAGTTCTCGAAAGAGGAGAAAACCTCAATGCTGGAAAATTGAATGATTAAATGGAAAACCAATGAGGGTTATCCCATATTGGAAAATTAAGAGTTAATTTTACAATATATATACAAGTCCAACCCATGTAGTTGTTAAACTATCATGTCCACATACACTAAAGTGTATTAGTGTGTACCACACACGCGCGCTCTCTCGGGTCTCGGGACTCGGGTCACGGGCACGGGATTTGGGATTTGGGTCTTGGGTCAAATCTGAAAATGGAGTTTTGTATAAAATACAAAAGTAGTCCCTAGAGTTTCCAGCAAATTGAAACGCCAGCATTCAATGAGAATAAATTGCAGATTGAGTGCTGCAGTTTCAGAAATTGAATGTGGGCGGATTCTGTGGGTGTAACTCCCAGAATTAATGACCATTAATGGCTGCGGTTTCAGAAAAGCCTATAAGAGGCAACCCTTCCCCTCTCATTTCTGACACAACACAATCACACACTCACAGCATACAACATCATATTAGAAAGAGAATCGCACCATCAATAGCTCGACCTGTGGTTCGGTGCCGTTTCCACGCGAACCACTCTGAGACAGAAGTTATACCTTGGGAACAAAGTCCCGAGAACCACAAACCTTTAAGGTGGTTCGAAAAATATTGTTGAAAGGAAACTGCCTAGCAATTATCTCTTCTTTTAATTTCTGTTTATTTTATTTCAGTCCATTTATCTTCTGTCCATTTCATTTCAGTACTGTTTAAGTTCTGTAATTTACTTTCCAGTCCTTTTAATTCTGTAATTTACATTTTCTGTACTCTTTACTTTTCTGTATTTACTTTTCAGTCTTTTCTATTCTGTAATTTACATCCTGTAATTTATATTTCAGTTCTGTAATTTCTTTTATTTACAGAAACAGTCCCGACATTTAGTAATCATACTATTCTGTCTGGCAATTTCTTTTAATTGACAAACAGTCCAGTAGTATAGTGTTTATACTATTCTGTTAGATAGTTTCGTACAATTACAAATCAGTCCAGCAGTTTAATAATTTATATTAAATCTGTCTGGAATTTAATTATTGCAATTTAAATTCTGTACGAGTCAGGAATTTTGTAATCGAGTAATATTCCTTTTAAAGTGAAATAAAATTGTTTATTTCCATTTCATTCTTGTTATTTAAATTATTGCTTTTCGATATAGTAAAATCCAACACATATTTCTTTAGATCAACAAACAATTTGTCTAATCTGGTACATAATGTTCTATTTAATTTATTTTTTCATATTTTCCACAGTGCCATCATTTCCGGCTAATGCCTTGTATTTATCCTTCCTTGTCAAATTAGTGCACTTATACGAGAGATCCGAAGCTATAGCCCTTTGTATGAAGTTTGCCACCTCATAGCTAGACTTCCCACCAGAACACGTTAATCCGATAGGTACTTTGCTCAAGAATGTAACTTCATAGGATGGAAAAGGGTTCATAAAGAAGTAGAATGGGTCCATTGCTTTCAACCCTCGAGCTGTTGTCCCATGGAACATGCTCATATGATTGACCATCGCTACAGGCACGAGCTGGTCTGTTAGCTCAGCAAATAGGGCCGAGAACCTTAGGAGAAATGGCTCACGACAAGTAGTTCCTTCTGGACAAATGGTAAGGTCACCTTAAAAAAAAGTATTTTGCTTTTTGTTAGTATTTATGTACAAAGAAAAGAAGCATCAATAGGGGAAGGAGTGATGATATAAGGAGATAATTTTTGACATATACTCTCGCAAAAACTCAATATAGACCATCAGATCATTTATATAAGGGTAAATCAATGATCAACATTAAGTATCTGCGAGAGTTTATGTCAATAAGTATTTATTTATATCATCACTCATAGGGAAGAGATGCAAAGTCATCCTCTTGAGTAAATATTTTGTGGACTGCATCTTCCAAAATCTAGGAGTTTCAAGCAATAAAAATCTAGTATATGATTGAGGAGTCTTTATCATTAATTAAAAATAAAATATTTATCTAAAACAGTGTTGAATGAGAGCACTATTTTAATTGATGCACATGAGCCACTCAATATTTTTCCATCCTTGTTAGTTGTTCTGGTTACGGAAGTTATTTTATATTCACTTCACTTCTTGCTAAGTAACTTTTTTGCCGTGCAAGTCTTTATAATTCTGTAAACTTTTAGAACATCTGTACCGGATCTAAAACCGATCAACATATAAAACATTCACTATAAAAAAATACTCAAATATCGACGGAATTAGTGACGGTATTTTTTGTTACGAGCTTATTAGCGACGGTTTTTGTGACGGTTTTGTGACAGTTTAGTCAATTTACGACAGATTTGTGACAGTTTTTTAAATTAGCGACAGGCTTGTGACAGCTTTTGACTCTCAATAAATCAAACATTATTTATTTTGTAGTGATCCTTCCTGCTTAAAACCTAATGGAACAACTGGATCTAAAACACTAAGTATCCACCGCAAGATCACCTAAGAAAGATTCAGGTCCTTTTACATGTTTCTTATAAGTTGCAGTCGATGTGAATTATTTATCATCCTATTGTCCATTAGTATTATGTGTGAGAGTGAATAGTCGTCCATTCTTTCCTCAAATTCATGATTAGGATAAGTTAGTTTAGGGGACGTCCTTTTAATTTCATTGCAAATTTTCTTAATCCATTGTATTTTCGCACTTATTAGTTACAGTTTGTAACTAATAGGTGCCATTTTGACTTTTTAAAGAAAAATAAAAGTCGACTCTTTTTGGCTTTTCTCGAAAAAAATCAAAAAAAGACAGAAAAAATGATAAAATTACAAAACTTGGTTTTCAAAGTTAGAATATGAATTCCAAAAATTATAATGTCAAATTTTTATTTTATTTTATATTTCATGTTAAAACATGACTTTTTGAAGAATAAAAATTAAATTTCTAAAATTGAGTTTGTAAAATTACCAAGTGGATTTTAAAATTAATCAAATCAGTTTTGTCTTTTTTTTTGTTATTTTTTGGCCTTTCTAACCTTATTAAAGGCTTTTTGTGAAAAACTATAAAAAATATTCAAAATTTGAATTTCAAATTTTCAACACAGTTCCAAACTTTAATAACTAAGTTTTTATAGTCTTACAATAAAAATTTAAAATTTTTTATTATTGTTTTGATTTTTTACAAAAATAATTCAAAAAAATTAAAAATTCTAAAAATAAAAGAAAAAATAACTTATTATTTTTTAAACTCGTTTCTAACCTTTAAAACCAAGTATTACAAAAAAAAGGTTTTTTTTTTTCAAAAAAAGTCAACTTTAAAAAAAAATAAAAAAATATCGCACCTGTTAGTTTCGATATGTAACCAATAAGTGCGAAATTGCAGTGTATTGAGAAAATTTGCACTACTGGGAAAAAGACATGACCTTTAGTTTATTTACTCAAATTACACCTAAAACAAGCTAATAATTTTTAACCTGCTCGTAGAAGCTTTGTAATCACGCGAGCATCCTTGGTACGGTCCCTGTTGAGCCTCACGGACTTAACAGGTGCTATAAACTCAATAAACCTGGACGCGGAGTATGATACAGTTGGGACTTGTCGCCCAAGTACGACAGATAGGACAAGCGCATCAATCACCGTGCGATGAGAACATACAAAGAGCACTCCAGAAGACTTTTCTTTCATCGGAGGCTGACCCTTGACTATAATTCTAACACCAAGAGCCCTCCAAACATTAAATAAAAAGGGCATTGGGATTATAAGTGTTGCAGCGACGCGAATGATACAGAGGAGAAAACCAATGGGGAGCCATATGAGAATGATGAGGGCTTTTATCGGGTCTGGCTTTTGGACTAAGCGTGGAATATTATGGGTTTAGGTAGTTGGTCTTTTGTCACGGGCTTGGTGGTTGAGCTTGAATGGACCATATAGGCTTCCTGTATGCAGTTTTTTAAGTAAATAAGCTGGAGTTTTCTTGTCTAAGAAACATTTTTTTTCAGGTTAAGTGCTCTAATTTTACTCCTTGAAAGCTGCAACTATATATATATATATATATATATATATACACACATGCATATAGCGAAATGTTATATGAACACCATGAAAAACATCCAAATAGACACTTTTTCGTAAAAACGTTCCAAATCAAGATTTGGTTAATGCAAATCTCCATGGTTTCACGACGGGAACACAAATATGCGTCTTGTTTTTTTTTCCGAGATGTATAATGACATGTTTTCGAAATTATGGTAAAATTTAAAAATTCAAAACATGTCATTATATATCTCAGTAAAAAAAACAAGACGCATATTTGTGTTCCCGTCGTAAAACCGTGAAGATTTGCATTAATAAAATATTGATTTGGAGCGTTTTTATAAAAAAAATATCCATTTGAATGTTTTTCATGATGTTCATATATCCTCCATATATATATATATATATATATATATATATATATATATATATATATATATATATATATATATATATTGGAGAGCTGATTAGAAGAGTTCTCTCCATAATCCTCCAGAAATTAAATGCAGTGTTGCCACATGTATCATTACAAATACAATGGTTAGGAATTAGGATCGATTTCATTCATTCCTTTTATTGCCCCCCACATATTAAATGAGTTATGACGTTTAGATAGCATTAAACGTGAAAATCTAATTTTTTTTTTCATGTCTCTAATTTCCTTAAACTCAAAAGTCAAATACAAAGGAAAAAAACTACATTTCTTTACTATCTCTTACACACAAATGAGTTTATCTATTTTCTAATTACACAGTTCTTTTTAGACTACTTTCTTTGATTATGTCTTAAACAAAAATGGTTTTTCTTACATTATAATTAATTTTATAGTTCTTTTTCTATAATACAAACAGACCAAGATAATTTGCTTGATAGTCTAAAATAATCTATATGCTTATAATGTACTTTTACCTAAATTGGGCTTTGATTTGGAATATTTACCATATTTGTGTCCATAATCACAGAAATTGAAGTTAACAAACTAAACATTTACCATATTTGTGTACATTACCATATTTATGCTAATTAACGCCATATATAACTCGTTTGAATATTTGATATGGCCAGAAACAATAAATGAAGGAATGAAATAGATCATCACCATTGGATTCTTAATATAGTACATGTGGAAACAATCCATCTAATGCCCGGAAGAGCTGCTCCTGACTGTGTTTTACACAGTCAAAAAAACCGTGTTTAGATCTGTACCGTCTGAACCTTTGATCAGACGGTTCAGAGATAAACACAGTTTTTATGACTGTGTAAAAAACAGTCAGATGCCCCTTCTTCGAGCTTCCCTCCATGTATTGAGCCCATGTTGATTTTATCTTTTATACAATTTTTTTATGAACGAGTTTATAATTGATCAAGTAGACTTCAAACTCGATGGAACCTAACTACTCCCTCCCTCCCTATGTCCACTATTTCAATTTTTTTTCCAAAATAAGTGTTCAGTTTTCTAATTTATCAATGAAAAAAATGATAAAATTACTATAATATCCTCAATAATTGCAATGAATACATTTCAAAAGGTGACAATAATAATTATTTAATTTAAATTAGTGCTATATTTGTAACTTTTAAATGTAATTAATGATGGTTTTTAATATTTACCAAAATACAAGGAGGACACTTAAAAAGGAATGTACGAAGTATATTTTTCACCAAAAAAAAAAATCCACTATTATCTTTTGTTTGACTTGTATATTCATGCAAATAAGCTTGGGTTCTATAAGGCTGGAAAATCTGGTTTTGTCAGCATAAAAGCATCTAATCTTTAAAGTAGAGGAGCAAATTAATCCAGTATCAAGTTGGCCAACCAAATGGAGTTCATCATATATTCATATAAGCAAATAAAAGTAAGAATAAAAAATATTCCATGGAACCAAACAAGAAAGGACAATATTGTGTACAAACCTTGCACAAGGCCATGAAAGCAAAATCACTAGTTCTATCTCCAAGTCCAATATCAGGCTTCTCATCACCAAAAGCTTTAACAAGAGCATCAACTTTTTTATTTCCCACAAGCACACCTGGCTTTTTTACAATTCCTGTTGCCCTACCCTTGTAAGTCTGAATCTCAGTACCCAAAACCAAGTCAGCTCCCAAAAAGTCCTTCATGAATGGTTCCACCATGACACGAGGGTTTGCGGTGACTACACACTTTTTTCTGCATGACGAAAACACCCTCCATGACTCCGGATGGAGATCTTCGGAATAGAATTTGATTAGTACAGCTTTTGCAGCCGACTCTATACTTGACACCTATTAAACAGTTTGAACATTGCATAAACTAGAATCCTATATATTCCGTAATTTGTACGTCTAAGCATTGAAACTTGAAAGGAGTAGCTTTTCCTATTTGTGCACCAGAAAAGCTCTGTCTGTTGAGTTTATTAGAATAAAAATAAATTACATTACATTTGATAAGAATTTATTTGATTCGGTTTGATTTATGGTTACAATTCAATATATATTGCCTATATAAGAATCATTACTTGTAACGTTATACAACAATATCAATAAACTTATTCTAATCTACCTTTTTTCTATTGTCTATCTAGATTAATTATTTCATTATTTTAACATGCTTTTTATGTTGTTTTGATAGCTGTGGTTATTTTTCTTTCATCTTTCATTCTTGTAAAAGCAATTATACCCAGAAACCATTGTGTAAAGTTACAAATATTTAAGAAAAAATATTGAGTAAATATTTGTAGTCCACAAATTACAAGTATTTAATATGATCATGGATTTATTCTTTGGCGCAAGTTCGAAATGGTCAGGCATATAGACAATTCAATTTCTTAAGTAATTAAACTAAGTGGCGAGCCTGATTTTCTTCCCAAGCTCGACTTATGTAGTTATTCGCGTCGGCTCCGATCTTCCAAGGTAGTTGACGTAGGTGGTATCTGCTTCGTCGTCGGGATGCTCTCTAAGCCTGCACAAGAAACGAACAGGGGCCCGGGGTTGGTACCAGGTTTTCCCTCTCCGACGATCAAGTCAGTATCGATATAGACTGAAGGTAGGCATATAGTTAAGGATGAGGGAATGGTCCAGTTACAAGTCGTCGCGTCAGGTGTCACGGTTGATATTCTGGTGGTCCGGGTTGTTTTAGCTTTATCTCTCCTCTCTGTCTTTTTGTGTCCCCTTCTAATTGGTATTAGTGGGGGTATTTATAGTCTGATACAGAGGCGTCTTAGCCCTTGGATCATTGCACTGTCTAATAAAGATCCAACGGCTCCAGGTCATTTATGACTCTGACAATGGCACTGTTCATCATCCGGGGCCCACAGGGCTGGCCTGTGATTGGGCCACGTCGATGAAACACGTAAAGGGTCCCCCAAGGGAGCAGCAGCATTAATTGGGGAAGTGTACTTGACAAGCTTCTTCGGGCCGGGCTAGACACGGTCCGGCCCTCAGGATCCGGGGTGATACGTCATTCATGATTGACAGGCCCGGATCGCCTCCTATGGGGTTGATATCGGTCCGGACGAGGGGGTGCCGACATCCCCTCGCCAACAGCTCCCTGTCCGGAGTCATCGTTAGGGACGAGGTCTTCAGGGATCTATAGTCGTTACGGGGGCTCCGGTCATAGTGTCCTTGTGCTTGACGGTGTGGAGACGCCTCGGAGTAGTCCGGCACGCGTTCTTGTGTGCTGGAATTTTTGACACGTGGAGCACGCCCATCATGCATTTATGAGGCGCCGCCTCTGTCTCTTCGATTCCATCAATGCCATCAATGCTAAAACGGCTGGTGAGTGACACTTGGCAGTTGACCTCTATTTGCTGTACACGTGTACTGCGTCGATTGAGTGGTAGCATTAATTTGTGGGAGTTCGTGTAATGAGCCGCCGTTGTCTTTTCACCTTCTGGTAAATGTCTTTTCATCTTCTGGTTGGGGTCTATAAATACCCTCAGTGAAATCTCATTTTCACTTTCCCACTCTCTTTCTAAAATTTTCACACAGCAGACCATTCTTTCTCTTCCTTCACACGCTTAGCAAAATCACAAACATCCAACCGATATGGTGATAACTCATGGTGTCGGAAAAGGCCCGATGGTTGCGCCTAAACCTCGACGCCTGGCAATTATGGAAAATGCCTTGCTATTCCGAGCAATGACTCTAGACCCGAGCCTGACCGTGGCCTCGAACGATAACAGCATAATGGTGAGGCTGCATAGGCCCGACCTTGATGAGTTCTGACAGCTCTGTGGGATCAGTGAAGACTTCAGGCTTCGGACATGCCAGAGCGTCGATGAGGTAAATGGGATCGTGGCCGATCCCAAAAACATGGTGACCCTCTCCCTTTCCACACTCATGTACGGGGGCACCGACCTCCCCATCCCGGAGCTGCTGGCGGAGTTGTGCGCTTGGACGCAGACCCTCCCATGCCAGTGGCCACTGCAGGCACACCGCATCTGTGCCGGGATGGAGGCCTTGAACGTCGTGTTAGAGCCGATCCTTCCGGAACCGTTGGGTCTGAAGGAGCTTCTAGCCTGTTATGAGTTCCTGCAGACCGAGCCAAGCTCTCAGTCCAAGAGCAGGCAACCCTACCTGCGATGCCGGTCCCATAACCAGCTAATCACGGGTAACTCCGATTCGAATCGGGGTTACACGCAAGACGTGATAGTGGTGGAAGGGCACTGGCTCCACCGTGATGATCTAGTTCTCCCACCCAGACCAGGAAGGGTCCTCAGCAATAAGGAGAACAAGTTCACGGTGGCCTCGAAGATAGGGGCCCTGGGCGAGCCCAATGTCGGGTCGTTGGAGGTGGCCCTTAATTGGTGGGGCCCCGATGGGACCGACGCGGGGGCGCGCGATGCTGAGCGCCTCCTGATATGTGGTTCTCCTACAAGTTGTAAGGGGAACGGGTTCATCTGGCCACACAGGACCTTCTGTCCTGTGGGATACTCCAGGGAGAGGTGGGAGAAAGAGAAGGGTCTGGAATCGACCCTCCCTCCCAAGGTCGTTGAGGATACCGAGGCCACGGTGGAGCCTGCGGCTAAAAAGGCGACGAAGCCAAAGCTGAAGACCAGCAGCAAGGCGAAGGCGGCGACGGTGGCCTCCTCCGCTCCTGCATTGGCCGGCGCCTCATTCGCACCTGCATCGGCCGGGGTTCATACTGAGACCCGGGCGGACGGTACCGTCCTCCACTACAGGGTGGGGCCGAACGGTACCCGTGCATATATAGACCAACATGGGAAACCTCTGCCAGAGGTTCTTCCCTTGAGGTCTAGGGAGCCTGAGGTGGTGAGCCCTCTTCGCTTGGAAGATAGCCCTGCTGAGGCCGAACCCACCGGCCCGGGCTTGGGCACTTCGCGGACCAGGGTAAGTTGCCCTTTTCTGCTTTAACGACTTCAGTTTCACACTTAGCTAAATTTTTGTGAATTTATCTAACTTCTCTTATTTGGTCTTTGCAGGTGGTCCTTTCTGATGAAGAGGAGGTGGCGGAGGAGAATGCTGCCGATGCGGGGGGTGACGGTGAGGAAGAGGAGGGGACAGAAGAGGAAGGGGCAGTCGATGGGGTTGCCGAGATGGAGGATGGGGAGAAAGAGATGGAGGTGGCTGAGAAGGAGCTGGCCGTCGTGCCTCAAGGTGGCGCCGACGCTGCGGATGAAGTGGCGGCTCAGGCTAGGCTCGATCGAGCTGCCCGCAAGGCCCAGCTCGGGAAGAGGAAGGTGGAGGGGACGAAGCCCCTCCGTGGTGAGAAGAGGGCCAAGGTCGGGGGGAGCGGCCTGCCCGAAATCGTGGTCGCGGAGGCGCCTAGGGTGACGTCGGGCCTTTCTCAAGGCTCGAGCTCCTGCTCTGCCTCCCCGATCCATAGGATGCCGGTACAAACACCCGAGGAGGTGAAGGCGGCGACGGGGGTAAGGAGCATAATGGAAGCTCACCCCTCTGCCGGGTTACTAGCTTTGGCTGCGCTCCAGCAGCAAAGCGTAGAGGCTGACCACCGAGGTCGCGATCTCGCCACCTCCATGGCGTCGGCCATGGCCATGATCCCTCAGGCAAGTAACCTCTCATAGTGTTCGTTCATATGTTTTCATGTTCTTTCCAAATATTTTGCTAAGTGTTTGCTCCTTTCCTCGCAGGCCTATCTGATGATGAATCAATACGTATATCACCAAGGCCAGGTGTTGAGGGATCGGACCGCGAAGGCCGAGGCCAATGCCAAGTCGATGGAGGAGGCCCAAAAAAGGGCAGAGGAGGCCGAGAGAAGGGCTGAGAAGGCCAAGGGCCTGAATGCCTCGGTTGAGGCTCGGAGGGTTGAAGCCGCGAAGGCTAGGGCCGATGCTGAGGAGCGAGCTCGAGCTGCGGAGGCGGCTCTGAAGGAGGCCGAAGCTGGAATAACTGACAAGCTAAAGGCTGCAGTCCAGGTCGCTCAAGCCGAGCTGAATGCCGCTTGGACCCGGAAGACACAGAAGGAGTTCAACTCCTTCTATGTCGAAGGGTGGTCTGAGGCGGCTGCCTTTATGAGGGCGGGACCGGACCATCCGGTATGGAACGTGGAGAACATCATCGTTCCGGTCCCCTCAGCCCCCATTCCTGAGGTGCTTCCCCTCACTCCTCGAGCTCTCTCCGACGAAGAGGGTGAGGAATATGACGACGGGGCTGCTTAGGATGGTTTTATTTTCTTTTCTTTGGTGTAATCTCTTTTTTGTACTTAGCTTGTAATAGCTTCTTATCGAATGAAATTAAAAAACAATTTTGGACTTGTCTTTTATTCTTCTGTTTTTTACTGGACTTGTCTTTTATTCTTCTGTTTTTTACTTCCGATGTGTGTTCACGTATGTGCTCCCAAATGAGTGGGCCTTTATGCTTCGGCGTGGGGGCACTCATTTAATATGACTCGCACTTCGAATCAATATAATCCGGGATGCCGCATAGGCTCGTGTGTTCTGAAACACTTGTAAAATTTAAATGAATATGAAAAATTCAAATAAATGTAAGCCTGGGTGCCGTATAGGCTCGTGTGTTCTGAAACACTTGTGAAATGAATTAAAAATGTAAACCGGGGTGCCGTATAGGCTCGTGTTCTGAAACACTTGTGAAATAAATTGAAAATATAAACCGGGGTGCCGTATAGGCTCGTGTTCTGAAACACTTGTGAAATAAATTGAAAATGTAAACTGGGGTGCCGTATAGGCTCGTGTTCTGAAACACTTGTGAAATAAATTGAAAATGTAAACCGGGGTGCCGTATAGGCTCGTGTTCTGAAACACTTGTGAAATAAACTGCAAATGTAAGACGGGGTGATTTCGAAAAATCATCAGTTTTATTCATAAAGCCCTTAGGCACATTTACATCATATTTTTCTTTACATCAAAACGCAAAAGTCGAGCCCTATTGATAGTACTTCCTCAGGTTATTGACGTTCCAAGGTCGATCCATCGGGACGTCGTCGGGGAGGCGACCTAACAGATAGGCCCCGTTGCCCGCCGTACCGAGGATTCGATAGGGGCCTTCCCAGTTGGGGCCTAGCTTGCCGTCGGACGGTACCCTCGTGTTGTTGTTTACTTTCCGTAGCACGAGGTCTTCGTCTTGGAAGCGTCTGGCGTTCACTCTTTTGTTATAGGAACGCCCCAGCTCGTTCTTGTATTCGGCGTTACGGATGGCTGCGACTTCCCTTCGTTCTTCAGCATATTCGAGTTCGAGGCCCATCATTTTTTCGTTCAGGCCGTTCTCCACCATGTCGGTTCTGAGAGAGGGGAGTCCGATTTCTAATGGGATGACAGCTTCCATCCCATAGGTAAGGCTATAGGGTGTCTGCTGGGTGCCCCGTCTTCTCGTCGTTCGGTAGGCCCAAAGGACGTGCTGCAGCTCATCAGCCCATCGTCCTTTGGACTCGTCTAGCCTCTTTTTTATTCCGTCGAGGACGGTCTTATTCGACACTTCAGCTTGGCCGTTGCTTTGAGGATACGAAGGGGTGGAATAGTAGCTCCTGATGCGGTATTTCGCATACATTGCTTTTAACTTGGCTCCGGTGAACTGGCCCCCGTTATCTGCTACTATCGAGTAGGGGATTCCGAATCTTGTGATTACATCCCTCCAGAGGAACCTGATCACCTCGGCCTCCGTTATCTTTGCCAATGCCACGGCTTCGACCCATTTCGAGAAGTAGTCGGTGACCATGAGGAGGAACTTTTTGCCTCCCGGGGCCCGAGGGAATGGTCCGACGATGTCCATGCCCCATTGGGCGAAGGGCCAAGGCGAAGTCACGCTGCTCATCTTTTGGGCCGGGGCTCTAGGTATGGGCGCGTATTTTTGGCACTTCTCACACCTGAGCACGAATGTTTTAGAATCCTTTTGCATGAGGGGCCACCAATACCCGTGAGTTAAGGCACGGTTGGCCAGCGACCTGCCCCCGGTGTGGCTCCCACACGTGCCTTCGTGTATCTCCTCCATGACTTTTATCACCATAGCAGGGTGGACACAGAGGAGATAGGGCCCGGAGAACGATCTCTTATAAAGTTTATCGTTGGGGGCTATCCAGAACCCTAATGCCTTTCTTTTTATTTTTTCAGCCTCCTTCTTATCGTCAGGAAGGTCGCCGGAGCGATGGTATTTGATTATGGGGTCCATCCAGCTTAGCTCCGGCGGAAGGTCGGTCACCATGTTAACGCTTGCCCTAGCGTCGATGCTAGGAGAGGGGACGTACTCTATGGTGATGACTCGCTCCTTTTTATCACTCATAGCCGAGGCCAGGGTCGCCAGTGCATCGGCGTGGGTGTTCTCGTTTCTGTTGATGTTGACGATCTCCCGATACTCGAAGCTCTGGAGTATTTCGGAGGCGATGGCCACGTACTTTGCCATCCTTTCGTCCTTCGTTTGGAATTCACCACTGATCTGGCTACTGACTAATTGGGAATCAGTGTGCACCAGTATCTTCTTGATGCCGAGGCTTCGGGCCATTTTCAAGCCAGCTATCACGGCTTCGTACTCCGCCTCGTTATTGGTGGCTTGGAAGCCAAGCTGGATTGACTTCTCGATTACATCACCCTGTGGGGATTGGAGTACCACCCCGAGGCCTGACCCCTTTTTATTGGCAGCTCCGTCGGCGTGCAAGGTCCATGTTCCTTGGGCACGTTCCTCGATGCCGGGGGACGTCATCGTTCCGGTGAATTCTGCCACAAAGTCGGCCAAGGCCTGCCCCTTGACAGAGGTTCGCGGCTCGTACCGGATGTCGTACGCGTTCAGGTGGCAAGCCCACTTCGTCATTCGCCGAGACAGGTCTCCCTTCTGGAGTATTTCCCGAACGGGCTGATCCGTATACACCACGATACTGTGTGCCGAGAAGTAATGGGCCAGTTTTCGCGATGCCATAACGAGTGCCAGAACGAGCTTTTCGAGGGGGATATACCTAGCCTCGGCGTCGAGGAGGGTTTTACTCACGTAATAGATGGGCCTTTGCTCCCTGCCGACCTTTTTGATGAGGACGGCGCTAACGGCTATCTCGGACACGGCGAGGTACAGGGCAAGGACGTCACCGGTGTCCGGCTTGGCCAGCAGAGGCGCGCTTCCGAGGTAGTTCGCCAGTTCCGCAAACGCATTCCGGCATTCGTCATTCCATTCGAACTTCTTCTGAGCCTTCAGAGCCGTAAAGAATGGCTTGCACCGATCTCCGAACCGGGCTATAAACCGGTTGAGGGCGGCGGCCATTCCGGCTAACTTCTGTACGTCCTTCCTCTTTTCAGGAGTTCTCAAGTTCTTCAAGGCAGAGATTTGGACCGGGTTCGCCTCTATGCCGCGATGGGTTACCATGAACCCTAGGAACTTTCCGGCACCAACTCCGAAGGCGCACTTAGAGGCGTTCAGCTTCAGATCATGCCTTCATATCGTTTCGAACACCTCTCTCAGGTCGGACAGGTGGTCGTCCTCCTGGGTGCTTTTCACTACCATATCGTCGATGTAGACCTCCATGCTCCGGCCTATGCTCTTAGCGAATATCTTGGTGACCATTCTCTGATATGTCGCCCCGGCGTTCTTGAGTCCAAATGGCATCACCTTGTAGCAGTAATTCCCCCTTGGGGTTATGAAGGCGGTTTTCTCTTGGTCAGCCTCCGACATGGGTATTTGATGGTATCCGGAGCAGGCATCCAGGAAGCTCATTCTGGCGGCTCCGGCGGTGGAGTCCACTATCTGATCGATTTTAGGCAAAGGGAAGGGATCCTTAGGACATGCCCGGTTAAGGCTCGTGTAATCGATGCAGACACGCAGCTTTCCGTTCTTTTTAGGGACCACCACGGGGTTAGCGAGCCATCTAGGGTAAAAGATTTCCCTGATGGCTCCAGCCAGCAGAAGCTTTTGTACTTCCTCGTTTATGGCATCGGCATGCTCCGGACTGACGCGGCGCCCCTTTTGCATCACAGGCTTCGCATCTGGGTTGACGTTCAGCTTATGGCAGGCGAGGTCGGGACTGATACCCGGCATTTCGTATGGGGACCATGCGAAGTTATCGAGGTATTCGAGCAATAGCTTAACGAGACCTGAAACCTCGGGCTCGCTCAGCCCCGCGCCCACCATAAAAAAGTGGTCCTCGTCGTACCCCGGGATCTGGACCTTCAGCAATTCTCCTTCTACCTTTTCTTCGGCTTCCGGACCCATCTTCTTGTTCAGTTCCCGCAGCAGCTTGGGATCCTCAGCTTCTATGTTCATAGCACTCTGGGCCGGAACCGGTTTGTTGCCGGAGTATACGGCCATGGCACAGCTTCTCGAGACGTTTTGGTTTCCCGATATGGTCTCAACTCCATTCGCAGTGGGGTACTTGACCTTTTGGTGCAGAGTGGAGGAGACGCCTTCTATCTCATGAAGCCACGCGCGCCCCAGAATGACGTTGTAAACGGAGGGGACGTCCACCACCGTGAACTCCACGCTCATAACCTTGGTTCCTGTCTTAACAGGCAAGGTTATGTTCCCTCTGGGCTGAACAGCCTCAGAGTTGAATCCGTACAGAGGGGGGGCGTTGGTATCTAGCTGCCCCTCCGTCAGCCCCATCTTTTCGAAGAGGTCTCCAAAGAGGATGTTCACCGACGCCCCGTGATCGACGAGGATGCGTCCTACTGAACAATGGCCCACTTGGGCCGTGATGACAAGGGCGTCATAGTGGGGCAGGTCTACCCCCACTAGGTCGAAGTCCGTGAAGCTTAGATCCGGCTTGGTACCTTGTTTGCACCTCTTTCGGGGTTTCAAGCTTTCGGCGAGGCAGACGTGTTTCTTCATCGTGGCCTCACGGGCCTCGGTTCTCTCTGCCCCATTTGGCTTCGGCTTCTTTGGTCCAGAATGGATAACCTGGAAAGTCATCACCGGTGGGGGGAGATCTGGTTGTCTTCCGTCGTCCCCTTCTCGGTCTCGATCGGGGTCCCTTCGCGTCTTGACGTATTTCTCTATCAAGCCGTCCCGGACCCATCCTTCTAGCCTTGCCTTTAGACCATGACACTCATTGGTATAGTGGCCGCGGCCTCTGTGATAGTCACAAAATTTATCATTAGGCCCCCGGGCCGGTTCGTTCCTGAGCGGGGGAGGCCAGGAAAAGAATGGCTCGTTCTCGATCTCGAAGAGCAGGTCGGTCAGTGGTAGGCGGAACGTGGTGGAGTAGGCATTTCCTGGGTTTGAAGGGCCAGCCCGACGGGTATCCTCTCTTCTACGCTTAGGGGCCGGTTGCGGGCTCTCCACCGTTCGAGGTCTCCCCAACCTTTCCGCTATGGGGCGATCTCGCCGGGTGCTCCTTGAGACGGCTCCTCCCCGTGGCTGTTCGATGCTGGCGACTGAACGCGTTGCTCCAGCAGATCTCATGTCTTTCTCGATATCGACATGCTGTTTTATCAGTGACCGGAGCTGGGAAACTGAGCCAGGAGGGTTTGCTATCATTTCGTTGTGGATCCTGCTCCCCACGATCATGTTCTGCCTGAAAGCAGCTATAGCAGTAGAATCGGGGCATTCGGCACACTCAGCGTGCTTCTGCCAGAACCGATTATCGTAGCTCTCGAGGGTCTCTTTGGGTTGGGCCCTCACTTGGTACAGCTGCTCCGGTTGGGCAACCCTTTTCTTCAAGTTGATGAACCGGTGTGCAAAATCATAGGCCAGATCATCCCAACAGTGGATGGAGTTGGCAGGCAGAGACTGGAACCATTTACTTGTGAGCCTCCCCAGGCTGGCGGGGAAGCATTTACACATAAGGCGATCGAGGTGGGACCAGTGGTTCATCTGGTATCGATAGTGCCGGAGGTGGGCTTCCGGGTCAGAATCTGCGTTGAACACTTGGAGAACGGGGGCAGTAAAATTTCCAGCGGGTGGAGGCAACGATTTTTAGCGCTGCCTCGTCCGCGACCTCATCTCGGCCAGCGCGACGACCCCGCCTCCTCCTCCGGGGAGGCCTTTCATTACGCGCATGACTCGAGGCGGGCCATGAATCGTGACTATCGCCTGGTCGACTGATTCGTGAGTGCACGCTTTGGTCGTTTATACGGCGCGAACTCCCCTCGCGGGAACGCCTTGACTCCTCTCCCCTAGCCGGCTCCTCGGGAACCTCTAGGGGGGGTCGTCTTGAGGGTCCCAACCGCGACATCACGCTCTTGGCGGGGATGCGAACGGGCTCTGGCGGCTCTACGCCACGAGAGACGGGTCCGGGCTCAGATTCCATCATAGAGGCTATCAACGCCTTTTGAGCCGCCAAGGCAACGAGTTCCTTCTCATGGATCTCTAACATCATGCGAGTCAGCTCGTCGCGCGACCGGGGCGTCCCCTGGACCGCATTGAGTGGAGTAGGCTGCCCCTCAGGAGCAGTTCCCGGAGTGCCAAAAGAGAGGGTCCTCGGCATTCCAAATACTGGGGCATGCCGTGGGGGCGGACTCTCGTACTGATCATTATCTGTCATTGTTCCTTGAAACCGGATTGTCGGAGCTAGCGTGCTATGATTTCCCACAGACGGCGCCAATTGGCGAGCCTGATTTTCTTTCCAAGCTCGACTTATGTAGTTATTCGCGTCGGCTCCGATCTTCCAAGGTAGTTGACGTAGATGGTATCTGCTTCGTCGTCGGGATGCTCTCTAAGCCTGCACAAGAAACGAACAGGGGCCCGGGGTTGGTACCAGGTTTTCCCTCTCCGACGATCAAGTCAGTATCGATATAGACTGAAGGTAGGCATATAGTTAAGGATGAGGGAATGGTCCAGTTACAAGTCGTCGCGTCAGGTGTCACGGTTGATATTCTGGTGGTCCGGGTTGTTTTAGCTTTATCTTTCCTCTCTGTCTTTTTGTGTCCCCTTCTAATTGGTATTAGTGGGGTTATTTATAGTCTGATACAGAGGCGTCTTAGCCCTTGGATCATTGCACTGTCTAATAAAGATCCAACGGCTCCAGGTCATTTATGACTCTGACAATGGCACTGTTCATCATCCGGGGCCCACAGGGCTGGCCTGTGATTGGGCCACGTCGATGAAACACGTAAAGGGTCCCCCAAGGGAGCAGCAACATTAATTGGGGAAGTGTACTTGACAAGCTTCTTCGGGCCGGGCTAGACACGGTCCGGCCCTCAGGATCCGGGGTGATACGTCATTCATGATTGACAGGCCCGGATCGCCTCCTATGGGGTTGATATCGGTCCGGACGAGGGGGTGCCGACATCCCCTCGCCATTAAGTATTGACGTTCTCCATGAAAAACTATGAACCACAGCATTTAGTTGATCAGGGATAGCAAAGAAAATCCTATTCAAGGACAAAACACAAGCTTAGTTAAAAAACTTTTTAGTTGGTTTATGTTCTCTTACAGAAGTGACAACATTATAATTGCGACTATATAGTTAAAGATATCACATTGAGTTTCCTAATACGTGTGATAGAAGTACATCATTTTAGAGGAATCAATTTAATTTTTTATGAATTGTTTGTATGAAGTGATCAATTGTCTGTAAGAGTTTAACAATTATTGAAAATATTATAACCTTTACGCCAGCGAAGGTTGAAAATATAAGAACTTGAATTCCAGCAGATTCCGATGCGAAATAATAAAGTATTCCAGCAAGCGGTGAAGCCAATAGCAAGAAAAGGAGCCGAAGAGGTCCTCCGATATCAAATGCCATCAGTGCAAAATAAGGGAAGGAGTTTGGGCTACAGAGTAACGTTCCGTCTATGTCTGCCACAACCGTATGCTTCTCTCTCCCGGTGGAAGCACAAGTCTCCACCAGGGGAAATGATTTCATGGCCATGTTAGAGAGGGAAAGAGATTGATTAGTGAAATTATTTTTAGAAGCCTTGATCAAATCCAAATCCAAGTATATATATAGAAGTCTAAGCTAACCACACTGCTAGTGCTATATAAACCTAGAAAATCCAGCTCCAATATATATATTCCATCTGTTTCAAATTGTCTTTACCTATTTCTATTTAAGTTGCATGTTGTTTTTTGTCATTTTTTACTAGGGCAACTATGTATTCATGCATTCCATTTTATCCTTTTTGCAATTTAAAGTCACTATAGAAAAAGCGTTACTTCACAAAATTCCACAAAAATAAATAATGGGCATATCCGTTTATATGACATTTTCATATGTTTGGCGAAACCCATAGATTAGTTCACACTTTTATTCAGGGAGGTATTCTAATATCATTGGTCTGTGTTAGCATTATTTCTTAATATATATACGTATCCACTGTCCATAGGGTAGTAAGTCGGTGTTCATAGGGGCTACGTACTCTAGATGTGTGACAATTGACAATTTTTAAAGAAAAATGGTGCCACGTCAAAAATAATAAATACTAGAGCAAACTTATAATAACGAATTCCAAATTGTAACCAAGCGTCCCCCAATCTTGCCTTTCAAAACTTGTTAGGACCAGATTTCTGGACCTTACACTGTTTGTTGTCTATTGGTTTGAACTAAATAACTCTAGTTGAATATTAAGAATTGAAACAATCTCTTGGTTTCAAGTAAGGTTGTAACCTCAGTTCCAACCTGCTGTTCTGCAGGATTCTGTTTAGTTCTTTTATTCTGCATTACTATTCTTTAAATGATGATTAGTTGTTTTAAAGTATGCATGATATATTCTCATATGTTCTTAAAAACTTAAGTTTATATCTATTGAGAATATCAAAGTGATAAGAAAGATATTTCCTAAAAGTTATAAACAGATTAGTTTTTAAAGATATTGTTTACTTTAAACTAGGCAATCTATATCTCTATTTTTGTGCAAATCTTTATCACTTGTTTCAATCTTTATTCTTTATCAAAATCAGTATGATAGTTTAAGATTGAATGAAATATGGAGTTACTGTTTAATATATATATTTAGAAAGATTTTATCTCTAAAAGTTACTATCTTATATATTCCTTATTTAAGGAATAGATTAACTCCTATTTCCAACCTAGTTATTAACATGTACTATCTTATGAAGATTGAGGTCAATCCTACGCTGAATCATCTTGTGCTATATGGAAAGATTGAAGCCAATCAAAAGAGTCAAAAGCAATCATCAAGACCTTGAAGAAAGAAGATTGTTTTTACTTGTATAAATAGTTGATAACTTAGCTTGTAAAACGTGTGTGTTCTAAATTATAAAGAACTCATTCTTGAGAGAATACACAGTGAGCTTTTAAAAGAAAACAATGGTGGGATGCCATTGATATTTTAAATGATAGTTATAAGGTAAGAGCAATATAGAGATAAGAAGAAAAACCTAGAGGGAGTCTGAGTGTTTTTCAATAATATAATATCATAATCTGGGTGAGTGCCCCGGAGACGTAGCCTAGTTGGGTGAACTCCGTTATTAAATGTGCATGTGATTTATTTCAAGTACATTTAACTTTACAAGTTCTGTCTATCAATATACTTAGATTCCAACTGTGGTTGCAACTTCACTTGGAACCTAACTGCAAAACTGCAACTAGAACAGCGGATAGGAATTTCAATTGGTATCAGAGCTTCACATCAGATATACTTGGTGTGGATTCTGTGTTCTGGAAATATGAAGTTAAGAAGCGAAGGAGAATCTTTCTATAAATCTCATACTTGAAGGTAAACTGAAATACTATGTGTTATGAAATATTATATTGGTGTTTATCAAAGTGCAATAAGTACATATGTGAGATGGTTATTCTGAAGAGATGATAAGCTTCAATTGAGGGGGAGTTTTGGTTATAATCGATTCTGCAATTCAAAATTTTACCAAAATAATGACAAAGGGTGAGATTGTGAGGTCCTACATCCGAGATTCTAGTGACGTATTGTTTGTCATCATATTGGAAAATATAGTTTTATATATTCATAATAAACTCTCAATATACAGACATCTATTGTGTAACGATTAAATTCAAGTTGTGCATTCAGTTGGAACCCCAGTTGCAACCGCAGTTGGAACTGACTATGCTGGACATATTCTGTAATATTCGATCAAATATATTCTAGAAGAATCAAAACGTGTTGAACTAGTTTAGATGATTTGAACCCATCTCTGAATGATAGAAAGAATATATTGAAGATCTTTCCTTATTGGAATAGAAGACTTAAAAGGAAGACTCCTTATCAAGTAAGGAAATATCAAAAGAAGGAAAGATCATTTGGAGATATCTTGAAGACAATTAAATTAAAGATCTGTATAATTTCGAATTAAACAAGATCTGATTTGTTAGAAGATAAAGACTAATTAATTAGAAGATATATATTTGAAGATCTCCAAGTCAGGCAAGGAAAGAAGATAAAGGAAATATTTTCCTTAATGATCAAGTTAGGATCTTTTGTAAAGGCTATATATAAAGCCTATTAGCCTTAGTATTTTGTGTGTTGAATACAATGTAGATATACTGATATTATAGATCAACAACACCCGTTGTACAGGAGAGAGAAACAAACTTAAAAAGATCATGGCGGGATGCCATTAGAAATTGATAGCTGTGAGTTAGAGATGGTAAGATAGGCATATACGTGAGGGAGTCATGTTATTGTAAGTCTCGAGTCTTATCATTGTTCCTTTCAATATCAATAAATACTGAGTGAGGGCTCCGGAGATGTAGACAAGGTGATGATGTCGAACTCCGTTTAAAAATGTCTCGTGTTCAATGTTTTTTATTAACTTCATTATATTCGTCAGTTGCAACTGTGATTACAACTGTAGTTCCAACTGAAAACGCGTAACTGCACTCGGAACTTCGGAAATATGTTTTTTCAGAACTTTTTATTTTTGTTTCAAAAATTCAAAACAATATATATAGTTCATATATGTAGATGAAAATGTTTAGTAAATTGGTTGATCTAGTTTATTTGTGTGATTGATATGATAAATTGTGAAAAATAGGGAGCATCTTTTTAGTTCTGACCAGCTAGTTCTTGAATTTTTTTGGTAACAGTTTAGATGTTAGTTACTTAAATACTCAATTGAGAAGTAAGTTTGTCATGATTTGGTGGTTAAAGTTAGATGCAAGTATTAATTAGCTATAAAGTTCTACGATTCTTTAGAGTGTGCAATCTTTTGAAGAAAATATATAGAGCAATGTATGACAATATAAACATGAATATAGAGAAAATTATTTCTGATATAGATGATCAATCAAATATGTTTGTCAGTAGGGTGGGGACGTTCGGTCCGGATCGGTTTTGGGTAGACCGGAACCAAAACCGAAATTTTAGTCAGTTCGGTTTTCGTGTTTTGAGAATAGAAACCGAACCGGACCGAAACCGGTCGGTCCGGTTAACGGTTCCGGTTCGGTTCAAAGTTTCAGTTAGGTTCAGACTTGTGTTTCGGTTCAAAGGTTTGATTCGGTTCAATTGTTTCGGTTTATGTTTGTTACTTTTATTTTCTTGTCCATTTAAAAAAGATAAATACTTTATATATATAACATTTTTAAAAATCACATTTACATAAATAGTAAAATTGGAGTTTGCATAGTGTATACAATATAGTAATAGTATACACTATAACTAAAGAAATTATCTAGTATACATACTCATATAAGATCGGTTTTAAATTCGGTTCGGTTCTACATTTCAGATTCGGTTTTAAATCTGGTTCGGTTTTCGGTTTGTTTTCAGAGAACCAAAACCGACCCGAATTATGGTACTGGTTTCGGTTCCTGTTCGGTTCACTACATTATAAAATTAAAACCGATCAGTTCGGTTTCCGGTTCGGTCAGGTTTTCCGGTATTTTGCACACCCCTACTTGCTAAAGAGTATACAGAATTCCCTATTGGCTTTTCACTATAGAAAGTGAATAAGAAAATTAAGTGCAAATTTAAAGTTATACCTCCTGGTGATTTTTATAAAATCGATACAAATGGGATTTATATCTATAATCATCTATTTTGAGGTTGTGGCCAAATAGATGATTATAATAACAATTCCAAATTGTAACCAAGCGTCGCCCAATCTTGCCTTTGAGAATTTTTTTATATTTGTTTCAAAAATTCCCCACATATTTATTCGACCATGTTTAGCTTAATTATAATAACGAATTCCAAATTGTAACCAGGCGTCGCCCAATCTTGCCTTTGAGAATTTGTTTATATTTGTTTTAAAAATTCAAAACAATATATATAGTTCATATATGTAGATGAAAATGTTTAGTAAAATGGTTGAGCTAGTTTATTTGTGTGATTGATATAATAAATTGTGAAAAATAAGGAGCATCTTTTTGAAGTTAAGGCTGTTAAGCTACTCGAATAAGTTAGGCAATGGTTTGGAATACTCTATAACATACACGAATAATTAACCTTTGCAGTAGGGTTGGGTAAAAAATCCGCATATTCAGCCGTAATACGGATTGGGACGGGTTGAGTGTTCAAAAAAAATGAATCCGTCTCGTGCCAATCCGTTATATATTTTGCGGGTTGAGTTAGGATTGAGTTTTCCTAAACATGGATTAATCTGTCTCAACCCGTTTCAACCCATAATATATATATAATTATAAATATGTATATTTATATATACATTGCGTGTATTTCAAGATAACAACCTTCCATTCTTGTTATATTTTAGTTTTATTATTTGTTCACGAATGTTCTAAACATATTTTGATTTGTTTTAATTTATATTTCTCTTTAAAAAGTTCAATTTATTTTAAATTTTAGGTTAATTATGCAAATTATGAAAAATAAATGAGCAAAATAAAAATTTAAAAATCAATTTCAACCCAACTCGCCCCAACCCGCAATTTATTTTGCGGGTTGGGTTGGGTTGGGTTGGGTTGGAGTTTTAATTGTAACGGATTTGGTTGATTTTGGTTGACATTTAAATTTTATCAAATCGCATCAATCCGTCCCGTTATTTATTTTACTGATTGAATTAATATTGAATTCAATCCGCCACAATCCAGAACGTGATCACCCCTACTTTGCAGCATATAGTACAACGCACTCACAATTCTACTAGACGGTCCAAACCGTCCACCATTAGAATAAGCAGTTAAATTGCTTCTAACTTATCTCTAAATATGTCTGATCACTGATGCTCTCAATTCTCAACTTTTTTCTACATTTTCCGATAATTATACAATGAGGCAATTAGTCCTCATCAAATAACTAATCATAAATAAATTCAATAAAATTCAATTGCTATTATCAAATAAATTGAATACAATTTTATTCCTGATCTTTATGTCCTTTGTAGGAACTTCATGTTTATTAAGCTTTCATCAGTGAAATGCTATATATATCCAGGGTTGGTTTCATAATCTTCTTGGAGATTCAAGATCATCCTATAGATGAGCCTTTCTTTTCTTTCCTCGTTCATGAAGAGGAAAATACATGGACGGCATTGAGATTTTTGTTCCTCGATGTAAAAAGAAATTGAGCCCTTTTTTCGATTGTCGTTGAGGTATGAAATTTTATAATAAAATATTTTAATAGTAGAATAATCCAAATTTAACTTTCAAACAAAAAAAAAATCTTGCCCTTTCACTTACTTATTGTATTTTTTTTACTAAAATATACACGTATGATTTTTTTATATACATATAAAAAAAATTGTATGTCGGCGTCGTGGCCTCATGGGGTTATGAGCGATTCAGCGGAATCATGAGATTAAGTATGGTCGCACGTTCTACACCTTCTCATTTGTAGTTAAAGAGCGGAATATTTTTATTACGCTAAATGTCCATTGAGGTTTCATTAGTGAAATGTTATATTCAGTTTGTTTCATCATATATATTCTATAATGTCAAGTAGCTAAGAGCAACCGTATGAGTATCATTAACTATTTCCTCAAATCTAACACGTTTTATATATTTTAAGAAACCGTTATATTTACATAAAATTTCAGCTTTTCTATTAATTTTCTTATAATAACTCTACATTGTTTTTTTTTATTTGTTTATTATACTTTAATAATCATAACAATATTACAACCACAAAAATATGGACCACATGATAGTTTATTACTATTATATTCATCTAGAAAATCATATACATTTCTCATCTATAAGTTGAATTTTTTGTTTCCTGAAATTTAAAAAATTTATAGGGTTTCTGATGCATGTTTATTTTTATACCATAATCCTCAAATTTTTAAAAAAACTATATTTTGAGTTAACAGATGCGGATGTTCTAAGTGCACCCGTAGTGATGCAATTTTGATACAAGTGGACCATGTACTTATTTTTAGGCCATCTATACATTCTTCATCTTTTGCACGCGCGCACACAACACCCCCCCACCCCCCACCCAATTGACATACAGTAATATTTCTACGATTTTTTATGATTTATTTTTCTTCAAATTTTCAAATGCAGGAGCAGAGGACTTTGGTCTTTCTATAATCCATACTATCAAAGACAGTTAAAATTATCGTTACAATATTATTTGAAAACATTTAATCAAAACCGTTGGTATTTCAATAATTCAATACAAAAGTGAATGGTACCTAAGTACTAAGAAATTAAAACCATACCCCGAAAAGGCTAAGAAATGAAACTTCAAGACTCATAAACATTTTTTATTTTAAATTTGTAGCTTTGCCTACCATTTTATATTAGATATGCCTAACAATTTATTCCTATTAAATTTAATTTATTCTATTTCCGATAACTTCCTACACACTCTATTCCTGGTCTAGGCAGGTGCTTGTAGCTATCCTTATAAAAAATTGACTCAACTAGTTAAATTTGAACAAGCAAGAACTAGATAATTTGGAATGTTATAATTGAGTAACTGATTAATCTTTTAAACCTGTAAGTTAAATATTTTTACTATCTCGTAAAACTTTACTCATTATTATTCTACTTAGGAGCGGAGCCATGATTTCGATTGACCGGGACACAAAATCTCCGTTTAAAAATGTACATATATATCTTATTTTTCTGTATATGATAAGCATATTGTAAATGAAATTTTCTACTATTCAATAACCTCCACTGATTGATTATATTGTGCACATATGATTTTTTTTATCAATTGCATTTTGATAAATTCAGACATATACTTTACTTATATTTAGTACAATTAATTAAATATAAGTCTCGCATTTTTTTAGCTCAGTATAGATATGTATATAGTAGATATAGAGAGAATATAGAGAGAGACAACAAGACGGTTCTTTATTCATTAATAAGTGATAGATAGATACATCAAGAGACTCTTGACCCTCTTTATATAATAGAGGGTAGGGTTACATATGCTAAAAGCCCAAGATAGTCCCAATACAGTAAGGCCCAAGATGGTCAATAATATCGTACTACACTCCCCCTTTGTACGTTTTGATTTTTTCATCTTCATGTTGTCGATCTGAGTCGAGTTCATTCGCAGTGCTAAACACATAAAAACCTTAGGGCCGAAAACCCCAGTGTGAGACAAAACCGGTACCTATGAGAAACTGTGTAGCCGAATGATATAGGCCGAAATACCATGTAAGTAACTAACCACAAAACAGTGTGACTTATCAAAACCTTGCCAGAGCAAACCCAATGGAAAACTCTCTGATCGAAGGAAAAATAGTGCAACATTGGTAGTAGTAGAGGATCAACCACAAAACAGGTACCTCGTCAAAACCTTGCTAGAGTAAACCCAGTAGGAAAAAACCTCTAGTCGAATGACAAAAGAGTACACAGTGGTAAGAAGTATACAACATGATACTCCCCCTAATTTCGGCAATATTAAGTGAGATATGATGGGAACGTGACTGGCCAAGAAAAACCCAGTGGGAAAAAAATGTTGGTCTAAGGACAAAAAGAGTACACGAGCATGCGACTAGATGCTCCCCCTCACTTGCACACGACATAATGCGAGGATTTCGACTAAGTAGTAATTAGTGCAATAAGCATTCTCATGTATGCTCCCCCTCATTTGCACACGACTGGGTGTAAGGATTTCATATTCCAAGAAACAGTACGAACATTCGAATGGATGCTTCATTTACTTGCACATGACTGGATGCAAGAAAATATAACGTGGAATAGAACGAGCATTCAACGGGATGCTCTTAAACTTCATATGTGAAGATTTATTTCGACGATAAATGCTAAATAGCATAATATAGTCATGTCTCTCTTGATCGATATCAAAAAGTTGTCCTCAAATAAGACAAGTGTTTTATCTGGATCATGAGACAGAGCATATGTAATTCAAATATGGCTAATACTAGCTCAAAGCCATATACACTCTCTAGTCGTCTCATAGAGCACGAGTAGATCAGACTGATTCGTTTGGAGTCATTCCAAGACCTCCAAGATATCGCCTTATTTCTAATGGTAAAGACATACCATGTTAGAAATACCCCTTATACGGGTCTGATAAGTAACCGGCATCGGTATAACCGAAAAAAGATTGTGTTAATTCGAGTTCCGAAGAGGGTAGGTACACTTAATGACGCAAAATGCGATAAGACATGCCATCATCCCCAGTTAGCTTAAGGTAATGGGAAAATGTCTTTTATGCCATTTCGATGGCAGCGTGTTCGCACGATGCTGTGTCGAGCTATACCCTTCACACCAGACAAGATGTTCGTCCTAGTATATTAACCAAGTACAATGATGCGCTTATTGTACTTAAATATGAACATCATGGTTCAATATCTCTCCATCGTCTCATCAGGGACGGACTGGGTCTATATCAATGTCCAGTGATCGAACGATCATGGGAGAATCTGACGACTTAGTGTCATGATGACTAAAAAGTCATAACACATTCTGGGTGTAGCCTGAATCATGGAATTACATTCAATCTTTACGGGACTCGATCATCAGGCCGAGTCACTACCATGTCTTCCCAATATCCGCGAGCGTATATCTTATTCTCCGCGAGCAAAGTGCCGATAATGTGTTGTGAGTCTCATTAGCTCAGTATAGATATGTATATAGTATGTGACGACCCAGATTTCCAGGAAGGAAATTCTGTGGTGCGGTGTTGTGCGTCAGTCCCACATCGCCCAGATACGAGAGTACTCGTGTGGTGTATGAGCTTAAAAGATCCATTTCCTATCAACAAGGCCTTTTAAAGCCGTGCAGCACAATAGCGAGGACGGAACTCCACGGTTAAGCGTGCTTAACCTGGAGTAGTACCAGGATGGGTGACCCCACTGGGAAGTTGTGCCAAAGCGGACAATATTGTTGATACGGGCATGGCGGTTCGGTCCGTAGGGCCGGGTCGTTACATAGTAGATATAGAGAGAATATAGATAGAGACAACAAGACGGTTCTTTATTCATTAATAAGTGATAGAGATATACATCAAGAGACTTCTGACCCTTTTTATATAATAGATGGTAGGGTTACATATGCTATGAAAGTCCTAGATAGGCTCAATAGAGTAAGACCCAAGATAGCCAATAATATATTATAACAGTTACAATATTATTTGAAAACGTTTAATCAAAACCGTCTGTATTTCAATAATTCAATACAAAAATGAATGGTACCTAAGTACTAAAAAATTAAAACCATACCTGGAAAAGGCTAAGAAATAAAACTTCTAGACTCATAAACATTTTTTATTTTAAATTTGTAGCTTTGCCTACTATTTTGTATTAGATATGCCTAACAATTTATTCACATTAAATTAAATTTATTCAATTTCCGAGAATTCGCTAACATTTCTACTCTTTATTTGATGTTTTTAGACCAGAAGCGTGTCTGAAGAGTAAAAATGGTTCTAATAACTGAACAAGATTATCAGCCCATATGTCGACCGCAAAGACCAGGGTATGGGACCATAGGACATCATTGTATTGTCAACTCCAACCATTTTGGAGTTAATGTCGGGATACTTGACTACTGTGATGATAATGTAACTCTTTTTTCATTTTTATTATTGTTTTGTGGACTACATAAACGTTCTACATATTTAAAATCTCTGTTTTGTGCCGTATACCGGTCCTTTACGGACCAGATAAAGTTTGGCAATTAGTCCCTGGCAAAGTATTGGCATAGGTTTGTCGTGCTGTTAATGAGTGTGTCGATTTGGCCTAAGCTTAGTCGTTAGAGATTGGTAGCTAATAAGACTCCCAAATCGACCTATTTTTCGAAAACTACCGAGCATACTTTTCAAGGTTTAAAGACCAGTATGATTTCTAATGAAAACTTGAAAGTAAGGGAATCGAGTTAAATCATTAAGGTGTTGTCGCATGTGTTGGGTACGTTATAAATAATACACAATAATTTCTACGGAAAAGAAATGAACAAATAAACAGAAAATGGTTTCCTCAAATATATCATTATCAAATACAAGATTTAAACATAAAATAATGTAAATGATACCGAAATGAACTAAAGTCCGAGACGAAGTAACTGCAAGCAGTTTCCCTTAAACGATATTTGCCCCGCCACCTCTGCTTCTGGCTAAATGGGGCACTTCGTTCCCAAGGTACAACGTCTATCGCATGTGACTCGACGGAAACGGCACCGAGCCACGGTCGGGCCGTTGGTGGTGCGGTACTCTCTCTCTATATGTATGCATATGTGTATGTGTGTGAATGTGTATGTGATGTCATGTTTTTTTCTTTGTCATGGAAAAAGTTTTTTTTTTTTTTAAATGTAACTCATGAAAGCCATTAATATGGGGATATAAATATTTTAAAACTCCTACAACTTAATTGCATTCAAAACAAAACAAAACCAAAGGTTTTTTCCAACAATCCCCCACATGAATGCAATCATTAAACATGCACAGTGCAACTAAATGCAATCGAGAGAACCACGAGAATTCACTGCATAAGGACAGGTAGTGCGCGCCTTGAACCTGCCATAGTGATGTAAAATCTGATATGCTACTATTGGGTAGCCTTAAAGCCTTGAACCCTTTAGCGTTTGTGCATACCAGGGTAATACTCACACAGTGTCCTCTCTACACCACTTACTAAACCCTTTGGTTGTTGTCCATATTTGGCCCTGGACTGCCTTGGCAAATTCAACCGAGTGCTCTAGTGATTTAGCCCTAGCTCATCACATAGTATCGGCCATACACACTCGTTATAGGTGATTTTCAAGTCAAAGGTGTCCTGACTCACCCCACTCGACCTTCGAGATACTTGATTCATTAAGAGTCTTATGCTCACCCTTAAAATGGTACAGGTCTATCACTCTTTCATCATAGAAATGGGCTGAGAACTTATGTTCTCGAGTGCTTTGTTCGATAACCCGTACAGTTCAGTTTTCCCATTGAACCTGAGACTGAAAATTCCAGTACATGTTGGGTAGCTTATGTGAAGGTTTCCAATTTATTGGGCTTCAACCCCCATTTCCCTCGATGATGCTCCGACTCCTCCACGAGTCAAGCATTTTGTATATGGATCCGCATTATTATCCTTAGACCTTGCAAAGTCTATGGATACCACAATTTTGCTAGCAATTCCTCTTACGGATTTGTGTCTCCGACGAATATGTCATGACTTTGTCGGGACTTTCCATTATACAAATTATTCTGATCCCGTTTAATAACTGACTGACTGCAGCAGTACACGTTTATTGCGGGAACAGATTTTGGCCACTTGGAATACCTCCCAAGACTTCTCAGCCAATCTACCTCTTCTGTAGCTTGATTTAACATTATGAATTCTAACTCTACAGTTTCTCCAACTATGCAGGTCTATTTTACAGACCTCCATAAGACTGCAACCTCTTTAAGTACAAACATATCCACTAATGGACCTTGTACTGTTAAAGTTCGAGATACACTTGGTATCTAAATACCCTCCAAGCACTTTGGACATCTCGTATAACGCAGTTCATGATTGGCAGTATACCTCATGTATCTGAGAAGCCTCATTGGCAAACCTACTGAGTCTGCTCACTGAGTTGGCTATAACTGGTCTAGTGCAGTTCTTGACGCACAAGAGACTACCTATGATAAGTTAGGTGTTTGTTTTAGTCCATATAACAACTTAAAAAGTTTTCCCACCTTGGCTTACTTTACACGGAACCACGACCCAATGGGTTGTTCCTAATTCTCTAGATCTCCATTTATAAAACACATGTTCTCATTAATTAATGATGCGTCCTTTTTATAGAGATTAGAGTATAGACATTAAAATTATCAAACCCGTCAGTTTTACTTAAAGTAATTGACTTTATTTCTCACGTGCCTATCAACCTCATTGTTGATGGCATCTTCCCATATACACATTATATGGAAAAACATTGATTATTTCAATGTCGTCGATTCACCTTCACTCATGAAGGTCAAGGGACAAAGGAAGTTTCATTGCTTACCCTTTTACCATGCCGATGCACTTCATCTTCCTTTAAAGATTCACTTTCCACATTTTTCCAGCACCGTTTGAGTGTTCACTTGTCTTGGATAGCGTAATGCTTTGAACCCTCAACGTATCTGTCACACTCGTCAGGCGTTAGAGTTTTGCGGAAAACTTCTCTTTTTGAAAATATGCTTCTCGGGCATAGAACAATGTTTTATATGCACTTTAAAGTCATATGTCTTATGCACTAGAAACCGATCAGCACTATATTTTGTGCTTATCCGATGAACACACAATCTACAGTTTTCGATCCTATCCAAATCCTTCAAGGAACAAGATTGAGACCTTTCTTAGGTAGCACCAAACTTTCACGAACTTATAGTCAGACACCATGCCTTCTATAATTCTGACTGTTTGGTCCAACTTCCTAAGCGATAGTTTGTTCAACACATAGCTTGCGGAAAACTCACTTCCCGTACAAATTCAGAGTTTAATCCTGAACTTATCAACATGATAATCATCGTTTAAGAACTACATTTTTCTCGAGAGCATAATAAGTCGTTTTTTAACGATTGGTGTCATTCCATCAACACAATTATGTGAACGGTGTCTCATATTCACCGTTTCAATCACACTGATCATGTATTCATATTCATGTGAATATACCATTTCGGAACTAGTTAGACAATATCTAACACTTCCAAAAATAGTGTATCATTTAATGATTAACACTTAATCATTGGATTAAAGTTGGTAGATTAACACAACAGAACATCCATGATTAAACATGTTTTCTGACAAGCCTTAATCCTCAACAATAGAATTCACGTATTCATTCTTACTTGAATGAATATCTCTACTGATTTGTCTTTACTTCTCATCAAGTAGACATATCAGTGTTTAGTCAACCATCAATAAATTGAGTAAATACCTTTTAAACCCTTCTTGGTTTTGCACGCATCTCAAATGCATCAAACCATTAGGTTATGTACTCCGTTCGAAACTTCGAACTGAAGACTTAGCAATACATTGCTTCAAACACAAACTCATATTTGTGTTTCAATTTAAATAATAGATTTAGAAAAATAAAACATTTAAACTTTTATAGTTTCATCACCTACTATATCATGTCAAATCAGTGACTTGGTTGAATAACTCAACATGTCATTATTGACCACAAGAGTATCGACTAAAATGCTCATTTTGAACAAATAGTCACTCATGTATTGCCACAAACAAGCAAACTTATCACAATTTGATCCTAGTATTTTGGCCACCGAAAGGCTACTGCCCTTTATGTAACAAAAACCACTAGTCATGATTTAAATTTGTATGCTTGCACTTGTTAGTGGACTTCCAAACGTTTCCACACATTAATGCCCCCACAGTTCGTGCATTCCCTTTGTCCTCACTCAGAACATGCACACTGTTATAGAGAAACTTAATCGGTTTCAAGATTGTAAATGAACAATATCATTTATTTTAGACATTTTAAATCCATACCAATAAACCGTTAGATATTCTCCCACTCGCCCGCAGACGTTATGGGGTACGTTTAGATTCTCGATCTACAGGATTAACGGGTTACCCCACATTTGTGGGACCCTTAGGGTTCTCCCCCAATAATAGTAATATAATATTACTAAATTACTATTCTCAATAATAGCAAACTCAACATATTCACAATATGTTTTACTAACAAATTAATAATATGTTATTTCAATAAATTATTAAATGTTTTTCCAACAAATAAATAAGATGTTAATTTCAACAAAATATTAAATGTTCTTTCAGCTAATTAATAAGATAATATTTCAACAAATAATAAATTAGCCGATATTTGTTTATTATTAAAATAAAACTCAACGGCCATTTATAATTTGTTTAATCATCAAATTATTTGCTCTTGGATGAACAAAGTTGGTTATTAAATAACCTTTCATCCAAATAAGTAACTGACTCGTCATTGCAATTCGTAGTTAGCTAATAAATCTCTCCATAAATGTCAACAATAACTGTCGTTACAATAATTTATAACTCTCCAAATTAAATTGCGATTAATCACAATTAATAAGAAGTTATAAATACTCGTCATTAATCTCATTAATGATTACCGTTACAAATTTTGTAACCCTCCAAATTAAATTGCAATAATTCACAATTAATAAGGATACCAACCATTATATCACCACATTAGTGTTTTTTAATAATGGTGATTTCGAATTTGTAACCTCCGTCATTAATATGCACTCATGCAAAATTAATAGGAGTTACACCGGCACCCACAATGTTCTGGTCAGTTCCAGCACCCACTGTGTTCCGGACATTTCCCGCAGAAAACTGTTTGTTATCTCAAATAACAAACACGCACAATCTAATTTCGAAAAATAAAACTAAAACTCCTCCTTCGCAAACACCAAATTTTTATAACCACGCATGGTTTCAAGAAACTGATTTTGCAAGAGTATTCTAGTTCATTCCCGAAAAAGATTATCAAATTCTGAAAGATTTATTCAACCGTAAACACCAGATAAATCTGATTTTACAAAAAATAATCTCAGAATTTGAACCAGTTGTGTCGTAAGCCCCAAATTCTGAAAATCAGAAAATGGTTTTACAAGAACTATTTTGAAACCAGTTCTTTCGTAAGCCCCAAATTAATGGTTTTACACGAAATAATTCGAAAACATTCATCCTCCAATTTAATTGTAGAGATCCATATGTCTACATAAAAACTCATTGGAAATTGTTAGTCATTTTATTAACATTAAAACAATAAACATGTATAAATCCACTAACAATATAATTAATTTAGTCTCTAACCAAATTATTTCTCATAAATAAAAATTCTAGAACTCTAGAAAATATAATTAGCACAAACTACTAATTGATTAACATGACCATTTACGAGATAATAAAATAACAGTCACACATCGAATAACAATATCCCCAATAATATTGTTTACTCCAACAAATGTCTTACATGCACGATGCACCATAAAAACAAACTATTACACCAATAATGTTATTATAGTAACTGAAACCCAATTACTAAATTTTTTTAAACACCATTAATTAAGACTATCAAAAATTAAACTCTTAAATTTTCCCTGACCAAGTTGTAAAAAATTCATATACGTAAAAGTATATTAATGTAGACACATGTGCGTAACTAAAAGTGCAGGCAAAAGTCAATAGTATTAAACTTCAATTAAGGCAGTAGCGAAACAGCCGTAACCGCAACCCATGTACAAATATTAACACCAAATATTTCCAGTAGTATTAACAAAGTAATGGTATTAGGAATTTCAAAAACTAAATTATTATAATTCATAAAGCCTTAGTAAAGTTGATCCTCTATCAACCAACCTTACTCTTGTGGTTCACAATAAATTAAAACATAAACATACCCGTTACACCATAGGCATAAATAACAGCCATGTCATTTACAAGTTACAAAGACAAAAATTTACGCATGAAAATTAGTACGCTCCACGTCAACACATTAACGTCCTTGCAGCATGAAAATTAGTACGCTCCACGTCAACACATTAACGTCCTTGCAATATGGAAACTCATGTCAAATACTAACCATGTGTAACTTACAAAAATTCAATAATAACATTGTGAGAAAAGTAGCTATCATGTGAGTCTAAAAAACATAGTTAAAACTAAATTTAACCAACCAGTCAAAGCAAGAACAAAACAAGTTGTACCAAGGTGCTTCTACCAAATAAACCTCTAAATATCAAAACATTTTTTCCAATAAAAGAGCTTAAACAACTAATAATAGGTCACTCATATACATGCATGCATGCCTCTGGATAATTTTTGGTTCTATAACCAAACTCATATGTATTTAATTACCACAGAACATGGAAACAAACAACATATAAAATATATATGAACACTATGCGTTCATATGAATCATACATGTACAAAATAATTCAAAGCATACACAATTTTAACACCAAACATGTTATTTACACATCCGAGACCGTTAAAAACCGGAAAATTGGAATTTCATCAAAATCCCAAACAAGTTAAAACAAACACAAAACGCTTTTGACAATTCAACCGAAAACATCAATTTCTTAAAACCAATGTTTGTTAGAAAAAGATTTTCCAAAGAACCGTCTTAGCCACGGAAATAATTTCTGTAAATTCATACACCGAAATTATTGTATTAACGTACAAAACATAAAAATATCGTTTAAGATTGTTGGGTAAGTTATAAATAATACACAATAATTTCTACGGAAAAGAAATGGACAAATAAACAGAAAATGGTTTTCTCAAATATATCATTATCAAATACAAGATTTAAACATAAAATAATGTAAATGATACCGAAATGGACTAAAGTCCGAGACGAGGTAACTGCAAGCAGTTTTCATTAAACGATATTTGTCCCGCCACCTCTGCTTCTGGCTAAATGGGGCACTTCGTTCCCAAGGTACAACGTCTATCGTATGTGACTCGACGGAAACGGCACCGAGCCACGGTCGGGCCGTTGGTGGTGCGGTACTCTCTCTCTATATGTATGCATATGTGTATGTGTATGAATGTGTATGTGATGTCATGTTTTTTTCTTTGTCATGGAAAAAGTTTTTTTTTTTTAAATGTAACTCATGAAAGCCATTAATATGGGGATATAAATATTTTGAAACTCTGTTTTTTCCAACAACATGTTTGTAGTATTTCAAAAATTGTAATTAATTGCAGGGGAGAATTCCCTCCGGAGCAAGACATGTAGATGAAGAAGAATAGAACACCGAAGAAACCGAAAATAATCTTAATTTAGGTGTTCCGTCAATTATTTACCTAGAGTGAGTCCAAAGATTCAATTTTCATCTCAGTTTTCCTATCTTTTAATTAAAACCTTGTATGTATAGTCAATGTTGATGGGAAGACGCATTATTTCAATGTCTTGATTGCAGTGATATTAGTGAAGGAAGGTCGCTATACTTGCCCGATCATGAGTGTAGAGTTATTGGGAATGGTGTGGAGTACCGGAAAGGCTTCTACGGTTGCTTCCGACCAATTCAGATGGGTCTGTCCCTGATTTTCGGTATAAACCCTCCTATGATTAGATAAACTTCTATTCTCTTTGCTAGTCTTTGTTGTTAAAGTTTCTTTTTGCTTGATCTGCTGTTTTTTTGTCCTCACCCTCGTTTATGTGATCGTTGTGGTGCAGATTCCTTAACGGAAACATTATATGAACCTATTTTGGTGTCTGACTTTGTGTTTGCATATCTTGGTAATTGAGATATTTCAACTCCTTTACCTATAATTGATCTAATTAAGGTACAATTGCTTGCCTCACTTCCCGATAACAACATTATATCAAGAGGTTCTACACGACGTATTTCTGTTGTGCTATTTTCAGATAAAAAGAACTCTAAAAGGTGTCGAGATAAGAAATACTGTCATGGAAAATGAGAGGAACCATGTTATTTTAGATCTTTCTACTCTACCATTGGACCAACTAACGTGAGTAGTTTCTTTGATGCAAACCAATTATGCGTTTGTGTCTCACATTCACTACTTCTGTTTTTTTATGTATGGGACTGTTTTTATATAAATAGATTTTTCTAAAGAGCTTTACCAAGTTTTTCCCGTTATTCAATGCTTAATTTGTGAAATGGAAGTTTGTACATGATTGTCCTAACCAATAGATGACGCTGGTATGGCTTTTAACTATGTTGTGATTGTTGTCCTAGGGCACGGAATCTCTTTGAATACCACCATTGTTTTTCTTTCTTTTACAACTTTATTAGTAATTTACTTTTATTCTGTAACTTCTTATTCACTTTGTTTTATGTATCCTTAGATTGATGTTTCTCTTTGCAATTAGGTTCTTGCATACGGAAACTGGTGAAATGACAACAGTTGTTCAATTCTACTGCGAGAAATATGAAATCAATCTTAAGTACCCATACTTACCTGCGCTTCAAGTTGGCAATAAGTCAAATCCTCTCTACTTCCCAATGAAGGTTTTCACACTTTATCCTAAAATCTTAATTGGTCCATTTTAACGTTTTATGGTCATTCTGGTCTTTCTAATTTAATGCATCTTCTTCTACAGCTTTCGGGTATTGTGGCTGGTCAAAGGTACACCAAAAAGTTGAACAAAAAGCAAGAAGATGCATTCTTAAAGAAAAGTTGTGACCACCCAAATAGTACAAAGGAAAGTATTCTCAAGGTAAGATTTCTCACTAGTCACTACAAATTATCTTTTTTTTTTTTCCAGTTCTCTTACATTAGCTTCTAAAAAGAAGGGGATGTAAAATTGATCAAGTTCATGGAACAGATTGTATCATGGGTTGATCGGATATGATGGAGATTGGATTTTACTTGCAGATCCTTAAAGGATATATTGCTAAGGTTCTTGGGTCTCAACTTAACACAACATTTACACCCATTGATGCTCGCGTTCTTTCACCACCTACGGTACGTATACAAAATTTGTTCAAGAAGTCTTTTTGCTTCCCCACTTAAGTTTTGACTTTCTTGTATATGTCTCTGCAGCTTGAGTACCTTGGCGCACGAGAGATTCAAAAAATGGGAGTTTGGAATATGATGGACAAAGTATGATAGTTCAACAGTAGCCTCCTTAACTTTTCATATTATTCTTTTGCTCATTCTTGTTTCTTTACAGTTTGATTATGTCATTAAGATCAGAGTTAACTAATATAGGAGTCTTATTTGCCTTTTCCGTGACAAGTAAACTTAAAAGTTGGAACTTCGAATGCCTTTGATATCTACTCACGAGTCATAAACGGGTTTGTAAACTCAGAAGCCTGAAGAATGATCCAATAGGATAGGCTTTCCTAGATAACATGTGTATTGTTGATGTGGGGTTGAAACGGGTCTACCCTATTTATTCTAGGCTTACTGGGTATATATGTTTGGTTTCCTTTTCTTTCCAAGCCTACTTGTTCCTCACAGGATTAATGGTGCAGAAATTTGTAAGTGGTGCCAAGGTGGAGAGGTGGGCATGTTTGTCCTTTTCACAAGATACACCAACCAGATTCTGTAATGATTTGGTCAAGATGTGTAGGGGCAGGGGGATGGTAAGTCTTTCTTAAACGCTTATATTTTAGTTTTCAGCCTTGTTATATCTGTAATATATAGAGTTTAATATTTGAGTTTTTTTATGGATTCCTTTGGTAGGTTATTAATCCTATTCCCTGTGTTCCTATAAGTTATGCACAATCTGATGAGATCGAGGAGGAGCTTCAGTGTTTTTTTTTATGATCCTTATATACAGCAAGTCCACGGAGATGGTGGATGGAAATTCGTTGAGCTGTTCATTATTATTTTGCCAGAAGTCCATGTTGGATCTTATTATGGTAAGTTACTCAAACTTTACTTTTGTGACGAGCTAACACCTACACGGTAATGTATAGAAAGAGATGGTGTGTAAGAAGCAATTTTTTACTATTATTAGTGATTAGCCCCTTGTCAAGGAAGGAAAACATTTTTATTATTATTATTAGTGATTTTCCCCTTGTCAGTGAAAAAATTGTGTCATATCCATTTTGAATTGAGTTTCGGTTTTGCAGCAAGGATCAAGCATTTTTGTGATCCTAAAGTCATTTCACAGTGCTGTGAGCGTGATCTAAGTTCAACGGTACACAAATGAAACTCTTGCAAACATGGCTTCAAAGATCAATATCAAGGTTTGTTTATTTTTTTTAGAATGGAAAACTCATTCTTATGATTGCTATAGTTAAATTTTCTTTTCCCTTCCTTTCGAGCGTTTAAAGAAGACAAATTTACTATTATCAGACTGGTGGGCGCAACATTTCAATTAAGTATGCGATGGAGATGAGTATTCCCCTTCTCACTAGTATCCCAACCATAATCTTTGGTGGGCATGTAAATCACCCTGATCCACGTGATCATTCGAGTCCATCTATAGCTGGGGTACTTATTTCATTTTTATTTTTTTTGTAATACGATGTTTTTCTTTCGTTTTTTGTTCTGAAACTTGTTTTATAGGTAGTGGCATCAATGGATTGGCCAGATGTAACAATCTATAGAGCATTGATTTCTGAACAGCCTTGTAAGGATGAAACCATCAATGATCTTTATACTAGTTATTGTAATCCTGGTAAAGATCTTGAAGGTGGAATGATCAGGTAAGAGATTAAAGAGCATTTATGTTAGTAGTTTCTTATGGATCCTTTTTTTTTTTTGGGTTTCAGTACAGTTTCAAGTCCAGATCTGTTTAACTTTTGTGTCATATACGATATCTTTATCTCTGAAGAGACATCAAAAAACAATTAGTTGTGGTTTTGGTGTTCCAGAATCCAGATCATCAAAAAACAATTACGATGTCTTTATCTCTAACCTGTATGTATATATATATGCATCTAAAATTGCAAACTCCTATGTACTGACCCAATGGCATAAACTTCTTCTGAATTGCTTTTGTTAATTAACTTTTTCATGTTAGGTTCTCTAATTTTGCAGGGAACTATTGGTTGCATTCTATAAGACAACTAGTCTAAAACCATCAAGAATAATATTCTACAGGTGATTTTGTTCAATAATTAAGCTTACTAGTATACTACCTATCGATTATGCAAAATATCTAATTATGTTAAACCTTGAAACTGTTTCAGAGGTGCAGTGAGCAATGGTCAAATCACATAAGTTTTGCAAAAGGAGATCATGGCCATCAGGAAGGTATGGATTTATGATATGGACCTCTAAGAGAACATGTATTTCTTGTTTTCAACAACAAGAACAAAACCGTAATGCTTTTTGTACAATGAATCCTGGATTATATTAAATCATTCTATCTATTAATTTTTGGTCAGTGGTGTCATTTGCGTACGTGTGATTGCCTCTCCTGTCAGGGTTGTCTTTCACTGCAAGAAAACTATCTACCACGAATCACCTACGTGGTGGTGCAAAGGAGGCACCACACCAGGATTTTTCCTTGCAATACAATGGACAAGACTGAAAATATCTTACCAGGTTTTTGTTTTTTCCCTGTAATATATGCCATCTTAGGATCTAGAAAAATTAAAGAATAGCTTGATCATTTGAAACCATTTTATGTAGGGACAATTGTGGAATCCCAAATCTGTCACCCTTCAGAATTTGATTTTTACCTTTGTAGCCATGCTGCTATTCAAGTAAGTTAACCGTTTGTTCCTTAGAAGTTACGACTCTCTTTGATCACTCGCTTTCTTGTTAGAGAAAGCAGCATGTATATGAGCAATGTCTACTTTTTGCAACAAGTCTTGTTTTTCTCTTTTTGCATCATAGGCATTATTTCATTGGCTGGACCGCATTTTGTGATGATTTTAACTCAGATGGCAATAATTGTTTAAGCCTGATATATGTTGTTCCCATGTATCTGTATTTTTATGTTATTGCTTTCGGAACTTGTTGTGGATCTCACTCCGTAGTAGTTAAGTCTTTGTATTATAGCTCCAGTTTTTTTTAAGGCACTTTGTAGCCTTATTTTAGTTCAGTTAGTTTTATTTTTCTAGTTCAGTTTGTGGGGCATGTCTCCTCCAGTCCTTTCTTTATATTACGTTTACGTATCCATCGAAGGTCTTCTAGATTTGTCTAAGTGTATTAGCGAGAGTAACACCAATAGAGGTAGGCTTTTGTAACCTTCCCCTTTTCCCGGATGGTTATCATAAAATACGACTGCCGAACTGCCACACCAGATTTGGGTTTTATGTTGCTTGTTTGCTAATAATAATATCTGGCTTCTTATATTTTTTATTTATAGAAGAGCAAGTTTAAATGCTGTTTCTGTTCTGTACAGGGAACAATTAGACCTGCACACTATCATGTGATACAGGATGAGAATTATTTTACACCTGATGAATTGCAAAGCCTTACGAACATCTTGTGTTACACGTGCGTATCTTAAACTCTCTCGATTTCCACCATTCAGTCGGAGCAACTTTTACACCACTTAATACTGTTTTTGTCTTTTAACATATTCCTCCCAGATATGCTAGAGGTACCCGTGCTGTCTCTATAGGTATGCATTCTTTGTTATGAATCTTTCTACTTTATTTGTTTGTAAATTCATGGTATTTACAAAAAGTTCCTTGCATAAACTTAGTTTTAAAACCAGTATAAGAGTTTTCCGACTTTGTTTTGATCCATTCCGTAGTTGCTCCGGTCAAGCATGCTCAATTGGCAACGTCCCGAGGTCGCTGTTATATTGGAGGTGAATCAACCGAAGTAGAACCACCAGACTGCAGCGATAGTGGTATTGATGCTGTGCATGAGATGATCGAAAGGCTCCACCGTCTACCCGAACTAAATGATTAAATGCAATCTCGTATGTTTTACTGTTGATGATGGTGATTATTTACTGTTGATCCAAGAAATGTAAAAGTTAAATCAACCTTTTAAAGGTGTTTAGACCATGCTTACTAGATAATTTGATGATAATTTTGATGGTTGGTTTAGCCAGATTCTAAACAAATGTTTATAATTTAGCAAGAATTTAGAAAGGTTAGGTAAAAGTTAATCATCTGATTAATAAAGAATGTCATTCTTGCACACCGCCACTATGTCAGACTTGGGGAACATATTTAAAATACACGGTTATCATTTTAAGAACAGAGTTGATATTAATTCTTAATAGCCAATATATATGGGAGGATTTCCCAATTATTTTCAAGAAACAATATTAAAAATCCTTAAATACGCAATAGCAGTTGTAAAATGCACTTTCGACCAAGATTGGAGGATGACTAAAGATTAAGTTTACTAAATGGAATTTATTTTTTTCATTCTACGACCAATATAAGCAAAGTAAATTTTCTCTCTTTTTGTACACTTCTACAAAAAAAAAATAACTTTGGGTTCTGAACAAAAACTAGGGTTATCAAGATGGCGTTATATCGAAGGTCCATCGATCCTCTGTACAGGTGGTCACCTGAGAAGATATACATCACATAGTTTTAGAGAATTGGTGGATTTTTGGGCATGATTACAATTAGGACTAGACAATTGGGATCGGTGATATAAGTATCACTGAGTTGGGATCCGAGTCGTCTCCGCATGTTATCGTCGTTACAGCTATGACTATAGTTTCAATTATTACATTATTGGAAAAGCTTTAATTGATTTTTTTGGTTGGTTAAAAAGTTAAAATGCAAGGTGCCCCATCAAATATATTGGGGTATATTTTTTTGCAAAACAAACCCATGTAGCATGTATTTATTATTATTATTATTATTTTAATCATAATATATAGGAGTATCATACCCCAGCAACAACATTTTTGAGAAAACAATAGTTGATCCAAGTAGTTGGTATCCGAGTATATCACGCTCACCACCAAGGCTTGAATCCTGATGCCTGCAAAGCAGGTTTACCTCCAAATGAGGGTTACTAATTATCAAAAAAAAAAAGGTAACCCAAAAAAATTTGAGGCTGTCCAATTTTACCTTTTTTTTCTAAAAATGTGCATCTTCTAATTTATTAATTACTCAAATAACCTAATGCAATTTAAATAAATAAATAAATAAATAAGTAAATAAATATTCCCTTTTTTCACATATCAATTTATCTTTCAAACAAATCTTCATACATGTATTTTTATATTACTATATATTATATTTTTACGATATTCATTTCATTATTTTTGCAAACTTTTTGAAAATATTAAATTTATTTGTGCCGGATCATATTTATGCAACTACGTGTCACACACGCAACGCGTGGTTTACGATTACTAGTATATATATACACAAACATTTAAATATGCTAACGGACTATGCCCACGTGGTAGCTGGTGTGCGGAATAACGCATGGGTTGATGATGGTGTGCCAATGTGGAATGGCGTTGTGACCCTGGCTATATCCAAGGGAATATATCGCGCATTTTTTCAGAGACCAGTATCGTGTAAAAACAATGGGAACCAACCCCTGGATATTAACTATCCGACTATATTGTATGGTATGGATATATTGCAGGTAAATAAAATGCATAATGAAATGATATTTTGAAGGAACCATGACTAAGTCATTAACATTGGTGTTGGTGCGGCGAGTTATGTGGTTCATGAGGCTGTTCATCCGAAAGGGGTCAAGGTCGGTGTTGCCTTGATGATGTTGGAATTTAAAGAAAAGGCAGAGGAACGGAATTTTATGGTTGACGCGACGACTAGAGTGGTGCCACGCGACGACAAGATTTTACATGGAGAGGGGAAAAAACCCCTTACAGCATTACGAGTTATAGCCTTAGCTGTTACAAAATTTAAAACAACACTTTGGAACATAATTAAATAAACTTGAGGGTTTTTGTTTGGTGATAGAAACTTTTACATGCAAGTGTTTACGTGTTATGAGGAAAATATATCTAGGGTTTGTAAAAGGGTTTAGTACAGAGTACAGACACATATGTCATACTTTTAGAATTCATGGAGAAACTTATTTGAAACGTTTTGTAAACTTAAGTGAAACCTTATAAAAATCTTGGACCATTTTTCTCGAAAACTTCAATAATACAATTAAAAAACTTGTAAGATGCTATTTTTATTTAATTCATTTTTTGGAAAACTTCATTTAAAATAAAACTAAATCAAATTACTGAATGAGACCATATTTTATATTTTGATGAATTATCTCATACTCCAATATTAGCTATTATATAGGAGTATCTTAAAATATAAGAAATTAACATTGATTAATATTATTCTAAAAATTGATAGGGTTTTATAAAACGTGTCCATATATTTTATTCTAGATTTTTAACTATGGCGCGTTAATTTTCCGTTTCTTATTAAATTTCAACATGCATTTTCCGTTTTCGTTTCCGCTTCCACTTCTGGACTTGGGAGCTATGGTTTCACTTTCACTTACACCGCCATAGAAGCGTGCGAGTGGCACCACAACTTAATTCCCAGTTTTTACACTACAAAAAAGAACAGAAGAAAAAACTTCATTTTGGACAACCCACCTTGCTATGTATAAGTCTTTATCTTATTATCGTGCATTAAGCCATTATTCACAAACATGACTCTCCTGCAAGTTCATAACACACCCACCTTCAACGCATCTACGTTTCTTCTCCCATACCCATCCCTACAACTCACAAGCATGAAGCACCTAACCTCATTTACCAAACACGGAATCATAACAATCCTTTCTCCTCTAATTGTACTAATCATGCTCCACGGAATTAGCTTCCTCATATCAAATTCGTGATCCATACCGATTCAAGAGATGAGCTTTGTGCGCGGCATGCAAATTTACTCATGCTCTCCAACATTAAGAGCAAGCTATAAGCCCTATCGGGCCTCAAGCTTTCATATAAACAAATTGTAGCCCTATCGGGCCTCAAGCTTTCATATAAACAAATTGTAAGCTTAGAATTCTAGTACAATCTACTTGTATTCCTCTCGTGTCTATGGGGAGTCCATCGGGGTTTATTTAGCTCGTTTGGTGTTCCCTTCACATAACCAAGGGTTATAATCCTTCCACGATTTTACCGGATCCAAACTGTCTTAAAACCCAAGGGGAGGTGATTAAGCTCTCATCAAGACTGAACCTCTAAAAGAATTCTAGCTTCCTTACTCCTTATACTTATTTTTTGCAAAATCATAACTCACACCGTCCGGTGTATGCTTATATATTGTTTGTTGTATTGACATCACACATGTACTTGCTTGCATTTATTTGAAGTTCTAGCGACAGAATATAGATGTAAGGTCTTGCGGGACAACAACACACATAACTTACAACCTCGACCAACTCACTTTAGAACCTCTTTATCAAAGTAGCCACCACACCTTACAATCTTGGTTAAGTAGTTCTCACTCTAAATTCAACATAAATTAAAGGCTAGATGTCTCATTTTGATGATTTAACGTCTCCAAGTTTCTAGTATAAAAGAGTAGTTGATAATGATAAATACTTAAACTATCGATCATGTTTTGCAAGGAAATACGTTTTTTTTTTTGACAATTAAAAGGACCAACTATATTAACAAATGGGGAAAACCCCGCCCGAAGGCAAAAGCTAATACAAGAACATAATATGAAATCCTTAGTTTCCTCCATATATAGGCATGCAGCTAAGCTAAATGTAGCTGACAAGGTTCAAAAATTGTAAATATAGTTTGGTGCACACAATTAAAGAAAAAGAAGAAAAGCTAGTACCGTATTTCCTATCAGTTTTTTTTTTTACATCGTTAGCCGCTTCTTATATTCATTTTCTCAATTTATAATTACATTTTGTTTGAGCTACACTTCTTTCCACTACTACACGGTCATATTTTGGAAGAGGGGGCCGGAAGGGCCTTCAATTATTTTTTAGTATAAGTGAAATTAAATAGATAATTAAATAATACGATGAGAGAGAATTTTGTTAAAGTCTCAATTTCTAAGGCTAAAATGGTAATTTCGGTATAATCAGGTTCTTCATCGTGATAATTGGGATCGGTGAATATTAGTACCACTGATTCGTCTCCGTTGGGGTTGGTCGTCATCTTCGTTACCAGTTGAGAGTTTAGATGCAATTTATTTATGTTATTAGTATTTATATAATAATGAAAAAAAGGTTTAGTTCATTTTATTTTTGTTGGTTGGTTAAAATGCAAGTAGTTCCATTAAATATGTAATTTTTGCAATACAAACCCATGTTTTTTATTAATATTTGGTGGGGGGAAACCCATATACTATTTATTTATCATGGAGTATATATATATATAAAAGGCTTGTTCAAGGCTCATTTGGTTTGATTTTGTTGGTTTGACTAAAATGCAATTGTAGCCTCATTAAAATATGTATTTTTTAAATACAAACGCATGCTCTTATGTGAGTTGATTTAATTGCTCAATATTAGTCATTATTTAGAAATATATTGAGATTTGATAGTTGGTGTTTTTGTAGTTGTGTTTTAGTTGTTATTTTAAGTATGGGTTGATCTTGCCCATATATATATATATATATATGTATACACATTGGGTTTACCCCATTGATATTCAAAACCATATCATTTCCTCCCGAAAAAATAAAGTCAAATGAAATGATAAACGATGTTTTTATTCTATTGTTAAAATTGATAATGCGATTTTTTCGTTCAAAAATCATATCGGCGTATGACTCATTCTTAGAAAATTTTTCATTATGCAAGGGCTATTGAGAGAAATATGCTAAGCAGAAAAACTTAGAGGTGCTAATGAAAATGTGATAACTATTTGTGAAACATCTCTTGAGTCGATAAATCAAAATATTATGTGGAACTCTGGATGTTCTATTGTAGTTTTATCAATCACATTAATAAGATTGACGATATTGTTAGAATATATATATATATATGGGCTCGTTAATCACATTGGATTTTGACTTGAATTAGATTTACCATCCCCTTGATATTCAAAATCATATCATTTCCTCTTGAAAAAATAGCAACTATATTTTCATTCCATTGTTAAAATAGATAATGTGATGTTTTCATTCAAATATCATATCGGCGTATGACCTATTCTTAGAAGAATTTCCATTATGCGAGGGCTATTGAGAGAAATATGTTAAACTTAACAACTTAGATGTGTTAATGAAAATGGAATGACTACTTGTGATAGAGCTCTTGAATGAGTCGATGACAAAATATTATGTGTAACTCTGAGTGTTCTATTGTAGATTTGTCAATCACATTAATAATATTGTCGATATTGTTATAAGATATAGATATACATTATACATATGGATTATCTACTTACTTTCGGGCAGGTAATGATAGTACAATTTTAATCATGGAGTATTTAATTTATTTATTCTTCTCTTTTCTCCCTTTTTACCGACATTATTCTTTAAAAGTATTTTTCTCAAAGTGAATTACACTACACTAATTTGTTTTTATTTATTTATTATAATTTATAGAAAGGTTCCATTTTTTATGGTATAACTTAGAGTAAGCATGATGTGGAACCAGACTCCTTTATTGTAAACAAATAATTTATTTTGTTTTGGCTTAGTTTTATACTCTTGACCCGTGATAAGCACATCTCTCACTATTGGGTTATAGTTAAATAGTGGGTAACCGAGAGAACTGTGGAAATGAGACTGTTAAGAGAAAAGTTCAAAATATAAGCTATATAGTGTGTGTATCATTTTATATGACATTTTAACCTCGTACATTAATCGTTAATTTGAATAATTGAAATGTTTTACTCATATGATTAATCAAGTTTTAAAAGTTTATCAAGCCTAACGGTTCGATATTAAAATTTTCAACAACTTATATGCTTATTGATTTTTGTACCTCAGGTTGGCATACATTTTGTAAGCCCCGTACACGTTTTACATGGATGCATTTATGATAAGATTGGTGAAAATCTATATCATGTAAAGTCAGATAAGGCTAACATTTTATATGAGTTACACATATTCCCGACACTTCAACTTGCAAATGATTTTAAGAACAAGTTTGCAATATTCAAATGTGATCGACTACGAAAAAAAATTATACTCGGCGAAGTCAAACAACAATATTGTCTTTGCTTTAAAGTTCGAAAATCAATTACCTTCAATGAATGGGTTGAAAACCTTGTAAACTCATGACGGCCGGACATTGCTCGGGGTACTTATGACCTCAAAGATGAAGTTAGACGTATCATAAGCTATTTGATATTATATCTACATGTTTTAACATTTTCTTTATGAGTTGTTGTTTACTTTTACTTTTGTTTGGTGAAATCATTAAAAAAAATGCTAGTGATTGGAGCAAATGGGTTGCTTAGGCAGCTGAGTACACAACGTAAACTAGTACATCGTCCACATAGTCAATTCATTAAACTATATTCTTTTATCAAAGACAGATTAATAAAACTTATATTTGTGCTAATATTCTTGAATTGGCTAGTTAAGCGATCTACTAAGAATAAACCAGGGTTTTGTAATGTATATTACCCAATAGTAAACTAATTAGTTTTTATGGGATTTTAATAAGTATTACTATATAAAGAATATATGGGTTGCTCACCAAAACTAATCTCTAAGAACTCTCCTCCTCCATTCCCATCAATAGAGAAGATCCATAGAGAGTGATGATTAGTTTGTGAAAGACCAATAGTCAACAATTCATTATCGTATCCAACATCATAGAACCAGGTATGTCTTCATATTGGTTCCTAAGTAATCTGGATAATCTGACATATATTAATCTATGCATGTTAATAGATTTAGTCCTAACAATTGGTATCAGAGCCTGTTTTATATTTGATTATTAGGATTGATCGTATTAACTGTGATTATTGAATTTTAGGTATATACACATGATTTTTGTTTGTTTGAATAAATCCATATGGTTTCTCGGATTTAACTCAACATATATGTGTTTTCAATAATCAATAATTGTATGGTTTTTGTTGTTTTCATCTTTTCAATATTTCTTATGTGGTTCGTCCAGTCCGTATACTTGATAGGCATGAACAGGTATTACGGAGGCGTGTTATTCCTTTGGTGAAAGTGTTGTGGAGTCACCATGGAAATGAAGAGGCAACGTGGGAGCGAGAACCAAAAATTCGTGCTAAGTATCCGACCTGTTTTTTGATTCAGGTGCGTGTTAAATTTCAGGACGAAATCCTTTCAAGTTGGGGAGAATGTAACGACTCGGAAATTCAGTAATTTATTATTAATTTTATTAATGAAATAGTGATATTACGCTTTAATGTGTTTATTTATTTGTGTGAGATATATGATAGTTTGGGGGTGATTGGTATGATATTATAAGTAAGTGGACTAGTGTAGTAAAATAAAAAAATAAAAAGTTAAACCTAATAGCTTATGCAGTAAATACATATTCATATACACATGAAATAAAAATATACATATAACCTACATATATGTATATACTGCCGAGAGAGAGGGAGAGAGAGGAAGGGCCGACAGAGAAGAGTTGCCGGAGACGTGGTCAGGCCGGTGACAAACCTACGTGGTCGCTTCGGAGGCTGATATCGAGGTCTTCGGGTGTCTGTTTTTCGCAATCAAATACATTTTCTTAATCTACTCGTCAATATCTATCTACCTGTGTAAGTCTGCTTCTCCGATTTTCACTTTTATAAAAACCCAGTTTTTATAATTAATCATCCGAATTTGGTTTTTTATATTGATTCGTGCCTTATTTTAATTACATAATAGGGGCTGTTAAGGACTGTCGCTAGGCTGTCCAGGTTTATTAGGTGGTATGGCTCGAGTTTGGGAGTTTTTTTACAAACGAGCTCTCGTTTGTTTCCGTAAGGGGGAGGAATATGATTTCGCTTTAAAAGCGGTATTTGTGTGTTGTTTGTTGCATATTAATTTAGTTCAGATATTGATATATATCGTTATAACAAACATGGTGATGCATGTGCATTATAGTGACCAGTGATTTTATATTTACTATACTTAAAACACAATTTGTGAAAATGTAATATAAATTAAACCTTTGAGAAGTGTTGAAGGTGGTGATAATGTGTATACATATGTGGTGGTATTGTGATTAACATGATTTGTTTCAAGTGACCATTCGATAACTAATTAAATACAACATATCAAAGTGTGGTGTATTATTTTCGGTGTGGACTTTACTGTTTTTCGTCCTTTTGGAGCTTTTATATATATATATATATATATATATATATATTCTGGGATTGTAGTACCAATGTGTGTGAGGTACCATTGTATGATGGGTCCCTGAGCAGTGGTTCTAAAGGTGGGTACATTTGTACCATTGTGTATTTAAGGATGAGCCCCAGAGGCTTACGGTGAGAGCCCGGAAACTTGCGCAAGTATTAGGTGTATCGGTACCATAGGGGTAGTGTCCTTAAAGCCGGCCCCATATCTCTAGTCACATACGGTAGTGTCAGCGTGTGAGTGGGAGTACCATTGTATTATGGGTCCTTGAGCAGTGGCTCTAAAGGTGGGTACGTATGTGATCAATCCCAACTTGGTTTTCGTTGAGTTTTATTTTTATTTTTATTATCATAATCTATTTATTTAAACCTTGTTTATTTGTTCATTTATTGTGAATGTGTAAGTTACTGAGGTGGTTACATTTCTCATAAAATTGTCTTGTCATTATTTATCATGATAATATATTTGCCATGTTAGGATTGTGTGTGCGTGCTTAGTAGCATGCGCCGCTTTTTAAGCGAGATTGTTTTCTTACCTCCTTTCTTTGTTTTCTGTACATTTTGTTTTCAATCGACGTACATGTGCCGACGTAAGCCGTGACGAAGCTTAGAGTGATTGCTAGTGGCTCAGTTATCGGATTACACTTGATCGCGCGCACATTAGACTTTTTATTCACGTTGGAACTATTCATTTAGTTGAGCCATGTTGGCCTAATGAGTGTTTATCGCGAGTTTGTTCATTATTTGCATACAAATACTTTATTCGTACCTTATTTATTTTGACTATATGTTTTGGATATTGATGGTTAGCTGGGTTGGATGTGACATTTTATTGTTGAATTGGTTTTAGAAATATCGCGTTGGCGAGTTTTAATTATCTATATCATGTTTTTTGAACAGGTTGATTTTTTGTGGAAACAAATAGATACGTAAAGGTCATGCCGAAATTTTTATAAATCATTTTATTAAAATTGCTTTCTTTTCGCATCGTCACATTTGAGCGTTGTTGGCTACCCTTAAGCCAATAGTGACTCAAATATGACTATCGGCATGTCTTGAAGGATCCGTCTGGTTTTTATTTAGTGTGTTGTCGAATGCTTCCGCATGTTTTGATATTTAAACCTTTTTCTTTTAAATAATATTCACTACTCGGGTTTACCCAAATCCGGAGAGTGACAGTTTGGTATCAGAGCTAACCGGGTTTTGATTACCCTGGTGGCTTGTTGGGTAGGATAGGCACACACGGGTGGTAGAAGAATAAGATAGTGATGCATTCCTTCATGAAAATTGTAATTTCGGATATGCATGCCCTCTCTGTGATATTTCGTTCTAATTTTATTTGAGTGACTTGTGATGTTTAACATAGGTGTGATAACCTTGTGGTAGATAGTGTTTTTATGTTTTAGTGTGACAATTTCTTAATATTAAGTCCCTATTTGTATTGATTGGTTGTAGGTATCAATGGCTCCTAAGCGAAAGCCAAATCGCGGTACTGGCGATAAGAGTCGAGATCCAACGCCTACTCATACTCGTACCCCCAGACGTGGTCAAAATCCTGCTCGGAAAGAGAGGCCTGAACGAATCAGTAATCGTGTGCCGGGTAGTAATCAAGGTAGGACCAACGCTGAGATTCCTCCCGAAGATGTTCTAGGGGAAGCTCCACCGAAAGAGACTCCTCCGATTGTTCATAGCGTGGATGAGGACGGCAACAGAAATGCGAATGCGGGGGACAATACGAATACAAATGATCCGACAGTTACACAGTTCATGAAAGTTATGGCAGAGACGATGAATCGCATAGGGCAAGGTGCTCAGAATGGACTTAGGGGCGGGGAGATGAGGGCGTCAGCGGCCCAAACACACTTCCAGCGTATGGAACCCCCGATCTTTAAGGGAGGTGCAGACCCTGAAGTTGCGGAAACATGGCAGGAAGAGGTAGATAATATATTTGAGGCTCTTCTTATGACCGATAATGACTTGAGAATTGCTTGTGCGACACGTTATTTGTGGGGTGAGGCTAGTCAGTAGTGGAAGAGTGCGAAAGTTCGGGGATGTTGGGGTTATGAGTTGGAAGGATTTCAGGGATATATTTCTGAAAGAGTATTTTCCTCAGCCGTTGCGTGATGACAAGAAAATGGAATTTCTGAACCTGATTCAGGGCAACAATTCGGTGCGTTAGTATCAACTTGACTTTTTGAGGTTATCAAAGTATTATCCAGAGTTGGTTATAACAGAGGAACTCCGTTGTCGACGTTTTGAGCAGGGTTTACGACTGAGGATAAAGGGTAGGGTGGCGACATTTATATGTAAGAAGTTCGACAAGTTGGTCTTATGTGCGATGGCGGCTGAGAAAAACGACGAAGTGGACAAGCGTATTATTAGTTCTAAGCAGTCGACATCAAATTTTTCTACATGTCATTCTCTGAGTAATCATTGATGTGACTCAAATATGACTATCGACATGTCCTGAGGGATCCGTCTGATTTTTATTTAGTGTGTTGTCGAATGCTTTCGCATGTTTTGATATTTAAACCTTTTTCTTTTAAATAATATTCACTACTCGAGTTTACCCAAATCCGGGGCGTGACACATGTTATATGACATTTTAATCTGTTACATTAATCGTTAATTTGAATAATTGAAATATTTTTCTCATATGATTAATCAAGTTGTAAAAGTTTATCAAGCCTAACGGTTTGATTTTAAAATTTTCAACAACTTATATGCTCTTTGATTTTTGTCACTCGGGTTGACATACATTTTGTAAGCCCGTACACGTATTCCTAACACTTCAACTTGCAAATGATTTTAAGAACAAATTTGCAAGATTCAAATGGCCCAAAATTCGTTATCTGGATAATCTGACATATATTAATTTATGCATGTTAATATATTTAGTCTTAACAATTGGTATCAGAGTCTGTTTTATGTTTGATTATTAGGATTGATCGTATTAATTGTGATTATTGAATTTTAGGTATGTACAAATGATTTTGGTTTGTTTGAATAAATTCATATATACACAAACCCTGTATTTATATATATATATATATAGGGTGTTGTGATCTTATGTGAATTGATTTAATTGCTCAATATTAGTCATTATTTAGAAATATATTGAGATTTGATAGTTGGTGTTTTTGTAGGTGTTTTTTAGGTGTTATTTTAAGTGTGGGTTGATCCTGTCCATATATATATATATATATGTATACACATTGGGTTTACCCTCCCCATTGATATTCAAAATCATATCATTTCCTCCCGAAAAAATTACTATCCATATATATATGTATACACATTGGGTTTACCCTCCCCATTCATATTCAAAACCATATCATTTCCTCCCGAAAAAATTAAGTCAAATGAAATGATCAACAATGTTTTCATTCCATTATTGAAATTGATCATGCGATGCTTTCATTCAAAAATCATATCAGCGTATGACTCATTTTTAGAAGAATTTCCATTATGTGAGGGCTATTGAGAGAAACATGCTAAGGAGAAGAACTTAGAGGTGTTGTGATAACTATTTGATCGAACTCTTGAATGAGTCGATAACTCAAAGTATTATGTGGAACTTTGGGTGTTATTTTGTAGCTTTGTCAATCAAATTAATAAGATTGTAGATATTGTTAGAAGGTATATATATATGGGCTTGCTAATCACATTGTCTTTTGACTTGAATTGGCTTTACCCTCCACATTGATATTCAAAATCATATCATTTCCTCCCGAAAAAATTAAGTGAAATGAAATGAACAACAATGTTTTCACTCCATTGTTAAAATAGATAACACTACAAGAAAATAGTGAAATAGCAACTTTATTTAGCAACTGAATTAGTAGTTAAAAAATAGTGACCGAAATAACAACTAAAAGCATAGTTACTAAATTATACCAACTGATTTGTGACTGTGATGTATTCAATTAGTGTATAGTAACTGATTTGTAACTAAGACATTTCCAATTGGTATATAGCAACCGATCACCATCTAAGACATTTCCAGTTGGTACATAGCAACTGAATAATTTTTCAGTAGGTAAATACCAACTGACTTCATTTTTTGGTTGTTAAACAGCAACTGATTCAAAATTCATCGGTTACGAATTACTAATTGATCGGTTAGTTGCAAATTTATGAACATAACACTACAAGAAAAACTTCTAATACCAACCGAATATAGCAACTGATTTTGTAGTTGAAAAATAGTAACTGAATCAACAAGCAAAAGGTTGTTACTAGATAATACCAACCGATTAGTAACTAATATATATTCAGTTGACAAATAGCAACGGATCACTAACTAAAACACTTTAAGTTGGCAGATAGTAACTGATTAGCAACTAAGATACTTTTAGTTGGCAATTAACAACTGATGAGTAACTAAAACAATTTCAGTTGGTAGTTACCAACTGATTCGTAACCAACTTTTTCCTAGTAAGTAAATACCAACTAATTAGCTAGTGTTATTTTTAAGTTGTTAAATAGCAACTGATTTTAATCCCATCAGTTAGGAATTATATTTTGCAACTAAAAGATTAACTAAAATCTGTGTTGGTAATTTTATTCGGTTTTTTAACTTTTACACAACATTTGTGATCTATATCACATTTATAAAAACCTATATCTATAATAGAGAGAGAGGGGGAGTGTGTTGTCGCCTTTGATCTCCGCTGGCTATCATCTCCATGCGCCTCACATCTTTAAGGTAAATCCTCACGGTGATATGTTGTATGTATCCGTCTCTCTCTCACACATACAACATATCACCGTATTTTATTGTTGCGCAAATTTAATCTCAAGTTTTTGGCCCTTTTCATTAGATTGGTTTTTTCACTTTAAAATCATGATTGTTGTGTTATTAAAATATGATTCATGCTCTCAATTGTATTTTTTATGGCCGTTAAGCGCAGATCAACACATATTCAGCATATTAATCATTAATTTTCTATAACAATTTAATTATGAATCGGTTTGCTTAGTTGTAAATTTTAAGCTCAAAAGCTAGCTTATTTGATGATAAGGGAAAGTAGGGATCATCCAGTTAATAAAGAGATTGTTTTCTCATTTTTTTTCCGCTGATTATACTCGTATTGTTTACTTGTGTTGAAGTAAATAGTTAACAGTTACAATTAATAGATTATACTTCGATTTTCATTGTTTTGCTCTTGTGTCTATTTTCTTGTCTGGCTTATTTTATTTTAAATTTTTTAGTTCGATTATGCTACTTACACATTAATACATCTGTTACAATTGCAGTGACTTCTATTTTAGAATCACATATGGAACACTTGAGAATAGAGTTTTTTGTAGTATTTTAACCTAAACTCAGATTCTATGATAGCTCGATGATAGTTTGTTGTAGTTTGAATTTTAGAGCTGTTTGATTGTAATGATTAGTCTAGTTTTGTTTTATAAGGTTTTCATGTTACCTTTTTTATGTATGGTCCCCTGGATTCTAGTCGTTTGTAAAGAATCAGGGGAATCCAACTTTTATCTACTCATCAATGAAATTTCTTTTATTGCTAAAAAAAACAACCTAAACTCAGATTATTTGATTTTTGGTTCAATTAAAGTGTAATTTTTTGGATACAGACTTCGTTTATTTGGTTCATAAGTTTAGTGGTTGAATTTTTCATTTTCTATTTTTTGCCTTCTAACTATAATTTTTATGATTGATATGAACTTAAATTTATTCATTCAAATATACTAAGTTAATACCCTAAAATGTGTGGAAAAGATTAAACCAAGTTAGAATTTATAAGTACGTCATTTGAGCATGAATTGATACAACCTAACTAAGTAAAAGTCATTTTCTATTTATCTAGTTGGCCATTTAAGTTTTCTAGTTACTAGCTGGTTAATTGAGATCCTGTACAGTGTACGTATTTGAGTTTTTGCGTATAGAATACCATTGCAAATCAACCGTTGATTTTAGCTCGATTACAATTTGGTTTAGGGATTTCCTGTACTTTAAGGCTTTGTGTGTACGGATTTACGTACTTCATACTCTTGTATTAATAATTTTCTACTTTTTCCATAGTCATCGACTCATCGTATTGAATTCTATACATTACTAACCAATTTGGAACATTTCGGATTTCTTCATTTTCAGCATGTCTTTTACTCCGTATTTGTTTTTGTCTTGTGTGTTTCATTGGAATTGGCTAAGTGATCATAACTGATTCAGTATTTTCGCAAAAGTTGATCATGAATGTAATTTTTTCTGTTGTGTAATATGGAAAAAAAAAAAGGTTTAATGTCGATGTATATCACTTCTTATTGCAAAAATATAAGGGTATATCAAATTATGAGGGAAACCAATGGAAAAATAAAGTTAGTTCTTTAGATTCTACTCGTATCACATTATCTCCCGATCAACATGAAAGGTTGTTGTCCAGATTGAGTTTGTATCAGTTATTACTTAGTATAATAACAAAATGAGTTACTAGTAAAATTGTCAATTTGCAGCTTATCCATTTCTAGCTGTTTTTCCACATGAGATATTGAGACCCGAGATGTCGAATGATCAACAGTTTCTAATATGTTTTTGTATCGCTATGGTCGTCGTAACTCTTTCCGCTGATTATACTCGTATTGTTTACTTGTGTTGAAGTAAATAGTTAACAGTTACAATTAATAGAGTATACTTCGATTTTCATTGTTTTGCTCTTGTGTCTATTTTCTTGTCTGGCTTATTTTATTTTCAATTTTTTAGTTCGATTATGCTACTTACACAGTAATACATCTGTTTCAATTGCAGTGACTTCTATTATTAATAAGCAAAAATCATAGTGGTAATATTACAGAACAAAAATTATACCTGTAACTTGTGTCTTAGTTTTGCTAGCGTAGTACTTATTTGATAGCATTTAGTAGTCTTAGTTATTCATTTTGGTGTGGAAATACTGAAGTCCAGTTTCGATTTTCTCTTGCATAGGTTGTTTCAAATACTTTATTTTCTTGAGTAACGAGATGCTTATCGCCAACATATGCCCCGAAGTAAATACGAGTACATATTTGTAGTTTAGTTTGAAAATTTTGGAGAACATATATAAAAGCAACAACATTCTATATTATGTTGTTTTGCACCAGGTTCGCCTTCAAAAAGCATGTTTTTTTTATTTCTCTCCATCATATTTTTAGAGAACCTCGGAATACTATTTTTGATAAATTTAGAGTAACAAAATACTTCAACTAGCACATATTTTAAGATAATCTTTTGTTTTATCCGTTGTCATTCTTAATATTTGGGTTTTTCAGAAACATTTCTTGTGCGAGTTGAGTGAAGTAGCTGCTATTGTGGCTTGAAGAAAAATGCAGTGAAGGGATACCGCTTCTTTAGTCTGCAACCTTTGTTAAAAGCACGACATATTGGTCATGGAAAGAAATATGGACGATTGGATTGAGTGAAACTTCCCGACTTCCAAAAAGAGTGACAATGTCGTGTTGGTTATTAAAAGGAGATTTATTGAAAGTAGGCGCCATACGAGTTGAGAAATCAGACTAGCTGAGTTTAAGAAGAGTTGTGCCTCGATTGATTAGTGTTCCATGTATATATATATATATTTTTAGACGTGTACAGATAGTAATTGTTGAAGTGTAAATTAGTATTCCCGTTGTGACTTTGCCGTTGTTGGATATTTAATTTAAAATGAAATAAATATTTGAAAATTGGTATTATTATGAATATTATTATTATTATTATTATATATATATATATATATATATATATATATAATTGCCAAATTGTAACTAATACTTCATTTACTCAGTTGGTATATTGTAACTAACATGTCAGTTGATATATTATGACTAGTCAGTCATGTCAGTTGCTATTTTGTAACTGATGAGTTAGTTGCAACTTAATAACTGAGCAATTCAATTGGTAAATACCAACTGTGTACCATTTAGTTGTTATATATAGCAACTGACACATGAATCAGTTGGGAAATTTTACCAACTAGGCTTTTGTTAGATGACAATTCAGTTGGTAATTTGCATTTAGCAACTGATTTCAATGTTTACCAATTGCTATTTCAGTGTTTTCTTGTAGTGAATGTGATGTTTTCGTTCAAATATCATATCGGCGTATGACCCATTCTTAGAATAATTTCTATTATGTGAGGACTATTGAGAGAAATATGCTAAACAAAAGAACTTAAATGTGCTAATGAAAATGTGATAACTATTTGTGAAAGAGCGCTTGAATTAGTCGATAACTCAAAATATTTTGTGGAACTCTGAGTGTTCTATTGTAGTGTTGTCAATCACATTATAAGGTAGATCCAATGCTTAAATTTATTATCTCGTTTTGTACATTTTTGCGGTTTTATTTCATTAAAAAAAAACTCGCTATTTTTACCTTTTACGGTTTCATGATTTTGATAATGTTATTTATTTTCATCGTGTAAGCACGTTGAACAAGGAATGATTTATGTTGGTACTTGGGATGAATTACCTGTCATTTAATCTATGAAATCTATATATTTGTTGTAGAAGGTTCTAGAATACTTTAGAAGGTTATAGGCGTATGTCTTTGGCTTGTACTTTATGGGATTTAGTTGGGGTCAAATGTGCTTGTAACCCTACCTCTCTATCTATATAAAGAAGGTTATGGATCTTCTATACACACACCTTCATTCATACCTATCAATAATACAACAATGTTTCCCCTCTCTCTATATCTATATATATATATATATATATGACATAATATGTCACACAACAAGTTATCGACACTTTGCTCCTAAAAATTGGAGTCCAAGCTAGAATACTAGACTTTTATGCTCACATATTGGGTTATAAACATACCAAAGTTTGTAGTTTTTTTAATCTATCGGGCTTACCAACATACTAGAAGTATGGTAAATATTTTTCTTATGTTTTAACACATAGAAACCGCATGTTTAATAACATCAGAAATGGTTATTGCGTGTTATGCTAAAATTAATGAATTAGTACTGAATCTTGACTATTATACTACCACCATAGTTGAATATATCAATTCGTCAGTGAATAATGAATATATAATACGCGTGTATGTATATGATGTTTATGACTTGGAAAAGTCAAGCTATGTTACTACTTGCATAAATATTGTAGTATAAGAAGTAAGAACAACCTGTACTATTCCTGAGATTGAATATTAACTGCTCTATAGAACTAGTTCGAGTCGGTTAAAAAACTGTACAGACTTGGTAATTGAAATTTTGTATGTGTAAACCTACGTAAAAAAAAACAACTAGTGGCAGTAATTAAGTTTTATATATAATTGTTGGATTATAAGCAGTCATGCTCACACCAAAACAATATGTATGCCATCTGTGATTAACATGATACTTTGTTTCCTGTTTAATTAATATTGATCGAAACTGCAAACTTGTCACGACATTAGTGGTAGATTTAGATATTACCATAGTCCTTGTTTGCTTCAGATGAAACTGAAAACTTACATGTTTTCTTAGTGATTAATTAAACTTAAAAGACATGGTTCTCGTATATGATAAATTACCATGTAGTATGTATATGGATCTTGTAAATTACCATGTATAAAAATTACATGTATATTATAAATTGTTCATTAAAAGATAATTGATTGCTTGCATATTATAATAAACATCCCTAGAATTTACTTAAAAGATAACCGATTGCTTGCATCTTATATTGTTAGAGATTGAATAAGATATTCCAGGTGTGATTTAAAATATTTTGTCATAATATATATTACATATACAATCTAAATAATTAATTAATCACTGCCATGTGTATAACATGATAATTTACGAAATCATATGTGAATTTGAAAAAATTATGAATATTTTCCAAATAGATTCACCTATTTGGATACGATGTTTAGAAAAGATATATGTCGATGTATAAGTGGCATTCATGCCCTCCACTCTCATCGTCTTACATGGTCGTGTTCAAGTAGAGCTACCGAAAGGGGTTGACTAAATAATAATTTTCCCGAGTGTGTTAATATAGTGATGTATGTTTCGCCGAATTGGTGTCTCGGTATCGACTCGTTGATCGATCAACGAGTACCAATTCACATGAGAAGCAAAACTAGTATTTTCAAACCTATCGTTTTGAAATAAAGTTTGCACCTATTTTGTGGTTGATCCCTACTACTACCACTGTTGCACTATTTTTCCTTCGATCAGAGATTTTTCCATTGGGTTTGCTCTGCCAAGGTTTTGATAAGGCACACTGTTTTGTGGTTAGTTACATGGAATTTCGGTCTATATCATTCTGCTACACAGTTTGTCTTAGGTACGGGTTTTGTCCCACGCTGGGTTTTTCGGCCCTAAGGTTTTTATGTGTTTTGCACTGCAAATGAACTCGACTGAGATCGACTGCATGAAGACGAAGAACTCAAGACGTCCAATAGGGAGTATTGTAGAAGGTTCTAGAATACTCTATAAGGTTCTAGGTGAATGTCTTGGACTTGTACTTTATGAGATTTAGTTAGGTCCAAGTGAACTTTTAACCCTACTTTTCTATCTATATAGAGAGGGTTAAGAATCTTATATACACACGCCTTCATTCATACTGATCAATAATACAATGTTCCCCTATGTAACACAACAATATTGACTTTGACGAGAAGAATATTTTGTCTAGTGTGGCAGCAATATACACACGAATATTAAAGAGTCATAATCAGATATTGGACCGTTACTTCACTAGGTGATTCCTTTTTTTTATTTCTTGAGTTATTCTCAATAATACTTAAACATATATGTATCTCATTATTTCTTTACTCTTATCATTTACGTCGTCATGACTTGGACCAATGTTTGAAGGAATACCATCAATAGACCTCACTTTGCTTTAAAACCCCTTGGCAAAGACACTCTTTCAAACTGGCATAATTACCTTGATTTTATTCAAAGAAAATAACCACACTTGAATAGTTGAATTAATTTGCTTACCTCCTTTTCTCTATATTCAGGAGTATGGTCTATTGCCAAGCTTCAATCATTAATGTTAAGGAATGTTTTGAACATTGCTGTTAATAAAGGTCAAACAGATCAGTTTGATTGTATTAGTTTGGTTAATAATTTGTAGATTTTTGGCCAAGCAGACAAGGTCAGCTATCAAAACCACTTTTGAAGGTATTCTTTCCCTAATTAGTACTATATAAGTTTTACTTTGGTTACATCTTCACTTGTTTCTTACAATTTGCATCTTATTTCATTTTATTTGATATATATATATATATATTACATGCCTTTCTTCACTTAGAGTCAATTCTACATCTCACAGACAAACTTCTTATATGGATCCATTGGTGGAAAAGTTATAACTCCTGGCAATGAGAGTTTAAGTTCTGCAAGTCTTTTGGATAAAGAAGACTCATCTTGCATCTCCTCAGGATTGATTCGTTCATTTTCTATTACAATTTTTTTTGTCTGTTTGCATTTTGACGTCGAAAAATATAAGACTACCTTCACTTTCATAAGATGAATGATCATGTAAGAACGACTTCAACAATTATAATAGCATTTTATTTGTTTTCTATCGTAGAATCTCGTATCTAGGAAATCTTAACACCTATGAGTAAATACATTTAAGGGGAAGTTAATGATTAAAACATCCTTGTCATCTTAATTTTAGATAGGTTGTAGTTATCATTCTTGTTTAAGAATAGGTACATTTCGAAATCAGATGGAGTAAATGAGTTTTTCTTTTTTTCTCTTTTGGTTCTATCTCTCTTGTTTTTTAATTGATTTTTCCTTTTCTTTTCTTTCTTTGTTTTTCCCGGTTTTTCTTCCTTCCATCTTCTCATTTTTTTTCTAACTCTCATAAATGATATTTGTTCATGATGCTCTCCCAAGCCTGAAAGTAAGATGTCAATGTTGATGCATGATGCATGATGCTCAGGTATTTTATATTAAATTTGGTCATAACCAGATGATTTTATGTGATAGTTTTTTTTTCTACTTGAACTTCTGCAAACTTTTTCGCTTTAGCAATACAGAGTTACAACAATATGAAGTACAAGAAATTAAAACCTCCCTAAATTTGGTGTATGACATTGATAATTAAATGATAATGTGTGATACTCCATTTTGTAGATAATGTTGCTTGATACAAAAAAGAACATCTTGTGAATTCATTTGAATTATAACAGATAGAAAACATAAGAGAACATGTGATACAAAACTTCTGACGGTATCATTCAGAACCTACAAAGAGAGAATCGTAAGGCATCGTCTTTGTGAGGAAAAAAATCGGAAACCTAAATAAATGTTTAATCAAGCAATTGATTTGTTTAAAAAAGCTGATGAGCATAGTTTGCTCCCTCATTTTGTTGAGTCGTGACTTCGTCTACTTGGTTTGATATCTTAATGAAGATGGAGACATGGGAGAGAGATAGACATGTGATCTCTCAAGTAGGGACTCGTGAAAAATAAAATAGATATTGATAAAAAGAGATTATAGAATATTATCTTTATATTAAAATCAAATTGATTGTACTGAATACATACTCTATAAAGAAGTGTCTATTAAAGATTTTACATGTTAGTAACAAATTGCTCCTTGGAGGTCAATTATAACTTGATTTTGAAATAAAAACCGGATGCTTACAAAAAAAAATTAGTATTCGTAGTTTCTAATGTTTTCGTAAGAAAGGGCAACCCAGTTAAGTATCTTAAGTTTACTTTTGCATCTTTTGAGTTTACCATTGTTTTCTATTGTCCTTGAGTTTAATAAGGAATTACGTATAGTTAGTAATTTTTATTTTTATTTTCTAAATCTTATTAAATAACATCAAAAGATTTCACATATATTCCCGTTAACAAGACTCGAACCCGTTGTAGCCCACTAGACTATTCCTAGTGAGTTAGTATTTATTGTCTTATCATTTGCTATATTGTACTTTGCATCTTATTAGGTTTATTTTCTGTATCTCTGGTAGAGAGTAAAAATAAGATCCTCCTGTGTATTGAGAATGATGAAATATTAGTACTTTAGAAAGATATGAATCAGGTTCTTTAAAATATATAGTCAATGTGTAGTACAATTGTTGTAATTATTAGAGCATTTACATTGGTAATGTTAAATGTTGGTATTTTTAACTTGACACATAGATATACAATGGTCCGATAAACTCCACATATACTTGTTAAAGTTAATATGAGTTTAAACTCTAAATTCGTACACTTTATTCTCAATTGTAAAATTTATTTTATTTTATTTATTCTAACATGTTATATTTTTATATATTATTATTGCCTATTTTGGAGTACAATATTACAGTAACAATGAAAGTATATAATAAATTTAACAAAATAAATATACATGGCCCACGTAATATAACATTGTTAACTTATTTGTTATAATTAGTATGAAAGTTATAGAGAGATAAAATTTATAATGTCACATATGCTCGTTAACAAGACCATTGCAACACTAAAATTAAACTTTTGTTATAGTATAACACTAACATATAACATAATTGTAATTATTAGTACATGTTATTGATCTGCAGGTTATTAATTTATTTGAAAGATGCTTGATTGCTTGTGCAAATTATCCGGAGTTTTTGAGACGGTATGTTTTATGGATTGCTTATGGGCGTATGAAGTCATCAAAAAAACTGCTTACTTGTGCAGATGGGGGTACTGATGTTAAGTTCACGAAAGCAGAAAGTTCAGAAAATAGTTTTGTCATAAGGCCAACTGGCCAACTTTTGGTAAATTGTTTGGAAAACAGGGTTACTGTGGTATGTTTTTTTTTTTCAATCATCATATATTGGATCTTTCCAAGGTTGAGTCGGGTTTGAAGTTATACTATATGTTACTGCAATACAACTTGTTAGAGAAGCAATATGGTTTTATCCGAAACTCGGGTTCATTTGTAAAGTCTTATTACAAGTTACTCTTGCACGCGTATAACCCACGAACTAAATAATAGCCTTGTACTGTATAAATGTTCCCAAGAACCATATTTTAATTTTTCAATTGTATCTTTACCACATTGTGCACTGAGTGATCAAAACTACGAGCTTAGGTGATAAGTTCCTAGTTTCTTATTGATCAGCATGTGTCGCAACAATCAGCCATGTTTGTCAGACTACTGCAAATTATTGCAAAAATGCTCATCTCGGAAGGCAACGTAAGAGATGACATACTTATTGAGGTGAGTACACTGCAGAATATTGCTAAGCTTTTCATTTTGAACACATTTTGGAAAAAAAATGTTGAGTTCTGCAGTTTCGTCACTTTCGTGTTAACGGTGTTGGTTGCATAATCATCATTTATAGGTTACGAAAAGGAAAACTTCGATTAGATTTTGTATAATTTTCCATAGGACATTGCTATGTTTCTACACGACTACTACATATTAACCATCAGATTGGATTTATGCCCTTTTTGCCTTATTGCATTAAAGATGCTTGATTTCATAATTTTTCGTCGCAAACAAACTGTAAGTATGAAATCCTAACTTAATCCCCTCCACTTGTGCCATGGTGATAATATTGCCTGCTTCTGCCTGTGTCAATTGACCGTATGAGTCTTTTCAGCAAATTTAACTCCTGTATTTGATCAGAATAAATTGGATTTCATAAGTTTCGACCTGATTACCCAACAAGCTTTAACAAAATATATATTGTACATAGCTGTATTTTTTATGCCATCCATTTTTGGTATTACCATGTGCATAACTAAATTAAAATTAAGAAATAAGATGTCATGAGACTGTTTCTTGAATGAAAGTTCATGGCTGATATAAATACTTCAAATATATGCAGTTTTTAGAGGAAGCTAGCCGAATGAAGTGAACTTTCGTTTATAATTACTGTAATAAAGTACGTATATTATGATATGGTTATATCATTTTCTCCCTTGTACATGGTGAGTAATGATATCTTCTATTTGAAGCACTCATATGTTTTTCACAAAAAAACTCGCTTCGGTTCGGCAATGATACTTTCTCTTGCTCTTCCAGGGCTAGCTTATGTTTTTACAAGCTTCGCTCTTATAACGACTTCCAGTGGCGTTGATTTTCCTTGTTTGCTTAATTGCTCGTTGTTATTATTAAGTTGATCAATCAACTTAAGTCTCTAGAATACATGGGAGATTGGGTAATTTTATTGGCTCTAGTTAATTAAGTTTCGTGTTTTTTTTTTTTTTTTTTTTTGCATAGCTAAATAACGGTCCATTTTTTACCCTGGAGTTAACTAGGGCTATGATTATTTTGCCGTTTGGAAGAGAAAAAATGTTTAAGGTGAAAAAATGATTTTGATGTTTAGAAGTTTTTTCAACCTCTTCTTTTTTGGTTCCATTTTGCTCTCTGATGGTAATTGTCTATAGTCAATTATTGAAGGGGTAAATTTAAGAACGTACATAATTAGATTGTTCTTTTTTAAATAAGTAGAGCAACACATAAGTATAAATATTATATTACATATGATAATTTGAGCTAAACGAATCCGAATAAATTCAGGGAAAAAGAAATTCGACGTTTTAGCAGGAAAAGTCCAACTAATTTAACAAGCAGAGTGTGTGTTAAGGCTTAAAGTCTGCATTAATTCTTAACTCCGGTATTTAGGCCCAAAATATTATGTTAAGAATACTTCATTTAGGCAAAACGCAAAGCAAATCAAGTACAATCTTACATATGGACTACCAACCATGAACGATAAAGTCTAAAGACGGAATACAATTTCAGTGCTCGCCTAATTACAACTTTCATCTATATATATTACCGGATTCTAGTCTAATGTCAAGTCCTCAAGCCAAGCAAGTTTATAACCTTAAGCGGTAAACTGAATCACGCGTCAAGAGCGATGAGGGCTTTACTATGCTAAAAAAAATCTAAAGAGGTTACACATAAAGATTTCACTCATACCCCCAAGATTCGAACTCACAACCTACTATTTGAGAGCGTAAAATGTGGTTATTTGCTAATTGACTTAGAATGTTGGTTTAGGGTAATTGTTATTCCAGAATATTGACGAGTTTTCATGAATTGATTCCTCGACTGACATATGAAAGGGGGAACTCAGAGCTAATTGCTGTTTCTTCTTAAAATGCATTCAGATGCAGAAGTTCATAATTTATAAAGTTATATAGTTCAAAGACGGGTAGATGAAAACTAAAAAGCCACAACAGATTTGTTATATCATCCATGTTTGATCAGTACGTGTAAGTAGCGTTTGGCGGTGGTGCTGTAAAATGTGTGATGACATTGGGCATCGGTGTATGAATAAACAGTGTGGCATCGTTCATTGACTCGATCTATCTAGTTCCGTTGGTGGCCTATTGTTCGTTATTTAATAAGTTTGTTGAGTATTTATTTAATTTTGTTAGTTCCATTTATTACAAGCATATATGGGATTCATTATGCATTCATACCCACCGGCTCGATTCATAAGCGGGTCACCTCCGAAAAAAACTTGTTAACGTTATTATGTGCAAATTAAACTGGCAATGCAAGAGTTGAGACCGAGTGTACAACACTACAAGTCCCGTTCACTCTTATACATGTAAACTTGAAGACCGGTATGTTGGGATTTCATAAGCCAAAATTACCAGTTTGATTGCTCTGAGCCTCCGACTCATCTCTTTTCGATGTTATCGTATAAACTACTTTATGACAGTTTGCATACTTAATCATATATAATCTATTTCCATTATTAATGATTTAAATGGGCAAACGTCTAAAACGAGCGATTTGATATATGTTAAACTAAGTTACTATAGTTCAACAAAAGATGTGGGAATAAATTTTGTACCAATAATATGTTACGTGAACAACATATAACGCTAGTCAATTTTTAAAACATACAGTTACTTGTTTTTTCCTACTTTTATCAAAACAGGATTGGTCTCCACCTATTTATGTGGTAAACCTACCCAACAATTTTTTTTAAACGAACCGTCTATTCTATTGATAAGTGAATATGTACGATATCCGAACAAAACAATTACAAGAAATTACATAACATAATATGCTATGAAGCCTAATCGTCAACAAAGTTCGGGCTAATCTTCCAATGTCTACTAATAAATATATTTCTACGACTGTTAGTAACATTACTTAACTTGTTCATGCTATTAATTACATAAACTCAATAATTCTAAAAACTTATCCGGGACTAGACTCCCTTCCTTCCTTAATTCTAGCATTGCGTTCCCGCCACAAACTATATACCGTTGATGCGAGTAAACATTTTCCTAGTGTAGCGGAGACCGATTTTTCTTTAAAAACTTCACTTGACCAATTAACCCATTCGTTTCGAGTCACCGTAAATCAAGCTTTTTAAACGACTTACCCAACAAATTGATTAATTGAATTTAACTTTTTTATTTAGTACTAACAATCATGAAAGTGATGCAACTATATAGAAGCCTCTAGACCTAAAATAGGTATGGGGCCACTTTTAATCCCCACTATCTCAAACTACAATAAAAATATCTTTTTTGCAAATGAAACAATGCACATAAAATTTGCCATATACAATACTAACAGTGCACTTGATTATCAATTAGTACACATATGCACATTATTTTTTATCATAATAGTATACACACGTATGGTTATTGGTTTGTTGCATTACAAGTCAAAATTTATTTTTTTTTGTAAAATTTAGAAATCAAATTCGCTACACTATGATTGTTTATTTTGTAGGCTTTCTCAATTTCCGCAGTTAGCATTTTGTTTGTCTCTTTAATTTTGTTGATGAAAGTACTGACCATAACATTTTTCATAGTCTAAAAGTCAATATATTTCCATATTTGATACTGGAAAAATAATTAAATTTCACGTGGTCTTTTTTTACAATTGCTGTAGGTATCTATACTATTATAATAAGTCAATTCAATATTTTTTGAATCTGTCAAATTTTATCATATTTTTTCAAAAATAATCTTACACTTTTTTATTAATTACCACAATACCATATTCTCATAAAAAATAGAGAAAAATTAATAACTAATAACACTTTTTATCTCTATTTAAGCTCTCAAAATTCTTTTGAGTCTTCTCATCTTATACTCTTATCTTTTTTTTATTTTCCAAATATTTGTATCATAATTACACTTATTTTCTAAATTTTATCGCATTACGCATTTCACACGCAAAGCGTGGGGATAAAAATAATTAAAGGCCACATTCTCAATTTTGACTAGAAGAATACACAAAATATTACTCCTCCGTGGCATGTTTTACTGCACTTTTTTTTTTTAATATAATAAGATATATTTAAATGTTTCTCAAAAGATAAATAAAATGGACAACCTTATTTTGGAAAAGAGGAAGTAGAATCTAAGAGTGGATCATGGACAGATTGAAACAGATATTTGACCTTAATTAATAAATGGCGGAACGGATTGATAAAATTTAAATATTAATTCAACCCGCTACAAGTAAATCCCAGCCCGCAAAATAAATTGAAGGTTGAGACGGATTGATTATATATTGATTGTTAAATTTTCATTTTGCTTATTAGCTACTTAGATTAAACGAATTAAAAAGATGAGGGTGTCAAATCAATGTTTTAATGTATTTTAGTGAAAATATATGTTCAAATTTTTTTTTAAAATATATAATTTTTAAAATTATGAGTAGTGTCGTCGTCTTCGATGGCTTCCGCCAACAAGTATTTTAGCATGTTCAAATAAAATCTGCGTCCATACTCCATGCACCATGCATACTAGTCGTTTTTATCTTTACCCATAAGAAACTTCACAACATTTTCCAGTCCTAATTGACACGTTCAAAAAGGAGAGTTATGCATTTATAGAAATAATATCAATTTCTGACTAAAGGTCTATAGACAGCTCAATTGAAAGTTAGGACAATTTTGGTTTATTAAAATCTCTAATATTCCTATAAGATTGTTTATCAAATAGCATAATGGCAACAGAAATGGAAAATCAAAAGTTAGAACAATTTTGGTTTACTAAAATCTTTAATGTTACAATTGTTTATCAAATTATGGCAACATAAACTGAAACGATGTATTCTCAATGTAATAATTAACCTTATACTAGCACACGTTATTATCATCAATAGTAATGTAATAATGAGTATGTTCGTGATTTAAAAAAAAATCAATTTAATTACCTCCCAAAATTCATATAAAATAAATTAATTGTTCAATTTAAATCGAATTTTTTTAGACAATGAATACTACTTTTCTTTCCACTTTCACAATTGAGGTAGAAAACACAAAGAAAATGACAAGAACCAGAGTAGACTATTTTTGGTACTGGTCCCCCTGGCCATCTTATTTTCTAAATGAAATTTACATAATCCAGATTAAGTAAACTTAATTAAAGGGAGAAAAGGACATGTGATAATATTAATTAGTAATTGGTTTCACTTCTCTTGCTCAAATTTCAAACAAAAATAGAACTATCAAACACCACATGTATTAATGTAACAAAAATATATATGCAAATTTTAGTCTCTCATATGTAGAAATCATGGTTCCGCCACTGCTTAGCTATCATATCAACTTGGCGAAAGCATAAAATTACATATAAACTAGATAACGTTTGTCCTAATTAATTGGCTGTTTGTTTACTTAAGGGCTTCTTGTTAACAAAAAAAATTCACATCTTACAAAAATTTCTTGCTATATTGAGAAAGTAAAGGACAAATGTCATGAGATTTTAGTATATGCGAAAAAAATGAATAAACGATGTATATATACAAGTATACAACAAATATTGTAGTTCGATTCTTTCTATTTTACTATTTGAACTACATCTTTCATTTCTCATTCGTCTTGTTCACATGTCACATCAACTATAAGCTATGTAGTACAAAAGTGTTTAGAAAATGGAGCATATGATTGTGTAAAACACAGTAATAAAAACTGTGTTTAGGTCTAAATTGTCTGATCCAGTTATATTCAAAAAAATTAAAAGATACAGAGCTAAACACCGTTTTTCTGACTGTGTTTTAACTCTCTTCGAAGGTGTAGAAAAGGGACATACGTGTAAAACACAGTTGTCAATAAGTACTTTTTATAGCTCGAGTGAGTGTCAATATATAAGTACTGTCATTAAGTACAAAATTTTAATACAAATATAGGACAAGTTGGGTTACATAATTGAAGAAGGCCACCTCATCCCCACCCACCCCTTTGTAATATTCATTAAACTTGACCATGCACAAATTGCATATGGGGTTGGATTTTAGCCAAGTCTCATATTTTCACACATAGATTGATATAATATTATATATATATATGGGGTTTAAAGGTTTTAAATATAAATAATTGATACCCCCAATAATGAATGGATAGCCATCTGAATTGACTTGAATCATATTCATCGACCAATTTATGATTATATTAAAATGAGATGACCAGATAGAATTTCTGCTACCACCAAGTATAAATTCAAATGCATTATTAAAACAACTATATTTAACTATATATTTCACTTTTTTTGTATCACTTGTTAGTTAGAATATAATATTTTGGTCACATTACATTTGATAATACATTCATTAAATATCATGTTGGCAATTACTTGTTAAATTTTGTTCTAAACTTAGCAATCACACACTAAGAACAACCACATAAGTGCTAGATATCTTTGCTAGCTAAATGTTGCAAAATAAGAAGAAGAAAAAGACTAAGTTATATGACATATGCACTTATTAGTTTTGGCTAGCAACTAAGTTTCACATTGGTCTTGCTATCTTTAACAAGCATTGTGATATTTAATAGTAAAATTGAAATTTTATCCCCAAAATAAAAAGAATAAATAAAAGTAAACACTTTCTTTCACCCATAAATTGCCATGTCACTATCTAAAGTCCTCACTAACTGTAACTTGCATTTTATTGACCGACACCTAAAAGCCAAACTAGCTGGTTGATTTAAGGGACTAAGAGCATCATCTGTACCATATATCACAACCATTTAATCAAACATAACGCATTTTATACCTTTTAAATAATCATTTACATTTATATTTACACAAAATTTCAGCTTTCTTATTAATTTTTTATAATAACTCTACATTATATTTTTATATTTTTATTATATTTTAATAATCATAACAATATTACAACCACAAAAATGTGGACCCATAATAATTTATTACTATTATACTCCCTCCGTCTCTAAACAAATACATCATACGAAAATACATGCAACTTTTACCATCAAAATTTTCATATCAAAATTACCGAAATGAAAAAATTGAAAATTTCATCATATAGTTCTAACCATAAACTACGTGATTAACTTTTGAAATATTTTTTTCCGGCAATCTAAATATGAAAAAATTATCGGTCAAAATTATACGTATTTTCGTATGAGACATTTGTTTAGGAAAGGATGGAGTATTAATCTAGGGAATCATATGCATTCCTCATATATGAGGTGAATTTTGTGTTTTCTTAAATTTAGAAAATTTATAGGGTTCCTGATACATGTCATTTTTTATACCATAATTATCAAATTTTATGAAAAAATATGTTTTGATGAACCAGATGCGGATGCTCTAACGTGTTACTTATCGGATACTTTCTCCTAACTTATGACACTACAAGTTGAATTCCGGGATCAACAAGGGGTAAGTGACAATCAATTTATTATTTAATTTTATTTTAAATTATTTAATAATAATAAGTATCACTTATCTCATTAATTAGTACAAATATATTAATAAAATATATTCTTGCTAACCAAAAATAGTTAATCAAATATAATAAAAAAAAATACAAGTTAAACTTAGGTTGTATATGTAATTTAATAGATGTTTTTTTTTTTATTTGACGGTATTTAACTAATCAACTTTATGAAGTGAAAAATAGATGGTATTACTCTATCAAATCATTAAAGATAAAAGTACAGAATTACCTTCCTAAAATGAGTACATTTCAAAAGTTGGAAAAGTGAACGAACAAGTCCAAAGCTAACCAGCTGAATCAGAAATAGTTGGATATTTATAAGGTTGAGTTGAAATTAAAATACTGGTTTTATTTTTCCATGTTTTTGGGTAATCATACCATTAATATGTCAATTGTCGAGCACATAAAATTGGATAGCAAATTCGTGTAATCCTACATCTGGGAAACTTATAAACATCAGTAGCCGGATCAAAATCAAATACTCTATTTAAAAGACAACGAGGGAAAAAAAAATATTTGTTAAGATGCGTTATATTATAGTCCAACCATTTCCTCGGGAACGTTTCAAGATATATAGAAGAGATTATGAAGGACTTGTTATTAAACCAAATGCCTGATCAATATATTATCTGACATATGATAATTCAAACTTTAACACAATACATGATGTATATATATTGACTATTAGATGGATTTTAATCATGAAATTGAAGTTTTTAATTTCAGCCGTCTTGAGATCTCTCTCAAATAATATTCATCCCCCAATCTTATTTCATTACGAACAATTGAACGGACTAAATTCATCCCTCAATCTTATTTCATTACGAACAATTGGACGGACTAAATTCATCTCCCAATCTTATTTCAGAGTTTTTTGCCAAAATGGCTCACTGGGTATAATTAATGCCCAGAATGGGCTACATTTCTCAAATATTCCCAAAATGGTCTACTTTCGAAAAACGACCGATCGAAATGATTAAAACGACCGGTCGTTTTTTTATTGAACTTTCTGAAACAATTTGGACAATAAACGACCGGTCGAATTGTACAATACGACCGGTCGTTTTTCAGACAAAAACGATCGGTCGTTATGTACATTTCGATCGGTCGTTTTTGGTCTGAACTCACTGGAAGAAATCATACCTAAAACGATCGGTCGTTTCTGAAAAACGATCGGTCGTCTGTTGAAAAACGATCGGTCGTTTTTCAGAAACGACCGATCGACTGTAAAGAATTTACAGAACAAGGATTTTTTGCAGTTTTGGACACTGATTTGACAAAAAATATATAAAAACATGATCCCCTTTTTGAACATGATCTCTTAAAAAATGATGTCGTAAATTAATATGTTTAGTACGAGAGTGTTGGATCGGATTTTTCGAAAGATTTATGCACTAGACTAGTATTATCACATAAAATGATGTCGTAAATTAATATGTTAGGTACAAGATGTGTAGGTGACGTTTTACTAAACATCCGATTTAAAACAAGGAAATGTCACAACATCCGATTTAAAACGAAGTTAAACAAATCTAAACGATTAAGGAAAACGAACGATAAAATGCAAGCGAAAAATTGGCCATAGTTTTGCCTAAAAACGGTCAATCGCCACAAATGAAAACAACAAAAATAACCCAATCAACTAGATATATATGCGCACAAGTTATAATAACATCAAAATCGCATTTGTAGAATTATAATAACATCAAAATCACAACGTCATACAAATTAACACGTAATGATAAATAGCAACATAACATAAAAAAGATTCATAACATAAATGCAAAGCGTTTGCTACTTATTACATCAAAAACAACGTAGTTCGAAAAGAAAATGAAAAACAACGAAATACAACGGTTCATTAAACAAACTTGACATTGGTTGATGCATAGGAATTTCATCGGGAATAGTATTATTCGCCAATTGTGACCCACTTGATTGGTCGTTTTCATCCTCATCCATATACAAGCCCATTTCAGATGATAATTCTTCGTACTCAACTTCTTGTACATTTTCTTCGTCATCGTCAGACTCGTTTTCGCTAATATTGAAGTCCGGATCTTCATCCTCTGGTTCATCCCCAAGTTCTATCGACCAACCAATATTATCTGCCAATCGACACACTGCATCCAAATGTGTCAAATCTGGTTCGTTGTTCTCAGAATATACCTCTAGCATTGGCTCTTGTCGAATGGGTGTTCTACTTGATGTACCGATTTCATGCATTGGCTCTTGTCGAATGGGTGTTCCACTTGATGTACCGATTTCATTAGTGGAAAGAATATTATAATACAACCCGTAATCTTGATCAGAAGAGTAAACTTGCTCAATTTCAACATATAACTCTATAAACGTTCTTCCATTTTCTTCTATTAACTCAAGCATGGTTTCCAACGAATCATTATCATCAACAGCCAATCGCATATATTTAAACTCAGTAAGTGTAGTCAGATATGGATAACGACATGTTAAACTCAAACGATTTGAAGTCGATGATACATCAAGTACCTTAAATAATTTTTCCAAAAATTGGTCGTATGTCGTGTTTCTAGATACCTTAAAAATTTTTTTATAAGAAATATCATAAGATAACCCCTCGCTAGTAGTTTCCATTATCGTACCTCCCCAATAACACATAATTGTAGGATTTTTCATTTCGATAACCACACGGTAAAATTAACAATTTTACTCAAATAATACTCCAACAACAACACAAAATATTGAGTTTTTACCTGTTTTGAAAGAGATCTGAGATTTGCCCTAAAATGATCTAAGAGCTCTGCTTTTTTTTATTTTTACAGTGGTCTGGGAAATGAGATGAGTACAGTGGTCTGGGGAAATGAGATGAGTTTTTTAAATACAAGTATTTCTGAAAAACGACCGATCGAAATGTACATAACGACCGATCGTTTTTGTCTGAAAAACGACCGGTCGTATTGTACAATTCGACCGGTCGTTTATTGTCCAAATTGTTTCAGAAAGTTCAATAATAAAACGACCGGTCGTTTTAATCATTTCGATCGGTCGTTTTTCGAAAGTAGACCATTTTGGGAATATTTGAGAAAGGTAGCCCATTCTGGGCATTAATTGTACCCAGTGAGCCATTTTGGCAAAAAACTCCTTATTTCATTACGAATAATTAGACGGACTAAATAAAGGTTAAAACATGAGCAAAAAGACAATAAAAGTCTGTGCATGACTTTAGTATAGACCTGCAGTCACATAATTTCATTTTAGTAATATAATATAATAGAAGTAATATACAGATTTAGTCAACTAACTTCAATATACTAGAACTGAAAATAATGCGTCAGCTTAATTCTTTTCTCTAGTTGTACATATTCAAAGCAAGAAATAAGATACGTATTTTCCTGATTTACGCGTACTCTTCTTGTAAATTTGAGTACTATTTATTTATGATATAAAGTGTAAATATACATATGGTCCTATGGAATTTGTTTTGTGATGTTAAATATAGTAATTATTTGATAACATTTCAATAAATTATGTATAATGATGGTATTTTTTGGTAGTTAAATATAAGAATTAATTTAAGTTGGTTTTTTATACTAGTGAACCGTGAGCATGATCATGGAAGGAGGGAGTAATTTCTGCTAGGAAAATTTGGTTTAACAGAAAAGTAAGGCCGCCTGAGACCACCTTGAATCCTGTCCCACCCACCCCCTTAAATCATTACTAAGTAACGCCTGTGCTTTATGCAGACCGTCAGACTGTTTGTGATTAATACAGACGGTAATGATACAAATCACGTTACGTACTAAAAAGTAAAGCTACTAAAAACTCAAATAAATATATTGGAACCCTAGTTAACTCTATTTTAAATTTAAATATTAATTAAAAATATTTTATTTTATTTTTGTATTTTTAATAGATTGAGTTTTTATTACGTGACGTGATTTGTATCTTTTCCACTAATACAACCGCCGTCTGTATCAATAAGAGACCGTATGCAGCATAAATTAAAACATGCATATAGTTGCACAATGCACACATGATCCATATGCAAATTATATTTTACAACCACAATGGTCTCATACTCTGGAAAACATCATTAGTGTTGGTTCAAATTTTACAGTACTAAACAGGGGAGTTTGGTACTTGCTATATCTTATATTAACATATTATTTATCAACATATTAGTAAAAATAGTTTTATAACTAAGTTGTACAGTCAGTTGCAACCGAAACAACAACAGACTATGCTGGAGAGATTCTGTAATATTCGGTCAAAATGATTTGATGATACTAAAAACGTAGAGAGCGGGTTTAGATGATATAAGGAAATCTCTGAATGATATAAATAAGATATTAAAGACCTTTGCTTACTAGAATATAAGATTTAAAAAGATATATAAGGAAAACGCCTTTTCAAGTAAAAAAACATTAAATAAGAAAAGATATTTGGAGATAAAAAAAAATATATCTCGAAAACAATTAAAGTAAAAATCTTTATAATTTTGATTTACAACAGTATATGATATGTTAGAATTCAAAAACTAATTAGCTAGAACATATATGTTTGAATATGTCAAAATTAAAGAAGGAAAATAAAAGAAAATTTTCATATTTGATCATAATTAGGATTTTTGTATGACTATAAATAAATTCAGTAGCTTTTATTATTTCGTTTGTTGAATATAATGTAGATATACTGATATTATAGATTAACAACACATGTTGTACGAGAGAGAAACAAACTTAAAAAATCCTAACGGGATGTCATTAAATATTGATAGTTGTTAAGAGAGAGATATAAGATAGATATATACGTGAGACAATCATGTTATTATAAGTATCAATTATTATCACATTGTTCCTTTCGGTATCAATAAATTACTGAGTGAGGGCTCCGAAGATATATACAAGCTGATCATGTCAAACTCTATAGTCAAACGTCTCGTGTTCAATATTTTTGTATCAACTTTATTATATTTTCCGGTACAACTGAAAACGCATAACAACACTCATACATTCAGGTATATGTTTTTTTCATCTCCTTTTTTATAGCTCGAGTTAGTGTCAATCAATACGATCGTTAAGAAGAAATGATATTGCAACCCAAAACCCTTAACTGTTGATATGACAAATGAATTATATAAATTGTTTTTATTTTGATATTAAAAACATATTTTTTTATTTTGATATTAAAAACATATTTTTTTATTTATTACATAATTGGTTGACTTAATCCGGATCAAAATGTAAAGTTTTTTTTTGGGATATATTTTGTCGGTGCTATAGTAATACTTCTTCATTAAATAACAAATTTTAATGCATATATAAGACAAAGTAGGGTTACCTAATGAAGAACACCTCATCTCCACCCACCCCCTTGTAATATTAATTAAACTTGACCATGCACAAAATGCATATGGGTTTGAAATTGGATTTTAGCCAAGTCTCATACTTTCACACATAGATTGATAAATATGTGTTTTTTAAGGTTTTTAAATTAAATGATTTGAACCTTATTGCATGTGAATGGATAGCCATCTGAATGATTTAGATCATATTCATCCACCAATTTATGATTTATTTTAAAATAAGATGACCAGATAGAATTTCTGCTACCAGAAAGTATTGAAATAAAATAAAAATCCAAAGCTAATTTATTTTTTATTTTTTAAAAGTCCAAAGTTGAAAGTTAATAAGCTGAATCAAGAGATGTAGAAATAGAAACAACTTATGAAACGAATAGGACTAAACAGGAACAAGAGCGATCCACCGAATAAGATCCTTCTCCTTCCCTTTTTTCCGGAAGAAAAGGAGGCCGATACGGACAAAATCGATGAAACTAAAGAGATCCAAGTAGTTGGAGATTAATTACAAGGTTGAGCTAAAATCAAAATACTGGTTTTATTTTTCCATATACTTTTCAGTAACGATCATAACATTATTATGCTAATTGTCGAGCACATAAAATTGGATAGCAGATTTGTGTAATCCTATACAGTGAGGGAAATTATAAACATTAGTTGCCGGATCAAAATCAAATATTTAAAAGGCACTTCAAAAATTGTTTGTTGTAACGATTATAATCCAACCATTTACACCATATACGGTTCAAGATAGGATGGATTATGGGGACTTGTTCTTAAAGCAAAAGCTTGATCGATATGTTATCGACTTCGAATAATTCAATGAATTATGTAATTACAGTATTTGGTTGTTAATATATATCAATTTAATGTAGTTTAGAAATGTCAAGATGATTTTGTAGCATCTGACATTGAAGATTATAAAATAGCACTCATGTTTGCATTTCAAACAACTTAATTTTAAAACGTTATTAAATACTTAAATATGTCGGCCGGGCCGAAAGTATCCGTTAATTGAAATCTTTCTTAAAATAGTAATAAAATTTACGTTATTAAATACTTAAATATGCCGGACCGGGAAGTATTTGTTAATTGAAATCTTTCTTAATATAGTAATATAATATCTTATGCTCTACTTGCAGAAAAATTGAAAAAGGCTCAATTTTTATTTATTTATAAGAATTAATTTAAGTTGTTTTTTTATACTATCATGGAAGGGAGGGAGTAATTTCTAGGAAAATTTGATTTTTTTAGAAAGGTAAGGCCGCCTCAGCCCACCTTAAATTATTACTAGCAATCAATTACTCCCTCTTATGTCTAACTTTATAATTTTTATGCGAAATGTAAGTATAATTTTAATCGGTTTTTAATATGTAACTAAATTGTCGAAACAAAAAATTTTAAAATTTTGATACACAGTTCAAATGTTAAATTATATGATAAAATTTTAAAAAAAGTTATTTTGACAATTTGAATATTAGTTATTTATCGATCAAAATTACACGCCTATTCATATACTAATTGTAACGTGGTAGGTGTCACGGGACTGTTTTTCGTTCCAGAAAACAGCCACGTGATGGCTCGCTTATGGACTTAGCCGCTGCCACAAACGATCAGCCAACCAACAAACTCGCAACACTCGTGTTTGCCTCACAAACTCTCGTGTATCGCTCTCAAACGCAGCCCGTTTCGAGGCAACGTAACTGCTATAATCTGGACAGATTTTAAGACAAGTAAAATATGTAAACGCAAGCAAACGTAAATGAAACACACGCGCAATTTACGGCCGCAGCCAACCCAATATAATTCCGTTAATATTAGGAACCAGATTACATATGTTTACAAGTGTTTTCTCAGCCAAAACTCTATCTAAAACATGTTGAAATCTGCCCATGTACTTATATTTTCGTACATGGCAGTTACAAGCCTAAAACATAGGTCAAAAACTGCCTTAGTGGTTACAAAGTAGTGGAAAAACTGCAGCAGCAACTCTAGTAACCGTTCCCGCCCTTTTTCGAAGCTATCCAGCCCTTCTAAGGTGACTTTACAGCAGCTACAACCTGCCCGATGTTCAGGCCATTTTGATTTTCGTAATCAACCCGCAATGTAACCAAAATAGCCCGCCATTTGAAACCAAAACAGTCCGTTGTCGTGACTCAAAACCAGCGGTCCGTTCGAACCATATCGAACGTGTTTCCTTGCTTCAAACCTGCCCAAAGCTTGAACCGTATCAAACTTTAATTCCTTGGCGTTCCTACACACCAAACATTAGCCAACGGTTCGCACAAACGTTCCTTCGAAGTGTCAATCCGCTAACCAAACGAATGCTAGCACAAAGATGCTAACAAACCTCCCCCACCTAAGCCATTCATCGCCCTCGATGAATCAAGTGTTTATTACAGATTTCAAAACCAAAGTTCAGTCCTCGTCTGACCCATAAGATAGCCCATACTTTTTCCATAAATCAGATTTCCCGCAACTTGTTTCCGCTGTCCCAAACCTGCAACTAAACCTCGCTCCTTAGGTCAGTTTTCTTTTCAAAACCCGCTGCCCAAAGTCCATCTTAAACAGCCCAGATTTTTCCTCGTTTGAACAGCACCACGCTGTCCACTTTGGTCGACGTAACTCCCTCGATAGTACCCCACGGCTTTGCCCATCGAGTCGACCACCCGCCCGTAACTTACGTCTAAGGCATCACTTGCATGCTGCCTATGTAAACCTTTTCGTCCTCCTTATCCGTTTCTTCGTCAACCTGAAGTGCCGATAACCGCTCCTTTTTTGAACACTCCTTGGCGAAGTGAGGACCTCCACAAATAAAGCAAGCAAACGCCTTGCTTTTCCCCTTTTCCTTGCCATTATGGCTAACCGATTTCGTGCTTCGACAGTCATCATCCATGGCTGGTTTTGATGTTTCTACCTCGCTGAATTTTGTCACAACCTTTTTGCCGTGCCTTCCATTTTTCGACTCGGTTTCCGAATTTAGTTTATAGCCTAACAAACCATCCGCCGCTGCCATAGCACTTGACAGATCTTTCACCGCCAACCTTCGTAACTCTAATTGTGCCCACGATTGCAACCCGGAAACAAAATTAAACAACTTGTCTTCCTCGGACATGCCGCTGATTTCCAACATAATCGTGCTGAAATCCTTGACGTAGTCCCGAACAGTCTCCCTTTGTTTCAAATTTCGCAACGCTTCTCTTGCAACCCACGCACCGTTACTAGGCAAAAACTGCTCACGCAATTCTGCCTTCAACAAATTCCATGAAACGATTGATCCCCAAGCATTATCCACAGCCCTTGAACGCCACCATAACTTTGCATTGTCGCTCAAATACATACTCGTTATCGCCACACGTTCGCCTTCGGGTATATGGGCAGCGGTAAAGTACTACTCCATATCCCATAAAAAGTTCTCCAACTTTTTACAATCCCGATCTCCAACAAACGATTTCGGTTCCGGCACCCTCCATTTTGTCACGCCACCTTCGTGACTTGTCGAAACTGAATTTCCAGCAACCGCTTTCCGCAAGATCAGAATCTCGTCTCGCATAATTCCCATTCCCGTCGTAGAATCAGCGAGTTCTTGCATCAACGCCTCGATATTCGTTTTCAAAACAGTCACGTCATCCTCCAACGTTTCTGTTTTGACAGTCAAGTTCACGCCATCTCCAGCGGGTTCGGTGTCCACAAGAGTCTCTAACCGACTGAGTCTGTCCTTCGTCGAAAGATCCCTTTCTCTCGCCTCGTTCACCATTGTAACTTCCGCTCTGATACCAGTTGTCACGGGACTGTTTTTCGTTCCAGAAAACAGCCATGTGATGGCTCGCTTATGGACTTAGCCGCTGCCACAAACGATCAGCCAACCAACAAACTCGCAACACTCGTGTTTGCCTCACAAACTCTCGTGTATCGCTCTCAAACGCAGCCCGTTTCGAGGCAACGTAACTGCTCTAATCTGGACAGATTTTAAGACAAGTAAAATATGTAAATGCAAGCAAACTTAAATGAAACACACGCGCAATTTACGGCCGCAGCCAACCCAATATAATTCCGTTAATATTAGGAACCAGATTACATATGTTTACAAGTGTTTTCTCAGCCAAAACTCTATCTAAAACATGTTGAAATCTGCCCATGTACTTATATTTTCGTACATGGCAGTTACAAGCCTAAAACATAGGTCAAAAACTGCCTTAGTGGTTACAAAGTAGTGGGAAAACTGCAGCAGCAACTCTAGTAACCGTTCCTGCCCTTTTTCGAAGCTATCCAGCCCTTCTAAGGTGACTTTACAGCAGCTACAACCTGCCCGATGTTCAGCCCATTTTGATTCTCGTAATCAACCCGCAATGTAACCAAAACAGCCCGCCATTTGAAACCAAAACAGTCCGTTGTCGTGACTCAAAACCAACGGTCCGTTCGAACCATATCGAACGTGTTTCCTTGCTTCAAACCTGCCCAAAGCTTGAACCGTATCAAACTTTAATTCCTTGGCGTTCCTACACACCAAACATTAGCCAACGGTTCGCACAAACGTTCCTTCGAAGTGTCAATCCGCTAACCAAACGAATGCTAGCACAAAGATGCTAACAGTAGGGACGGAGTAAATTAGAACGTGCATACAGTTGCACAATGCACACATGACATATATGCAAGTTATATTTTACAACCATAATGGTTTCATTCTCTGGAAAACATCATTAGTGGTTCAAATTTTACAGTAATAATTTTTTGAGGCTGGATTTTTATACTATATTTTTTTTCTGAAAATATGTAATGATCATCAGCAGGGACTGGCAAAAAACACTGGCAGCTTAACGGATCCGTAAATTCTCCGTCCTATTGAGCAATATAAATTTTTTTTGACAATTTGACGATGTAAATTCATAGCAATAATCAATTGCATACTGTAAAGAAGTTGGTCTCTTCTGATATTTTTTGAACGCGATTCTTTACTTGTATAGCACTTAAGTTAATCGTCCAATTAATAAAAAAAACATGGTTTTATGAAGAAAAATGAATTGCGCCTATACTGAGCCGAGTCCCAACGCGCATTTTACTTGCCTGGCCACTGGGTCGACTTGATTGTAAGGTGTCATGACACTTTTTGATAGAAAATAAAAATTAGACCCAAATATTCTATTCGGGTAATAATCAACCCACTTTATAAATGGGTATCCAACGCTTAAATGGGTCATCCCATGCCTTTTATAGGAGAATAAGGTATTACTATCAAAAGCCCAAGCCCACTTAACTAGGGACCCATGTCTGAAAAACCCCCTGAGATGGAGACATTTGTCAACATCCTAGAAAGTATAGTTGCCTATAAATAGCCAACTACTCATCTTAGAAAAGGACCAGAAAATCTATCCAAAAAATATAGAGAGAAGTTGAGAAAAGAGAGAAACTAGTCAAAGCTTAGCCTGAAAAGAAGCAAGCCGAACAGCGAGAGAGCCGAATATCGAAGAGAAAGAAGAACGGCCAAGATAAGAGATTATGCAGTCTAATCGAGCACAATTGTAATAAAGAAGTCCTAATCCGAGCAAGTGTAACAATCCGAACAAGTGTAACAATCCGAACAAGTGTAATAATCCGACCAATAATAAAGATCAAGAAATATCCATTACTTACTGTTGATTTACCATTATTATATCGTTGAAAATCCTAACGTGATCGCCAAAAGTTATGCTTTTATCAAATGGCGCCGTCTCCGGGAATCATCTAGTTCCCAACTAGCTTAGACTTCGAATACCAATACTCTACCAGACGAGCGACAATGGTGACCAATATAGAAGAAACCCATCCCGAGATAGTAGAAACCAATAACCAACACGTGCAGATTAGCCAACAAGACCTCGACGATCTACTCGCCATCCGCGATAGATACGACGCTATCCAGTCCGAAAACCAACCGAACACCTCCAATCTCCATCGAGAACAACCGATCGAACAATCCCAACAGCTTGAAGGGATCGTCGAAGAATACCAAACGTACTCGGAGGACGAACAAGCCTTGCCCGTACTAAGGAGCGCAAGAAGATGCATACCCGGATCCCAGGCAGGACCGAGCTCAAGAGTCCCTTTGCCAACGGCCTCGGTCAACTCTGGTGCCCGTTTACAAGCAAACGAAGCTGACCGGCTTGGTATGCCTGAAGGTCATGAACTCGAACAGTTGTCCCGATTACCGACTCACCCACCAAGGATGATTACACCACCCACGGTGGAAGCACAACACATCGTTCCAATAGCTGATGAAAGGAACAACGCCCAGCTGCAAGCTCAGCTGGCAGCGTGTATGACGGCCATGGCAGCAGCCGGCATCAGACTGTCGGGTACTCAACCTACCAACACAGACAAAGATCCACGTCGTGAAGCGGAAGATTCCGCCTATAGGGCCGCCTTGGAAGCGGCAGGCCGGCGACCAGATCAAGAAGTGCCCCATCAAGGGGGCAACGTCCCGATAACAATCCCTCCGACCTTCGCCCACCCAAACGCGTATACGGAACATGTCCTCGACAGAAACCTGAAGGACGATAGGTATCCCGAACACATGATCGGGGGAGGATACGGCCCACCACCACAACAGGGGGGATACACCCCCCCTACCAAGCCACGGATGAAGCGTTCCAACAGGCTTGGAACGTATGCCAAGAAACCCCATGTACCGAACGGATCACGTGGTACCGCAATCCTGTGGGGTTCGTCATCCCCGAGTTCAGGCTCTATGATGGAAGGAGTTGTCCCATTGACCATCTAAGGCACTACAAGATGAAGATGGAGCTGTGGAGTGATGACCATGCGATGATGTGCAAGTTTTTCAAAAACAGTTTGGGCCAAGAGGCTTCGTCGTGGTACCATAACTTACCACGGGGCTCTATAAGAAACTGGGCGGAGCTGCTAAGAGCGTACTCCACCCGATACGCTGCTCATCGGAAGAAGAAGGTTAGTATTGAAACCCTTCTAAAAATGACGATGATGCCAAATGAAAGGCTCAACGACTACTGCATACGTTTCATCGACGTAGCAAACCAGATTCCACAGTACGCCAGTAATATAGCCATCCAGAACTTTATCAACTCCATCCCAAATAGCTATTGGGCGAGAAGGAAGTTCATAGGCAAAAATTTTCCGACCACTGATTCCCTGCTAGCTTATTGTACCCACCTCACCGATAAAAACGACGAACTGCGTACCCTCAACCGAACTCTACCAAGAAGAGAGTCGGTCCGAGAGGCACAGGTGGGTCGCAAAAGAGTTAGAAATAACCAGGGAGAAACGTTCCAACCGACCAGAAAGGACAAAGGTCCCGAGGTCCGTAGCAGGGTAGAACGACCACGAGAACCCGGGCCCAAACCGCTCCATATCGCATACCCAACACCGACCAACGAACATAAGCCGCTCCAGCTCACCTACCCTGTACCAACCAAGCAGTCACAGCAAGGCCGGTTCCAGGGAAGGGAAAAGCAAAAGAGCTTCGAACTGGTCGAATTGAGATACTCTTTCAACCTGTCGGCTGAAGATATCCTCAAGAATATCTGCAGAGAAAGCTGGTATTCACGGCCAGAGCCGCTCGCTACCCCCCCTGAGCTTAGAGACCCCAAGCTTTTCTGCGCCTATCACGAGGACTATGGACACCTCACCGAGCACTGCCGTAACCTGCGGTGGAAAATGAACCTGTGGGGCGATGCGAGATACCTGGCCAAGTTCATCAAAGGCGTCGGAAATAAAGGCAAACAACTGGCCATTGAGGGAGCCGACAACCGGCAAGGCAAAACAATCAACGTCGTTCATATGTCACGACCCAAGGGCACGGGTGGGGAACGATCGCGACAACGGCAACTGGCACACTTTGGCCAGGTAGCCAGGGCGTCACAGGCGTCGACCTCCAAACGACAATGCATGCCGCGACGACATCCGCCCATTTCCTTCTCGGATCTGGACAAAGAAGGGGTGATTTACCCCCACGGGGACGCCATCAGCCTCCGTGTTCAGATAGGCCTTGACACGGTCAGCAGGGTGCTTGTCGATCAAGGAGCCTCTTGTGATATCATGTACAGAGAACTCTTCGACAAGATGGAACTCAAGCCGCAAGATCTACAGCCTACCGATATCACACTGATCGGTTTCATCTCCGAGACAACTAAACCGTTGGGAAAGATCGTCATAAGTGTCACTACGGGATCCGTATCAGTTCCCGTTGAGTTCTTAGTGGTAAACGACAACTCCGGCCACAACGCGATCTTGGGTCGACCTTGGCTTCACGCCATGAAGGCCATACCCTCGACCTACCACCAAAAAGTCAAATACCCAAATGATCGGGGAGAGATCGAGACAGTCAGAGGATGCCAAGAGGATTCAAGGCGCTATGAGGACATTACCGCGGCCCTTCAAACACCGCTGAGCGTTGTCGAACAACCCACTAGCACAAAGAAGCTGATCAACCACATAGTCAAAACCGAGAGGGTTGTCGAAGAACAAGTAGGAGAGACACTTAGGAAGGTGTATATCCCGGATATGGATGAGGAGCACTATTTCCTCCTCGGCGATAACCTTCCAAAACAGGAATCCGAGGAGTTAGAAGCGTTCCTTTTCAGCAACATTGATAAATTCGCCTGGAGTCCCAAAGACATGCCGGGCCTAGACCCTAATACGGCATGCCACCACCTAAGTGTTAATGCCGAATACAAGCTGATAGCGCAGAAGAGCAGAAAAGTGTCCGTACAGCACAGAGCAACTATAATCGCTGAAGTGCAAAATCTATTGGAAGCCGGAGCCATAAGGGAGGTCTACTACCCAAAATGGTTGTCTAACCCGGTCGTTGTCCCAAAGAAGAATGGAAAGGAGAGAGTCTGTATAGACTTCACCAATCTCAACAAAGCTTGCCCGAGGGACCACTTTCCCCTTCCAAGGATCGATCAATTGGTGGATGCAACTGCGGGAGCAGAACGGATGACCTTCCTTGACGCGTACTCAGGATACCATCAGATTCCCCTCGCCCACGAGGATCAGGAAAAGACATCGTTTATATCGCCTTTAGGAAATTATTGCTATACGGTAATGCCGTTCGGCCTACGCAACGCGGGGGCAACATACCAAAGGATGATAACAAGGGTATGTCGAGATCATATAGGGAAAACAATGGAGGTATACATTGACGACATGGTCGTCAAGAGCGAAAAGGCCACATCCCACCTCCAAGACCTTAGAGACGTCTTCCAAACGTTGGGCGAGCACAAACTAAAGCTCAACGCGAGCAAGTGTGCGTTCGGCATCAGCAAAGGGAAATTTTTGGGGCATATGGTTAGCCGACGAGGAATAGAGGCTAATCCCGATCAAATCGCAGCTCTACGGAACCTAGCAGCACCCAAAAATAAGAAGCAGGTACAAGAGCTCACGGGAATGATGGCCGCGTTGAGCAGGTTCATCAGCCGATCCGCAGACAAGGGACGGCCGTTTTTTGAATCACTCAAGAAGGATAAGAAATTCGAGTGGGACCCGGAATGTGAAGCTTCATTCAACAATCTCAAAGAGTACTTGAGGACGCTGCCACTGCTAGTAAGGCCGAACAAAGGAGATATTCTGGCGTGCTACCTAGCAGTTTCCACTACAGCTGTGAGCGCAGTTATCCTAAGAGAAGAAGGTCACGAACAATTTCCGATATACTTCGTCAGCAAGACTCTGGTCGAAGCCGAAACACGTTACCTACCCTTGGAAAAGCTGTGTCTGGCATTGGTCGTCGCAACCAGAAAATTGCCACACTATTTTATAGCTCATCAGGTCCAAGTATACACGAAATTCCATATCAAGGAATCGCTTCAACGGACCGACATCAGTGGCAGAGTGGCCGCATGGGGAGTCGAATTATCCCAATTTCATATCGAGTTCGCACCCCGACATGCCATAAAGGGACAAGTCTTGGCCGATTTTGTCGCGGAATTCACCGAAGGGTATGACGAGCCTACGGCTATGTCCCCACAATCACACTGGCAGATTCATGTCGATGGATCAGCCACCAAGGATGGATCAGGAGCAGGGATCGTCCTCAAGTCTAGAGAGGGAGCGATCATAGAGAAAAGCATTAAACTGGGTTTCCGAGCTACCAACAATGAGGCTGAGTACGAAGCCATGATAAACGGTATGCTCATTGCCCGGTCCCTCGGATGCTCCCACTTAACTGCAAGCTCCGACTCAATGCTGATCGTGAATCAAGCCATCGGCGAGTACCAAGCCAAAGATGATAGAATGATCCTCTACCAAGAGAAGGTTCAGAGCTTGATGGCCACCTTCGAACAGTGCGAGTTAATAAGAATCAATCGCACCGAAAACGCACATGCCGATGCCCTGGCCACCCTAGCCTCAACATTAACTGACACTCGGTCGATCATAGTGGAACTACTGCCGACCCCTAGCATAACCAAAAGACCGAATAACGTCAGTACAATACGAACCAGGTTGGATGGACAACATGATTCACTATCTGCGAAACGGAACTCTCCCGGCAGATAAGATAAAAGCACTAAAAATTACGAGAAAGGCTCCTCGTTTCTGGCTATCCGACGACGACAAACTGTACAAATCCAGTTACCGAGGACCCCATCTTCTGTGTGTCCGGCCCGAAATACAGCTACCAGTCTTGGAGGAAATCCATGAAGGATCCTGCGGAGTACACATCAAAGGGCGGTCCCTTGCCAACAAGGCAATCGCCCAAGGATATTGGTGGCCCTATATCAAGTGAGACGCCGATGTATACGTCCAACGTTGCGACAAGTGCCAACGATTTGCCAAGATACCTCGGCTCCCATCATCTATGATGACCCCGGTATCGGCACCATGGCCATTCGCACAATGGGCACTTGATTTAGTAGGGAAGCTCCCCAAAGCGCCCAGCAGCTTCGAATATCTGATCGTGGCGACGGACTACTTCACCAAATGGGTTGAGGCTAAACCTCTCTGAGAAATTAAAGCCAGTAATGTCAAACAGTTCATCTGGGAGCACATCATCACAAGGTTTGGTATACCATACGCCATCGTCGCAGACAACGGCACCCAGTTCAAGGAAGCCAATCTTCAGCTTTGGTACGAAGAACTCGGTATCCGAAAGTTCTATTCGACGCCAACATACCCACAGGGTAACGGCCAGGCAGAGGTATCAAACCGAACCGTACTAGACGGCATCAAGACAACCCTCGAACAAGCAAAGGGGAGATGGCCCGAGCGGCTACTTAACGTCTTATGGTTGTGCCGAACCACGCCAAAGACGGGCACCAAAGAAACCCCGTTCAGCTTAGCATATGGCGTCGAGGCCGTCATACCAACAGAAATCGGGCTACCCACACTACGAAAAACTTTAGTCGAACAAGGAAACAACGAACAAAGAATGAGAGAGGAACTCGACATGCTAGACGAGAAACTAGAGATAGCAGCTCTTACACTAGCGAAGTATCAACAAGGCGTTAAGCAAACATATGACAAGAAAGTGAAAGGGACCAAGGAGTTCATGGTCGGAGAATTGGTGCTGCGACGAGTAACGGTCTATACCCGAAATGAAACACATGGCAAATTAAGCCCCACCTGGGAAGGACCATACGAGATCGTCAAGAAAACAAGCCCGGTTACCTACAAACTCAAAAGCGTTCTGTTCGAAAACAGTATAGGGGAGAAAAATTCTTGGAACGTGGCTAACCTAAAGAAGTACTACGTATAGGCTGTCTTACAAATAAAGGTGCTACCTTACCCCTCCTGTTTAATGACATTATCTTTCCTCTTTTGAATGAATAAAATATCTTGTTATGCTATCTAACGAGTGCAGCTGAAATTCCCAAACGGCATGCCTAAGGGTAGGCCTAGGAATACTATGAAATTCCCAAACGGCCTGAGTGCCTAGGAATACTATGAAATTCCCAAACGGCCTGAGTGCCTAGGAATACTATGAAATTCCCAAACGGCCTGAGTGCATAGGAATACTATGAAATTCTCAAACGGCCTGAGTGCTTAGGAATACTATGAAATTCCCAAACAGCCTGAGTGCCTAGGAATACTATGAAATTCCCAAATGGCATGCCTAAGGGTAGGCCTAGGAATACTATGAAATTCCCAAACGGCCTGAGTGCCTAGGAATACTATGAAATTCCCAAACGGCCTGAGTGCCTAGGAATACTATGAAATTCCCAAACGGCCTGAGTGCCTAGAAATACTATGAAATTCCCAAACGGCCTTAGTGCCTAGGAATACTGTGAAATTCCCAACATGGCATGTCTAAAAGAATGCCTAGGAATACTCAAACATATGCAGGTACCAGCTGATCCAATGAGCAAGGATTAAAGGCAGAAAAGAAACTAGAAGAATAATGCAGGAAATAAAGTAATCAAAGGAACAGCAATCTCGTCAAAAGGAACAAACAGGAATAAAGAAATACAATCAAGGAAATATCAGTACGACAATGGAAAGCTCAGAACACAAAAAAAATAAATATATATATAGTCCTCGCCCGCATTACGGAGGCAAAAAAAAAAAAAAAAAAAAAAAACGGATTTAAGAACTACTACTACAGGAGGAACACGACGGTAACTGACCGAGCTCCACCTCTTCGTCATCTGTCATCGTGTCCCCATCTGTCTCATCGCCATCAAACCGTTCCTCAGAGAGGAGTGCGTCGAAATTGGTCGTATGAGCACCAACGCAAGTCAGCGTCTTAAGCCGCGCTGCGAACTCGGCTCCTTTAGCAATCTCATGAGCATCCGAGGCCGCCTTGCGGCGGGCGTCGTCGAAGGGAAGCGCACGCGCTTCAGTCATCGCCGCCGAAGCATCGTACCTGGATCGGGACAGCCGGAAATACTTCACCAACATGTTGGCTTTAGTTACCAGCGCTTTTAGTTTATCGAAGTATTTTCCCTTTACACGCCAATATCGATCCAAACGACGTTCCTGAACCTTGACAACATGCTCGGCATGACGAACATATTCCCGGAAAGAGGACGCCTGGGTTTTCAACTTGGACTTAAGTCGGGCACACTGATCGAGCAATTCGACGTTTTTGCCCATTAAAACGATGTAAGGCCATTTGTCATGCACTTCACTAGCCGCACCAGATGAGACCTTGTCCTGGGCAGCACCAGTAGGTCCTAACCCCGGGCTAACTAGGCATGGAGAACCAGCCTGATGCGACGTAGTAGCGTGGGCCTATAAAAAAAAATGGGGAAGAAGGGCACAAATGAATATTCATACGCAAAAAAAAAAAAAAAAAAAAAACGGCCTGCAATAGAAGAACGAAGACTTTTTATACAAGCTACGAGTAAAATGACAAAACAAGCTGCTACATCATTAATCCGATAACCCATCAACAGACGAAGAGGCCTCTACAGCGTCAGCAAAATGAATATCTCGCAACGAGACAATTTGAGTCCCCAAACGTTCCTGTACGATCGCATCCACTCGATTCAAGGCAGCCGTGGTCTCAGTTACCCCGGCCATAGCATCACCCATGCGCTCTGCCCGGGCAACACCACGCATTCCTTTTACATGTTCAAGCACCTCTAATGCGCGACTTCGGGCCCAATACGCTTTGGCAAAGGATAACAACAGATCCGCGTCCTCGAAAACGGCCCCGAGCACCAAGTTCAGGCTCGTCACACGGCCTCGGGCTTCATCACGAGAGCGCCGAAGCGCATCAAGAAGCTCTTTAGCCTTTCCCTTATTCGCCGTATAATAGGCGGTCTTCTTGCTGAACTTCTCACCCAAGTCACGTAGTCGAATGGCCAAGTTTGAAATATGAATATTCAGACCATCGATTTCACGACGAGCAGAATCCAGTTCAGAAGTTAGGGACGCGTTAGCTTTTTTAAGACCGTTTATAACATCGCCTTCGCTACGAATAGGCGAGGTCCCGCCCACCATGGCACGGGGGTTAGCAGGTACCTGACAAGTTGTTTTTACATCCTTCAAAAGACGACGACCCACAAACAAGGAAATTAACAAGAAAAGCCCAACAGAAAGAAAACATAGCACCTATATTATCACTTCCCAAAAGAATATCTTTTTAGTTACAAAAGAGACCCATAACTCGGGTACCAAAAGACTTTATGCTAAGATACAGAGACATATATTACAAGTAAATGGTCAAGGCTCCACCTGAGGGGACACGGGTGGGGGGATCACGGCAGCAGCAGATTGAGGAGTCGTAGGAGCCGACCCGACATGGGGACGAGGGGCCGCCGAAGTAGCATGTCCAGGAAGCCGGGGGAGTTCCTCATCTCGAAGATTGGCCCAATCCTGCGGTTTCGGAGGTGCTCCTTGCGGACAGGGATAAACCAACTCCGACCACGCCCGATCCGATAACGGCACCTTAGCAAAACTTAGAGCCTGAACATGGGCGCAGTAAACGGAGAAATTCGCCATCATTGTGAGCTTCGCCTTATCCTCTGCGTGCGCCGCTTTCAGGGCCACCACCTCGGATGTTCCGGCCTCTACATCCTCTCCCAGGAGCAAATTATCGTCTTCCAAAAGGTCGTGCTTCTTGACCCACTCTTCTTTTTCGGCCCCCAACTTCTCAATTTCCTCAGTCAGGCGTAAGTTGTCCCCCACCAACTTCTCATTATCAGAGGTCAACTTAGCCATCTGCTGTTTCTCCTCGGCCGTTATTTTGCTTTCGGCCGTCAGCTTCTCTTTCTCCGCCTCTAGTTCGGCGACCAACTGCACTTGCTGAGCTTTATCCTCAACCATGGCTTTCTTTTCGGCCATCAGCTTATCGTTCTCAGCCTCTAGTGCTGACAGCTGGTCCTTTAACACCGCGATATCCACGAAAACCTGTATTTAGAAACATCAGACACCAGCCGAGATAAGAGCATCACGACTTATATAACAAAATATATACGCAACATACCCGAAGCGCGTCAGTACTGGCCCGCTCTATAACCGACATTGCAGGAAGAGCAGTTATCTTCTCTGCATCCTTGACCACGAGGGGCTTAAGAGCAGTATACCCCATCCTCAAGACTCGGGGTTGCTCCAACAATTCACCCCCACACCGATCAATGTAACGGGTCATTGCAACCCCGTCCACCAACACCTTCTCGGGTTCGTCGAGAGCCTCATCCTCGACACCCATCACAACATCCACGGCATTCTCCTTGCCGGCCTCCGCTTCCACCCCCACGTCCTTCTCCAAATGATCGATCTCAGGGGCCCTATGCTCGATCGCCTCCTCAGTACGGATGGGCGAGCAAACGGGCAGATCTATCGGATCCTCGGTCGGGATAGGCGAGATGCCAGGCAAGGTCATCGTATCCTCTCCCATGTTAACCAAGAGGTTCATATGTCTGAATACATCGTCGATTGACCCCTGAAACACAATAATACCCATGGACCGGGCAAGCGCAAGGGTAACCAATGAAGAAGTCAAAAACTGAAACAAGACGACATATAAGGCAGGGAACAGCGAAGTCAAAAGGCAAATATTCACAAAAACAAACACTTACATCGAGGTTCGCAGCAGCCTCCCCGGTGGTATCACCTTTAGTCGAAGCGACCACCTCCACACCCCGGCCAGCTTCGGCAACCTCTACACTACTTGAGGTCTCACCCCCTTTGGCCCTCTTCGGGGTGCCAACAGCAGGGTCTGATGCTCGGTGCTTAGAACGAGTGGTCTTTTTCCCTCCCCTAGCAGCGCTTTGAGCCCGGACCACTTTCAAGAATTCCTCCTCGGGCTCTTTGGGGATCTCGGGCGCAGGATTCCCCTTGGTCACCGGCCCCATATGGTACCCGAGCAGCATGGGAGCAGTACGGCTCGCAGGATCCGGCGTCGGTCCAGGCCCCCACCATTTCCAAAGAGCTAACAGAGCCTCTACATTGGGAGCGCCGAGGTCTGGCATAGTGGGAGCATTGGTAGCCGGTCCAGGAATCTGGTGTCCCGCACAACCCCATTCACCGGAAGCAATAACGATACTAAGATTGCGCTCTTTGTTGGTATCCGGCAAACCGGTAACGAGCCGGCAAAAGGCACGCAGGGTCTTCAAATATGAGCTGCGACGCTCAAAGCTCAAACTATAGACTCCGAAGACGTCCTTCAGTTCAATAGGTATTCCGGACAACTCCGATAACCTTTGGATACCATTCAGAGTACGGTAACCATTTAGGGCCAGTTGGGCCGGAGCAATCTGGACGGCCTCAAAGAACGACGCCACCCAGCTAGTAAAAGGAAGCCGAAGACCCCCAGTAAAGAATGCCGAAGAACGTACAGCAACTTCTTCGATAGGAACAAATCCCATCACCTCCTCGTTAGAAACAGGCAGCCTAATGTGTATGTTATCCGGTATTCCGGCGAGCCTCTTAAAGTCCTCTTCCACAAATGTGCCCACTTGGGCCAGACTTTGGGATAGAATTTCCTGACCAAACGTCATCAAAACTCCATCAATATACTAACCACATACCCAAACCAAAACAACATTACCATAACGAGAGCCACCACCCCCCACTCAAATTAACCAGACACCCTACGTTTTACTACCATCCCAATCAACACAAATCCAATACATAAGACCCATCAGACATATATAGACAACCTAGACCATATACCAACGCCACAAAATAATAATGATAAATAAAGCAAAAAACAATTACAGTTATCATTATGGACAGGCAAGCGAGAACAGCAGCAAGTCTATCGACAATACAACGAAACCCTAGTTCGCGCGGCGGAACGATTTTCCTTTTTGGCGGGAAAAATATACCTTAGAGAGAGAGACAGATATTTTCTTCAGCAAATTGTGTGATAAAAACAAAAGGGATTACTTGGCACAGTAAAAGGGAGTGGAGTCACAAACAGAATAAAATAATAACCAACCTTTCGTGTGACAGAGGTTTACTTTTTCCAACCATACAAAAGTCCACAACCGCTGCTATTTTTACAGATCAACGCTCCAGATTCTGCCACGTCAGAGTGTATCCCACTACCCAATGCAGTTCACATCATTACACCCAAATAAACGGCCAGTGGACCCTACCACGAAAAGCTTCTAGCATACGCTACCAATATTACCACACCAAGGATGTCATCCGATTAAGTTCCTCGATGCCAAACCGTGTCTTACCCGAATAGCACACCGAACAAGGTGAACGGATACCGTTCCTAGCTCGACGGCATTTCAGCTTCGAGTCTAACAACGCTCTCCGGGGGGATAACCACGGTGCACCTCGCTCGGTGTTCGGCACAGATACAAAATAAAATAGGCAGGATCGACATCGAAGGATATTAACATAAAGGCAAAGCAGATACAAAATAAAATATACAGGATCGAGTTGCAAAGCATAAAGTTTTATTCATCCACAAAGGGGGATACAAACAAACGATACAACAAAAAAATAAAAGTTTACAATAAAATACAACACCCATCCTACTTCTTCGAACTACCCCCCATATCCGCATCCTTCTTTGCCAAGAGCTCTTCCAAACGCTCTTTTTCCCTAATCAAATGAGAAATGCCAATCTCCACTTGTTTAAGAGAATAAGATTGAGCCTTGCACTTCTGCTCGGCTTCAAAATGAGCAGCGCTTTCTTCCTGACAATACTGTTTGAACCGCCTCATTTCGGTCTGAGCACACTTAAGGTCATGCTTCAGCCACGACATCTCAATTTCTTTTAACTGAAGAGGAGTTAAATCCTCTTCCCCGAAACCAGGGGGACGGGGAAGGTAGGCTCCTCTTTCAGAAGGGCTTTATTTTTGGAGGCAGATCTAGTAATGAGAGCCATCTCGCAAGTAGGAGAAACAAAAGAGAGAAAAGGAGAATGGATAATGAAGTACAAAACAATAGGGAGCATTTATAAGGAGTCAAAGGGCACGAAATACGAAAAAGCACCAAAAACGAGGCGTTGCAAACGGTTCAATATACAGAGAGACACGAAATACAACAGGGTACAAATTACCAAAAACGGATAAGAAAATACAAATTACAAGACGAGAAATACGTCAGAAAACTAGCCCAATCCAACTAAGGATCAATGGAGGGAAAAACCGAACTATCAGACCGGGAGAGAGCTACCCGAGCAGAGCTGTCAAACCGAGCTTGGTAAGAGTCATTCATGACTACCAAGCACTCATTCTCCCTGGAGAGTTCGGTGTTCATCCTAGTAAGGACACGGACGCGCTCCTCAAACCGAGCATTCCTAACTATCATACTAGCTAGGACTTGAGGGGAGTTATCGAACTCGTCCTGAGCATGATCCCAAATCTCCTCGGACTCGTACCAAGAGTTGGCCAAGTGATTTCTGTGCAACAACAAATTATCAAGTTGGCGACTCAAGGCCGAAATCTCGGTCCACTTCATTGTCTCCTCGGGATGAGAGTCGAATAAACTCAAAGCAAAAACCCCATATTTTTTCTCAAGACTGGCCATTCTATGACGGACCCAAGATACCTTAGCATCTAAGTCCTTCATCTGAGCATGATATCTCACCACGGGCTCAGACATTATGATAAGATATGATATAAAAGAAGAGGGATAAGTGAAGCCAACACAAGTTTATGGTAAGGAATAATCAAGGTTGAGTATTTATAGAGAAAAGTTAGTGTTGTTATCTGACAAATACTCGGGAGCATGCATGTTTCCTGACCATACTTGGGAACGTGCACCTATGATTGACAACGTGAGGGATAGGTCTACAGTCCAGCAAGAAATAAAGGTACAAGATACTCAAAAGTTCCACATCCCAACAAACCACAAATTCAACAATAAGAAGAAGTACAAGATAAAGGTGCAAAAATAGAAGGGCAAATATAATTTTCATTAATAAAGATGGGATATATCATTGTTCATTACATCAGAGTACATCCGAAAATAAAATCTATTACATCCGAAAAGGAAATCTATTACATCCGAAAAGAAAATCTGTTACATCCGATATAAAGATCTATTACATCCGAGAAGAGCTAGTACAGAAGATCAGGCAAAGAAGATCAACTATATCAGCAGACCAAGTGAGCAGGAGACGCCAAAAAGAAAAAGTAAAAAGATAAGAGGGGAAGGAGAAGAAGAAAATGAAGAGGAACATAAAAAAAGAAGTGAAAAGCAAGAAGAGGAAAAGAAAAATGACAAAAACCCTAGACGTAACACAAAACCCTTAGGATCACAGGGTTGATTGTTACATCGTAGTGGTGCAAGAAAGAAGATGAAGAAAAAAGAAAGAGAAAACGCAGAGGAGGAAGAAATGAAGGAAACTGACAAATAAAAAGGAAGTCAAAGAAACAAAACAAAAAAGAAAGGGAAAAAGAAAAACAAGTAGAGAGAACAAAGCATAAAAACAAAAGAGGAAGAGGAAGAAATGAGGGAAACTGAGAAATAAAAAGAAGAAAAAGAAAGACCTGGGAAAAGATAGTAAGAAGAAAATGGAGGATAGAGAGAAGAGAGACTGAAAGAGTATAGAAAGAAAAGGATGAGGAAGAGGAGACGCAGCAGAAGAAAAAAATAAAAAATAAAAAAGAAGGGGGAAGGTTAGGGGGAAGTCGATCGGTATCGATGAGAGGGCCCGGCAGAAACATTCATGTCTCGAAGCGTCAGATTCCCCCTCAACACCTCATTCTCTTCGACTAGAGCCTGACGAGCACGTCGGCAGTAATCCAGTTCGGATCTTAGCCAAGTTAATTCCTGAACCATCTCGGTATGGTGATAGCGCATCACCTTCAATTCCTCCTCGGCTTCCTTCAATAGCCTTTGTACGTGGCCATAGGAGGCTTCAAAAGCCTCCACTTGCAAAGCTAATGCTGATTGAGTGAAAGGACCAGACATCTTGAGAAAATTATAAGATGAGGATCTGTATATGGGGGAAAATAATATGATGAGGGTTGTGGATATAACCATGCTGTAAGCAGGTATTTATAGATCAATTAGATGAGGGCTGGTATTGAGAGTCGCAACCGTTCGCCAATTGGTACTAAGAAGCGACGGCAATTAAAAGATGTGTCTGTTCAAGAAAAAACGTTTGGATTCCCAAAAGGCTCTAAAAAAGCGTGAGTAATTAAAAACCACTCTAAAAAAGCGTGAGTAATTAAAAACCACTCTTGTTCAAGAAACCCTTGGATTCTTACCAATATTTAAAGGGGGTAAGTCATAATGGCATCGAAATACGCGTCATTTTGGGGAAAGGTAGCAGTTCAAATAAATATCAAAGATCTTTTGCAGAAAGCTCAAGAAAACTCTGGTGAATAAGATTTTATGCACGAGGCTCAAGAAATCCCATTGGTCCCTAGATACAAAGAGTCAGAAGGTTCAATGGATAAGGTCAAACGCAAGACCCAAGAAAAAGCATTAATGAGGCCACAAGCGTGCGCAGTCAAAATAAATTGCAATGAGAAAGTAATTCAGATATAAACAAGAAAAAGAAGTCTTTATTGATTGGTTGATACGTCGTTACAGAAGAGGCAGTTAACTTAAAGGAAATACGATAAAAAAAACAATAAAATCATTTTGTAGAAGGGCCCGCTTCGTCATCTGGTTTCTTCTTCAACCGAGCATACACTTCCTCAAGGGCTAATTTGTAAGCCCTCTTGGAAGCAATTTGCCTGTCTCTAGAGGCCTCGAGCTCTTTGATCCGAGCACGAGCACGAATACTGTCGAGCAAAGACCTCTGGTGCTCCTTCTCCATGGCGTCCAATCGCTCGTCTAGTTCGACAGCCCGACGAGCTTCCACCGACAACCGGGCAACCCTCTTCTCGAGATAACGCACTTTTTTAACTTCCTCTTCAAGATGAGCAACATATTCAGGAAGGTTGTCACCATTAGTGTCATGAGGAGAAGCCATTTGTTCGATAATAAAGAATGAGCTGCTCAAAGAATATATAGACAGTCCTCTTTTATAAGAAGAAACAAGGGGTGGATCAAAGGTCGTCTCGAAGAAAGACAAACCTCTTGAACTTCCCAAGAGCATTTATGGTTAAACTACAGCAATTCAAGTCCAATTGAGTCATCCAATAAGATATCAAAGAAATAAACAGACAGGAACGTAAGTAAAATATGTTTTATTAAGATTCTTCCGTGATTCGATTACAACTAGGTGATAACACCAGATACAAAGAAATCACAAAAGACTAATTATTTCGAGGAAGAGCCTTCTTCATCGTCATCCGAACTCGGTTTAGATCGAGCATGAAACTCCTTGAAGGCAAGCTTATAGGCCCTTTTTGCTGCCTTCTGCTTAGCCAGATAAGCCTCGAGCCTCTTTATACACTCATAAGCCCAATCCCGATCGGCCATCGTCACATGATGAGCAGAATCCATGTCGGACAACCTTTTCTTGTAGTCTGAAACCTTGGCCACGAGTTTCTTATTCGCGGTACGAGATTTCTTGATCTCAGTTTCTAAATAAGAAATATAATTAAAGGAGCTCTCACCAGTAGAAACAGAGTAAGCCATTACGTCACGAGCAAAGTAGAAATAAAATGCCTAATTATGGAGGGGGCATTCCCCTTTATAGGAGTTTTACTCGAAGAAAGATATTAGGATAGAAAACTTTAAATGGGCCCCCCAAGGAACCGTCATAAATCTACTACGTTTCTCAACGAAGCATTGGGAACGACGAGACCGAAGAAATATCCTCGATAGACCGAGCATGACTCCCTCGACATGGAAACCACGCCGAGGAAGTCAGGGAGCACTTGATAGAACATAAAAATTAGACCCAAATATTCTATTCGGGTAATAATCAACCCACTTTATAAATGGGTATCCAACGCTTAAATGGGTCATCCCATGCCTTTTATAGGAGAATAAGGTATTACTATCAAAAGCCCAAGCCCACTTAACTAGGGACCCATGTCTGAAAAACCTCCTGAGATGGAGACATTTGTCAACATCCTAGAAAGCATAGTTGCCTATAAATAGCCAACTACCCCTCCTAGAAAAGGACCAGAAAATCTATCCAAAAAATATAGAGAGAAGTTGAGAAAAGAGAGAAACTAGTCAAAGCTTAGCCTGAAAAGAAGCAAGCCGAACAGCGAGAGAGCCGAATATCGAAGAGAAAGAAGAACGGCCAAGATAAGAGATTATGCAGTCTAATCGAGCACAATTGTAATAAAGAAGTCCTAATTCGAGCAAGTGTAACAATCCGAACAAGTGTAACAATCCGAACAAGTGTAATAATCCGACCAATAATAAAAATCAAGAAATGTCCATTACTTACTGTTGATTTACCATTATTATATCGTTGAAAAGCCTAACGTGATCGTCAAAAGTTATGGTTTTATCAGGTTTAGTAATAATTACAAATAGTTTTTTTCTATTAAATCTTTCAACTCCTAGTTGTTTAAAATAGTAAATTGTTACTTGGCTATCCCACAGTTTTTTGTCATCCATTCTTTTTATTTTTATGACGATTCTTAAAAGTAAACAACTCTTGGAAAACCATTTACTTCGATGGTATATTAAATTTTATTATAATCCAACATGATGATTAAAAATAATTAAATTTCCAAAAAGAAAGTCAATGATTAAAAAGTCACATCTGTTGAATACAAGTCATGTTGAATACAAGTCAGTTTTTTCTTTTCTTTTTTTTTTTTTTTTTAGGAAAAGGTCACAATGATTGAAATAACTCACATTTGTTGAATACAAGTCAGTTTTTTTATAAAATAAAAATGTCATTTTTTTTAAATTAATATATTTTGCTTCAAATACGTCTATTTTCAAAAATAATTTCTTTAAATGAAAATAATTTCTATAACTTGGCTTGTTTCACTTTTGACACCGTGATGTGAAACTATATCAATTTTATTAATTCTTCCGTCTTGCAAGGAGTGTTTTGCTTTTATTTTTGAAACATCCCAAAATAAGTGTGCATCTTTTTTTTTCTTTGAAATATCTATTTTTGTTTGTTCACTATAAAAAAATACCCAAATAGCGACGGAATTAGTGACGGTATTTTTTGTTACGAGTTTATTAGCGACGGTTTTTGTGACGGATTTGTGACAGTTTAGTCAATTTGTGACAGATTTGTGACAACTTTTTAAATTAGCGATAGTCTTGTGACAGTTTTTTACTCTCACTAAATCAAACATAATTTTGTAGTGGATTAAACATATCAAAATTATACTTTAAACCTCACATTTAAAGTAAAAAACGGCTTTTGCTTGAAAATTTTGATTTTCTAATGTTTTTATTTTTATTTTAAACCGAATTATATCAAATATTTAAATAATACGGTTTTCGAAGAAAAACAATTATTTCGGGACCGAGTAACTATTACCATATACATAAATATATATAGTTAATATTATATACCCCAATGACCTTCTGCAACTCTGTAATCCCCGTTAAAGTTATCATATGCCAATTTTAACAACAATTTTAATATAATAATAATAAAATAAAATGCCAATTTTCTTTAAAACAAGTCATTTTAATGGAATTTGGAGTAGTGACTTACAATTAGAATAATAAAAAAAAAGAAAACTTTAAATGATTGATAAAACAACAATTTTATTACAGTCCAACAAAATGAAAAAAAAAAATTCAAATATCTCAAAGAAGAATGTCAAATTTCCTGAAAATAAGTGCCTTTTATGGAAGTCACTTTTTTTACTAACTTTTTTTTTAATGTCTAGGTGACTTTTGTTAAAAACAAATATATTTCTAAAAGGTCATCGTTTTTAAGTTAATTTTATTTTGACTAAGGATAATTTGCTTTAATTTAACTCATCTAACGTTTTGACAACGTGACGCCAAACTACCGCAATTATGCATAACGCATAAAAAAGAAGCGTAAGTAATATTAAAATAAATAAATAAAATAGCTGAGAGAGAAGTCTCATAAATTTATTAAAAAACCAAGCCACATGCGTAACAATTTACTACATAAATGGAATCGAAGGGAAGAGAGAGAATATACAGAAACAAAGATAGAGACAGAGAAATAATTATAACCGTGTATTAGTTTTGATTTATTTGTATTATTATAACCGTGTATCATTAAAATAGAACAGAGAGTTGTTACTTGTTATTCTTCTTAGTCATGTATCAATTATCATTATAACCGTATATTAGTGTTTTACTTATTTGTAATTTGTGTAATTAGAAGGATTTTGAGTAATTATTTGTTTCAAGTCTATAAGGCCCCTATATATATATATATATATATATATATACCCCCATTATTATAAGAGTATGGATTTTTTGACTGCATTTTATTTTATTTTACGTTCAAACCGTAATTTTTATTTATAAACCGTAAGCCAAATTTACGGTTTGACTTTCGGTTCAATTTTTTTTTTACGACTTGACTATTAAATGACGAAATTGCCCCTGCGTATTAAATAAAACTATTTTTCAGTAAGATTCGCCGATCGATCGGCTGAATACTTTTTTAATTTATGAAAATTAAATAAAAATAAGCCATAAAATAATATAAATAAAAAGAATGAATTGAACCCAAAACCTTTTCAATTGTCAAAGAATTTGAGCTAAAGAGAACAATCATTACACCACACCAACGTTCATATAAATTAACTAACTTAACAAATATATATATATATATATATATATATATATATATATATATATATATATATATATATATATAATTGTTAATAACATAATGACGTTATATATTCAAAATTTGATAGAATACTTTTATAAAACATATAATAACATATATTTATACATAGTGAACATCTAATTCGGATGTGTAAGGTTAATTAATATGTTATTGTTAATAACATAATGATGTCATATATTCAAAATTTGATAGATGACTTTTATAAAATATATAATAACATATATTTATACATAGTGAACATCTAATTCGGATGTGTAAGGTTAATTAATATTTGTTTTTGTTGTGCGGTTTCTACAGGAAATTGGCATGTATAGATCTTAAAAAATTAACGGGAGTCAATTTTTTTTTATCTCAGTCGGACATCCGAGTTAAAAATTACGAACTTTCAAACTTTTACATAAACATACAAAAACTATATACAACCGATCGATCGGGAAATCACACTGAAAAATCTGTTAGTAATTTTCAACGCAGTGACAATTTGCTAATCTTCCAATAAAATCATAATTATGATTTAAGAACCGTATCTCAAAATTATGTTTCGTACGTTAGAATTATGGTACTTATTTTTTGTTACGCAGAAAAAAAAGAAGACAAAATACAGTAAAAAAAAATACACCATGTTATTATACATATGTGTATATATATATATATATACCCCACCCTCACTCAGTATCCGAGCCACTAATTATCTTTCTCTCTCTACAAAACACACACACACACACACACACACACACACACACGGGGGATTCTTTATTACATAGCAGAATTACTTATGGGTATAAGGGACGTGGGATTGGCAATCCCACGTCTGCGTGTCACTGAATTTCTTTTTTTTTTTTTTTTTTTTTTCCTTTTTTTTCGGTGATTTTGTTTTTTTTATTTAGTTTTCGTATATCAAAAAATTCCTCAATTTTATCTAAAAACATTTCCAATTTTATTCAAAAACTTCCCCAATTTTATCAAAAAAAAAAACTATAACCATCAACCTACTTCGTATATCAAATTAATATATTTTTTTATCAAATCAACGTCACTTTACCACTACAATTATACTCAATTTTACCAAAAAAAAACCTCCCAATCTAAAAAAAAAAAAAACTTTTTCAATTTTATCCAAAAAAAAACCCTAACCATCGACCATCAACCATCAAACTCGTTCGTATATCAAATTAATATATATTTTTCTCAAATTAACATCACTCTACCACTACATTTATCCTCAATTTTCCCCTAAAAAAAACATATCCCAATTTATCCCAATTTATATGTAAAATTGGGAGAGGTTTTATTTTGGTATACTCAATTTATACGAACGAGTTTGATGGTTGATGGTCGATGGTTAGGGTTTTTTTTGGATAAAATTGAAAAAGTTTTTTTTTTTTTTTAGATTGGGAGGTTTTTTTTTGGTAAAATTGAGGATAATTGTAGTGGTAAAGTGACGTTGATTTGATAAAAAAATATATTAATTTGATATACGAAGTAGGTTGATGGTTATAGTTTTTTTTTTTGATAAAATTGGGAAAGTTTTTGAATAAAATTGGAAATGTTTTTAGGTAAAATTGGGAAATTTTTTGATATACGAAAACGAAATAAAAAAAAAAAAATCACCGAAAAAAAAAGGAAAAAAAAAAAAAAAAAAAAAAAAAATTCAGTGACACGCAGACGTGGGATTGCCAATCCCACGTCCCTTATACCCATAAGTAATTCTGCTATGTAATAAAGAATCCCCCCACACACACACACACACACACACACACATAATTTTCAAAATAAATATATATATATAGATATAAAAATAAAAATAAAAATGGAAGTAGTAGAGATACAGAGCCAAATACTACCCTCATTTACACCATACACACCACTATTGTCTCCAGCGAGGTGGGAAAAGAGTTCCGGTGGTGCCACGTCAGAAACGGCGGCGATGAAGGTGCAGAAGGTTTATCGGAGTTATCGGACGAGGCGCATGTTGGCCGATTCCGCTATTGTTGCTGAAGAACTCTGGTTTTTATTTATTTACTTCAAATTTAAAATTTGTTCGTTTTGGCAATTTAGTTACGTGTTTGTTAAAGTTGCACGTTGTTTCGTATAAAACTTATTTTGTGGAACGGACTTAATAGCATTACTTCCATTCTGTGCCGGAAACTTACACCAAAATGTCCGGAAATCGATTGACATCTTTTTTAAAACTGTTGGTGTTAGTAAAGTTAGTGTTGTTAAAATCTAGATTTTACCAACAGAATAACAACTAATTACGTTAATTGTTTTAATAGTTTTTTTAAAACAGTTTTTAATTTTTTTGTCTATTGTTATATTGAAAGTTCCTTGTAGTGGGAAATGCTAAAAAAAAAAAAGTGTGGATTTTTTTAATTTAAAACTTCAGTACCTAAATTAGTGATTTCAAGATTTATAATATGTGAAGGAGTTTCTGTTGGATTTCAGTTTTCTGTTATTTATTTACTTTATTACTCCCCTGTTCCATTTAATTGTCCACTACGAAACTACGTACAATTTTGAGCGGCTTATACTATGTATTAAAATTGTCGAAATGATTTTTTTTTAAATCTAATCATAAAATTTAACATTTAATTGTCGATTACGAAACTAAGTATAATTTTGAAAGGCTTACTTGTATCAAAATTGTCAAAATGAATTTTTTTAAAATCTACTCATAAAATTTAACATGTGAACTATATGATCAACTTTTGAAAATTTTAATTTCGACAATTTTGATACTTGGCCGGTCAAAATTACACGTAGTTTCGTAGTGGACAATTAAATAGTAACGGAGGAAGTAATTAGCATTCCTTCCATTTTAATAGGAAAATCTAATTTTTTATGTATTTTTTTTAATATCTAAATTACTGAATTCAAGAGTTATATTATGTGATGGAGTTTCTGTTGGAATTCAGTCATCTGTTATTTATTTATTTACTTAATTAATCAGTATTCCTTCCATTTTGTCTGCGAAATACTAAAAAAAGGAGTTTTTTTTTGTTTTTTTTATGTATTTTTAAAACCTGAAATGCTGATTTTAAGAGTTATAGCATGTGATGGAATTTCTGTTAAATTTCAGTCATTTTCTATTTATTTAATTTACTTTTTTATTTATATACTATTCTCCTTATTTTTCATTTTTATTGGAGCTACACCGTTTACAAGAAAAAAACAGTTCCATTTTTCAACTTAAATTCTACTGATTTCAAAAATAAGTATGTGATTAACTTTTGAAACTGGTCATCAGGTAAAAAAAAATTTAATTTTTATTTTACTTTCTCAACTGTTGGATTTTAGTTTTCTGTTCTTCAGTTATATAATAATAATTTATTTATTTATTATATACTACTCATTCTATTCTATTTTTTATGGGTCATTTTTAATTGCTTCAACATTTGATTGTTTAGATGTAGCTTCTTTTAAGCCGTAATCATTTGTTCATGGTAAGGCACAGTAAATTTGTTATGAACAAAAAACCAAGATTAATTGGTCTTTTGATACGAAGTAACTAACAAATGAGAATTACTAGGGAACAGTCACCCATTCTATATGACTGGTTCACAACCTGATTGTACACAACTAAAGGACTTAGAATTTACTATTTAAAAAATTCCAAGTTCTCTTCTATTCCATAATTTGATTAAGCTTATGATCCCTCTAATCTAAACTAATTTCAATTTGGTCCATAGTCATTTCAAGTGGATAACTAAATGTCTACAAATGTGGATGATGCAGATGATCTCAAAATATGGATAATGAGATAAATGTTATTATTATAATTGTCCTATCTTTTAATCGCTTTTTGTATTATGAGATGATACTAACTAAGGTGATTAGATGATTCGATAAAGAATCATCAACATAAACAATAACCATTTTCACCCATAAGAGCTCTTACCACTTTGGTCACTTGTTTAGACCTTGTGCATCATTCTGTTTCACTTGAAAGAATAAGGATAAACAAACTTTTTTGTCATATCACGATTAAATGCTTATGCCGAATACAGTAGTTTGTTTGGATTTTCTATTTATTGTCTGTTTCAAGAGATATCTGTTGTTAGTTTTTGCATGTTATTTTTGTCGATGTGGTTCATCAGAAACTGAATTTAATATTGAAGAGAAAGAAGTTTATGTTAAAAAACAAATGTATTTATAAAAAAGGTCCAATTTTTTTTTTTTATATATACAATAAGTTTATCTGCTTATGTGTTTTTATCTTGACAATGTATAAATAATTTAGATTTGCACATGCCACAAAAAGTCTTTGTTTAGGGATGGCCCTCTATCTATGGGCACTATTATTGTTTTTGTTAATATTCATGTAATTTCTGTTGCAAGAAGAGTAACAATGACTAATTGTGTAGGTGGCAAGCAATCAATTTTGCTAGGCTTAATCACAGTACAATTTCATTCTTTGATTTTTCAAAGCCAGAGACGGCTGCTTCTAGGTGGAATCGTATCAGCTTGAATGCTGCAAAGGTAACTATTTTTATGGAAAAGCAGTTTATGTTATTATGCGGGAAGTAGTTATTCATATAATTTTGCTAACATGTTATTGTACTCTTATACTTCAGAGAAATGCTACCCGTATGTAGTTATTTATGTACTTAATGATGTGCATTAAATTGTGACTTTGTCCCGCCTCGACTTTTTGTTGACTATGTCTGTGGCTCATAGATAGCTATATTCCTTCTCAAACAAGTCATTTTATGAAAAGAATTATGATCTACAATAGGAGTATGTAGCGAGATAAAAGCTAGAGAGTGCAGAGGTGAGATAAATTCTGCATGTTTGAGTTATGTTTCCAGAATTTCTTAAATTTTTTTCCATGTTGTAATTGGTCTTCGCAAGAACAAACAATTCTAGACATTCAGGTTTCCATGTTCAAGTCCCTAATATAATTTTTTTTTTTCGGGGGAACAAGGTTAAGCAATTAAGAACCGACCCCAACAACCATATTTTCTCAGATGCCTGTGGTTTATTAATCTGAAAACAGTTCTAAGAACCACCACCGAAGTCAGACTTCCTGTGTCTTTTCTGTTACTATTTTTTTTCTCGTTGCTCTTCCAAGAAATAGGAATCCGAATTCAGTTGTATGTTCGTGCAAAAAATATTAGGCGAAAATATTATTTATCTTATGCATTGTTATTCAGGGAAAGAATGATAGTCAGCTACTGTTGACTTCTTTAGGGAAGTGATTAATTTTGGCTTTTCATTCCGAATATTGTTTCAGGTGGGGAAAGGTTTGTCCAAGGATGAAAAAGCTCAGAAATTAGCTTTCCAGCACTGGATTGAAGCTGTATGTTGTACTTTAACTTGTTTTTACTGGGGATTAGTAGTAATGCTTAATTTGTCTGAAATAAAATGGTGCTCAATGTGTATACCCTTGTATTATCAGACAAGTAAACTTTATTAGATATAAATACCCTAATTTCTGTGTGTAAAAATGACAGATTGATCCAAGGCATCGTTATGGACATTTTTTGCACATGTATTATGAAGAGTGGTGCAGAACAGATGCTGGTCAACCATTCTTTTATTGGTAAGACAAATAGCTTTTTGTGAATTAATCATCGTATTTTTTAGTAGATATACTTCTTAAAATTATGATTGCCTCCTAGTGGTATAATAATGTACCTATGTATATAACCTTTCTAGTTAACAGGCCTATCTGTTTATTCTGAGAATGTCGAGTAACTGAAAATTGGTGTTTTGGATACTGTGGTTATTTGGGACATGGCAAAAATACTCGTATTTCTCAAGTCTTGATGTAGGGATCCAACTGGTTGAATAACAGTGACATGGTTTTATCGTGTACTTTTGTTTCAGTGTTTGCTAGAGCATGGTATGCTACTACAATCGAAGAGCTTATAGGTAACTAAAAATTGCTGAAAATACTGATATTTTTTTTTTGCAGGTTGGATATTGGTGAAGGCAAAGAAGTGGATCTTAAGGACTGTCCAAGATCAAAGCTGCGCCAACAATGCATCAAATATCTTGGGCCGGTATGTAAAAGACCTATTCCTTATACATCAAATTGCAATAATTGCAAGGTCCAAATTGTCTAATATAGTGCTCTTGATTAAATCAGCAAGAGAGGCAGCACTTTGAGTATATTGTTGAGGAAGGGAAACTCATACACAAACAAAGTGGCGATTTTCTTGATACAACCAAAGGAAAACCAGGGGTAAAATGGATATTTGTGATGAGTACATCGAAGCAGCTTTACTGTGGTCAGGTTAGCTAAAACCAAACCAGAAAGTTACAGTTTATGATACTTGATATTTAGTTCCGTGATTTTAATAATTGTAGTTTTGGACTTCAGAAAAAGAAGGGACTGTTTCATCATTCCAGCTTCCTTGCTGGTGGGGCCACAATAGCTGCAGGAAGGCTTGAAGTTGAAGATGGAGTGCTTACGGTAATGAAAAGACATGGAACTTTCTGTTAACTTCACATCATTCCGTTTTATTACAATATTCGAAATCGGTGAACATAACCTTTTGAGTTCTAAATAGTCTTATTCAAAATATCTTTCATGAAATAATCTTTACATATTTTCCATTCAATGTCTTGTTTCAAAATAAAAAGAATGTTAAATAACATAAGGACAAGACCAGTCTTATTTCAATTGAAATCAGAAATCTTACTATTAATTGACTCGTGAAGATTCAACAATTCTTAGAATAATATAGCTTTAGAAGGTTTTTTTGAAGATTACATAGCTTTAGAAGTTGTACATTCCGATTGCGTCTCTCTGTTTTTGTTTTTTTCAGTCTTTATCACCATACAGTGGCCATTACCGCCCTACAGATGACAGCTTCGAAAGGTTTTTATCGTTCCTCAAGGAAAATGGCGTGAATCTGGATCAAGTTGAAGTATGCTTTCTCTCATTTTTCTCATTTTCTGGATTTACATTACTTTCAAATGTGTTAATACGGATACTTGGTTAGGTTTCTAGAACCAACGTTTTTCTGAAGATAAAGTCTCTTTGAAACTTTCGGAATACTTAAATAAGAACCCAATTATTATATCATGCAAAATACAGTAACTTGCATAAGTTATCCACAATATATTCATATAAAGTTCTCTTGTATATATAGATGCGTAACGCTAAAGATGACTACGAGAACTACGACGAGAGCAAGTCCACCAAAAGCGAAATGTCCGCAAAAATTTCCATAAACACAGTATCTTCACAATCTAATCCCTCCAAGGATAACGAAGAAGTTACTTTCTTCAAACCACCCCAATCCCCCAAAAGTGAAATCAAAAGCACTTACAAGAGGACTTTATCAGGGGGTCTCCATAGCCCTAGAGCTGCCGTGGCAAAAGAAGCCATCTTGAAACGAATGAATTCCAAAAATGCTGCAAGTTCATACCAGTTGGGTCATCAACTGGAGACGAAATGGTCTACTGGGGCAGGTCCTAGAATCGGTTGTGTTAGTGATTACCCTGTAGAGTTAAGGTTACAAGCCCTTGAGCTTGTTAATCTCTCTCCCAGGTTTAAAGTTCCAGCATCTCTCGGGCATGATGTTGGACTTGATAGCTGGATTCCTAGTATCTGAACTCAGATTACTTTTGAGTTGCTTTTGAAGTGGCATCATATTTAGTAGGAGAAACAAGAACAGCTTGGGAACATGCAAATGTTGAACAACTGAGATTTCTTTGTTAATGGTAGCTGAATTTTGATTATGTTGTTATCATAACATCTCTTTAGTCTTACAAGTAAATTGATGACAATGTTTAATCTTAAATAGATATTCTGGTATTTTGATTAAGAGTTTTTGTTCTTGAAATGCTTCTTTGCTAATTTCTACTGCTATTGCATTATTTTCCTTTTGTTTTCAAACATGTAGTCAGACTGGATTGTTTTTCCATGGGTTTGGAAGTTTAAAAGTTTTCTGATATAGGGAATGAAAAAAAGCTAAAAGAAGCCATTAAAGTGATCAATAAGGTGGCTGAAAAAGCCAATGAGGAAAAGCATAAAGTAGGGATTTTTGACCTATAAAAACGACATGTCCCGATTTTCGGCGATGTTACAGAATTTACTCAAATACCTAAAAAAGCCCAACCAAAATACATCTTTGATGCACATGATTAGCCTCATAATCCGTCCTACTAGATAGTTACAAGCAAAAATCTGTACATTGCTGAACTACCCCTTTTTATAGATGATAGTCATTAGTCGCATGTGTTTGCTAGAAGTCGCTTGCAAGACAATTACAATCTCATTCCATTCATCTATAACACCACAAACATCCAAAGATGTCAAAACATTAAAAAAAAACTACTATTGTATAACTTATAAGTCTACTCTAATCTGCCTTAAGCGCATCGGTTACTCTTCAAGAATGTGCATCAAGATAACCATTAATTAAAATAGCATTTTCCCAACACAATGGCAATACTAACACTAGAAGAAATTTTTTAAACACTAGAATTGTTCGAAAATAAGAAACATAGTCTCCTCAAGTCTGCCTTAATACCAACAGCTAGACTTGAAAAAAAGGTCTTTTGAACAAGAAGTGCAACTTGCATATCCTCAACATAATAGCAATACTAGAAAGTAGAATCCATGATTCACGGCTCTAAAGTGTGTTACGAATCAGAAACTTAAGTCCTAAAATGCAGATAACATAGAGCTATATAGGCGGGAGCTAGAGTTTCACAGCAAACCTTCGACTAATGCCAGCAAGTATAAGCTAGTTTCACAGCAAACCTTCGACTAATGCCAGCAAGTATAAGCTGTGCACTTTGTTCCTAATATGGAGGGCCTGAGTGTGTATTTCATCATAATTGGATTTTAGCTCATCCAACTTCCTCACTAACAAATATTTTCTCTCTCTTATAGTTTCCATCTCTTCCTTCGCCTTTTCAAGATTCCTTTGCGATCCTTTGATCTTTTCTTCATATTCTTGCACCAGATTTTGTTTCGCCCTGAGCATAATCTCATCCATTTGCATACCCATCTCCACTTCCTCAATCTCTGTATTGATTCTGTCCCTCTCCTCTTTTATCGACTTCGAATTAGACATTATGGTTTTGGCCTCTTTTTTCACCTCTTCAATCTCTTTGATCCTCTTTCGGAGCCAGTCGACTTGAATGCCATTGGATTCCACATCATCAAGTGCACGTAGCATGGAATTAAGATCCTCTATTGTGATATTTTTATAGGTCAGTTTTTTTAGTTTTTGGATAATGACACATACCATTTCCAAAAATAGTGAACATGCCAAGGACGACTTTAGAGTATGATTTTTCGCAATGTCCCCATAGTTCTCAAATATACTGGCGATTAGAGGAGTATATTCATCTTTTACTCCATAATAAAGAGTATGATGGGTGGAAGAATTGATCTCGTCATCTGAGTCTTCGAGTGAATCTTTTCCCTCCAGATTTACAATCTCAGTGAGGGCTATCACGGATATCTCAGCTTTTAAAGAGAGAGGACATGCAACAGTAACTTGAGCACTTACTTTGGCCTGTGAAGTTTGACTTTGACAAGGTTGGATTTTTTTTCCTGAAATTTCTTTCTCATTGGTGTTATTTTCTTCGACAAACCGGCCCCTTTTAGCCATCTTTGGAGAATCAATACTAACGAGAGCACGAATTGACTTCTGTCGAGTACAGGCCAGCAGTGTAGATGGTTCCTGTAAAAATAAAAATAATTCACAGATACTTCATAAGAATTTTTTTTTAGATTACAAAAAAATAAAATTGTAAGGTCCTAGAATAATTCCATAACGGAAGATAGCAATTAGATAACTTACATAGAAGAAAAAGAGCAAGTAAAATACTTATCTATTGAGGAAATTTCTGTATCCAACTCCTAAAACAAAGTTACAAGGGAGTTTACTAAGCTGATAACTGAAATGGAAGAAAGGAGAACCAAGCAAGAAAATTTGATCGAATTTTAGGTATATTCTGGCAATATTCAACTGAATTAAAGGTTAATAAATCTTAGATAAAGACATATGTCTAGATGCTTTTTTTCCCGAACCGTGAGAAGTCCCCTTAAATTTTATGTAATTTGCAATAAGATCCTATTGCTTATTAAACTATCATAACTAGACCCATCTTTTTTTTTGTACATGCACATAAACCTGTCCTTTTTCCCTTGGGTTCACAACAAAAAGTGTTCTCTTTAAAGTTATAAATTAAAACAATTCTTCTCGGAGAGCTTCACAAAGAATGTATGCCAGAGCATGTCACTCAGAAACATTATACAAAAGGACATGTGTAAGGCACATGATTAAAGAAACCAAAAGCAAAGAACATGATTCTAAGGAATTTTATTAAGTTTCTTAATGGTTTAAATATATTGGGCTGGGGATAGACTCCGCCAAGCATGTTTCCTAAGTGGTGTTCATTTCAATAATCCAAATATTTCTCCGGTTATTTTTTCCAAAGTTATGGATTAAGATTTAAAAACAGAAAGGAGATGAAATACACCAGAACATGAAACTACAAAAAAGCATGTTAGATCAGAAGCCAAGAAAATTGTTTCTAAGTTGGATTATAAATAGAACCTTTTTAGGTAGTTTCTATGAAAGAACTCGTATACCACAGAAAAAACACTTTATAAGACGGTGTTTGATAAGCATATCTTACAGAACATAATGTTGCCGCCATAAGCAGAAGCCCGTATTTCTTCTAGAGAATTTCCTAATTGTTCCAGAGAAACTAGAAAGAGATTCTTTAACCAGAAAGAATTCGGTTCAGATGTAGGATACCTATCCAGAAGTTTTTGCAATTATAGGCTCCTACGTCAAAAGTTGGAACATAGCAACTAAGTCAATAAGGACCATAGCTAAAATAGAACAAAGAGGACTAAATAAGAAAATCAATGGATTATGAGTTTTTTTTTGTTACTCAATAAAACCAGTAGAGGAATTTTTTTACTAAAATGTTGTTAGGAAAATTATTACATTATTTATGCATTCCCTGATCAGCTATTTTCGGTTAATCCTAATCAGCCCCTAAAGAGAATGATCTAGTGCTATTGAAAACGCTTTTTTCCTGAATTGCATAAGGGTCTCTCAAATTTAGCCCTCTCCTCCTCTCTCATTATTCCTCGACTACAAAAGCTTTCTCAGTAAAGTTCTGAAACAAAACAAATCTTTCACGACAGGTGTGTAAAGAATGTTTCAGAGAGCTTTTATTTATTGAAAAACGTAATTCTCAAGAATTTAATACAAGATAAACTAGCATGTAGCAAGCATCCAAACCGTGTAAAATTACCCAAATCAATATCAAAGATAAGGATTATTACAAACTGGATTATAAATTTAAGATACCTGGGTCACTTTCTCCGTGGGTGAAAATTCTTCGGTGGTAGGACTCTTGATTTCCTTTATGCTGGACTGATCACCCATAGCTTTTTTATTAAGGTAAAAGAATGCAAGTTATATAGTATCAAATATGAATGAAGAAATTTAAATGAGAAGTATAGCAAGTATATTCAAGTTTATTCAATCACCTAATTGCCTAGTTGACCATCTTGTTGGTCTACGCAAATGTTCCGATGGTGCCCTGTGACGACCCTAAAACACAATGTTATCGCAGAAGTTTTCGTAAGTAAATTAACAATCAGTAGACAATATGTTCATGCCAACCTAAAATTAACAATAGTTTAAAGTGGTAATATCAATAAGGTAAAGGAGCCCTTACTCAATGAACCAGGAAAACTGCTTAAGGCTTTCAAAGTTAAATATTTAATTATATTATAAATTTTTAAAAGAGAAATCTAAACATATAGCCTGTCCCAAAAGGTGGGACAAAGACCAAATCATCACTATACCCTAAAATCCTTTGAAAACGCCCTCTAATAGACAGCAAAACACAAGAAGAGTGAATAAGGCCAGCAATGTCAATTGTTTCCTTTTTCTCTGAAACTACATTTCCAAGTAAAAATATGAGTGAAATTTAATGGTAAAAATATGCTCAGTGTAGCAAATATTTACCCTCGAAAGGTGGTTAATGGATCTTATACAAAACCAAACATGGATATTAAAAAAAAATTGTTTAACTCAGTCTGATTGTGGCATCATTTTTTTTTTTTATAACAAAAATGAAATCTGCTAAATGAAAATACATTGGCAAACAGTTTACTTGGAAGAGTTGTGGCAACAAAAAATCTAACTAAGTTCATGTAAATTAGTTTTGGCATCTACTTATTGCTTCTTCAATCTTCTAATAAAAGAATAACCACAAGGAACCCAAAAGTAAAACAAAAGTCCTCTTCGATTAATCATGCTTGGATAGTTGGATCTTTTCTTACCATTATTCTTTCCATTGTCACCTCCCACTGTAACAGTGTCTATCCATTTTTATTTTTTTAAAAGAGTCTATCCATTATATTTGTATACAGTAAATAATTAATCAGAACACATTAACTCAAACAAAATATAAACACACACAGAAATCTATCAATCACTAGTAGTACATCTTTTTATACACTGTTATGTTAGATCTAGGAAGTAAATGTGAAATTTATGACAGATACACACTTTTAGCTCTTAAAAAGGGAAACAAAAAGGCATCATATTTCTAGCTTATAGCTTTTGAGTTCTCCAAAAAGCACTAAATCTCTAAGGAACCAAACAAACTTAGTTTCTCTCAGTAAACAGGACAAAAAAAGTCATCTTTAAGCAATAAGGTAAAAAAAGCCTAGAAAAAAGTAGCTTAAACCCTCAAAACAAATAATGTAAATAAACACACAGAAAAAGAAAAAAACCATAATTAACCTTGCACTATCTCTAAGGAACGAAACAAACTTAGCTTTTCTTCAATCAAACAGGTAAAAAAAAAAAGTCATCTTTAAGCAAAAAGGTAAAAAATACTAGAAAAAGTAGCTTAAACCCTCAAAACAAAAGCTGTAAATAAGCACACAAGAAAAAGAAAAAAGCCATGAACTTTAAATAGAAAAAGACCATAACTAACCTTGTGATTTTGTTGCACTAAATCTCTAAGAAACTAAACAAACTTAGCTTCTCTTTCAGCAAACAGGTAAAAAAAAGAGGTTCTCTTAAAGCAAAAAGGTAAAAAAGCCAAGAAAAAATTAGCTTAAACCCGCAAAACAAAAATTGTAAATAAACACAGAAAAAAGAAAAAAAACCATGAACTTCAAATAGAAAAAAAAAAAACCATAATTAACCTTGCACTATCTCTAAGAAACAAAACAAACATAGCTTTTCTTGAAGCAAACAGGTAAAATAAAAGTCATCTTTAAGCAAAAAGGTAAAACAAGCCTAGAAAAAAGTTGCTTAAACCCTCAAAACAAAAAATGTAAATAAACACACAGAAAAAGAAAAAAAAACATGAACTTGAAATAGTAAAATAAATAAATAATAGTAATAATTAACCTTGTCATTTGTTGCACTACTTTCTCCTTCTTCCTTCACTTTTTGACATCTTTTCTTTTCTCCTTTTCCCATTCTTGATCCTCAGTATATATATATATATATATATATATATATATATATATATATTTATATATGTATATAGTTAAATGGAGTATATTTGTACTGAAGATAAGTATATATATATATATATATCTCACTCATTCATTTACCTTCCTTTTTATTTTTGTACTACTACATTATATTAATATGACTATGAACATGATTATGTGTTAGTAAACTGTATTTAATTTTAAACTGTTAACAAATTATATTAAAATTGTTGTAATGAAGTTTTTTAAAACCTAACCTTATAGTTTAAATGTTAAATTTTATAATTAGATTTATAAAAAAATTATTTCGACAATTTTGATTTAATTTATAATCCGATCAAAATTACACGCGGTTTCGTAATAATTAATGAAATGTGAAGGGATCGAGTATAATTATATTATTTTCCAAGGAAAAGGTGTTAGGACCATATTTCTGGCCTATTAACTCTTGTTGTCAATTGATTTGAACAAAATAATTTAAGTTGGTTTTTATGAATTAAAGCAGTTTAATGTTTACAGGTGAGTTTGCAAGCTCAGTTGCAACTACAGTTCTAACCTGTCAGTCAATGCGCAGTATTCTGTTTTATTCTGTCTAACTGCATTACTTAATGTCTTTTATGTGAATAAAAATATGCAGTATATATTCTCATTTTGTGTTTACAAATCAGCAATGATGTAATTAAATTGAATATATGGAGGTATGGTTTCACGTTTTATTAAGATTGTATCTCTAATAATATATTGTTTTATATATAATAACTCATATTGTCAATCTAGTCTATTAACATATATTAACAATAAAATTGGATCAATCAATTACAGCATTATCTCATTCAATATATGAAAATGTTGATCGATCAGAAGAGTCCAAATCAATCAACAAGTTCATGAAGAAAGAAGATTGTTTTTACTCTTTATATAAGTTGATTATAAAAATTGTGTGTTCTAAATTATAAATAACTCAACTTTGAGAGAATACACAACAAACTTTAAAAACAAAAACAATGGTGGGATGCCATTGATCTTTTAATTGATGATAGTTATAAGCAGGGGGAAGCTAAGCGGGGACGATGGGGTGCCACGGCACCCCCCATAATTTTAGAAATCTCAAGTGACGTAATTTTTTTTTAGTACAATTTCTTTTTAGGTGTAGATTTGGCACCCCCATAAAAATATGTTACTTGTACATATATTTTGGCATCCCCATTTACACATCCTGGCTTCGCCCTTGGTTATAAGGTATAAACAATATAAATATAGGCAGAAAAAACCTAGAGGAAATCTGATAATTTTTCATTAAGACTTGATTCCTATATTGTAAGCCATTATAATATCTTCAATTTGGGTAGGTCCCCCGGAGACGTAGCATAGTTGGGTGAACTCCGTTGTTAAATATCCGTGTGATTTAATTCAAGTACATTTAATCATTCCAGTTATGTTCCAACCTCAGTTGCAACTGTACTTGGAACCTAACTGTATAACTGCAACTAGAACAACGAATTTTAAAAGGGGCCCACAAAATCACCATTTTAAGATTGTTTATAACTTTATATAGCCGTTGTATGAGAAATGGAAAAAGTTTAGACCCCTTTTTGCTATGTTAAATCTTGTCACATTTGTCTTTTCTTTTTTATTTCTTCTTTGATTCAAATTGTAATACTTATTTGTTAATGAAACACGGGGTTTACCCACAAATTTATATATATATATAAATTGCTGCAATGGAAAATTTAGTGTAAAGAAGCTGTAAATTATGAATAAAGGAGACTTCGCTGACCAAAATTGTTGAATGGAAAAAACCATTCAGTCGGAACGAATCCCTCGTGGCCTTTGGATCAATACATCAAAGGATCAAACAATTGGTGTAATTTCATTTTTGTTTTTTTTGGCTCTTTTACTCGAGGGCCGAGGTACTCATCCAATGGTCCAAGAAAACTTATACCGACTGAATGATTTTTTTCCATTCAGCAGTGCCGGGTTCCGATTTCACCTTGTAACCTGCTAGAAGCACCCTAAGTCTGTTTTGGTGTTTTATGGAATACATGTGCACCAACATTTATAATACGCAATCTAAGCAACACAAATCTCTAACTTGCATAACCCTCGCAATATATTTCAAAATACAAACCACGAATCAAGAGTTTCGCTGAATTAGTAATAAACGCGAGCTTTTTCAGCATAAAAAAATATGAAGAGCCTGAATGCAAAAGCTTTTCTGAAAAGAGTTACAGTGTACCAATTTCCAGTCATGTTTTTCAACTTCAAAGCAAGGTTTTAAATAGTGGCTTGAAGTGTCCGAAAACAAAGAAAAACTCGGAACAATAGAAACATAAGTCAAACGAGTTAATCACATTAGACCGTGGACCAAAGGTTGACGATACAACTGTTTGACTACATTTAGCCGCTACCGGAAAAAAATGTTAAGGGTGCAATTTAGATTATCGAAAAGAATAAGCTGAGCTAAAAATCTAGTACAACCAATCAAGCCCCCACGATTAACAAAAACAAGTGCATTTCCATCCCCCAAGCACGAAACATCTGAAAAATAACAAGCGGTGTAATTATCAATTTGTTGAACCGAGATTTGTATATAGGAACTAAAAAATCCTGGTAGTCTAGCCTCATTGTTTCGTCAACTATTTCTTGCAATAATCGAAGTCTTCATCCACATTTACTATTTACGCAACCGAAACGGAAGAAAACCTATGGGTTTATTATATCCAGTTTAAAGATTCCAAAATTCTAGTTAGAAGACCAAACTCAACTTTAAATCCGATCATCTAAATGTAGTCAGTAGTCTAGTATTTTATAAGAAAAGAAGGACGTGCGAAAGATTCAACCAAACAAGGTCTTAGTTGTCCATAGATGCAGAAAACCCGGATTACACCTTTAAAACACATCAACTCCAAACGAGTATTGAACAAAAGAAAACTACAACCAAAAACATAGGCATTCAGAGATAAACCCAAAAATAAATCTCAAAATCGACACTGGTATTTCACTTGAACCCTACATCCACTATTTACGCTTACTCAACATTTGATTTAGCAAAACAAAATATACATTGGTGCACATTTTTAGACTCATAATGCACTCCTCGATTACAAGAAATACAAACAACGTTTTTACATAGTTGAAAAGTGTCTTCCTTTTTGCTAAATTGATACAAACATACTATTTCTTTTCAAAAACTTACACTCAGATTCGTCTATAGCAAAACATACTAAAATGTTCTCTTCATTCTGTACCTGCCTTAAACCTCAAATAGTTACACTTTCAAGAAATTGTGCATTTAAGCAACCCAGAATCGAATTTGCTTTTCCCTCCAAAAACCTACAACTTAGTACAGACTTCTGGAAATAGATAATGTAGCAAAAAGAGTAAACGCATACAACTTGATGAGAAACATTTAGGAAAACCCGGTTTACAATAGTGTTACTCGTTGTGGAAAACCCGGTTTAGCACGTAAGCAAAGTGATGTGGTGTGCCAAACCGCACAGGAACGGAGCGAATGTACACCCAGTGAGGACTGTAGGCCCCGCTGGAATTTGAAAAACTATTATTTTAATATGTATTTGTTAATCAAAGTCTAATGTAGCATAATGGTTCAACGTTAAAAACAGAATATTTGATGTGATGTTTAATTGTTGGTTTGAATCTGCACATGAAAAATTATCATATTTTGGATTTTTGTAAAAATATTACATTGGTACTATTATCTGTGTATTATATGTTATGATAAGAACATTTTTTTTTTCATTTTTACAAAAAAAATAGTCTATAAAGTACACTTTATCAAAGTCTTGTAAATATTGAAATTTAAAACCACTACTACATATTTGTAGTTCTACTAAATATAAATAAATTACATGGTCTGAATTTATTAAAATGCAATTGATTCTTTATTTTCATAATTCAATTTAACCAATAAGGGGAGAATATTGGAGAATTGAAAACATCATTTGCAAAACTCTTATGATATCTAAAAAAAAATTGATATATATATTAATTATATTTTGCTCCGTTCAACCGAAATTCTGGCACCGTCCCTGAAACCACAGGAAACACGACACGTGGAGATATTTCATGAAAACACTTCATTTTGAAAATCACCCCATAAAACACTTAACTATTGCTTCTTCTTTTTTCACAAACATTGTTAGACGGTACAACTTTTATTTAAAATATATTATAATTAATATTTTTTAATTTCAATTAATATTTAAATTTAGTATAGTACTTATTTATTTATTTTGGGTTTTTATTGGATTGAAAAATTAACGGACGAAATAATGTCCCGTTTTAATTAAAACTATATTTTATTCAATATTTTTTTATTTATTTTTAATTAATATTTAAGTTTAGGTATTTTAGTTTAGGGTAGTCTTCGTTAGAGTTCTCATTTTTTTGGGTTTTTATTTTGTTGGAAAGTTAACGGATGGATTATCCCGTTTTGATTTAAAAAGTATTTATAACAATTTTATTTTTGTTGTAAGATATTATTGGACTATTGGGTCTTACTCATAGTGGGCCTAAGTTGGGCTTTCTATCTTGTATAACCCTAACCTCTAGTATATAAAGAAGGTTAGGGTCCCCTTTTTATTGAGACATTCTGATTAATAAAGACTCTATTGTTGTCTCTCTCATATCTCTCTCTATATCTATACATATCTATAACGAGCTAATATGTCACACAAAACGTTATCGGCACTTTGCTCGCGGAGAATAGGATATACGCTCGCGAATATTGAAGATTTTGGAAAAACGCAAGGATATTGAGTATTTATAAACTTTGAAGTTTTTGTATTATCGACCATCTTCAGCATACCTGGAATACGGTAGCTTATTTTTTCCCCTAGCTGTACATGTATATCGCAATATATTGGAGCAAATCACAACTGACATGATTAGTATATTACACGTGTGATAGAAAAAAAAAAGGATTTTGAAAATTGCTAAATCACTGTGATTTGAGAATAACTACATATGATATTTCAAACTTGTACAATTGTATTGCATATCTATATAATTTACACGCATGAAACCTTAGATATATCACGTAGTAAAAGCAAATCCTAGCTAAACAAACCTCTTACATGTTTGTAGATACATTCAGAAGTACATGACTATTTTATTACTTAACTGTACGTATGCAACGATTGTGTATATGTTATAAATATTCTAGCTGATATATAATGCCAGTGTTTCTAGAACAAGTCTTATAACTACAAGTCTACAAATTGCATGTTGTTATGGTAATACTTGACGTGTTAGTTTTTTTGGAAAAAAATTAATCCTAACACATATAGGAGCTTCTAGCTAGAATTACATTATATTCTTTGTCATATTCTAAATCTGATACATATATGGCTGATTGGCTGAACGTTTAGTACGTAAAATCCATGTTACATAGTTCTCAAAATTTAGAATTCACAAGGATAATGTTTGTAAAACATACATATGGTATGCGATATATTACAAAATAATACTGTAATCTGAAAGTTCCCATGTAATATTTATTTAATGTATACTTGTGTAAAATATGGTAATTTGCGAAATCATATATTTTCACATTTAATTTGGAAAAATTATGAACCCTCCCCAACTAGGCTCACCTATTTGGATACGATGTCTAGGAAAGATATAGGCGGAAGTCGATATCCTAATGAGGTCGGGTTTTAAGTGGCATTCGTGCCCTCCACCCTCACCGTCTTTCCTGGTCGTGTTCAATTAGAGCTACCGAAAGGGGTTGACTAAATAATAATTTCCCCGAGTGTGTTTATATAGTGATGTATGCTTCGCCGAATTGGTGTCTCAGTATCGACCCGTCGTTCGATCAATGAGAACCAATTCACATTAAAAGCAAAACTATTTTCGAACCTGCCGTTTCGAAATAAAGTTTGTGCTTATGCAAACCATAAACATATAAACCAGTCGTTTTATATGATAAATAATCCAGAACTCCCAACACATGTTGGATGCCATCTATGATGAGAAAAATCGTAAAACATACTTCCGAAATGACTGTTTAAACGTTGATTTTAATCCGTCACCACATGTTACTCACCCTGATGTGTGAAAATGTGATGCCCAAAATTTTTTTTGGATGACATCTTTGATGAGTAAAACACGAGTTTGTTGTTACCATCAGGATGAATGCTAAGGCGTTGATTTTATTCCGCCGCCACATTTGAGACGTGATGACGTCTATGGTGAACAAATGTCTGAAATTGACATATTGGAGCAATCCTTCACCAAAATACTGGTTTGGCAATTGTATTCCATAAGCAGTATCGTGAATTTATATTCACCATGTTCCTTTATCGCCCATCTGTTATTGGATAAGAAAATTACCCCGGTGAGTAGTTTTAATCCTATTGGGTCAATGGCGAATTGTTTGCCTGATATTAATGCTCTTCGTGTATATTTTTCCCACGAATCGAGAACCGAGACAAGTGTTATTTGTCTCGAACTGTCGCGATCCCGATGAATCGCCTAGCCAAGCGAGATTTTAGACAATCGTCAAAATCGAAAACTTGTGGCTCCAAGACAGTAATTGAAAGGAACAATATGGGTCGTTGTCACAAAGCAAGAGATAATGCTCAAGAAGGCAACTCTATGCTATAAAGACAAAGGTCATGCACGGTTACTCCTTAAATAGTTCAAAACTATTACAAAGGTGCAAAAACCGATGCTAATGTGGTTAAAGCTAACTGAAAGGAAACTCTTGAGACCCCCGGTTTTGTGGCTCAAATGAGTTTGGAACCTTTCTTTATTGATTTTGATAAATCATTGAGCCATTTTTTTTGCTCATCTGGATTATGTTTTTCCATTTGGATTATGATTTTTCCATTTGGACATACTTTTGGATTATGGTTTGCCTGTTTACGAAATTTCTCGAAATAATTTAAAGTGTTTTGAGCAAATTCCTTTGACAAATGTGACCAAACTTTAAATTATGAAATTTTAGGCAATACTTGTGGTGTAGTTGGTTTTCTGGAAATAGTGGGTAAAAATGTACCACATAATTTCACCAACTACTTGCCTAAAAGAGTACTCAGTGACAATGATTCTGGACCTGTCGTTCCAAAATCGAAATCTTTGGTAAAACCAAATTGATTTGTCAAATATGAAGTCTTATACTCATGTAGGTCCTGCCGTACCTTGTTGAGTTATAAAATATTCGAGAAAACCAGTGTTATCTGGTAATAGCTCATGAAAGAATTAAAATTTCTTTACATAGTCTCCATTCAATACGACCAAAAGCGTATTTTAGAGGAGTTGAAATGTCTTTCAAGTGGTTGCTACCACATTCTTTAAAGCATTTAAAGTTACCTTATTATTTCGCATGTCGTCGAATGATAAATGATTTAGATGCTAAGACATGTTGTCTGTACTATCATTCGCCTGTCGTCGATTGATAAGAGCATTTTGATATTGTGGCATTGACCGGATGAGATATTCCAGGGTCAAAAGACGATAGTTGATTTATAATCGCATCGCATTTGGATTCTCTTTGAGGATATATTTCGTGATTAATCCGAAATTAATGCCACTAATGCTCACTTTGAAAGACTAGTATGTGTAAAGATCACGAAAAGAACTCGTAGAATTCTTGTAAAGAATTGAAGGAGTTATTGTGGACTTATCCAACCATAAGACGGACCATAAATATAAATGGTTATGGTTGATGCATCGACAATAAGGTCACATGATTATTGTTGTCCACATAAATGCAGCATTTCCTAAACTTCTAGCCCTATCATTAAGTTGATGGCTCATGATTCGGATTATCCTGAAAAGTCTAGTTGACTTGATAATTCCGAAGAGTAAAAAATCGAAATTTCGATTTGAATTACTTGAGTTTGGAAATTCAAATTGAACATCCTGTCGATTATGTTCAGACCCAAATGGACTCACGGAAAGTTTGATGATGCGACTGTAAATGATTGCACGCATTTCTTGGTCTTGCGCACCAAGATTTATATTTCCGTGTGGGGTTATGCTATTTTACTGCATTGGTCCGTTATAAGGCCCATAGACACTCAAACACCATATGCGTACCAGCTGGTTACTGGTTATGAGCCAGAAGTCTCATATTAACGCGTGTTTAGAGTGATTAATTAATATTTTGATTGAGCCGTTCTAGAGTTCAAAATATGGACCTCTGAAGGGGACATAAGTCGATTATGAATCTCCTGCCTATCATTTGATAGAGTAACCTTGGCAAGCGATCTCTTTACCGCATGATATGCGAAAGTGACATCGCTAAGACTGTTCTCCCCGTCGTTAGGGGGAGATTTGCACGTTACCGTTGATAAGGAACGACATGAAGTAACATGGCATAACCCACTCAGTCTTAGCTTGATCCCAAAACTGCACTTAGTGATAAGTAAGTGCATAGACTCCCTCAAGTCTAACTAAATGCCAGACGCATTTAATGACTTTATGAGATGTCACGAGATCATTTATACCTGCTGCAAAATGCTTGCAAGGATAGACGTCCCTGTCGGACGCCGTGTTCCTGTCGTAACACGTTGCTTTGGCCGAACCCGCCAAGCAAAGGACGTTGTCGTCAGCCGTCAGTCTGTCGTCCTTCCCAAGATATGAGGAAGTTGACCGGTTCTTAATTCGTTCAGCCCCAGAGGTGGTGAACTGAAACTCGTTTGTTGCACGAGATTATAAAGGATCAAGGAGATGTGTGATTTCCTCCTCATCCTAAGAATCTCGAAATATCTGTCGATCATGATATCTTAGACGATATTGAAGCGAAACGATACTGTCATTGATTACTTGTTCATATATTCAGTGACGACTGATAATATGAACAAATTATGACAGAGAACCATGTACCGTTGCCTGAAGTCAACGTAGAATAGACTATACTAATGGAAACTTGCAATCCAAGTAGACTCCTTAGCGAAAGTGTGTTCGGACCTGTAGTTCCAACACCACCAATGTTAAACGAGTTCGTTTATTTCCTCGTAATGGACATTATAACAGTCCCCTACTTTACCAGTTTAGTAGTTTCCGAAAAACTGAGTATGCAGCATGAATGTGGTCACGGTTTTATCTCTATGGGGATTTAGACAAAGAGATATAGATGAAGGTCCCTGTGTGACTTCATGTGCTTAAATCAAGTAGTTTCTGACCACGGAACACGATCTCAATTGACTGATACGTTCACTATATGGATTAATATAATCCGAGCGGATGTGGTATACCGCCTAAGTGAGTAATTGATTAGCTTGGGATACTTGAACAAGTATTATGCCCTTGTGTGTTTTATTACGCGATCCATTTTTGGATTTGCCTTCGAGATGAAGGATTTTAGGAAGACACGGTAGTGACTCAACCTGATGATTGAGTCCCGTAAAGATTGAATCTAAGTCCATGATTCAGACTACACCTAGAAGGTATGATGTTTTAGTCATTATGACGCTAAATCGTTAGATTCTCCCATGATCGTTCGATCACTAGACATTGATATAGACCCAGTCCGTCCCTGATGAGGCGATGAAGAGATATTGAACCATGATGTTCATATCTAAGTACAATAAGCGCATCATTGTACTTGGTCTAATGTGCTAGGACGAACATCTCGTCTGCTGTGAATGGTATAGCTCGACACAGCATCGCGCTAACACGCTGCCATCGAAATGGCACTAAAGACACATTCCCTTACCTTATGGTAATTTTGGAAGTGGGCTAGTTTATCCCATTTGCGTCATCGAGTGTACCTACCCCCTTCGGTACTCGAATTAACGCAACCCTTTTTCGGTTATACCGATGCCGGTTACTTATCAGACCCGCATAAGGGATATTTCTAACATGGTCTGTCTTTACCATTAGGAATAAGGCAATATCTTGGAGGTCTTGGAATGACTCCAAACGAATCACTCCGATCTACCCGTGCTCTATGAGACGACTAGAGAGTGTATATGGCTTCGAGCTTGTATTAGGCATATTTGAATTACGTATGCTCTGTCTCACGATACAGATAAAACACTTGTCTTATTTGAGGACAACTTGTTGTTATCGATCAAGAGAGACATGACTAGGTTATGCTATTTAGCATTTATTGCCGAAATAAATCTTCACATATGAAGTTTAAGAGCATCCTGTCGAATGCTCGTTTTATTCCACGTTATATTTTCTTGCATACAATCGTGTGCAAGTAAATAAGGCATCCAGTCGAATGCTCGTACTCTTTCTTGGAATATGAAATCTTTGCACCCAGTCGTGTGCAAGTGAGGGGGAGCATCCAGGTGAATGCTTATTGTACTAATTACTACTTAGTCGAAATTCTCGCACCCTGTCGTGTGCAAGTGAGGGGGAGCATCCAGTCGTATGCTCGTGTACTCTTTTTGTCCTTAGACCAAGGTTTTTTCCCACTGGGTTTTCCTTGGCAAGGTTTTTAGCGAGACACGTTCCCATCTTATCTCACTTAAGATTGCCGAAATTAGGGGGAGTATCCTGTTGTATACTTCTTACCACTGTGTACTCTTTTGTCCTTCGACTAGTGGTTTTTCCCACTGGGTTTACTCTAGCAAGGTTTTGATGAGACACCTGTTTTGTGGTTGATCCCCTACTACTACCACTGTTGCACTCTTTTTCCTTCGATCAGAGATTTTCCCATTGAGTTTGCTCTGGCAAGGTTTTGATGAGGCACACTGTTTTGTGGTTAGTTACTTACATGATATTTCGGCCTATATCATTCGGCTACACAGTTTCTCCTAGGTACCGGTTTTGTCCCACACTGGGTTTTCCGTCCCTAAGATTTTTTTGTGTTTAGCACTGCGAATGAACTCGACTCAGATCGAATGCATGAAGACGAAGAATTCAAGACGTCCAAAGGGGGAGTGTTGTAAGATATTATTGGACTATTGGGTCTTACTCATAGTGGGCCTAAGTTGGGCTTTCTATCTTGTATAACCCTAACCTCTAGTATATAAAGAAGGTTAGGGTCCCCTTTTTATTGAGACATTCTGATTAATAAAGACTCTATTGTTGTCTCTCTCATATCTCTCTCTATATCTATACATATCTATAACGAGCTAATATGTCACACAAAAATTTTTAATTAGTATTTAAGTTTATGGTAGTTTCCACTAAAATTCTCCATCTTTTTAGGTTTTTTATTGTGTTGAAAAATTAATTTTTAGAGTTCATATTTAGCGAATCATTAGAAGGTATTATGTATTTTTTAAAGTGAAGAATATGATAATAGTAGAATTTATTTTTAAAGGGAGACTTGTGGGGGAATGTATATATGCGTTAATAACCGAGGCTCAATTATTAACCATAAGAAAAACGTGGGAAGTGTTAATTTTGAATTGGGTATATTTTCGGTACAAAAGGGTGTATTAATAAACTAGGTGTCAAAACAGTATTGAATGGTACACCACACACGTCGTAAACCCGGTTCACATTAGTGTTAGTCCAACTTGATACAGACTTCTAGAGCAAACCACAAACCAACGGCTGATGGTACTATTGACACGTAAATTTTACGTCCACTAAAAATGTGACATGTGCCATTCAAATCAAATATCAATTAATTACTAATTTTTCAGTCTGAGAATACACTTGTTATTAGTAATTCAAAATTGAAAAAGAAATAATATTTTATCATCTCATAAAATCTATGATGATAATTTATATAAAATAAATGTATTTATTTTTCTAAAAACCATTAAATGTTGTACAAACAATGAGATACTAAAATTATAGTACTCATTAGTGATGTTTTCAAACATAAATACAAGTTTGATTCATTTACATAAGTCATGAGTTTTTTAAGATAATGGGCCCAAACTTAAGGAGGTGACCAGAGAGAAGCTCCTCCACAGCCGCTAGAAAATCAGCTCCGCTCTTCCATGACCGCCAGGAAATCAGCTCTGCTACTCCACAAACGTCCGGGGATCAACTCATAGGGGAAGCTCTGCACACTCCGGCCTCAACGAACGCCTTCAAAATCTGCAACAAATCTGCAATAAATTTGGCATTCGATCTTCAAGAACGTCTAAAAGCAGCAAGCAAGACGTTTCTACGGATCAAAATCTTCAAGTTCTTTCCCAAATCTGAAGAACTCCTACAACAAATCTACCTTCGATTTTCAGGAACGACTACAAGCAATAAGAAAGACGTTTCTGCAAATCAAAGTATTCAAAGTTCTTCACCAAATCTAAAGAAATTCTACAACAAATCGGCATTCGATCTTCAGGAACGACTACAAGCAATAAACAAGACGTTTCTGTAAATCAAAGTCTTCAAATTTCTTCAACAAATCTGAAGAACTCCACCCAATAAATCTATAACAAACCGGCATTCGATCTTCAAGAACACGTTTCTCTATATCAAAATCTTCAAGTTCTTCCCCAAATCTAAGAAGCGTCAAAATCATCAACGAAATCAACAAAACTACAAAGTTTTTCATCAAAGCCGAAGAATTTTACTCAAGTTCAGCAAACTTAACAAAATTCATCAGAGAGTCTACAACAACATTTCGAGCCATCACAAATTGTTCGAAGAGGAGAATCAAATGACTTTTATTTCTATATTTTATTTTAGAAATTATCATAAATTATGCCTGCAAATTAATTGATAAATAAATTTATTTTGTTTTGCATTCATTTTTTCTGTCTTCAGCATTTTGTGAAAATTTGTGTGAAACAGGTATAAGTTGTGGATTTTCCTCCTCGCACCGAGGGCATAAGCGTCAATTTTCTCACTCTCAGCCTTTAGCTCATCAACCCTATTCTACAACTCAGATTTCCTCACACTAATCGATGCCATTTCTCCCTCTATCTTCCGTCGAAACTTTTCCAGCTCTTCTTGCTTCTCCGTCAGCAATATCTCATCATTCTTTATATCAACTTTCACTTCATCAATTTTACTCCTGACTCTGTCCTTGTTCTCTTTTAGCAACTTCGAACTCGACCTTATCGTTTTCACTTCTTTTTTCATCTCTTTGATCTTTTCTCGAAGCCACTCGACTTCAATTCCAGAAGCTTCGACATCTGCTAGATCGTCGAGCATGTATTCTAGATCCTTTTCTTTAACATCTTTGAGGGTTAGTTTTTGTAGCTTTTGGATAGCCTCACAAACCATTTCTAGAAAGAACGGACAGAACTTGCGGGAGTTCAAAGTGTGGTTTTTCGCAATGTTACCGTATTTTCCAAATATTTTATCGATTAGAGCAATGTATTTATTTTTTACACCATAAGGAAGAGCATATATAATTAGTTGAAAAGACGATCTCGTCATCGGAGTCTCCTTGTGAATGTATTCCACCTTCCACAATTTCAGTCAACCCCATCATAACAACCTCTCCATTGGGCATATGACTGTTATTAGATGAGGACGCCTTTGTTTGTGGAGACATATGAGGATGTTCAAGAGCTATTTGACCCTCTACTTGGGGGTTCTGCTTAGTACGACAAGTTTCAAAATTGTCATCAAATGTTACCGGGTCATCATTGTTATTTTCTTCGAAGAATCTTCCCTTGATACCCATAAATGGATGACCACTCGTGGTACCGTTGCGAGGTGACTTCTTGGCTCGGCTATATAACAGCATTGTGATTGTTGGAGAGAGTGGTTCCTATCGAAGAAATTCCATTTGGCAAAAAAAAGAACAATTGTTAGTTTGTTTAAAAATGCTATTCCTCATTGATTATACATGGTTAATTCTTTTAGTAAGAGAATTATAGCAAATCAAGGATTCTACATTTATACGAAACAGGAAACATGTTCCTAAATAAATTTGACTAAATCTTATACCTACAAAAAGAAGTAAGAAATTAACTTGCAAGGAATTTCTCTTAACTTGATAACTCAAATAGAAAAAAGGAACCCAAGAACAATTGATGGATTTCTGGGATCTCCTCTGGGCATACTTAGGGACGGTTTTGGGCTAAGGCCTAAGAGCGCCATGTACCTCGAGCCCCTCAAAAAACTTACGTTTTTAGAGCCTCAAATTTGTTACAAAAATATTATATATTTTACAGTTCAAATATAGCAGTATAATTGTACGTGTCCCGGTGGTTAAACAACAAAACATAAAATCTTTTAGTTTGTAGACTTACTACATTGAAAAGTCTCATAGTTTCTAATAAACTTTTCTTCGGTCCTATATATTACATACATTAGAAAAATGCCTTATTTGTTTAAAAAATAACATATTTGATCCTTTATTACAAAACATATATTATTATTGTAATATGAGTTTTTTTGGGTTTATCCACATACTTTTAGAACTTCAAAATCTCATAGTTTCAGTTTAGGTATTTTTTTTGTCACATATACTAATTGCATCATAAAAGTACCCGTTATTTATTTATTTGTAAAGATTTGTCTTTTATAGAAAATGGCTACTTTCTTTTTTGTTAGCATGTTTTTTTCCGGTTTTTATAGCGAATTTTGTATAAAATTTTATGTGTTAGTATTGTCTTGTTGTTTATGCATGCTTATCATTGCTGGTAAATGGCGAAATGTTTAATCAAAATAACTTTGTTAGTTTATGGTGGAAAAAAAGGCCCATAATTATGGTGGCCAACAGTCCCCGAAACTCTGAAAACGATCATGGGCATACTAAATGCTGAATCTAAGCCTTAGAGTTGAAAAACGTTGAAATCACAGGTAAAAGATGTACTGAAATCAAGCAAGGAAACTAAAGAGATTTCATCATCTTTGCATGCCCTTATCAGCTTCTAGAGTCAGCTCCTAGAGAATCTAGTAATACTTTGCTGCTACTGCTAAAGTAATTTTTCTATTTTGAACTGCAAAATAAGCCTTTGAATTTCCATAATTTGCAATAATCTCCTTTGGGTTTTTCCAGGATCATAACTTGACCTTTCTTTCTTTTGTTTGTAGTGTCACTTAGACCTCTTTTTCGTCTCTCGTTATCGCTCGAAATAGGTTGATTACAAAAGTTTTCTCTGCAAATATCTGAATAAAAAAAGAATCTTTTAGGACAGGTTTGCAAAGAATGTTGTTCTCTAGAGCTTTTGTTCATTCAAAAACACTATTACGTAGAATACATGTATAGGAAGCACCAAAAAGGAAAAGAGTAATTTGTATAATTATATAGCAAACACCTGAACCAGTACCAAAGGAGAATTAAGGACATGATTTTGATCAAAACTTTTAAATTTTAATGTTTCAGTTCCCATTCCGTAAAATAACTTCATATTAAGTATAATTTGTTTTTTTTTTATAGAAAATCAGCCCCACATTTTACCATCCTGGTTCCGTCACTGTTCATAGCACAAGTGTTTTGTAGGCCCCTCTAACAAAGTTGTAACCCATATAGAAGAAATGATAACTAGCTATATTCTGATGCTATTGATTAAGGTCTGTTTTTACTTTCAAAAAAAAGGTCTGTTTTTAAATCACAAAAGGGACCCTCGAATTTCCATAATTTGTAAAAAGCTCCTACAAGTTCTTCTCAGAAGCCGGAATTTTACCCAAATTCAATGTGAAATGTAACTTGACCATCTATTTTTTGTTTTGTTTATAAATTATAATGTCTTGTGCCCTCTTGTATTTTCTCGAAACAGGTTCATTAAAATAGTGTCCTCCACACAGTCCCGAAACAAGACAAATCTCTTAGTACAGGTTCCTAAATAATGTTGCCTAAAAGTATTATATGCATAAAAAAATATGTATAGAACTGATGGAAAAAGAAAGAATATATGTATATATAATATAGCACACACCTTAAACCAAAACTAAAAAGTACATGTGTATAGTATCTGGGGTATCTTTGGCAGCTTTATTAACCGATACATACATTATTCACAAACTGTTTCACATATTTATAAAGATCAAAACGTTATTATAACAAACTCGTTAACTATTAAACATGCTTGGTGGAAATTTGTTTTGGTTCATTCCATGTAGAATTGATTATATGGTTAATGTATGAACGAGTGTGTGAATAGTTTAGATACAATTACCCATTTATTAATGGTTTGAACATTTTGGGTTAGGGATAGACTTCCCAAGCATGTTTCCTGAATATTGTTCATTTTTTTTTATCTTAATACAGGTATAATAAACACCCTAACCAAGACTAGAAAAGTTAAAGAACATGATTATAAAGAATCGCTATCAAGTATCTCGGTATCCTCGGGCTCATTGGTGGGAAGTCGTATTTTAATAAGATTTTTGTTCATATGTCACTACTCTTATAAATTTTTTAAATGTAAGTCACCTTATAAATGTATTTTATTTTAAGACTGCAGACCCTTTATGATATGAAATATGAATGGAGAAAAATTAAAATAGAGAAGAAAAAAAAAGAAACTGCAGTCAAGTTTATTAAATCGCCTAGTAGCCTAACTGACCGTCTCGTGCGGTCGACCAAGATTTTATAGGTCCCAGGTGAAAACCCTAAAACACAATGTAAAAGAATTTAATTTTGTAAGCAATATAGAGAATAAGTATATGGAAAATGTTCACACAACACGCCAAACCAAAACTTACAATTTTTTAAAGTGACAATATCATTAATTAAGCTAAAACAGTCCTTACCCAATGAATCTGGCAAAATACTTGGTTTTTTATTTAAATATTTAATCATAGCTAAACATACCATTTTTTTGTTAAGAGGAAAACCTCACTAATATATATAGATGGAGAACAACACAAATGCAACTTAAAATGAGGTACACATACATACCCCTTTAAAAGCAATCTGAAAGCACAAGTTACATAAGTGATGATAAAAAAGTTCACTTAGAACATCCGTATCAGTTAGCCGATCGATTTTTCCAAATTTAAGGTAACAATGATATACAAGACAAGCGGTTACTCTTGTTGAAATGATAGCTGAAAAAAATACTTGTGGTATGATTACAAGACAAGTGAGGAAATAAAAAATAATTTTCAATTTATAAGGTAACAGTTGGTTACCCTATGATTGAGGGAGTAGACTCATTCCCCCTAACAATTGAGAGGGAATTGAACTAACAATTGAGGGGATTGAAGAGAGACCTATGTCTCAAAGATATACTTTTTTTTCTTTATAGTAAAAATTGGTTATTTAAGAGCAATCGCATCAGTTCACTTATATGACTCATTTACCTTAAATATAAAAAAATTGTTCTAAAATTGTACATGAATCCGTTTTCTTATACATTAACGTAAATATACATAAACTCAAATATAACTCAAATATAAAAGATAAACATGTTTTTTTATAATTAAAATAATAATTTATCTCTCTTACTTTTTTCTTATTCTCTCTCATTTATTTGTACTTTTCATATATAAATTAATAAAATAACAAAAAGATGAGTTGTATAGTTTTGATAGAAAAATTGATAAAAAAGCTAATGATTTGTGTAAACCAAAACATTTCCTTATAAGTTGTAAATGTGTACTTTTTATTTTAAATACGATAAAACTTGTAAGTTATTTAATGTGGTTGCTCTAGTAAATTAATTTGGGTGAAAAAAAATTGATAGAAGTATATTAAAATATAGTAATATTTAGTTATGCTAATAAATTTGATAGACAGGTTGAAAAATATACAAAGTTAAACTGTTATCCCAAAAATATAAAAATGATGCTAATTAACTTAAATATGAGAAAAAATGTAAGAAAACTGATGCGCTTACTCTGAGATGTTTGGTTGTGATGCTCTTACCTCTATATATTTATATCACCGTATACATCTGAACTTATGATATGTATACAAGAAACACTAATATGAATTTCGATACACTATAATTAAGGGTGTGTCAATCAATAGAATTTTTTAATTTTAATTTTGAATTAATTTTATGCTAGTTATTTTTGAATTTATTAATATGTGTTGCGTTTTTAATGGATAAGTGTATCGGGTTTACGATACTTTTAGTATATGTATGCATGTTATTAATTCATGTTCAGAATGATGAAAATGGTAGACTATAGGTGTATAAATGCAAGATGAGTAAAATGGGCCCATAAAATCACCATTTTTGTATTGACGTTGTCTGAGAAACTGAAAGCTTTCAGACCCCTTTTTGCATGTCATGTACTTGTAGGGTTTTTTTTTTTACTATAGCCGTTTCAATTTACTATAATTTAAATTTCATAATTAGAAACCATTTAGTAACTAACTTATTGGGTAATTTTGCGCATTTGTACTTTTCACATTAACTTAATTAAGACGTGTGGAAAAAGTAATGAGTTGAAAATTATCTGTAAATGTAAAAGTACAATAAGAGGAGTCTATCTATACTTTTTTGTATAGTTAGGTTAATTATGCATTGTTTTTCACTTACAAGTGTTAGGAAATTATAATTTCAATGCCACCCCTGATATATGGTTGTAGGGCTGGGAAAAAAATCCCGAAATTCCAATCCGTACCCGATCCGAAAATGTCGGGTTTTGTCCCGATCCGACAAACTTTGGGATCGGGATCGGGTGACAATTTTGATTTCGTCGGATGTCCCGACCCGACCCGATTTTTAAATTAATTTATATTTTATATAAAAATCTAAATTAATTTATATCAAATGCAAGTGATAAGAATCAAACATTGTACCTCTAGTATACAATCTAAACACTCTACCATATGAGCTACGATCCTTTTTGTTTTATATATTAGTTATAATTATATAATTGTTGTAGGTTATTATTGGACTATTGGGCCTTACTCATAGTGGGCCTAAGTTGGGCTTTCTAGCTTGTATAACCCTAACCTCTAGTATATAAAGAAGGTTAGGGTCTCCTTGTATTGATACATTCTGATTAATAAAGACCTACTGTTCCCTCTCTCTATGTTCTCTCTATGTCTCCTATATAATATATATACTGAGCTAATAAAACTCACAACACGTTATCGGCACTTTGCTCGCGAAGAATAGAATATACGCTCACAGATATTGGAGATTTTTGGTAAACGGATGGATATTGGGTATTTATAAACCTTGAGGTTTATCCGGGTTTTTAGGGTTTTGCTATATCGACCTTCATCGACATACCGTGCGTAAGGTACCGAATTCAAAACTTAATTTATTCCATATATGTGATCGCACGTATTATTTTATGGATAACTAAAACATGATAAATATCCCGTAGTATATAATCCATGTGTATTAGAGTTTGTTACTTGTATGGATAACTATATATGATCGTAACACACATATTGTTGATTATAAAATCAAATTTGTTGATAAGATCATACAAAATAACCCAAATCATGTAATTGTAAAACATGTATTAATCTGTCGGATTAAATCTGCAACAAACTGAAACGTATGTACTGATTTGTAATTCTCTGAAAGCTGTAAACTATTCTGGAAATTACTCAAGGACTAAACTGAAACTTGTCTGAAATTATGGACTGAAGCAGTAATAATGCTGTAAATATATATATATAGTTTGCTGAAATTACACGGATAGTCCCTGTAGTATATTACATGTATAAAAACAGTATATATGTGTTATAAAAGTCAATATTCGGTCTAAATATTCACTCACATGCATATATATATTTATTAAAAAGGCAAGTGAATAAAAATTGCATGTTAATTGAATAAATTGATATGTTTTCATGTATATTTAACCACTTTGCATGTTAAAAATTACCATATATAGAATTAATTGGTAATTAAAAATATATTGTTTTGCTTGCATGTTAAAACTAACATGTATAGAATTATTCATATGGCGATAAACATAGATAATTGATTGATATCTTGTTAGCGTAATCATATCTTTTGATATTATCATATATAAATATCACATATGCCAGTAAATTATTGGATTGGATCTAATTGATTTGATTTAATATGTTAGAATCTTTATGGATTGATTGATAATCTTAAATTGATTTGATTTGATATGTTAGAATCTTTATGGATTGATTGATAATCTTAAATTGATTTGTTTATAACACCAAATCTCCTGTATGATTAGATAGATCCTAAAATATATTTACTGCCTGTTTATATATATGTGGTTAATCTAGATAGATATTCTCTATGCTGTTAATATTATTGCCATATATAAAATGCGAAAATCGTATATATTCACATTTAAGTTGGAAAAATTATGAATCTTCCCCAAATAGGCTCACCTATTTGGATACGATGTCTAGGAAAGATAAAGGCGGAAGTCGTTCTCCTAATGAGGTCGGTTTTTAAGAGGCATTCGTGCCCACCCCCCTCACCGTCTTTCCTGGTCGTGTTCAAATAGAGCTACCGAAAGGGGTTGACTAAATAATAATTTCCCCGAGTGTGTTTATATAGTGATGTATGTTTCACCGAATTGGTGTTTCAGTATCGACCCGTCGTTCGATCAATGAGAACCGATTCACATGAGAAGCAAAACTAATGTTTTCGAACCTGTCGTTTCGGAAAAAAAGTTTGTGCTTGTGCAAACCATAAACATATAAACCAGTCGTTTTATATGAAAAATAATCCAGAACTCCCAACACATGTTGGATGCCATCTATGATGAGAAAAATCGCAAAACATACTTGCGAAATGACTGTTTAGACGTTGATGTTATTCCGTCACCACATGTTAGTCACTCTGATGTGTGAAAATGTGATGCCCAAATTTTTTTTTGGATGCCATCTTTGATGAGTAAAACACGAGTTTGTTGTTACCCTCAGGATGAATGCTAAGGCGTTGATTTTATTCCGCCGCCACATTTGAGACGTGATGACGTCTATGGTGAACAAATGTCTGAAATTGACATATTGGAGCAATCCTTCACCAAAATACTAGATTGGAAATTGTATTTCATAAGCAGTATTGTGAATTTATATTCACAATGTTCCTTTATCGCCCATCTGTTATTGGATAAGAAAATTACCTCGGTGAGTAGTTAATCCTATTGGGTCAATGGCGAATTGTTTGCCTGATATTAATGCTCTTCGTGTATATTTTTTTTCCACGAATCGATAATCGAGACAAGTGTTATTTGTCTCGAACTGTCGCGATCCCGATGAATCGCTTAGCCAAGCGAAATTTTAGACAATCGTCAAAATCGAAAACCTGTGGCTCCAAGACAGTAATTGAACGGAACAATATGACCCGTTGTCACAAAGCAAGAGATAATGCTCAATGAGGCAACTCTATACTATAAAGACAAAGGTCATGCACGGTTACTCCTTAAATAGTTCAAAACTATTACAAAGGTGCAAAAACCGATGCTAATGTGGTTAAAGCTAACTGAAAGGAAACTCTTGAGACCCCCGGTTTTGTGGCTCAAATGAGTTTGGGACCTTTCTTTATTGATTTTGATAAATCATTGAGCCATTTTTTTGCTCATCTGGATTATGTTTTTCCATTTAGATTATGATTTTTCCATTTGGACATACTTTTGGATTATGGTTTGCCTGTTTACGAAATTTCTCGAAATAATTTAAAGTGTTTTGAGCAAACTCATTTGAAAAATGTGACCAGACTTTAAATTATGAAATTTTAGGCAATACTTGTGGTGTAGTTGATTTTTCTGGAAATAGTGGGTAACACGGTACCACATAATTTCACCAACTACTTGCCTAAAAGAGTACTCAGTGACAATGATTCCGGACCTGTCGTTCCATAATCGAAATCTTTGGTAAAACCAAATTGATTTGTCAAATATGAGTTCTTATACTCATGTAGGTCCTGCCGTACCTTGTTGAGTTATAAAATATTCGAGAAAACCAGTATTATCTGGTAATAGCTCATGAAAGAATTAAAATTTCTTTACATACCCTCCATTCAATACGACCAAAAGCGTATTTTAGAGGAGTTGAAATGTCTTTCAAGTGGTTGCTACCACATTCTTTAAAGCATTTAAAGTTACCTTATCATTTCGCCTGTCGTCGAAATGATAAATGATTTAGATGCTAAGACATGATTGTCTGTACTATCATTCGCCTGTCGTCGATTGATAAGAGCATTTTGATATTGTGGCATTGATCGGATGAGATATTCCCGGGTCAAAAGACGATGCTTGATTTATAATCGCATCGCATTTGGATTCTCTCTGAGAATATATTTCGCGATTAATCCGAAATTCATACATTAATGCTCACTTTGAAAGACTAGTATGTGTAAAGATCACGAAATAAACTCGTAGAATTCTTGTAAAGAATTGAAGGAGTTATTGTGGACTTATCCAACCATAAGACGGACCATAAATATAAATGGTTATGGTTGATGCATCGACAATATGGTCACATTTTAATGTTGTCCACATAAATGCAGCACTTTCCAAACTTTTAGCCCTATCATTAAGTTGATGGCTCATGATCCGGATTATCCTGAAAAGTCTAGTCGACTTGATAATTCCGAAGAGTAATAATCGAAATTTCGATTTGAATTACCTGAGTTTGGAAATTGAAATTGAACATCCTGTCGATTATGTTCAGACCCAAATGGACTCACGGAAAGTTTGATGATGCGACTGCAAATAATTGCACGCATTTCTTGGTCTTGCGCACCAAGATTTATATTTCCGTGTGGGGTTATGCTATTTTGCTGCATTGGTCCGTTATGAGGCCCATACACACTCAAACACCATATGCGTACGAGCTGGTTACTGGTTATGAGCCAGAAGTCTCATATTAACGCGTGTTTAGAGTGATTAATTAATATTTTGATTGAGCCGCTCTAGCATTCAAAATATGGACCTCTGAAGGGGACATAAGTCGATTATGAATCCCCTGCCTATCATTTGATAGAGTAACCTTGGCAAGCGATCTCTTTACCGCATGATATGCGCAAGTGACATCGCTAAGACTGTTCTCCCTGTCGTTAGGGGGAGATTTGCACGTTACCGTTGATAAGGAACGACGTGAAGTAACATGGCATAACCCACTCAGTCTTAGCTTGATCCCCAAAACTGCACTTAGTGATAAGTAAGTGCATAGACTCCCTCAAGTCTAACTAAATGCCAGACGCATTTAATGACTTTATGAGATGTCACGAGATCATTTATACCTGCTGCAAAATGCTTACAAGGATAGACGTCCCTGTCGGACGCCGTGTTCCTGTCGTAACACGTTGCTTTGGTCGAACCCACCAAGCAAATGACGCTGCCGTCGGCCGTCAGTCTATCGTCCTTCCTAATATATGAGGAAGTTGACCGGTTCTTAATTCGTTCAGCCCCAGAGGTGGTGAACTGAAACTCGTTTGTCGCACGATATTACAAAGGATCTAGGAGATGTGTGATTCCTCCTCATCCTGAGAATCTTGAAATATCTGTCGATCATGATATCTTAGACGATATTGAAGCGAAATGAGACTGTCATTGATTACTTATTCATATATTCGGTGACGACTGATAATATGAGCAAATTATGACAGAGAACCATGTACCGTTGCCTGAAGTCAACGGAGAATAGACTGTACTAATGGAAACTTAAAATCCAAGCAGACTCCTTAGCGAAAGTGTGTTCGGACCTGTAGATCCAACACCACCAATGTTAAACGAGTTCGTTTATTTGGTTATTCGTAAGGAAAAGTGATGAGAATAATGAGATTGTAGAATGCTCGCCTAGTAGCGCAAGACTTCTCTCACACCTTGGAATTGATTACGAGATGGTTGATTTCCTCGTAATGGACATTATAACAGTCCCCTACTTTACCAGTTTAGTAGTTTCCGAAAAACTGAGTATGCAGCCATGAATGTGGTCACAATTTTATCTCTATGGGGATTTAGACAAAGCGATACAGATGAAGGTCCCTGTTTGACTTCATAATGCTTGAATCAAGTAGTTCCTGACCACGGAACACGATCTCAATTAAATGAGACGTTCACTATATGGATTAATATAATCCGAGCGGATGTGGTATACCCGCTTAAGTTAGTACTTGATTAACTTGGGATACTTGAACAAGTATTATGCCCTTGCGTGTTTTATTACGCGATCCATTTTTGGATTTGCCTTCGAGATGAAGGATTTTGGGAAGACACGGTAGTGACTCAACCTGATGATTGAGTCCCGTAAATATTGAATCTAAGTCCATGATTCAGACTACACCCAGAAGGTGTTATGACGTTTTAGTCATCATGACGCTAAGTCGTCAGATTCTCACATGATCGTTCGATCACTAGACATTGATATGGACCCAGTCCGTCCCTGATGAGATGATGAAGAGATATTGAACAATAATGTTCATATCTACGTACAATAAGCGCATCATTGTACTTGGTTTAATGTGCTAGGACGAACATCTCGTCTGTTGTGAATGGTATAGCTCGACACAACATCGCGCTAACACGTTGCCATCGAAATGGCACTAAAGACACATTCCCTTACCTTATGGTAATTTTGGAAGTGGGCTAGTTTATCCCATTTGCGTCATCGAGTGTACCTACCCCCTTCGGTACTCGAATTAACGCAACCCTTTTTCGGTTATACCGATGCCTGTTACTTATCAGACCCGCATAAGGGATATTCCTAACATGGTATGTCTTTACCATTAGGAATAAGGCGACATCTTGGAGGTTTTGGAATGACTCCAAGTGAATCACTCTGATCTATTCGTGCTCTATGAGACGACTAGAGAGTGTATATGGCTTCGAGCTAGTATTAGTCATATTTGAATTACATATGTTCTGTCTCACGATCCAGATAAAACACTTGTCATAGAAGACAACTTGTTGTTATTGATCAAGAGAGACATGACTACATTATGCTATTTAGCATTTCTTGCCGAAATTAATCTTCACAAATGAAGTTTAAGAGCATCCAGTTGAATGCTCGTTCTATTCCACGTTAGATTTTCTTGCATCCAGTCGTATGTTAGTAAATGAGGCATCCAGTCGAATGCTCGTACTCTTTCTTGGAATATGAAATCTTTGCACCCAGTTGTGTGCAAGTGAGGGGGAGCATCCAGGTGAATGCTTATTGCACTAATTACTACTTAGTCGAAATCTTCGCACCCTGTCGTGTGCAAGTGAGGGGGAGCATCCAGTCGCATGCTCGTGTACTCTTTTTGTCCTTAGACCAAGGTTTTTTCCCACTGGGTTTTCCTTGGCAAGGTTTTTAGCGAGACACGTTCCCATCATACCTCACTTAAGATTGCCGAAATTAGGGGGAGTATCGTGTTGTATACTTCTTACCACTGTGTACTCTTTTGTCCTTCGACTAGAGATTTTTTCCCACTGGGTTTACTCTAGCAAGGTTTTGATGAGGCAGCTGTTTTGTGGTTGATCCCTACTACTACCATTGTTGCACTCTTTTTCCTTCGATCAGAGATTTTCCCATTGGGTTTGCTCTGACAAGGTTTTGATGAGGCACACTGTTTTGTGGTTAGTTAATTACATGGAATTTCGGCCTATATCATTCGGCTACACAGTTTCTCCTAGGTACCGGTTTTGTCCCACACTGGCTTTTCCGTCCCTAAGGTTTTTATGTGTTTAGCATTGCGAATGAACTCGACTCAGATCGACTGCATGAAGACGAAGAATTCAAGACGTCCAAATGGGGAGTGTTGTAGGTTATTATTGGACTATTGGGCCTTACTCATAGTGGGCCTAAGTTGGGCTTTCTAGCTTGTATAACCCTAACCTCTAGTATATAAAGAAGGTTAGGGTCTCCTTGTATTGATACATTCTGATTAATAAAGACCTACTGTTCCCTCTCTCTATGTTCTCTCTATGTCTCCTATATAATATATATACTGAGCTAATAAAACTCACAACAATAATTATAATATAGATTTATAGTTTTGAATATATGAAACTATTAAAATAAACAATATACTTAAATTAAAAAATTATATTGTTATTTTCAAGAAAGATAATATTATTTTCTGATTATAAAAATTATAATGATAATATATCTCATTTAGTATAATAATTGTTGTTTGTGTAAATAAAATTAAATACTAAAAGAATATGATAAAAAACGTATCAATTTTTTTATCTACTCCATTATTTGTAGTTTCACACTATTTTTTCTACTACATGTTAATTTCTTTTTTCATTTATTAGTAATATTATTTTAAACTAGAATTATGTTTCATGTTAATAAAATGTTTAGATTTCTAAAATGAAAATTGTTAATAAAAAATGACGTCGTCGTAAAATAAAAAAATATGTCGGGAGATTCGGGATAAACATATCCCGACCGTACAGGATTCCGAAACTTCGGGTTCCGAAAAAGTGAAGGTGGTAGCCGGTAAGAGGATCTCCATCAATGACTTAAGAATACAAACTGGTATCAGATTATAGTAAAATGTTTTAGTTTCAGAAAAAAATAGTTCATGGCTTTACATTTCTAATTTTCCAAGGATTAAACGTAAATGGAAGAAATTAGCTTTCAAAGTGGTCAATAAATAATAATCCGTTCCAAACACTTGCATTTAGCAAACTTACTTCGGAATATATGTAACTATTTCATCAGTATCTATCTTTTCTAACTTAATGTTATGTAGCATTTGTACAAGAAATGAAGAAAATACTTATATGAGTAATTCTGTCTTTCACTCCTATTTGATAGTTTTACACAAGTGCAGATTCAGGACCTAAAAGCACCGTATATCCTTCCGTTCCATTTTGATCCGTATGGTAAGCCAAAGAACCAAACAAGCCTAGTTATCTGCTCGAAAAGATGTGCATACTTATTAAACATGCATAGAAACTGAATGGGGATGTGGAGCTACAAGTGAACCAACAATTTCGGCAAAACAATACTGGTAGTTAACCAATACTGATGAAAATAAAATATTTTTGCATATGAAGTTCGTGATAGCGTTCTTGACAACATAAATAGAGCTAACGCAATTGACATCCTTTTGAAACATAAATTTCAAAAGAACCCCGAGTATCCATTATCAATTACAAACCTATTACAGAGTCAATTATGTCGTTCAAATTTTAAATTCACAAATTGTGGATTTGCCCGAATAATTTTGAGAATTTATTGGCTTCATTAGAAAACTAGTGTCATGAATCTCTTAAAACTGAATACTCTATTCACAAGAACGGGAAAAACAACGGGAACCCAATTAAGTCCAGACTTGTTCCAAGTATAATACACAATGGATTTGGAAGAAATTTAAGTGGAAGATTGAAAATGCTGAAATCGACAAATCAGTAATTTTTATGCAATGAGTTTTTCATTAAAGTACAGTCATGGGGGACCATCAAAAATTAATTTGCTCCCCGAAAGATGGAACTTTTTCATGAAGAAAATGGACAAATAAAATTGAGAACAACCCAACAATTTTAATGGTTTTCGTTTTCAATTTTCTGTTTTCCTGGTTTATGGTTTCATCAACAATTCCTTTATATATTTGAGAACTTCATCTACATTCACTGTCCAAGCAACTGAAACGGGGGAATAGCCTGTCCACGGGTTGTTCGAGTTCCATCTGCATTGCGTTGTCATATTTAGTGGGAAAAAACCAAGTATAACAGTTAAATTAAGGAAACAATAATATTCGACATACTTTTTTAGTCCTTGGTCCATAAGTGTATGCCCTACACATATCCCTTGGGTCTCAACTCGAACAACTCCTTCCTTGTATGTAAATAAATCTGGCCGAACTAGTGCAACAAAGCTGACCGGATCATGAAGGAAAATGCCTGCATTTTTTGTTACCTTTGTGGTTAACATTGTTTGGCTTAGAACAAAAATGTTTTTTACTAATTTCTTAAATTGAGCTTGAATTTATATATACCATGAACTCCATCAGATGCAACATGCCAATCTCTGTAAAATTTGCACATATCACATAGTATCTGAGCGTGTCTTCCTTTAGAGAGCCTCAATCCATCAAGATCCGCATCTGAGAATGAAGTGTTTGTTAGCATATATTTATTCAAAAAAGAGAGAAAAAGAAAAGAGATAAGGGAGGGTTTGGATTTTGAAGTACCTGTGAGTTGTACTTGCGTTGTTATATTTATGCCAACAACAACAATATTTGCCCCTGATGTGAACACCACATCGGCCGCTTCTGGGTCCCCATATATCTGTATGCCATAATAACAATAATGTGCTCTTAGATCTACGCTTAAACTAAGTTTGATTGGCATACCACATACATTAACGGATCGATAGTACTACAGGTATTTTTGTGCCAGCAATTCCAATAATCTAAAGGTGGAAAAAACTTTGTTCCTTTTACCACATTCATGGCTTGTTTGGCTGTCTCATATTTTTATAAATGTGATTACTTGAGGCTGAGAATAAGCTGCCAGCTGAATTTTTTTAGTCTTTCTAGACCAGGAATACAAAATAATTTGGCTTTTAAGCTAGTCAACCAATGCAAACAACTTATAAGCAAGGAACAGATTGGCTGGGCATAAAAGCTGTAATTAGAGAACCTAAAGTCGGAATAGGTAGAACTACATTAGTTACTACTCACAAAAAGAGTTAATGCCAGAGAACAAAGTTTCTGATTTTTGCAACCATCCCATGGGATCAAGTTAAAGAATAAAGCTGATTCTACAAAAAAAGTAATATTTCACAAATTTCTTGTTTAATTTGTAGCTCTTTTGTGTAATATTAGCTGATCTATGCTTCTTAGATTCTATTATTCAGAAAAAGAAGGGGCGACGAGTCTACTGCTTCTAGAATATGACTGTTCACTACGATAGAAAAACTATTTAAGTTCAAATACCAGCTAAGAAATCACTTACATTTGCCTCAGCAGCGGGGTTAACGTTCCCTAAAGCAAAGAAAGATCCACCAAGCACCACCACTTTTTTTACCTTCTTTGCAAATGTTGAGTCTCTTTTAACAGCCTGTTCAGATAAATCGATAAACCTTAATTTAAATAACAAATTTTAAACAGAAGACAGATTTGATAAAATGACACAGGAGTAAAAAACTGATACTCACGTGAGCCACATTAGTCAATGGGCCCAATGCTAATACAGATACTTCACCGGGGTATTCAGAAACCATATCAACCAAAAATTCAGATGCTGTTTTTTCGATTTTCTTGGATTTTGGGGAAGGTAAAAATAAATTTCCCAATCCATCTGTACCATGAACAAAATCGGCAACACGGGGCCTTCCTCCCTGCCATAATTCAATTAAAATTTATGAAAACGCAGAAAAAATTGATAAGGCGCAATTAAGAAGGTAACAAGCAAATGAAAAGGAGGCAATGTAATTTATAGATACGTAACAAGGGGGGAGGGGAGGGAGGAGGGGATATGAATATAGCTACCTTTAAAGGCTCAGGACTACCCTCTGCTACTGGAAGATCCGGACGTCCAGCGATCTCACACTATCCTTTTGAACACGAGTAAATAAAGATATAGTAAAAGATCATGAACATTATAGTTATGGGGAATACATATTTTTATAAGTATTAAATTACTAAATAGGAAAATGCACCAGAAGCAATGCATTGCGAGTGGCATCTTCAGTTGAAACATTGCCAAATACTGTGGTTAGCCCTAAAATATCTAGCTGAGAACTCTGAAAAGCCATAAAGATCGCCATGCTATCATCTGCAAAATAAAATTTCTTATGTTATTCGCACAAAAGACACAAAAAATACTTGTAAAAAACTATATATGAACAAGGAGCCATAGCACATGATGGTAATTTTAAAACCTATAGAATGAACTGACAAAATTACAATTTAGGAACCAATCATCAACACTCTAACATGCAGATCAACTTGTGAACCTCAACAAGTACTTAGGGAATCAGAGAAAGTATAATTTTCCAAAAACAGTGAATATGATTTGTCTAAAAAGAAAATCAATTCTTTAAATTTCACTAGTTGGTTGCTTTTATGTCTCTAATTCTATGTTCTACTCCTTCATTCGTTACCTCTATAAAATACGGGAATTTCTATTGATTAGGTTGCTTAAAGTTTTGAGGAAGAAAAAATGAAAATATTTAGAGGAAAGGAAACCCAGAATAATTTAAACAAAAAAAAAGACATCTGGTCTAACAATTGAATATTCTTTTCGAGGAGAACAAGTAAATGTATTCATATGCCAATTTAAAAGAAAATTAAGAAAATGCTTCTAATCCACTCAAACAAATACAATGTATTTAAACAGGACTAGGAGCACTTGAACATCAAAGCACAACACTATCCAAAAACCAGAACAGGAATATTCCTCAAACAATCAAATGTGGGGCTTGTTTTGTTGTGTCTTTTAAGCTTAACCTTTTATTTTTCTTTAAAAGCTGACATGCATCTGGCTTCATTCTTTTCAGCCATTTTTTTTTTCTTTTCCAAGCTAATTTTTGTATGGGTTAATGTTCATCAACTCAATAATTCTAGCTTTTGCATGCCTAGAAAGCCGATAAAAAAAAGCTCTAGATTTTAAGATATCTCCCTCTACTTCCAAGCCCTAGCTTGGGGAGTTGCTCTATACTACTTTCCAGGGTCCATCACATCCATATATATTATATTCCTTACTCTCTCTTTCTTAGTTTGTACTGTGTGCATATTCAAAGTTCTCAAGTAGATTTGTGTAGGAGATGATTAATTATAGGAAGTTCATTTCTTAAAAGAATTCAATGTACTTCCCGAACTTCGGATCAGGACAAGGCAGCTACACCTGCTTGGAATACTGTGGTTCAGATGCGACCTTATATGAACGCATCGGTTGATGTTGGTCATAAAATAGAACTCAGTAAGTTTAATCTCTTCTGTCGTCTCCACATAAAATAGAACTCACTAGTGGATCTTATTATTCTGGAGACAGCTTTTGTTAATGTCACCGCGTGGCTCCAACCAAACAAGACCTTTCTTCAGAAAGGAAGTTTGGTTGCAGCTGCTTTGTTAAAAAGATAAAAATACAGGTCCATCCGGCTTAAAGTTTCTAGCTTAATAAGACCATAAAACAACAAAAGCTCAGCTATTAGGCTGGTGTACCAAATGTAGTCTACTTTTAAAGCTTTAAAGCACATAAGAGCAAAAACACTGAGTTTTTAAGTTGTAACCAGATAAGGCCAAAATGCAGTAAAAGCTACTACTACCTTTTTTTCTGATTGAAAAGCTACTAAAACTAAACAAACCATGATACTACAAACTAACAACTAGATGAGGGACTCACATGTAGAAAATTCTGGTTCTTCATTAGTACACTGATTTGAGTGGAACTCACTTTCTAAAAGGCACTTTCTCAAAAAAAAAAAAAAAAAGGAAACTTCCTAAAAGACCAAAAAACCCATACATATATTCCTGAATCTTTCTTAGGTTCCATACTATTTTTATTATGAATATCAATAAAGGTCTCAAGAATATTCATCTAGAGATTAAAATTCTTAAAAGGAATGTCAATCTAATTTGCTAGAATTTTGAATTTTCAATAAGTATCTACTTGGAGCATTGTACTTTTGGTGTAATAATATTATTTACTGTGTTACCTATGTTTGAATAGTACAGAGCACTCAATAAATTTTAATTTTAATCACTTCCTTCATCTCCATAAGCAGTGTCATAACAAGTAATTATTCTAGATGGTACTGAAATTCATACATAGTTAAAACATAAATATTTTTATACATAATTATTCTAGATAGTGCTGAAATAGTGAAATTCATACATAAAGTGTTACTCCTCTAACTTATAATTTTTTGTTTATTCATTAGGTGTAAGACTAATTTAAACATAAATATTACTAGGTTGCAACCAAACAAACCCTTAAATTAACAAGTAAAAGTTACCTTTTTTTCTGCTTAAAAAGCTAATCCAGCTAAACAAACACTCTACTTAATTTAACAATCTCACAAATTCAAGATCAAAATTTTGATTGCACATTCATAAATATTACTCGCTAATTCCACATACTATTTCACTAAAATAGTAGCTCACTTTTTAAAAATGTCACCTTTTCTCTAAAAACACAAATTTTACAGCAATAATTACAACAAAAAAAAACAGGGAAAAAATGTAGAGTTGAATTTTCCTGCAAAGGTCTAACAAATCGGGACTATTCGGTGTGAGACTACATTATACATCAAATTTAAACTTAAAATAAAAATAATAATTCCATTTTGATTAAAATCGACGAAAACTAATATTTTTTTTCTATGAACATTGATTAAAAACTCTAATAAAATAACGCTCACCATCCTTTATTATGACAAAAAAAAGGTAAGCCTTAAATTCTTAAATTCACAAAAGCTAGAATCTTTTTGGCTTAGTTAAATTATGGTTAGTTAAAACAATTCATTTAAAAAAAAAAGTTACTATGATGGGTTTTTGTTTTTCATTTTTCTCTTAGTTAAATTATTGAGCTACTACTATAGCTTATCAAACACTACAAAATATATAAAATGTAAAAACAAAATTAAATAGAAAATTAAATTAAAAAAAAAAAGGGGAATTAAGAAAATTACCAATACCAGGATCGGTATCGATGATGATTTTGTCACGTTTCTCTCCGTTGACCTCTGAATTCAACATGATTCCGATTTATTTATATATATTTATATTTATATATATATATATATATATATGTACGTATATATACAGATGGGATTATATGGTGAGAGAAGAGATTATCTCTCTCTCTCTCTCTCTCTCTCTGATTATTTGTTTATGTAAGTAAATTAAGGCTATTTTTTGCCTTTATCCTCTAAAAACTATTACTCCTGTTGTAAGATTATTGGACTCTTGGGCTTTTACTTATTGGACCCAGGTGGGCTTATAACCCTATCTCTCTATCTATATAAAGAGGGCTAGGGGTCTTGTATTTGATCATTCATTCATATACATTCTGATTAATAAAGACCTACTGTCCTCTCTCTCTATATCTATACATATCTCTATATATATCTATAACGAGCTAATATGTCACACAACACGTTATCAGTACTTTGCTCGCGGAGAATAGGATATACGCTCGCGGATATTGGAATATCATGGTTTAATCTCGAATATTGGATTATAAACATATGGACAAACTTTGAAGTTTTAGTTATATCGGACTTCCGCAACATACCCGGAATACGGTATAAAAATAACTTTACCTTTTGCAAGAAAATATGAAATTGCATGTGAAATCTATACTGTATATCGAAGTTCCAGTAACATTTAAGAAAATAGTTTAATGTTTTTATATTGCCTTGTATCATCAGGACCACACTATTGCCCATATATTTAATTATACACATGCTAAATTATACAAACTGTGCCCATATGAACTGTTACTATTGCATGTAATCTTGCTTTGTTATTAGACGTAACAAGTAATTGATATTTACACCTTGTTAGTATATAATTGCTTAGATATTGCATGTCTAAAACGGGTATAATTGCTTAGATATTGCATGTCTAAAACCTGTAGTAGCGAATCTGTAATGTTCAGAAGTTATAGGACCTAACTGAAACACTCCAGAAATTCTGGACTGCATGTGTAATACCTCTGTAAAATGAATATAGTTTGCTGTAATTACACGGATAGTCCCTGTAGTATATTACATGTATAAAAACAGTATATATGTGTTATAAAAGTCAATATTCGGTCTAAATATTCACCCACATGCATATATATATTTATTAAAAAGGCAAGTGAATAAAAATTGCATGTTAATTGAATAAATTGATATGTTTCCATGTAATTTTAACCTTTTGCATGTTAAAATATTTTTTTACCATATATAGAATTGATTGGTAATTAAAAATATATTGCTTGCTTGCATGTTAAAACTACCATGTATAGAATTACTTATATGGCAATAAACCGTAGATAATTGATTGATATCTTATTAGTATAATCAACATATCTTTTGATATTACCATAGATATAAATATACCATATGGCAGTTAATTAATTTGATTTGATTTGGTATGATATAATTTGTGTGATTGATAATCCTGAATTGATTTAGTTTATCACCAAATCTACTGCATGATTAGATATATATCATGAATATATTTTATACTGCCTTGTATATATGTGGTTATCTAGAAAAGATATACCTGTTATTTATTGCCATGAATGGTAGAATTGCGAAATCATATATATTCACATTTAAGTTGGAAAAATTATGAACCTTCCCTAAATAGGCTCACCTATTTGGATACGATGTCTAGGAAAGATATAGGCGGAAGTCGATATCCTAATGAGGTCGGGTTTTAAGTGGCATTCGTGCCCTCCACCCTCACCGTCTTTCCTGGTCGTTTTTCAAGTAGAGCTACCGAAAGGGGTTGACTAAATAATAATTTCCCCGAGTGTGTTTATATAGTGATGTATGTTTCGCCGAATTGGTGTTTCAGTATCGACCCGTCGTTCGATCAATGAGAACCGATTCACATGAGAAGCACAACTAATGTTTTCGAACCTGTCGTTTCGAAAAAACGTTTATGCTTGTGCAAACCATAAACATATAAACCAGTCGTTTTATATGATAAATAATCCAGAACTCCCAACACAGGTTGGATGCCATCTATGATGAGAAAAATCGCAAAACATACTTGCGAAATGACTGTTTAGACATTGATGTTATTCCGTTACCACATGTTAGTCACCCTGATGTGTGAAAATGTGATGCCCAAATTTTTTTTTGGATGCCATCCTTGATGAGTAAAACACGAGTTTGTTGTTACCATCAGGATGAATGCTAATGCGTTGATTTTATTCCGCCGCCACATTTGAGACGTGATGACGTCTATGGTGAACAAATGTCTGAAATTGACATATTGGAGTTATCTTTCACCAAAATACTAGCTTGGAAATTGTATTCCATAAGCAGTATCGTGAATTTATATTCACCATGTTTCTTTATCGCCCATCTGTTATTGGATAAGAAAATTACCCCGGTGAGTAGTTTTAATCCTATTGGGTCAATGGCGAATTGTTTGCCTGATATTAATGCTATTCGTGTACATTTTTTTTTCCACGAATCGAGAACCGAGACAAGTGTTATTTGTCTCGAACTGTCGCGATCCCGATGAATCGCCTAGCCAAGCGAGATTTTAGACAATCGTCAAAATCGAAAACCTGTGGCTCCAAGACAGTAATTGAAAGGAACAATATGGCCCGTTGTCACAAAGCAAGAGATAATGCTCAATGAGGCAACTCTATGCTATAAAGACAAAGGTCATGCACGGTTACTCCTTAAATAGTTCAAAACTATTACAGAGGTGAAAAACCCGATTCTAATGTGGTTAAAGCTAACTGAAAGGAAACTCTTGAGACCCCCGGTTTTGTGGCTCAAATGAGTTTGAGACCTTTCTTTATTGATTTTGATAAATCATTGAGCCATTTTTTTCGCTCATCTGGATTATGTTTTCCATTTGGATTATTATTTTTCCATTTGGACCATACTTTTGGATTATGGTTTGCCTGTTTACAAAATTTCTCGAAATAATTTAAAGTGTTTTGAGCAAATTCCTTTGACAAATGTGACCAAACTTTAAATTATGAAATTTTAGGCAATACTTGTGGTGTAGTTGGTTTTTTTGGAAATAGTGGGTAACACGGTACCACATAATTTCACCAACTACTTGCCTAAAAGAGTACTCAGTGACAATGATTCTGGACCTGTCGTTCCAAAATCAAAATCTTTGGTAAAACCAAATTGATTTGTCAAATATGAGTTCTTATACTCATGTAGGTCCTGCCGTATCTTGTTGAGTTATAAAATATTCGAGAAAACCAGTGTTATCTGGTAATAGCTCATGAAAGATTTAAAATTTCTTTACATAGTCTCCATTCAATACGACCAAAAGCGTATTTTAGAGGAGTTGAAATGTCTTTCAAGTGGTTGCTACCACATTCTTTAAAGCATTTAAAGTTACCTTATCATTTCGCCTGTCGTCGAAATGATAAATGATTTAGATGCTAAGACATGATTGTCTGTACTATCATTCGCCTGTCGTCGATTGATAAGAGCATTTTGATATTGTGGCATTGACCGGATGAGATATTCCCGGGTCAAAAGACGATGCTTGATTTATAATCGCATCGCATTTGGATTCTCTCTGAGAATATATTTCGTAATTAATCCGAAATTCATGCCACTAATGCTCACTTTGAAAGACTAGTATGTGTAAAGATCACGAAAAGAACTCGTAGAATTCTTGTAAAGAATTGAAGGAGTTATTGTGGACTTATCCAACCATAAGACGGACCATAAATATAAATGGTTATGGTTGATGCATCGACAATAAGGTCACATGATTATTGTTGTCCACAGAAATGCAGCATTTCCTAAACTTCTAGCCCTATCATTAAGTTGATGGCTCATGATTCGGATTATCCTGAAAAGTCTAGTTGACTTGATAATTCCGAAGAGTAAAAAATCGAAATTTCGATTTGAATTACTTGAGTTTGGAAATTCAAATTGAACATCCTGTCGATTATGTTCAGACCAAATGGACTCACGGAAAGTTTGATGATGCGACTGCAAATGATTGCACGCATTTCTTGGTCTTGCGCACCAAGATTTATATTTCCGTGTGGGGTTATGCTATTTTGCTGCATTGGTCCGTTATGAGGCCCATAGACACTCAAACACCATATGCGTACCAGCTGGTTACTGGTTATGAGCCAGAAGTCTCATATTAACGCGTGTTTAGAGTGATTAATTAATATTTTGATTGAGCCGTTCTAGCATTCAAAATATGGACCTCTGAAGGGGACATAAGTCGATTATGAATCTCCTGCCTATCATTTGATAGAGTAACATTGGCAAGCGATCTCTTTACCGCATGATATGCGAAAGTGACATCGCTAAGACTGTTCTCCCCGTCGTTAGGGGGAGATTTGCACGTTACCGTTGATAAGGAACGACGTGAAGTAACGTGGCATAACCCACTCAGTCTTAGCTTGATCCCAAAACTGCACTTAGTAATAAGTAAGTGCATAGACTCCCTCAAGTCTAACTAAATGCCAGACGCATTTAATGACTTTATGAGATGTCACGAGATCATTTATACCTGCTGCAAAATGCTTGCAAGGATAGACGTCCCTGTCGGACGCCGTGTTCCTGTCGTAACACGTTGCTTTGGCCGAACCCGCCAAGCAAAGGACGCTGTCGTCGGCTGTCAGTCTGTCGTCCTTCCCAAGATATGAGAAAGTTGGCCGGTTCTTAATTCGTTCAGCCCCAGAGGTGGTGAACTGAAACTCGTTTGTTGCACGAGATTATAAAGGATCAAGGAGATGTGTGATTTCCTCCTCATCCTAAGAATCTCGAAATATCTGTCGATCATGATATCTTAGACGATATTGAAGCGAAACGAGACTGTCATTGATTACTTGTTCATATATTCGGTGACGACTGATAATATGAACAAATTATGACAGAGAACCATGTATCGTTGCCTGAAGTCAACGTAGAATAGACTGTACTAATGGAAACTTGCAATCCAAGTAGACTCCTTAGCGAAAGTGTGTTCGGACCTGTAGTTCCAACACCACCAATGTTAAACGAGTTCGTTTATTTGGTTATTCGTAAGGAAAAGTGATGAGAATAATGAGATTGTAGAATGCTCGCCTAGTAGCGCAAGGCTTCTCTCACACCTTGGAATTGATTACGAGATGGTTGATTTCCTCGTAATGGACATTATAACAGTCCCCTACTTTACCAGTTTAGTAGTTTCCGAAAAACTGAGTATGCAGCCATGAATGTGGTCACGGTTTTATCTCTATGGGGATTTAGACAAAGAGATATAGATGAAGGTCCCTGTGTGACTTCATGTGCTTAAATCAAGTAGTTTCTGACCACGGAACACGATCTCAATTGACTGAGACGTTCACTATATGGATTAATATAATCCGAGCGGATGTGGTATACCGCCTAAGTGAGTACTTGATTAGCTTGGGATACTTGAACAAGTATTATGCCCTTGCGTGTTTTATTACGCGATCCATTTTTGGATTTGCCTTCGAGATGAAGGATTTTGGGAAGACACGGTAGTGACTCAACCTGATGATTGAGTCCCGTAAATATTGAATCTAAGTCCATGATTCAGACTACACCCATAAGGTGTTATGACGTTTTAGTCATCATGACGCTAAGTCGTCAGATTCTCCCATGATCGTTCGATCACTAGACATTGATATAGACCCAGTCCGTCCCTGATGAGACGATGAAGAGATATTGAACCATAATGTTCATATCTAAGTACAATAAGCGCATCATTGTACTTGGTCTAATGTGCTAGGACGAACATCTCGTCTGTTGTGAATGGTATAGCTCGACACAACATCGCGCTAACACGCTGCCATCGAAATGGCACTAAAGACACATTCCCTTACCTTATGGTAATTTTGGAAGTGGGCTAGTTTATCCCATTTGCGTCATCGAGTGTACCTACCCCCTTCAGTACTCGAATTAACGCATCCCTTTTTCGGTTATACCGATGCCTGTTACTTATCAGACCCGCATAAGGGATATTCCTAACATGGTATGTCTTTACCATTAGGAATAAGGCGACATCTTGGAGGTCTTGGAATGACTCCAAGTGAATCACTCTGATCTATTCGTGCTCTATGAGACGACTAGAGAGTGTATATGGCTTCGAGCTAGTATTAGTCATATTTGAATTACATATGTTCTGTCTCACGATCCATATAAAACACTTGTCATAGAAGACAACTTGTTGTTATTGATCAAGAGAGACATGACTGCATTATGCTATTTAGCATTTCTCGCCGAAATTAATCTTCACAAATGAAGTTTAAGAGCATCCAGTTGAATGCTCGTTCTATTCCACGTTAGATTTTCTTGCATCCAGTCGTATGTAAGTAAATGAGGCATCCAGTCGAATGCTCGTACTCTTTCTTGGAATATGAAATCTTTGCACCCAGTCGTATGCAAGTGAGGGGGAGCATCCAGGTGAATGCTTATTGCACTAATTACTACTTAGTCGAAATCTTCGCACCCTGTCGTGTGCAAGTGAGGGGGAGCATCCAGTCGCATGCTCGTGTACTCTTTTTGTCCTTAGACCAAGGTTTTTTCCCACTGGGTTTTCCTTGGCAAAGTTTTTTAGCGAGACACGTTCCCATCTTATCTCACTTAAGATTGCCGAATTAGGGGAAGTATCCTGTTGTATACTTTTTACCACTGTGTACTCTTTTGTCCTTCGACTAGAGGTTTTTCCCACTGGGTTTACTCTAGCAAGGTTTTGATGAGGCACCTGTTTTGTGGTTAATCCCCTACTACTACCACTGTTGCACTCTTTTTCCTTCGATCAGAGATTTTCCCATTGGGTTTGCTCTGGCAAGGTTTTGATGAGGCACACTGTTTTGTGGTTAGTTACTTACATGATATTTCGGCCTATATCATTCGGCTACACAGTTTCTCCTAGGTACCGGTTTTGTCCCACACTGGGTTTTCCGGCCCTAAGGTTTTTATGTGTTTAGCACTGCGAATGAACTCGACTCAGATCGAATGCATGAAGACGAAGAATTCAAGACGTCCAAAGGGGGAGTGTTGTAAGATTATTGGACTCTTGGGCTTTTACTTATTGGACCCAGGTGGGCTTATAACCCTATCTCTCTATCTATATAAAGAGGGCTAGGGGTCTTGTATTTGATCATTCATTCATATACATTCTGATTAATAAAGACCTACTGTCCTCTCTCTCTATATCTATACATATCTCTATATATATCTATAACGAGCTAATATGTCACACAACAACTCCTATGTTTTTGTTTTTTTTTGCAATTATTTCCTATAATCTATCAATTCTTTAAATTAGGCCATTTTTTGTTTTTTATTTTTATCTCTCAAATTTGACACACTTTGGATATGTTTGGTACCAGTTTTTTTGGTTCAGATTTTAAAAACCTATATTAGAATAAGAATTCATTGAAAATATGAATTTTAAAAATCTATATTATAGTAAAAAGAGTTGCACTTAAAACACTACAGTTTTTCTTTAAAAACGCGTAAACCGTAGATTAAATCTACGGTTTACAGTGATTCACTGTAAACCGTAGGTTTAATCTACGGTTTGTATTCATTTGATCCAAACCGTAGATTAAATCTACGGTTTACAGTGAATCACTGTAAACCGTAGATTTAATCTACGGTCTGTGTGTTTTTCAGATTATTTGCTTTAAAAATTAAAATTAAAAATCTAATAATTAAAATTAAAATACTGAATGTCTTATTAAAATATTTTTTTCAAATTAAAATATGATTTTTTTAATAAAAAAACTAAATGTATTATTTTTAAAATTTTACATAAATAAATTACCAATATTCTAACAAACTCTCAAAATTTACATAAAATTTACCAAAAAAAAGTTGTTTTGATAAATTTTACAATTTTGGTTCATGTTATATTTTTGTCAATTGTATAAGTTTATATTTATTGAATGATTAACTAAATTGTCAATTTTTGAGAAGTTTTTTTGTTTGGTTTTAAACACTTGTATAACGCAATATGAAACATTAACTAAGTCGTCAATTTGGTGTCAATAATCAGTTTTTTATTTTTAATTTTATGTAAATTACTCTTTTTACATAAATTAAAATTCTAATAATTAAAATTAAAATACTGAATATTTTTTTCAAATTAAACATGATTTTTTTTTTAATAAAAAAACTAAATGCCTTCTTTTTAAAATTATACATAAAATAAATTACCAATATTCTAACAATCTCTCAAAAAAAAACACAAAATTTACACAAATTTACACAAAAAAAATTGATTTGATAAATTTTATGTTTTTTGTTCATGTTATATTTAAGTGTATAAGTTGATATTTATTGAATGATTAACTAAATCGTCAATTTTTGTGAAGTTTTTGTTTTTGTTTTTAACACTTGTATAACGCAATATGAAACATAACTAAGTCGTCAATTTGGTGTCAATCGACAATTTTCTTGAATGAAACAATCATAAATTATATAAATTTCATAAAAGAAATTAACCCAATATGCAAACATGAACTAAATTACATGAACTAAATTTCATAAAACAAATTTATTAAACATTTGTTCACATCATATAAATTTACAACAACTTGAAAAAAATAGTATTTTACATAAAATTAAAAATAAAAAACTGATTATGGACTTAGGTCTATAGGTTCTTCTTGATTTGCTTTTTGCTTTCCCGATTGCTTTTCCAGCGCCATATATAACTTGAAATTTGGTCGAAAAAGTTCCTTCCATGGTGCAGCTGTCTCAGTGCGTGTTTGTTCCCACCGTGCTATAATTCCTGGCATTGGGAAGATCCCTTATTCTTTAGGAATAACATGAGCATAGTGACAACCGTTGACGAACACCATTACAGTCGGGATGTAATTTGTCGTTCCCCGATGCGGACCAGTATAAAGAGGTAAAAAAGTACTGTTCCACACGTTTACCCCTCCATCATTATTTTCCCATGAGGACAACAATACAATTGGAATATTGTAATGAGAAGCAATTAAAAACCCATAAGACGGAAATCTCATCCATTTGTCAATGGGTGCGGGATCTGTAGGATGATAAAAATTTAAACTTGATAAAATATAATCATACCGGTAAGCTTCAAAGCCAACATTCTCAAACAGCTCATAATAAACACCTTTCATTTGCTGCAGCTCTTGAAACAACTCACATCTTACCGCATACCAATCATCTTCCCCATGCTGTTTACTCGTCGCATTTGCAAGTACCCGGAACCCACAGTTACCATCCCCACGCACATCATAAACTGTTTCGATGTAACTATGTAACATGACCCATATTTGGTCACTGTACAGGAAGGTTGGCCTATTGGGGGTGGGTTTAGGGTTCTGGTTTCGCGGCCTCCTAGTTGGGTTTACCCTTACCTCCGGTGTTTCATCCGCCTTGCCTTTACCCTTGTCCCTACTAGCACCAGCACTCTGTTCCTCCACATACTCCCATCCCGACTTATCCCTCTTACTAGATTTGTCGCCTTTTCTAGGTCTCCCCCTATTTACTCTCACTTCGGGGTCACTGATGGATGTTCTGGCTGGTACGGTTTTATCTCGGAGTTGTGTTTTCATACGCCGTTTTTCAACATTAGTTTTGCTAGCATAAACACTTTTAAACTCTTCTAGATCACCCTCTACCCCATAATCATCGGTGTTCCCATTATCATCAATTACGTCTAATTTTTTCCAGAATGGATGAATATATTTTAGAGGAAGAGGCTTCCCGAATAAAATATGTTCACTCATAATATGATGACAAGGTAAACCGTGAGACAATTTGAAACCGTAAGAACAATTCTCATCAGCCTGGCCACTACATTTTTTGTGTTCTTGGAATAATAAATCAAAGACATAGTGTGTGATATACGACCTAAGATTTATAAACAGAGGTGTTCGTTCAGAATGTGGAAAATAAGACTTGCATTTATCCAACTTCATCTTAATATCCTCAAACTGTTTTTCTAGAATTCTATTGACCTCTACCCAAACGGTTTCAAGCGTGCCAGTATTTGTGGAAAGGGATCTTTTCAGCTTAGCATGTTGTTGTTCGGCTCGATTGCTAGTTCTGTTACCTAGATGTGTTGTATGGTTGGTATAGCATGCAACAAACTTTTCAGCATAATTTAAAAGCTTGTCTACATACTTAATCACAGCAGGGTACGATTTGTAAGAGGAATTGAAATTAGTTCGGTTATAATTGTACTCCTCTATCGACTCAGAATCAACCAATAAACCCCAATCATCTAGAAACGTTTGCCACTCCTCGTCAGGGATCTTTTTACGGCAGTTTTTCAAAACATTTTTTGCAATATGAAAAGTGCACAAAATATGATGCGAATCGGGAAAAACAACGGATAAAGCATTTGATAAGGCCATTTCCCTGTCGGTTACAAACACCCTAGGTAGTATACACCCCTCCAATGTAACAACGGATAAAACATTTGATAAGGCCATTTCCCTGTCTGTCGTAAAATACCCAACCTGCCTTTAATATGTGGACCTGGATCTGCCATTCTAACTGTGATAACCAAATATAACTCGGTTAATGATAACCAAACAATGATAAAATAACCAATTAATAACCAATTAATGATAACCAAACAATGATAAAATAACCAATTAATAACCAATTAATGATAACCAAACAATGATAACCAATTAATGATAACCAAACAATCATAACTAATTAATGATAACCAAACAATGATAACTCAATTATAACCAATTAATGATAACCAAAACAATGATAACCAAACAATCATAACCAAACAATAATAACTCCATTTTTTAATCATAACCAAACACATTTAATCATACACCAAACAATAATAATTCAATTTTTTAATCATAACCAAACACACATTTAATCATAAACCAAACAATAATAATTCAATTTTTTAATCATAACCAAACACACATTTAATCATAAACCAAACAATAATAATTCAATTTTATAATCATAACCAAACACACATTTAATCATAAACCAAACAATAATAAATCCATTTTTTAATCATAACCAAACACATTTAATCATAAAACCAAACAATAATAACTCAATTTTTTAATCATAACCAAACACACATTTAATCATAAACCAAACAATAATAATTCAATTTTTTAATCATAACCAAACACACATTTAATCATAAACCAAACAATAATAACTCCATTTTTTAATCATAACCAAACACATTTAATCATAAAACCAAACAATAATAATTCAATTTTTTAATCATAACCAAACACACATTTAATCATAAACTAAACAATCATAACTCAATTTTTTAATCATAACCAAACACATTATCAACAATTATCAACAATTGAAATTAACCAAACACAAAATAAAAAAACATGCAAAAATGGGACAAATATCAACAATTATTATAATTTCTATAATTAATATAAACAAACAACAAACAATTATATATAGCTAAGTGAATTATGGTTTTGCATATTTTATATATTTTTTCCTAGTTTACAAATTAAAATTACACAAAAAAAAATGCAAAAATGGGACAAATATCAACAATTATTATAATTTCTATAATTAATATAAACAAACAACAAACAATTATATATAGCTAAGTGAATAATCAATTTGCATATTTTATATATTTTTTCCTATTTTACAAATTGAAATTACACAATATAAATAATAAATTAGAGAATAAAAGATATATCCTTGAATTATGGATAAATTTGATTGATGATTTGGGGTTTTTTTGTTAATTAATTTGATAGGTAATGTGTTTGATTGATTTGGGTGGTTTTTTGGGATGAAAATTGGGGGGTTTTGAGAGAAAGAGAGAGAGTATAGTATAAAAGTTTATTTTTTTTAAAAAAAACGTGAAATTCTGTTTTCAAGGGACTGTCTGTGTAATTTTCGCGCAGGGACTGACTGTGTAATTTTGAAAAGCAGGGACTGACTGTGTAATTTACAGACATTTGCTGCAAACCGTAGATTAAATCTACGGTCTGCATTGATTCAATGCAAACCGTAGATTTAATCTACGGTTTGCAGCAAATGTCTGTAAACCGTAGATTAAATCTACGGTCTGTATTGAATCAATACAGACCGTAGATTTAATCTACGGTTTCAGCGTATTTTCAGAAAATTTGAAGTTTAAAAATACAACCTCTAGTAAAAATTCACTGAAAATATGGATTTTAAAAATCAGTATTTTTTTTAGCTTTTTAAGACTAAAAATCAGATTTTCAGAAGCTGAATAATTTGAATTGTCAAACACCCATATGTTTTTAAAATTAAAAATTAAAAAATCAAGTTAAAAAATAGATTGTCAAACGGAGCATTTCTTGTCTGTTGTTAGTATTGTGGTGATGTTGTCCGAGCAGTTTGTTGATTTGAATTGTGTTTTTTGAGCTTGGGTTTATATCGTGTTAGATTCTATTTTTTTAGTTTTATACTATATACTTACCCAAAAACAAAATTGGGCCATCTGTTTTTCCAGTTAGATTAGTTTTTCATTTATATATTCAAATTTTGATAACTACGCATTGTGGAGTGCTAATTTTGTATGGAATGACAAAAAAAAAACTTGCTACAATAATACTCTCTCCGTTTCTAAATTGTTGTCTCATTTGAACTTGTACAAACTTGTACAATTCGTGATAGGTGTGCCTAGAGATTACTAAAATGTTCCCATTTTAACCAAATCAGATATCATATCATATTTTTGTTAATAGAAGGGTAAGTTGGTACTTTCATTAATTATTGTTACTACTTTAGGAAAGTGAAAAATTATTTTTGTACATACTAAAATAGAATACGACACAATTAATTAATGACAAAGATAGTATATTTTTACGTAAAACTGTTTCCAAAGATTTTTCTCTAATAAATGTTATCTTGCATCATGCACATGATTGACAAACTAAATATTTTAAACAAAAGAATCATGTGAAACGAATAAACGAATACAAAGTTATGCCTTGGGGTTGATTGCAGAATTTCGTTAATTTATCGCGATTAGTTGTAATCGTCGATAACTTTAGAGGCTTATTTGCAAATAACCCAAACCTCCAAGCTCCAGGTGAGAGACGTAACGATTGCTTTTGTTAGTAAGTTTGGCCAATGGGGATTTGACACGTGGCAGTGGCCCACGTGGATCTGGATCTTGCGTCATGTTCCAACTTTAGTAAAAAAATATCAAAAAAATTATAGAGAAAAATTTGGAAATTAAGGTTTTATATACATTTTAAGTAAACAAATACTAAATTAGTTCGAATAGTAAAAATAAAGATTTTGTGTTTAGAAGGTCACCGGTTCGAATCTTGTGGTTATTTTTTATTATTTATTTGATTAATATTAGCTTACTTTTTGACTTATTCATTAATTAATTACATCATTAAGGTAAATATTACGAGGTTTTATAATAAATGTTTTTGTGGTATTACAAAATAATTTAAATTAATAAATTCGTATTTGTAGTCAATTTTTTTGTATCGTTTAAAACACTACAAACAAAATGTATCAATTGGAATGAATAAACACTACAAAAAAATACCCAAATCGCGACGGGATTAGTGACGGTATTTTTTGTTACGAGCTTATTAGCGATATTTTTTGTGACGAATTTGTGACAGTTTAGTCAATTTGTGACAGATTTTTAAATTAATGATAGGCTTGTGACAACTTTTGATTCTCACTCAATCAAACATTATTTTGTAGTGAAATCTGTTATAAATGTGTAACTAAATAGCTAAATCTCTCAGTAAAATAGAAATCCGTCGTCATGCCGTCCCCGATTAGGGCGTTGAAAAACAAAATCAGTCATTATTTTCGTCTGCGATCTGAACTTTTTTTGTAGTGAAATTTTTAGATAAATGGACAGGTCAGCTAAGTTTTAACCTCAAGTGTTTTTTGCTTTTTATACCGTTTATTTTTATTTTACTATAATTTTTTTTTTATAAGTCAAAGTATCTCTAAGAATTTGAGTTCTGGTTCTGTCATTGCGGAAAAAAGGTGCAACTTTATAGTGTAAAACTGTAAATAAACTTTGAGTTTTGTTACATTGTTCTTAGAATTACCGAGTTTGATAAATTTCGGTTTAATTCTGCTGCATAAGATGGCATGTGGTCTCGATCATAGTTGTCAAGATCGGAAACGGAATCGGAAAGCAAAACGGGAAGAAACATAAAAAATAAAAAATAAAAACAACTGAAATTTACACTTGAAATTTGTACATAAAATAATAAGAAGTGAGAAACGGAAAACGAAATTTTTGAAAGGAAAAACAAGTTTTCCGGTAACTACGGCGTCCATTGTAACAGTATTGAACGTAGTATTTCTCTACTTTTGTATTCACTATCTTCATGTACCAATTACAAAACTCTTGATTATTAAGTTGTTCGACTATTTAGTTGAAATACTAGCTAGCTGACCATTGAAATAATGTAACACAATGTCAATAAATTATTCTTTGATACAATTCCGAGATAAAATATGAGAATGTAAAAAATTTAGAGTGGGGTTGACGAATGGCTTAATATCCGCATAATATTTAGGGCGGCTTGCCTCACAATTTACCATGTTCTAATTTTTTTTTTTTCAAATAGTATATTTTAGTTTTTTATGCGTTTTGGATAAAAAACAATTCATTTAATAGTCAACAAAAACTATGAAAAAAAATAAGTAAAAAAAGTTGACACGATTACATATCCGATACTTTTTCGGTACGCTTGATAAATTTGATTTGTTATTTTTTACGTGACATACTTGAAATGCATCCGATATTTTTTCGCTACGGTTGATAAATTTGATTTTTATTTTTTTCTTTATACGATGCACACTAATGTGCCAACTAATAAAATATTTTAGCTTTAATTTTAAATTAATTTTAGTATATTAGTTATTGTGAGTTCATTAATAGCCGTTGTATTTTTAGTGGGTTAAACAGCTTTACTGGATTTACGGTAGTGTTACCGCAGAATAACGTACTGTAATCGTATTGGAAACTTTTTTTTTAACTACTTGTGTAACCGATGAGTGTATATAGGCAATACCACGTATTAATATTTCCATAATTTTTTAAATAGAATAAACTACGCTAAAGAGAAAGTAGGACAACAAAAATGATACATGACGATCGTATACCAAGATTGAAAAGTATAACATTACTCGTCAAATCTTTGGGGATATCCGATATCAAACTTTGGTTCTTATTGTTTTCTCAAATTTGTTACCATAATAAACATATATGGCATCTTTTCGGATTTGACCTCGATTCAAGTTAGACAGCAAACAATACAAGTTTGGTGTCACTGGTCCAATTACTGGACAGTAAATTAATCGAATTTAGCTAATGAATTCGTTAATCTTGTATGGTGATTGATTTTTCCTTATTACTTTTTTTTTTTTAACAAAACACACCATTTTATCGATATAATTTGGGACCTAATCCAGTTTACATCAATAAAGTAAAAGAGAAACATAAAAATAAACCTATTACAAACTGTTCTCTACTACTTAGGATACAAACTGAGCACGATTTAAACACCACTTCTGCTACACAAATTACAAACTGAGATGCAATATAAATCGAAACACAAAATAAACATTGTAGAATAAGAGAACACTCTTTTATCAGAAAAAGAGCCGAAAACTAAGTAAACCAGATGTTTGTCATGTTCCTAGTCGTCTCGAAACACGCCAGCTAAACATACTTGCACATTTAAGTAAAACGATACTGCTCTGCTACTAGACTTGAACCAACTGCTAACCCACCAAAATTAAGCCTCCACAACTATTAGTTACCACCAAAATTCAGCAGAGATAACACCTAATTTCTTCGGAAAAAAATACATTTACTACACCAAACTATAGTGCTGTAATGATTTGGGTACACACCTTTCAAATTTTTCAATTTAGCTACCACACTATAATAAATTTCCAATTTAGATACCACCGTCTAAATAAATCACGGAATCATGTCACGTGACATTTGACAAACATTAATTTGAAAGGCTAATTTGACAATTTTACACAAAAATATGTCATCATAGAAAAAAATTTCCCCCAATTTCACGTATAAAAAAAAATAGCATATTATTCAAATTTTTGTTATGTGTGAAATTGAGAATTTTTTTTTTATAGGATAACATATTTTTATGCAAAATTGTCAAATTAACCTCTCAATTAATGTTTGTCAAATGTCACGTGATATGATTGCATGATTTATTTAGACGGTGATATTTGAAAGGCAGGTACCCAAATCATTAAAAACATATATTTTGGTATAATAAACCTATAAAACCCCTAATTTCTTCGTTCCCTCCGTTTAAACAAAAGCTTTTAACATTTGCAACTGGCTAAATGCACCAGGTTGATCGAACTTACTTATAATTAATTTGAACTTTTCTTCCACTGCCTAACACATTGACCAACAATATGCCATACGTATTGAACCTATTTACAATCGGGCTTCTCTGATGCAGATAGAGCATACGTAATTATTTAACGAGACAGAATCGGATTTTGCAATCGACGTACTAAAAGTTGGAGAAGGAGGCCCGTTGGGAACAGTTCCTATCAAAAGACTATGCCCCAGAGACAAACATATAAGCCACAATAAATGATTCCACCTCCTATCACGCTTCCAACGTGCAACTTCTCATGTATCAGTAACGAGGCAAGGATCGCAACTAGAATTAACATCAAAGGACTGAAAACTGAAACATAAAGCGCCCCTCTAGCTCTGCCACCCCACATCATCAATGTCAAAGCAAGCGCTGAACCGAATATTCCCTTATCACGGCTTCTCCCACTTATAATTGCAGTCGGAAAATGGCATGCCACCTCACTTACTGCCGCTTGCATCTTTTTGGTCATAAATGCTTTATCAGGGTTGTCTACAATATTCGAGAGCCAAAAATACAATTATCTTTCTCCCGTCTGCGATTCTCAGCATATGTTCAAAACTATTCAGCGTTGATGGACGTTTTATCAGCCACGAGTCATACGAACCCAAAACTGCGTCTCCATTTTCACTTGCTGCCAATTGTAAAACTCTCATGGCTGAATGGTCAGTTAGTAGTTTTCTTCTCCCACATTCGTGCGATATAGCAGCTTGCGCTGAAGTTGACGGCAGTCTTTGAAAATGGCCTGGTGGTCAAGTAGCATGAAGTAAAAAGAACCAACCCCCAACAATGTTCATAAGACCAAAAGTTATCATCTCCTTATTTCCATCAATTTGTTCATTTTTCAATATGGCAAAACTCCTTCCAATTGATATTCCTTCAGCGAGAGCAATCATGCCAGTATGAACTGGTCTGTTCTGTCCTCTGCAGCAACCTCATCAAGCATCTGGCCATGCGCTTCGACTAGATCATAGCCTCTTTGCTTAATATGCTGCAAATTCCAGCGAAGGAAATCCCTCACACTTGCAGTAATCAGAAATAAGGATCTGTCCACCTGGCTTCAACCACTTGAAGAAGGATTTGAACAAAACGGGTTTGTCTTTCACCATGTTCAAGTATTTCGTTTTGTACTGGTTTAAGTTTGCCCTTATTTTACCATCCTAAAGCTTGGTAGACCAGTCAAATCAAGCACGTGAGCACCGTAAACCTCCATCGGTAACTCCATCAAGTTAAGATAAGTATTTGTATGCTTATTAAAACCCATTTTTAATATCATTATTACTTTATTTAATATCATTCATTCTAGATGATATGTAAGTTTCTAGGGTGATGCGAGAATTGGTCCTCACTCCCATTGATAAGAATCAAACATGCTCGTTATGTATTGCAAAGCAAACTTCCAGCTTTATATCGGTTTCACGTCTTGAATTGGTGTAAAACAGTAAGATTTTATAGATAATATAATTTTTCGCATGCTTTTTGGGCCAGTGTCATTGTACTTTAACCAGATTTTGAAGGGCAACTTTAAAGTTTGTTATGTACAACTATTTTTAGACTTCAATGAATTGATGCGTGTTTCATAGACGTTAATTTTATGGACCAGTTTTGAGTATGATATCCCATCAATTCTTCTAGCCGGTCGACAGATATATAATCGCAACAATTTGAGTTTTTTTTGTTGTTGTTGAAGATTTCAATCTTTCCAAACTAGTACAAGTTTGTGTTGGATGCATGCTTCCGGTTCATATTTTGTCATGTTTTGATGCTCAAGTTACTAGGTAAGGTCGGGTTATCCGTACATGTACCAGCTTTAAAACTACACCGATTCGCAATATGTACATAATATTACATTATAACATGTTCAACACTATCTTTTATCCCGATATCTACGAAACAGTAAAAAAAAATCTCGTCTTGCGCTATACTATATTACAATTATAAGACTTTGTAGTTGTCAACTGGTGTGATTCGAATTTAAATTATTTTTGGATTTAAGTTGTAAATTAAAACGAAGAGATATCTCAATTTCATTCACACATTTTTTTTTTATATAAGAGCTGGTTTAAGTCGCATCCTCTTAACGTGTTAAATTACAAAAATTTGGTAATTTAGATTGGACTACGTACTATGTAAGATAATTATTAATTTAATGTTGTTCCTACAGATGAGTACTTGGTCAGTTATTTTGGCCTTTGGGTGATGAAATTATCGAAAGAAAGTAAGATAAAACCAAAAGCAGGCACCGTATCCCTAATGCAAAATCAGAGAACGTATTTTTTTTATACGAAAAACAATGACAAAATTTAACAAAATTTTGACATATAGTATGAATATGATCAACAAACATTAGCCTAATAAAATAATTGATACCTGATACAAAAATACAGTATTAGCTCCGTCAAAAGCATAACCTCCCACATTTCCTTAATAAATAACTTTTTATTGTAATCATTTCCTTGTTCACTTGTTAATTAGTACAGCAAAATCATAATACAGTGCAAGTATTAGATTTATACATTCACAGTTTTGGAAATTGCTATTATAAAGATCCGTAGCTTGATTTTATAGGGAAATTAATTGAGTTTTTGATTATTTATTTGAGAAATGACACTTTTAAATCTTAAGTATTGATTGATTGGTGATATAGAGAAAAAGTAGTCACTATTTTTATAAAAAAAACGTGTGTTCTCAAGTGTAGAAAAGTTATATCGTGACATTTATATATCTTGAACGAAACCTTTCGAAAAGCCAATACAACTTTCCACACACAATATTTGTCACATCTTACTCTAACAATGATTGATATATCAAGTTATAAATACATAAACTTGTTACCATTTTTATATCCCACTCCTCTCTCATTTCTGTTTCCTCTTTTTCTTCTTGAATGGATTCTCAACCTCCATTAGTCTTATTCCTGGTACTTTTAACATTTTATGTATCAATATTCCCGACTACGCTTTCGTATGAACGGCCAGCAGCTCGACCGTCGTTTTTTGTGCCCTTGTCCAACAAACTTGATGCTTCTTCACCACAACAGGTACTTATTTAGTTATTTGACATGCTATTTCTTTATATGGATGAAATGAATTTTATTGGTACATGATCAATCTTTTAAAGTATTTATTATTTAAGTAATTGTATTAAGAGTTTATAGTTTAGGGTTCAGCTCATATTCATTATTTTTCTCTCAATGATAACATTTATAAAAGGAGAAGATACTTCATTGTGCTTTTTTGGTAGCGTAAATCTTGAATTTCCCCAAATGACATAACACCTACTAAATGTACGTACTATTGACTATTGTACGTACTGTAATACAATTTATATGCACAAGATTTTACCACTTTGTTATATTTCAAGTTTATATTTTTTTTCTTTGGGCTCATAATTATCTCATGTATGTAGATTGGTGATCAGCCCTCACCTACTTACCTAGAAAGATTAGTCAGTCTTATAACCTATATTAATTTCAGTCTTCAACTTTTTTTTGTTTATTTGTTTATAAGTAGTCAGCTTGAAAAGATTTTTTTTGTGGTTTTATTAGTCTGAAGAAAACTAGAAAGATCAAGTTATGTTAAGCTAGATTTTCTGGCAGACTCAGATAAACCAACTTACATATTTACTTAAAAACTGCTTCCAAACAAGCCCTAAATTTGTCACTATACTACAAAGTGGATATACGCATTCGCTAGGTAGTTACGATGAAACCCGTAGGTTTCGTTGGAATATAGGAGAGAAAAAAAATCAATCTCACGTCAAAATTCAAAATCAATCAAAATAGAAGATAAAATAAATAGGGTTACAACCCTTTCTTCTTCGTATCACTCAAAGTGTAAAACATAATAATCGGTAGTAAGGTTTTGTGGGTATTAATAATACCCACAACTAATAAAATAACAAACTGATTCTCAAACTAGAATTAAAATAATAAATAAGCCATAAGAAATATAAAGTGACAAATTAATAAATAAGTTAGCGTAGGACAAATAATGTGTGCTCATCGTTATCTCTTAATCAAGATGAAATTGATCCTACATTTCCTTTTAGAAATACATCGAAGATAAAGTTCAACCTTTCCTTAATTTTAGTCAATTATGAATGAAATAAAACATGTCACGCGACAAGTTGGTCAGAATCTTTTAATTTTTATAAAATAGTCCAAATTACCAATAAAAATGAAAAAAAACTTGATTGAAAGTAATGCATATTATTGTTATTTCCAGGTACACATATCTCTCAGCGGAACTAACAAAATGAGAATATCGTGGATAACCGATGATAATACTCCAACAACTGTTAAATATGGAACATCTTCGGGTGCGTACGATTCTACTGCTAACGGGACAACATCATCTTATGAGTATGTATCCTACAAGTCTGGTCAGATACACGAGGTTGTCATCGGTCCATTAACACCTGGTACAACTTATTATTATAAATGCGGCGTAGACTCGAACCCTGAGCTTAATTTCAAAACGCCACCCGGTCAATTTCCCATCAAGTTTGCTGTAGTAGGTATGGACGTAGATGCAACTAGTTAGCTAGACCTTTTTTTCCTTCCAGAAATTTCATTTATTATTCTCGTTTCACGTTTATTGTTTCTATAGATCTTTTGCCTTATCTGAGTTTTTGCACGGAACCGGAAAACATAAATTATTTGTTCCAAAAACTTACTGTTTCCAAAACAAGCCCAATGTGCATTTACAGAATTATTCAATTTTGTAATACTTTTATATTTTGTGTTATTCCATTTGGGTATCATATGTAAATCTAATGTTGGGGGTACTATAATAGCCAAGAAACAAACATGAAATAGTCCATCTTTACTACCACCAAATGTACAATCGATCCTCTAAAAGTTGTTCTGTGTATATATATAACTCAAGTTAATGATAAATTTATTTCAGGAGATCTAGGGCAAACGGAACACTCCGCATCTACTCTTCAACACATTGCAAACTCGAACTACGACATGCTAATCTTACCCGGGGACTTATCCTATGCCGACTCTGAAGAAACGCGTTGGGACTCGTTTGGCCGACTAGTCGAGCCACTTGCTAGCCAAAAGCCTTGGATGGTGACACAAGGGAACCACGAGGTCGAAAAAACATCAGATCCTTTCACCGCTTACAATGCCAGGTGAGCATCGAGACCAAATATAATGGAACTTTGTTTTTTTAATAGAAGGTGCAAAAATGATGGGAAACAGAAAAATGGGTAACTTTCATTTGGATACATGTATTGGAAAATTTATTTTATAAAAATATATGTTTTTATTTTATTTTTACTCAAACCAAATAAGATTAAATTATTATGAAATTAGTTTGGCTACAAAATCAAATTAAGCATTATACTATAATATATGCAGTTTAAGTAAAATTTATGAATTAATAGCCTATATAGGTAAATGTAGTACTGCAAAATAATCTGGCAGTATTTTGAAATTTTTGACAGCTTTCACCTGAGAGAAAAAAAAAACTTGGGTTCATATTTGCCAAGTTCCAAAATAAAACATTGCCTAAGTTCTACTAATGTGCCTCTTTTTTTAATTCACAAAAAAGAGGGAAGAAATTATAAAGTTTTTTGGGTTCAAAATTTGATTATGTGGCTGAAACTTTGCCCCATCGGTAAAACTTAGGCTAAAGTATCGTTTATTTGAAATTTGACAAATATAAACCCAAAAGCTTTGGCACGTGTGATTTGCTGAATAAATTGACCAAATTATTCACTTCACATATTTTACGTTGAAAGTTAAGTTAATTTTATGGTAAAAAAAAGTAAAAGTTATTGTCACTGCACCAGGTGGAAAATGCCTTCCGAGGAGAGCGGGTCGAACTCAAACATGTACTATTCATTCGAGGTAGCTGGTGTCCACGTCATCATGCTCGGCTCATATACGGACTATGGTGTCGGGTCAGTTCAATATGAATGGCTAGAAGGGGATCTAAAGAAGGTTGATCGGAGTAAGACCCCATGGCTTATTGTGGGCTTGCATGCGCCTTGGTATAACTCTAACAAAGCTCATCAAGGGGAGCCCGAGGAAGACGACATGAAGCTTGCAATGGAGAGTTTGCTGTACGGAGCTAGGGTTGATGTGGTGTTTTCTGGACACGTGCATGCTTACGAGCGTTTCGTATGATTTCTAACCTTGAATTATGCTCAATAATGCTAGTTCACAACTCAAAAACCAGATTCATGCACAACTGTGTATATGTGGGGGAACTCCTTCACAAAATCTAAATATGGTCTCTAAAATATTTTTGAACAATGGTGCAAATCATGTCACATATGCGAGTTGTGTATATATTAATTAATTTGGTTTTTAAGTTGTGTATACAACATTTTTGGGTTGTGATTCTGAATATTGGATTAGGCGAAAGAGCTAAAATAGTGACAACATTATTTGGTTGCATCTTAAACAAATAAGCTAGATTTAACGAAGTTGTGAAAAAGGCGAACTTTTGAGACTTCTAGCTTTTGAAAGTAACCTGGAGAACTCAGCTTTTTGATGATCAACTAAGCAGAGTCCATCATTTAAGTAGAAACATAAAAAAACTTGTGCTTAAAGGTGTAACCATAGCCAAACAAGGCTTATCATGTATATGCTATAGAACAACGTCGATATATTCTTTTCGAATTATGTCGGTGTTCTGTCGTTACAATTACGCGATGACTGACTTAGGCATAGAAATGGCTCTCTTAGTACTAGGGCTCAAGACACATTGTTTAAGTTTAAAGTTGTTTATATGTACATTAATTAAGATCACAAAGGAGTCTATCGTAAGGCATAAATGTGGTCTTGCCCGTGAACCTACTACATTACTAATTGGTTTTGAAATTGGATTTTCGGTTATTTCAGACTAGAGTTTACGAAGGCGAAGCCGACAATTGTGGTCCGATGTATATTACTATTGGGGATGGTGGTAACCGCGAAGGTCTAGCGAAGAAGTAAGTTAAAACAAATCAAATTCAATCGATAATGAATTCAAAAGTCTTTTTTTTTTATTATTATAAAACAAATATACCGCCATCAATGCCAAACAATTTTATTATAAAACACTTGCGAATTTGTAAGCTTTTATAAGTTATTTTGGCATCCATATGTGTGTTTCAATTGATTAGAGTTTAAATTGTAACCAGGTATAAAAAGAAACAACCTGATATTTCATTATTTAGAGAAGCTAGTTTCGGACATGGAGAATTTCACATAGCAAACACGACGCATGCACTGTGGACGTGGCATAGAAATGATGACGATGAATCCGTTGTGTCCGATTCTACATGGCTAACAAGTCTTTCTTTTGACCCATCTTGTAACGCATAATGACAATATAAAATTGTATAATGTATTTTCTTTCGTTTGCTCTTGCTGTAAAATACATGACTTGTTAAGTAAATCAATTCTGATCGGTTTTCGTTTACAATTCATATACATACCAATTAGCATGTTATTATGGATAATTAACACAGAATTAAAAATGCGCGTTGAATACTTGAGAATATATTTGAGCTTAATGTAACAATTTGTCGAATCACTAGTTTAGCTTGAGTTTTAAAAGAAGAACCGTCCTTCAAAAAACACCGTGGTTAACATTCATAGTTAGTTTAAGCTCGGAATTTTATAAATGTCTTCATTAGTTAACATGTTGCCCTCTTGTACTGTCATTTGATTCAAATCTAGTTTTAATTACATCAATGAATCAAGCAAATTAGTCTGCATGACTATTTTTATAGAGTGATACTGAAGAAACTATTTTGAACTTACGTACGAGAACAAACAAGCAAGCGAGTTATAACATCTAACTATTAAGGCTCTAAAATACGCTTACTTTCGTTTTCCAAATCCAAAGATGGGAATTTTTAATCGACATTTTTCATCTTCAGGAAAGTACTAATTTGCTGCTCCGTATTGTATGTTGAGAACCTACATGCAACGTCTTATAACATTTTTGCTAAAAGACGCACTAACCAAACCATAAGCAATCAAAACGACGATTTCTTTATCGAGTGATCCTAACTGCTAAACCAAGGAAAAAGTGGACTTCATCATGAAAATTGGTAAAATTTTCAATATTACAACTCATGTATATGCCTATACAATAGAGAAAGACGCGGTTTGAATAACTTTTAAGAAAAATACAGAAAATAAATGATTCATGCTTACATATAAACGGAATTTATGGTTATATTATTATTGGAAAACTAAAAGAAAAGTCAGTGAACTTGTTAGGATGTAAACAAAATTACTAGCGACAGTGAAATTTTTACTGAAATAGTGATATTCGCCTTAACGTTTGGCATTCCCGACGTCCAATGGTGTATAATATCGTAACTACTTTGCGATAACCTTACATATAAACATGTTCAGTAATCTATTAAGGTTATGTTATTTTTACTTGAAATACTGCGGATGAAGTTTTCATCATAGCAATTTCTTCATAAGAATGTCACTGGTATTATAACAATTTTATGAAAGCAGCATCACCTGATCCATTTTATATATCAAATGATTGTAACTACATCTTTTAGAGAGAAAAAAATGGCATTGTAAGTTTGTAACTATATTATTTCTCACTATTTTGCGTACAAAATCTGTTTTCACAATACTCTAAATATACATTTCACTATCATTTTGGACCTTTATTTTATCAATAATATTGTTGAAGCATATCGGTTTGTCGTTAGTGATCCATTTACACTTAAGTAGGAGAATATATGTCCTGAGTGTCACAGTTAACTTTTCGTATCAAGCAGCTCAATATAACATTTCACATTTACATTATTAAATATATAGAACTTGGAAGAAACGGCACTTTTTTGTTTATGTTTCCAGAGAAACGTTATAATACTGCCCAAAAAAATAAAATAAATTACGATGAGAATTTTTTCATTTTATGCGTGTTGACAAAAACATCTACTCTATATAAACCTCATGAAATAACTTATGCTACTCATAACACCACAAGTTTCACTTCTAGTTCTAAGTCATAACAAAACCATGGGTTACACAAACAAGTGTCAATTTTTCTTCCTAGCTCTGCTAGTCATTCTAGGAACCTTGGCTTCGCAAGCCCAGAGTCGTTCTCTTCAAGAGACGTCCAAGTTAGAGACACACGAGCAATGGATGTCTCGTTATGGACGAGTATATGCAGACTCTGCTGAGAAGGAAAAGCGCTCCTTGATATTCAAGACGAATGTTGAATACATAGAAGTTTTCAACAGAGAATCAAACAAATCCTACAAGTTAGGCATTAACAAATATGCAGATCTTACAAACGATGAGTTCAAGTTGCGTAACAGGTTTAAGAGCCATGTATGTTCTACTTCTGCATCGACCTTTAGGTATGAAAATTTGACGGCAGTTCCAGCCACCATGGATTGGAGGAAAAAGGGTGCGGTAACAGCTATCAAGGACCAAGGCCAGTGTGGTAAGTTGCATTACTTTATAACATAGAAGTATTGAAGCTCAAGAAATTATCATGACTGCTTTGACCCCATATTTTTATAAAATAAACAGGTTGTTGTTGGGCGTTTTCGGCAGTGGCAGCTATGGAAGGAATTACCCAGTTGACAACAGGAAAGCTCGTCTCCTTGTCCGAGCAGGAACTAGTTGATTGTGATACTTCTGGCACCGATCAAGGTTGTAATGGTGGACTCATGGACGACGCTTTTGACTTCATTTTACAAAATAAGGGTCTCACAACCGAAACAAACTACCCGTATAAGGCTACTGATGGCACTTGCAATGCAAACAAAGAAGAAAGCCATGCCGCCAAAATCACCGGTCATGAAGATGTGCCCACCAACAGTGAGAGTGCGCTACTCAAAGCTGTTGCTAGCCAACCAATTTCTGTTGCAATTGATGCTAGTGGAAATGATTTCCAGTTCTATTCTAGTGGGGTCTTTACCGGTGAATGCGGAACAGAACTAGATCATGGTGTTACTGCCGTCGGTTATGGAACTTCTGCTGATGGAACCAAATATTGGTTGGTTAAGAATTCATGGGGCAGCTCATGGGGTGAAGAAGGATACATCAGAATGGAGAGAGATATTACAGCTGCGGAGGGTCTTTGCGGCATAGCGATGCAAGCTTCTTACCCTACCGCGTGATTATACGTAAATCATATTTAAACTCCATATACAAATACATAATTATATATTACTGTCTTCTTCTTCAATGCATCCTTTTTTCTGTTCTATCATCTATGTAAAACTTATACTGGGTCAATCAATGTATTATGTATATATAATCTGGTCATGAATATTAATGTAAATTATGGAGTTTTTTTTGTAACTTTGTTAGTCAGCTATACTAGAAAATCTATTATCAGATGGACCCTTACTGAATCTTAGAGAGAGAAAGCGATCTGGCGATTTAGGTTATCTCCTTTAGGCCGCCACCTCCTCTCTCTCTTTCCCCTACCTCTTCAAATACCACTATTTACCTGTCCTTCTCCCTTTAATCTTCAATCACTTTAAAAAACCAAAATCCACTAATAAGCTGATATAATGGACACATGCGAAGAACAACCAAAACCTCCTGATAAATTGGTTGAAAAGATATCACCAACCTCGTACGCAGCTGCAGTAACATGTAAACAACCGATAACACAGATCAATAAGGTAGACATGAGATCTATTATCATTAATGATATCCAATTACCTAGTAGACAAATTAGGGTTAAAAATTCTAAGCCAGTAGTCATATTTACCAATTTAGAGATTCATAGATCAGAAGCTCCACTTCAGTATGCTCTAATAGCAAAATTTAGTAGGGGAAAACCTAATATTGAGATTATCAGAGAACATTTTGTTAAAAATTGGGGCTTATCTGAAATTCCGATTATTGGTGTTATGGATTATAGGTGTATTTTCATTAACACTATGAATGCTAAAGTTTTTAATAGAGCATGGACTAGAAACAATCACGAAACAGAGGGAACCCTATTTAGACTGTTCAAATGGACAACTGATTTCTCTCTTACAACAGAGTCATCAATTGCTCCAGTTTGGATTGATTCCCTATGTTACCCATCAATCTATGTGTACCTTCCTACCTCAAGGCTATTGCCCAGCCTTATGATAAATTTTTGGACACTGATTTAGCAACTCTTACACATGTTAGACCTGCTTTTGCACGTGTGTGTAGAGATGGATTTACTGGAAAAAGAGAAGATAAATTTTGGATATGAACATCTATTGAGAATGGATATTGGCAAAAGGTAGAGTTTGAAAAATTTCCTAAATACTGTGAAAAATGCTGGCTACAAGGACATTCCTCTAGTGAGTTTAAGAAACATGGCCCAATATTGAACAACTAGTAGCTAAACCTGGGTGGGCACCAAAGAAGCATCAAGAGGAGCATAATGAGCATATGGCTGAAACTGAACAACTAAAAGAGGAAGGGGCTGGTAAAGGCAAACAAAAAAGTATTGATGATAAGGACAAAGGAATGATAGCAGAATCATCTGGGTCAGAGATCAATATGGAGAAGGACATCAACAAGGGTACTGAAGAACAAGACAAAACAAAGGCTGACAATAGTAAGAAAGAGGGAGTACTGCAAATCAAAGACAAAGCTGACAGTATGGGGGAAACTGAGGTAATAAACAGCAACGTGAAAAATACCAAAGTTAATAAATATTTCAAAAAAGAGGGTAACAAGTGGGTGCAAGTTTCTGAGGAACATGCCCAAATTCTGTTTGAGATAGAAAATAAAGGGAGCAACTTGGAGGATACAGAGGACACCAAAAAAAAAAAAAAAAAAGGTACAATTATTTTAGAGGTAGATAGTGTGAGTGAACCCCCACTCAAAAATAACCCTAAGAACAGTAAAACACCTAGCCCAGTAAGGATTTTGGCATTCAGCAATGAAAAAAACAGCCTATCTGAAGGTGATGAAATGCCAATATCCAAAAATTCCAAAAAGAGGAAAAAAGAAAAGAGAAACAAGGAAAAAAATAAACTACTGCACTTGAAGAAAGATATTGAATCTGGTTTCATTATGTTGCCAAAGGTCATGAAGATTGTGATAGTACAAAACTCCATTGAGAGCCTGATGGACACTTTTCATCTGGACTAAGTATAAAAATCGAAGAGGAGAAGGGAAAAGCAACTAGTCCAACTGATGAGGACAACAAAAAGGATAAAAGACATACTAACCCACCTTGCAGGTACAATCATTCTAGTGTAGTCCCTAGGAAGGAGAATTTTTCTTCTCTTAATGATTAATTTTGAAATATGCAATATTAGGGGTATTGCTAATAGCATTTCACTTGCCCAACTGTCTATTTATGTTAAAATATATAAGCTAGATCTTATTGTTATTTTGAAACCCATGATTAGTGACTCTAAGGCCACTGCTATTATGAGGAAATTAAACATGGATTCTATTATTACTAATGAGAGTAGCTTAGGCAAGATGTGGATCATGCATAAGGATCATGTTAAATTGGATACTGTTAGTTCCTAACTGTAAGAGATTACTCTTAAAATCTTGTTTCCTACAATCTTTTATATTACCTTTGTTTATGCAAAATGTGACTATATTTCTAGGAGACATCTCTGGAATACTGTTAACAATCTTAATCTTAGTTCTAGCCCTTGGTTAGTGGTAGGAGATTTTAACACAATAAGAAATGACTTTGAGAAACTAGGAGGACAACCTAGGGGTGGTAAAGACAAGACTGGTTTTGATGACTTAATTAACTTTAATAAATTTAAGGAAATTGATCATGCAGGTTCTAGCTATACTTGGAGTAAGAATAACAAAGGCGAAGTGCAATTTGAAAAGCTGGATAGAGCTTTGGTCATTATGGAATGGGATAACAATTTTCATTTACTTAAACTTTGCATTTTAGAAAGAACAGTTTCTGATCATTCCCCCCTAATTTTACTACCCATGGACCTATTTACTTTAAATTTCAGAGAATGTGGACTAAACATAATAAATTTATCGAGATTGTTAATAATAATTGGAATGGCAGTTGTCACAGTAAGGATCTCAGCAGGTTTGCTTTTAAGCTCAAAAGACTAAAATTTTGTTTTAAGGAATGGAACAAAAAAGGTTTTTAGTAATGTGTTCAATAAGCTAGCGGCTCTCAATGATGCTCTTATTTATGCTGAAAATAAACTAGTTAGGATTGGTGATATTTACTTAGAGGACCATAATGTTTGTCTGCTTAACTACAAAAAAGCTATCCCCCAAGAGGAGATTTTCTTAAAGCAAAAAGCTAAAGTTAAATGGCTCAAAGAGGGAGACAGAAACACTAACTTTTTTGACCAAATGATTAAGCATAAAAGATCTAAAGGTAGTATCACTCATATCACTATGGTAGGATTACTGAGAATATTAAAGAAATTGAGTTAGAAGCAGAGAATTTTTACACCAATCATCTTTCTTATGAGGGGGTGATTAACAACTCCAATCTGTTGAATGTCATTCATAAATCTGTTAGTGAGATTGACAATAGTATGCTAAATAGTCTCCCCACTAAGGATGAGATTAAAGGTGCAGTCTTTGACATTCCCATGGATTTCTCCCCTGGACCTGATGGATTTTCATCCATTTTTTTTTATGCATTGTTGGGATATTATACACACTGACTTAGTAGAGGATGTGATTAGCTTCTTTGGGGGAGACACTCTCCCAATTGCCTTCAGCTCTGCCCTTAATGTCCTAATACCTAAAGTTGATGACCCTAATGATTTTACACAATATAGACTTATTAGCTTATGCCAAGTTTTTGTTGGTTTTAGTACTATTTCGAACAAACAATAAAGTAAAGAACAATAAATAACAAAGACAGGAACGCAATGGAAATAACAATTTATTTCTCACAACTGGAATATAAATTACAATTCCTGACTCGTACAGAAATTAAATAACGCTAATTAAAATTCCAGACATATTAATATAAATTATTAAACTGCTGGACTGTTTTGTAATAAAACAAACTACCGGACTGTTTTGTAATAAAACAAACTGCCGGACTGGTTTTAATAAAAAACAAACTGCCGGACTGGTTTTGTAATAAAACAAACTCCCGGACTGGTTTTAACAAAAACAAACTGCCGGACTGGTTTTGTAATAAAATAAACTGCCGGACTGGTTTTTAACAAAAAACAAACTGCCGGACTGGTTTTAACAAATAAAAAACTACCGGACTGGTTTTTGACAAATAAAAAACTGCCGGACTGGGTTTTGTAAATGCTGGAAATTACAGAACTGAAAATAAATTACAGAATCGAAAGACTGAAAGTAAACAGTACTGAAATGTAAATACAGAAAAGAAACAGTACAGAAAAGTAACGGTACTGAAATGAAATGAACAGAATGTAAATGACTGAAAAATAAATAACAGAAATATAAAAGAAGAGACAACTGCTGAGCAGTTTCCCTTAAACAATATTTCCCGAACCACCTTTAAAGGTTTCTGGTTTCGGGACTTTGTTCCCAAGGTACAACTTCTATCTCAGAGTGGCTCGTATGGAAACCGGCACCGAACCACAGGTCGAGCTGTTGGTGGTGCGGTTCTCTCTCTCTATATGATGCTTATGCTGTGTTGTGTGTTCTGGTGTGTTAAAATGAGAGGGGGAGGGCTGCCTTTTATAGCCTCTAATGAAACCGCAACCATAAATGTTGGTCTTTAATTCTGGGAGTTACACCCCCCAGAATCCGCTCAATCAATTCTGAAACCGCAGCATTTAATCTCATTCATTGCTGGCGTTTCTGTTGTTGGAAACTCTAGGGACTGCTTTTGTATTTTATACAAAACTCCCTATTCGGGTTTGGACCCAAGACCCAAGACCCGAGACCCGAGACATTCCCCAAATCCCAAGCCCAAGCCCACGCCCACGCCCGTACCCGCGCCCGCGCCCCGAGACACGAAACACGAGCGAGCGCGCGTGTGTGGTACACACTAATACTCTTAGTTGTATGTGGACTTTGTTTGTTTAACAACTACATGGGTTGGCCTTCTATATATATTGTAAAATTGACCCTCAATCTTCCAATATGGGATTATTCTAAATGGCTTTCTCATTAACCATTTCGTTTTCCAGATTTGAGCTTTCGGTAGCCCAACTTTGAAGCCAGTTTGTATTCACACCCATTTTCCAAATAGGTCATGCGATATACCGTTGCGAAGCTCGTCACACGGGCTACTCAACCACGTTGAGTATGGTATAAACAACTTAGCGCTGTCGCATGAAAAAATGACTCGAAGTTGGTCCAGCGACCATTCAGAAACACCCATGTATTTCACATGTTTTTCCAACAATCCCCCACATGAATGCAATTGGCTGAAAATAAAATGCTCCTAAATGCATACGAGAGAACTGCAAGAGTTCACTGTATAAGGACAGGTAGCACGCGCCTTGAACCTGCCGTAGTGACGTAAAATCTGATATGCTACTATTGGGTAGCCTTTAAGCCTTGAACCCTTTAGCGTTTGTGCATACCAGGGTAATGCGTGCACAGTGTCCTCTCTACACCACTTACTAAGCCCTTTGGTTTTTGTCCATATTTGGTTGTGGACTGCCTTGGCAAAATTCAACCGAGTGCTCTAGTGATTTAGCCCATGGCTCATCACATAGTATCGGCCGTACACACTCGTCATAGGTGATTTCAAGTCAAGGGTGTCCTGACTCACCCCTCTCGACCTTCGAGATACTTGTTTTCATTAAGAGCCTCATGCTCACCCTTAAGATGGTCTAGGTCTATCACTCTTTCATCCTAGAAATGGGCTGGGAACTTAAGTTCCCGAGTGCTTTTTTCGGTCACCCCCACAGTTCGGTTTTCCCGTTGAGCCCGAGGCTGGAGAATCCAGTTCGGGTTGGGTTGCCTCTGAGGAGGTTTCCAGTTTGATGGGTTTCAACCCCATTCCCCTCGATGAAACTTCAACTCCTACCTGAGTCAAGCCTTTTGTAAATGGATCCGCTATATTGTCTTTAGGTCTCACAAAATCTAATGACACCACACCATTAGCTAACAATTCTCTTACGGATTTATGTCTCCGACGAATATGTCGGGACTTTCCATTATAAATATGATCCTGCACCCGCCCAATAGCCGACTGACTATCGCAGTGCATGCTTATTTCTGGGACAGGTTTCGGCCATATTGGAATTCCTTCCAGAAAGCTTCTCAGCCAGTCAGCCTCTTCTGTTGCTAGATCCAACGCTATGAACTCGGATTCCATAGCCGATCTAGCTATGCAGGTCTGCTTGGATGATCTCCATGACACAGCTGCTCCTCCCATCACGAACACATATCCGCTACTGGATCGTGTACTGTTGGAATCTGAGATCCAGTTCGCATCAGAATACCCTTCCAGTACAGCTGGATATCTGGTATAATGCAACCCTCGGTCGGCTGTGTATCTCATGTATCTGAGAAGTCTCATGATGGCCTTCCAGTGTTCCTCATTTGGATTACTGGTGTACCTACTCAGTCTACTCACTGAGTTGGCTATGTCTGGTCTAGTACAGTTCATAACGTACATCAGACTGCCTATTATTTGAGAGTATTCCAATTGTCTCACACTCTCCCTAAAATTCTTTTTCAGGGTGGTTGAGATCTCTATCGGAGTTCTGGATGTAGCTCTACTATCTTTATCAAATTTGTCAAGCATCTGCTTGACATAGTGAGTTTGAGATAGCGCATATCCGTCTGATGTCTTGGTAATTTTCATACCAAGTATAACATCAGCGACACCCAAGTCTTTCATCTCGAATTTTTGTGATAACATTTTCTTAGTGGAGTTGATGTTATCAATACTCCCTATTATAATCATGCCATCTACGTAGAGGCAGACTATTACGTAGTCCTTTTCATTACCTTTTACGTAGACGCATTTGTCACATTCATTTATTCAAAAACCGTTTGATAGCATCACTCTATCAAATTTTTCGTGCCATTGTTTCGGTGCTTGTTTGAGTCCATACAAGGACTTCACAAGTTTACACACCTTGTGAGCTTTACCTGGAACCACAAACCCTTCCGGTTGTTCCATGTAAATTTCCTCTTCCAGCTCACCATTCAAGAACGCTGTTTTAACATCCATTTGATGTATTTCCAGATCGAACAGTGCTGCGAGAGCAATGACTATCCGGATTGACGTCTTCCTGGAGACAGGAGCATAGGTGTCGAAATAGTCGACACCTTCGGTTTGTCTAAAACCTTTTACTACAAGCCTCGCCTTGTATTTCTCGATCGTTCCATCGAGCTTTCTCTTCCTCTTGAAGATCCACTTGTGTTCTAGTGGCTTACACCCGGGTGGTAAATCCACTAGTTCCCAAGTGTGATTTTGTAATATTGATTCAACCTCATTATTGATCGCCTCCTCCCAATATTGGGCTTCTGGGGAAGACATTGCTTGTTTGAATGTCGCCGATTCGCCTTCTATCATGAAGGTTACAAAATCTGGACCGAAAGACGTTTCCTTTCTAGCCCTTTTACTACGTTGAGGCTCTTCTTCTTCTTACTCCAACGGTTCACATACCCCCACATTTTCCTCACTGTTTGACTCCTCAGTCTCTACAGTTATGGAAGACTTGCGGGGAAAGATCTCCTCGAAGAAAGAAGCTTCTCGAGCTTCGATGATAGTATCTACATGCACATCGGGATTATCCGACTTGTGCACGAGAAAACGATAAGCACTACTGTTTTGTGCATATCCTATGAACACACAGTTTACCGTCTTTGGCCTTATTCTCGTTCTTTTCGGAAGCAAGACAAGGACCTTCGCTAGACAACCCCAAACCCTTAAAAATTTATAGCTCGGCCGATGGCCTTTCTATAGTTTGTAAGGTGGTTTATCACGCTTCTTATACGGTAGCTTGTTCAATACATAGTTGGCGGAAAGCAGCGCTTCCCTCCACTTGTTCTGGGGTAACCAAGAACTTATTAACATAGCATTCATCATTTCCTTGAGCGTCCTATTCTTATGCTCGGCAATCCCATTATGCTCCGGAGAATATGGGGCTGTGGTTTGATGTATAATACCATTTTCTGCGCATATCTGCGCAAACGGTGCCTCGTATTCACTGCCTCTATCGCTCCTCAACATTTTAATCTTTTTATTGAGTTGATTTTCTACTTCGGTCTTATAAAGAGCGAATTTCTCTACCGCTTCGTCTTTACTTCTCATTAAGTAGACGTAGCAGTATCTCATACAGTCATCTATAAACGTGATGAAATACTTTTTCCCTCCTCTCGTTTGTATTAACTTTAAGTCGCATACATCCGTGTGTATTAGACCGAGAGGTTCAGTACTTCGTTCAATATATTGATACGAAGACTTGGTTAATTTTGCTTCAACACAAACCTCACATTTATGTTGTTTATCAAATACAAAATTAGGTATTAGATTCAGTGATATTAATTTCTTCATAGAATTAGCATTCACATGACCTAATCTATCAAGCCATAAATTAAATGAATCGCAAGAATAAGCAAAGGAAGTTTTATTAGCCACTTGGGCAACATTAACGGTTACATTATTCTTGGTACTGGCCTCAGCCTTAGTACCCACAATAGCAGACTCGGCTTTAGGAGCCGGAGTACGAACATTTAATTTAAACATGTCGTTGGTCATATAGCCACGACCTACATACATTCCATTTAAGGTGATTACAATTTTAGCAGATTCAAATACAAGTTTAAATCCCTTGTTCACCATAACAGACCCGGAAACCAGATTCTTGCGAATTTCCGGCACATGGAGCACGCCATTCAGTGTGAGCTCCTTTCCCGATGTCATCTTCAGCAGCACGGTTCCTTTTCCTTCCACCCTGGAAGTAGCCGAGTTCCCCATGAAGCAGCTCTCATTGTCCACGGACGTATAGGTTTTGAACATCCATTTGCTGGCACAGGTGTGATTGGTGGCGCCTGTGTCCAGCCACCATTCCTTTGGGTTGCTCCCCACCAGGTTCACTTCTGAAACCACATCACTCAGGTGCATGTAGTCTTGTCCAGCATCATCTCCTCCCTCAGCCACATTTGCCTGAACAGGTGCCCTCTTCCTCCCTTTCCCTTGGAACTTCCTCTTTGGGGGGGGGGGGGGGGGGGGGGGTTGGGCTTGTCGATGTGCATCTTACAATCCATGGCACGATGGCCCGGTTTGTTGCACACAAAGCAATCTCCCATGAATTTCTTCTGGAGAGAAGCACCGACTACGCCGTCAAAGCGTTTCCGCTTAGACATAGCGTTCTCAACCACATGGGCCTTGGCAACCGCGTTGCCTGCTCCGCCACCGCCTTTCCTTCCGGATCGGCGGTTGCTTTGCTCAACATTGAGCCTCTCAATGAGTCCCTCCAAGGTCATAGCCTTTCGCTTGTGTTTCAGGTAGTTTTGAAACTCTTTCCAAGAAGGTGGCAGTTTCTCAATCATTAATGCCACTTGGAAAGGTTCGTTGATAACTAGCCCCTCAACCTCAAGCCTATGGTATATGAGTTGGAGTTCCTCAACCTGCTCGATAACACTCTTCCCATCAGTCATCATGTACTCATGAAAGTCCGTGACGACAAATTTCTTTGCGCCAGCGTTATTCACTTTGTACTTTCTTTCGAGAGACTCCCAAAGCTCCTTTGCAGAAGCCTTGGGCTCGAATACACTGAAGAGAGTGTCATCCAGAGCACACAGGATGTAGTTCCGGCATAGGTAGTCGCCGTGTTTCCACACTTCCACCGCCGAAACCGTCTGCACGTCCTCATCGTCCTCGCTTAGAACGGGTGCAGTCTCCTTGAGAAACCGGGTCAGATTAAGGGCAGTTAAGTAAAACAACATCTTTTGCTGCCAACGTTTGAAGTTGTTGCTCCTAAACTTTTTGGGCTTCTCTAAATGAGAGGTTGGCAACATTGGCATAGACGGCGTTGCCGGAGCCTTGCCCTTTGCCCTAGCTGCAGCCACAAGCGCTGCCTTGGCCGCAGCCTTAGCAGCCGCCTGTGCTGCGGCCGCAGCCGCAGCCATAGCATCGGCCTCTGCCGCAGCGGCGTCGGCCGCAGCCTTTGCTGCAGCCTTTGACGCAGCAGCTTCGGCCTCAGCCTCAGCCTGAGCCTGAGCCCCCCCACTCGCAGCGCTCGCATTGTTATGGCTACTGCCAATCACAAGTGCGCCCTGCACGTCTCCCGAAGGAACGGTGGGTGTTTGATCCTCATTAGTCATCTGAAATGAAAAAATTATCCCGTTTAGTTTCTCGTAAGAAAACTAAATTCTTAATCGCAAATACTAATTATAACTTAATTAGTTTGCTTCAAAAGAATAAAACAATAAAATATATTCTAGCGTGAAAATCAAATCAATTTTGATTTCACTAAGAATTCTTTATAGTATTCTAGAATAAAAATATTAAAACCAATTCGGATTTATTCTATGTGCAAATTTCAATTTCTAGTAAACTAGCAATGATTTTGCGAGAATAAAAACCAAGACGTCAACAAAAATAAAATAAAAGAAAAAATCCTTTTCCTTTTTTCGAAAATAGTAAAAACCAAAAAATGATATTGTTTAAGATTGTTGGTTTTGGTACTATTTCGAACAAACAATAAAGTAAAGAACAATAAATAACAAAGACAGGAACGCAATGGAAATAACAATTTATTTCTCACAATTGGAATATAAATTACAATTCCTGACTCGTACAGAAATTAAATAACGCTAATTAAAATTCCAGACAGATTAATATAAATTATTAAACTGTTGGACTGTTTTGTAATAAAACAAACTGCCGGACTGTTTCGTAATAAAACAAACTGCCGGACTGGTTTTAATAAAAAACAAACTGCCGGACTGGTTTTGTATAAAACAAACTCCCGGACTGGTTTTAACAAAAATAAACTGCCAGACTGGTTTTGTAATAAAATAAACTGTCGGACTGGTTTTTAACAAAAACACAAACTGCCGGACTGGTTTTAACAAATAAAAAACTGCCGGACTGGTTTTTGACAAATAAAAAACTGCCGGACTGGGTTTTGTAAATGCTGGAAATTACAGAAATTACAGAATCAAAAGACTGAAAGTAAACAGTACTGAAATGTAAATACAGAAAAGAAACAGTACAGAAAAGTAACGGTACTGAAATGAAATGAACAGAATGTAAATGACTGAAAAATAAATAACAGAAATATAAAAGAAGAGGCAACTGCTGAGCAGTTTCCCTTAAACAATATTTTCCGAACCACCTTTAAAGGTTTCTGGTTTCGGGACTTTGTTCCCAAGTTACAACTTCTATCTCAGAGTGGCTCGTATGGAAACCGGCACCGAACCACAGGTCAAGCTGTTGGTGGTGCGGTTCTCTCTCTCTATATGATGTTTATGCTGTGTTGTGTGTTCTGGTGTGTTGAAATGAGAGGGGGAGGGCTGCCTTTTATAGCCTCTAATGAAACCGTAGCCATAAATGTTGGTCTTTAATTCTGGGAGTTACACCCCCCAGAATCCGCAGCATTTAATCTCATTCATTGCTGGCGTTTCTGTTGCTGGAAACTCTAGGGACTGCTTTTGTATTTTATACAAAACTCCCTATCCGGGTTTGGACCCAAGACCCAAGACCCGAGACCCGAGACATTCCCCAAATCCAAATCCCAATCCCAATCCCAAGCCCAAGCCCACGACCCGAGACACGAGACACGAGCGAGCGCGCGTGTACACACTAATACTCTTAGTTGTATGTGGACTTTGTTTGTTTAACAACTACATGGGTTGGCCTTCTATATATATTGTAAAATTGACCCTCAATCTTTCAATATGGGATTATTCTAAATGGTTTTCTCATTAACCATTTCGTTTTCCAGATTTGAGCTTTCGGTAGCCCAACTTTGAAGCCACTTTGTATTCACACCCATTTTCCAAATAGGTCATGCGATATACCGTTGCGAAGCTCATCACATGGGCTAATCAACCACGTTGAGTATGGTATAAACAACTTAGCGCTGTCGTATGAAAAAATGACTCGAAGTTGGTCCAGCGACCATTCAGAAACACCCATGTATTTCACATGTTTTTCCAACAGTTTTTTGTAAAATTATTACTAAAGTTATTTCTAAGAGACTTCCTTTGGTTCTACCTAAAATTATCTCTATTAAGCAAAGTGGTTTTGTTAATGGTAGGAGATTCTGCTCTCCCAAGAACTTTTAAAACACTTAGGAGACACAATTAGAGGGGGTAATGTAGTTTTTAAGCTAGACATGGGTAAAGCTTTTGATAGATTAAATTGGGACTTTCTGGATAAGATCCTTGTTGCTTTTGGCTTTGACAAAGCATGGATTAACTTGGCTTTAAAGTGTGTCAAGTTTGCTAACTACTCGGTCAGCATTAATGGTGTACGGTCATGGTTTTTCTCTTCTAGCAAAAGAGTGAAACAAGGAGACCCACTATCACCTCTTTTATTTATTATTGCAGAAGAAGTTCTAAGTAGAGGACTAGAAGAGATAAATAAAAATGGTACACGTATTCCCTATAAAATCCCTCCTAATATTTCTCACATACTGTTTGCAGATGATGTTTTTATCTTCACTAATGGTAGTAAATAAAACTAGATAAGCTCATGAGGTTTATTAATAGCTATGAATTAGTTTTTGGGCAACTTCTTAATAAAAATAAAAGTGTTTTATTAACTTACAATAAAAAAACTAACTGTCTTTTAAATAGAAATAGTATTATAGCTGCTGCTATAGGCTTTATTGAAGGCACCTTCCCTACTAAATATCTGGGTATTCCCCTACACCATACTAAACTTACTTCTAGTATGTATGATCCTCTAATGGAGAAAATTAATAAAAAAGTTGCTAGCTTGAAAAGCTCTATTTTGTCATCTGGTGCTAAATTAACTCTTATTAAGCATGTGCTCTCATCTTTCCCAATGTATCTTCTAGCTGTTCTGCAGCCGCCTAAAACTACACCTGATAAAATCAATACAGCTTTTTCTAATTTCTTTTGGGGCTCCAATCACCACTGGATTAGTTGAATTTTTTTTACCAAACCTTTTAGTGAGGGGGTCTGGGAATTAGAGATACCAATGAGGTTATGAATGCTCTTCAAATGAAAATGAGTTGGAGATTACTTAATGAAGTATATCCCTGGACCACTTTTATGTACCAAAAATACTTGTCTCATTATATAAATTGGAATGCTTCATATATTCTCTCTCATCACTCTAATAAATAGAAGACTTTTGGTGCTAAATTTCCTTTACTTATTACTAATAGTGAATGGAGTATCAAAGAAGGTTATGTGAGTTTTTGGTATGAAAATTGGTCAGGTAAAAGACTTCTTAGTGATGAATTTTTTGTTGTGTTCCCTAATGTGCTCCTCAAGCAAGTTATACAGGGTGCCTCTTGGGACACAGACCTCTTGAATCTTATGGGAGGAAAAGCACTAACAGCTAAGGTAACACAACTCTCTATTTGCTTGAGAAATGGCACAAATATTAGGTACTGGCCTCTTGCCCATAATGGGGATTTAACTTTTAAAAATGTCCATAACTATATCAGAACCAAAAAGTCTGTTGTCTCTATAGCTAAATATATTTGGAACCCATTGTTGCCCACTAAAATCTCTGTTTTCGTGTGGAATTTATGACACAATGGCATTAAAGTAGAAGAAGATGTTAAAAAATATGGTATTTCTATGGCTACCAAATGTACTTGTTGTGCTAACCCTTCTTGTGACAGTATTTCTCATCTTATGGAAGATAGTCTCATAGCAGATAAGGTATGGAAACATTTTTATAACAACTTTGGTTTCAATTATCATGCTTTAGTGGATTGGAAAGTTAATGTTAATAACTGATTTAATAACTGTGATGGTACTCATTTTGGTAGAATTGCTGCTATCATGCCTCCTCTCATTTTATGGGAGATTTGGTTAAGTAAAAATAAATCCAAACATGATGGTATACCCATGTGTGCCACCAGTATCACTGCTAAAATTCTTAATTGGCTTAGAGATATTAATTTTCTTATCAAACATGCTTCCCCTGCTAAAAACTTTTAGAATATCACCTTGATAGGACTAGGCCTTTCTTTAATTAACTGTAGAGCTAAGACTCCCACTCTTGTGAGTTGGAAATGTCCTCCTTCGGGTAGGCTCAAACTAAATGTTGATGGGGCAACTAGATGCTCATGTGGATTAGGTAGTGGTGGTGTGATCAGAGACTGTAATGGCAAAATGCTTAAGGCATTTTCTTCTCACCACAGTGGTAACTCTAGCATGATGGCAGAGCTTTTAGCTCTTTATAATGGCTTAATTATGTGCTATGGTATGGATTTGTTTGACATTATAGTATAAACTTATTTTGATATCATTGCAAATTGGTGGGGAAAAGGTACTAAACCAGGTTTAAAATTTCAAAATATTTGGGAAGATATTTGCATGCTCCTAAGTTTAATTTGTTCTGAGCTTTGTCATGTGTACATAGAATAAAATCAAACAGCAGATAGTCTTGTAAAGAAGGGAACACATGGTGCTGAGATGGTCTTGAATAATCCTGACCATTTGCCCAAAGAAACACTTGCTATTTACAGTCTGGAAAAAAAATGGAACCCCTTCCTTTAGAGGTAAAACCCTTATAGGCTGATTGGGCAATAGGTAGGTCTGCTAATGATGGTCTCTAAAGCATTTGGGTAAAATCCTTATTTTACATGTTGCGTGCATTGTGTCCCTTTTATTAAGCTAAGCTTGATTGGCTTAAAAGCTTATAGAGCTAATGATGAACTTGTTCTGAAGCCGGCCATTGTTTCCTAAGTTTACAATACTTGATACTGAAATATTTGAACAATATTTCCCCATTTTTCTGAAGAAGATGATACGATGATTATAAAAACCCCTTTTAGTGCAATTGTATTCTTGCAGATTTGGTTCAACAGATATAAGTAATCTCTATTTGGATGTGTTATGCTAGTTTTGTAAAAGCTGAAATTGGGGTTTTTTGTGGCTCCATGGCGTTGGAAAACAGACTTGTTTGTTTATGAGATTTTGGGCTCATATTTGCTTTTTTGATCACAATGATCACGGTGTGGAGGAAGAGGGGATATAAGGAGAAAAGATAGACTTTTGAGCTCATTGTCACATTAAGCACAAGATTTGTTTTCTTCCTCTATAGGTGCTTCTTTTCCCCTCATTTTCGGGTTATATAGCCTCTCTGTTTTGTTGTAGTTTTTCAACATAATCTTCACCTTAATATCGGATCCATATTTCTTATTGCTTTCTTGGGAGCATTTCCCTTGCCATTTCACATATTTGTGTTCCAATTAATAAAGAGAGCTCTTTCACTGAAAAATAATAATTAAAGAGTTTGCTTAAAAAATAGCTCATTTTGTATGTGTGTTATATACAAGACAATGTCTTGTCTATATATGATTTTGCCGGAGTTTTTTTATTTATTTTTTCTTACGGTGGAAAAAATTGTTCAATGAAGTTGAAAAGGTGCAAAAAAAAATTGTGCGAATTAGGCGTAAAAACACGTCGGACCGGTCCTGATTACTTATCCACAAACCACAACAAAAGAACAAAACGATGTAAATAAAAGAATTAAAATGTATTTTGTATTCTATATTCAGCACATCTTTAAAACACATTATTAATCTTTTCCGCCACTAAAGTATCCATTGCAATTAAATATTCAACAATGACAACATTAACGGTTCGGTACATTTCTTATTTTATTGATAACTAAAATGGAACTTGGAAGAAACGGCAATTTTTGTGTTCAAAAATTTGTAGAAAATAATAATGAATGGGAGATATTTGTAACCTGATCACCAAATTGTACTCTAATATGTTAATTTTTTTTGCACAAAACTTGTTTTTAAAATAATCTAAATATACATTTCACTATCGTTTTTGGACCTTTATTTTATCAATAATATTGAAGTATATCGGTTTATCGTTAGTGATCCATTTACACTCAAGTAGGACTCTAGGAGTATAAATGTCCTGAGTGTCAAAGTTAACGTTTAGGGAGAATTGCTGTTTGGTACATAAAAAAAAAAGACTTAACAAAAAAAAAATAGTGGCTTTTTGGATTTTAAATTTTAAAAATTTGTGGGTGTTTAACAAGTCAGATTATTCATCTTCTGAAAATCTGATTTTTAGGCTCAAAAATCTAAAAAAATCCAGATTTTTAAAATCTATCTTTTCAGTGAATTCTCAAAACATATTTTTAAATTCTGATTTTACACCAAAAAATTTGTTAACAAACATAGCCTTAATCTCCAAAAAGCCGAATTCTTAAATCTCTTTTAACATTTGATACCCATGTAATTTTAAAAGAGTATAATACCTTTGTTTTTCATTAAACAACATCTTACAATATCAAAACAAAATATTAATTCCAAAGACATATTTACCATAAATCACTCCATAATTAATATTAGCATATTTAGTTTCTGTTTTTTGAATGGTATTTCATAACAGTGGGGAGAAAAAGATGGTAAAAGCAAGCATCATTGGGTAAATTGGAAAAAAAATTACAGAACAGTGGAAGAAGACGGTTTGGGTATTAGAAGTTTTATAGATATTGCTGCTACTTACGCTACGAAGCTATGGTGGAAATCTAGAACCTCCAATTCTTTGTGGGCTAATTTTATGAAAGCTAAATATTGTAAAAATGTTCACCCTTTCGAGGCTAAAGTTAGAAAAGGGAATAACACCTGGAGTAGAATGCAACTAGTAAGAGAAAAAGCAGAAGAATGTATGCAATGGAAATATTTATGTAAATTTAGACAATTGGTTGGGTACAGGTAATATAAATGATGAAAATATTCACAATGGTCTAAGTGTTAAAGCATTGCTGCATAGTACTTGGGATAGTCAAATTATTAATGAGCTAATTCATTCTCATCTTAGACATTTGTTCAAAAAATACTTCAAAACTAATAAATATGGAAAAGATGAAATTATATGGAACAAAGAGAATTTGGGAAACTTTTCTTTTAAGACTGCCTGGGAATATACAAGAGTAAAGTATGAGGCTAGCTGATTTCACAAGTATAAATGGGATAAAACTTTACCTCTGAAAATCACTTGGTTTGTATGGAACTTTTCAACAAATCTTTGCCTCTAGACTCTGCACTAATAAATTTGGAATTCAGTTAGCTTTGAAGTGTGAGTGTTGTGGTGTAAAAGAAGAAGAAAGAGAGCATTTGTTTAGTTCCGGAAAGATAGCACAAGAAGTGTGGACCTATTTTGATGGTTTGATGGGTATTATTAACACTAATATCAGTATTAAATGGAGATTTTTAACGTGGTGGTCAACATCAAGAAAAAAAAAATAGAATTAATTCTTTTATGCTAAAGGTTTTACCATCTATTATTGTTTGCGAGATTTGGAAAGGTAGGTGTAACTACAAATTCAACAACAAGGAGATGAACACAACTGCTATTTGCTTCCAGGTTACTGATATATTATATTTAAGTTCCAAAAATAATAAAATTTTCCCAATGTCTTGGAAGATAAATAATATATCAATTACAGAAAATGTTGCAAAAATCAAAGAAAGTTTCTATTGTGAAATGGCTAAATCCTCCAACTGGGTATGTGAAAATTAACACTGATGGATGCTATAAATCTTCTTCAAATTCTAGTGGTGTAGGTGGATTAATTAGAGATTTTAAAAAAAAAATTATCTATGGTTTCCAAGCTATGGTGACAAGTCAACCAGGTATAGAATCAGAATCTAAAGCAATTGTATTTATGCTACAATTATCGAATATGGAGAACTTTATTCTGAAAAGTGATTCACTACAATTGGTTAATATTATTACAAAAAATATAGCAGCTCCTTGGCATATTAGATCTATTATGGACGAGATCAAGAACAAACTAGAGGGAAAAGATTACCTGATGAATCATGTAGTACGAGAGGCCAATAGCGCAATAGATACTTTAGCAAATCTCGGCTGCAAAGAAGGAATCAAAGATTCTATAAAAAAGAAGATTTAATTTAAAAATTGTAGAAAATCATAGATTTGGAAGTCAATGGGCTTCCAAACCTACGGTTTTGATGTTAGAAGATGGTGAAAAAAGAGGGTACCTTCGTCGTTGCAGATATGAGCTTTCTCTCTCTTCAGTACGACACTTACCATTCTCAGATAATGTATTGGAGGTTTAGCTACACAGTATATCTGGTCTGTGTTGGGTATTTACACAGGCGTTCTCAAACTTTTAGAATTATTACATAAAAGTCTCTCAAGTTGTAAAACTTTGCTTTTTACCATTTTATTTCCTATTTTTTGTACTTTTAGTGTCGCTAATGGTGATGCTATTAATTTTCATCTTCATTAATAAATAAAAATGTGGCTTTTCCCCATCATTTATATAAAAAAAAATATCGGTTTATCGTTAGTGATCCATTTACACTTAAGTAGGACTCTAGGAGTATAAATGTCCTTAGCGTCAAAGTTAACGTTTAGGGAGAATTGTTGTTTGGTACATAGAAAAAAAGACTTAACAAAAAAAATTAGTGGATTTTTGGATTTTAAAATTTAAAAATGTGGGTGTTTAACAAGTCAGATTATTCAGCTTCTGAAAATCTGATTTTTAGGCTGAAAAATCTAAAAAAATCCAGATTTTTAAAATCTATCTTTTCAGTGAATTCTCAAAACAGATTTTTAAATTCTGATTTTGCACCAAAAAAATTGTTAACAAACATAGCCTTAATCTCCAAAAAGCCAAATTCTTAAATTTCTTTTAACATTTGATACCCATGTAATTTTAAAAGAGTATAATACCTTTGTTTTTCATTAAACAACATCTTACAATATCAAAACAAAATATTAATTCCAAAGACATATTTATCATAAATCACTCCCTAATTAATATTAGCATCATGTATTATGTGTAGTAGTATCGTCTATCGTATGTACTAGCATATGTAGTAGAATTATGTAATAGTATATACAGTAGCATCATGTCGTATATGTAATAACATCTTGTATCTTATATAGTAGCATCATGTAGCATATGTAGTAGCATCACGTACGGTGTGTAGTAGTATCATGTATTATATGTAGCATAACACTAATTAATTATCAGATTCCTCGATTACCAAAAAAAACCCTTACTTTAAACAAAAATTTCATTTGTTTCAAAATAAAATAAAATAAAATAAATCATCAACATAATTAACGAAACAATACCCAAATTATAATTCGGAACATGTTTGAGTTTGAATAGATGTTGAGTTTTGAATCAATAACACCATAACAATGGAATAAATATGAATCATTATGCAAAGAATAGTTATAACTTATGAACAATAGATGTTGATTTTTACCAAATTAAATTTTTAATCAATACCTCGATTTCTCCTTTTTCTCTCTAAAATTTTCATTGTGATGAAATAATTCAAAACTAAATCAAAGTGGGAAATAATCATAATTGATTCAGAATCATAAGTAACTTACTATGTTTATGGCTTAAAATATGGTAAGTTTTTATCTTTTATTTAAGTCTATTTTTTTCTAAAAAATTGTAAGTTTTTATTATGCATGTGTAGATGGAGAGAGATATGATAGTTCAAAAGATATAATAGGTATATAATAAGTAACATGTACCTATCTTTAAAAGTGTTTTAACGTATGTACTGTTCTCTAATTAAATACCATTTATATGTAGCTATTGATCATTTTCTCTAACGTTTACATGGAAAAACCGAAAACTTCGGATGATTAAACCAACTTTTTTCTCAATCTAATAATTATTTGAAACATCTTTGCTAAAAATGCGACCAACCAAACCATAAGCAATATTCAAAGAGATGATTTCTTTATCGAGTGATTCCAAATGTGAAACAACGGAAAAACTTGAGTTCGCTATGAAAAATTGTAAATTATCATTATAACGCATATATTGTAAGAATTAATCTAATTACCAATAGTTACAATACATAAATTATTGGTCATTAGTGTGGTCTTTTGACATTCATAGGTTGTAATATTTATGACTTAGTGGTAATGAATGGTCAATTACAACATTTCATGTCTTAACATTATGGATGGTAAAGATTGATTCTACCATGATGGATGATTGATATCGGAAATTCTTTTCATGAGTCATTTTCCCACCTATATAAAATACTCAAATCCGTGTTCAAGTCTTGAGACACATCAAAATTATAAGAAATAATATAGGTAAGGGAGAGAAACTCAACACTCAAGTCTGTGTTCAAGTCTCGAGCTCACAAATATTCTCATGGTTCAATGTATGTGTTTCGACATACTTTTCGTAATGATAAATGTATTATCATCATATAGAAATATGATCCTAAATTATTATATTTATAATGTTTGCAACATCATTATATAAGTTATAATAGACTTACATATATACCTAATCACTGGAAAAAGACGTACTTTAAATAACTTTTAAGAATTACACAAAATTACCTACAAATGATCCAAGTGTTACACCACGGGAATAAAGGTTATGTTATGATTCGAAAACTGAGAAAAGGCAGTGAACTTGTTAGGATGTAAACAAAATTACTAGCAACAGTGAAATTGTTACTAAAACAATAATTGGCCTAAACGTCGTTTGGCATTCCTGACCATATATATAGGTGTATGTTACCATGTTTGTTTTAGATTGTATTGGGATGAGATTATGGTAGATATGATTAGAAATAACGTCGGCATTGTTTGGTATGAAAAGTGAAGGCAAGACTATTAGTAACATGAGATTAGAAATGATGAGAAATTGATTTATTTAGAGTAATATGGGGTGTGTGGTATTAGGAAATTGTGGTATTAGGAATAAAGGGGGGTGTGATATATATATATTTTCTAAGTTTATTTATTATAGTTATAAATGTAAATTTGTAAAATAGTTCAACCCCAATAAAAAACAAACAAACACTTCATTGATATTTCATGTATATATTATTAATACCACATTCATTTGTTATACCGTCATAGTCCGAATATATTAATAGTTTCGTTACAACTAATACTCCAAACCAAACAACCCCTAATTGTGATAACCATACGTGCAAACATGTTCTATAAGGTTATGTTATTTTTACTTAAAATACTGCATATGGAGTTTTAATCATAACAATTTATTTTATAACCATGTCACTGGCATTGTAACAATTTTATGAAAGCAGCATCACCTGATCACCAAATTCGAAAAAAATACATTTAGTGTACTATATTATATATGCTTTTAATTACGATTTAGATATCAAACTATCAAAGTTAACAATTGACGTACTGAACTATCATAATATTCATAATTCAGGTACTGCCGTTATTTAGTTGAATGAAAATTAGGTTCACTTTTCATTTTGGTTATATTTTTTGTAACTTGTATAACTTTAATCATGTATTTTTGAAACTTTACAATTTACAATATTTTTACTAAAACACATACATATACATACATAATAAGTATCCCAGTTTAAAAGAAACATCTTATTTGACTAGTTTTTTTTTGTAAAATAAAAAATTATAATTTTTTATACACTTTCTCTAAAACGAAACTAAAGTATTCATGAAAAATATTATATTTGTTATGAAAAAAATATGAAACGAAACTAAAGTTTTAGATTTATGACATTAAAGCAAAAATTATTTGAGGTCATATCACTATTTCAATACTTTCATGAAAAAACGGTAAAAAAATTGTTATTATTTTTTATAAGTATTTATTTTTTATAAATAGAATATATTTGTTAAGTATTTATAATTTCTTATGCATAAACATCATCTACAATTTATATTATTTGCAATAATATGTATATATGCATTATATATATATATTTCTACATACATTAATATAACATATATATATATATATGTATTATATATACATATATATTATATAATTATATATTTTTGAATTTATACTAAATGAGATATTTTAGAAAATTAAGGGTTATATTTATACAAGTTAAAAAAAAAATGACCAAAATAAAAACTGAAACTAACTTACATCCAAATAAATTAACGGTGGTACATGAATTGTGAAGATTACGATCGTTCAGTACATCAATTGTTAATTTTATTAGTCTAATAACTAAATCGTTAATAACAGTTAGTACAGTACATTAAATGTATTTTTTTTTTTGGATTGTACACGAATGTTTATTTTATAGAATGATTGTAACCATATCATTTCTCTCTATTTTGCGTATAAAATTTGTTTTGACTTTTCATATTACTCTAAAATAAATTTCACTATCATTTTGGACGTTTATAACCCTTTTATCAATAATGTTGAAGCATATCTGTTTGTCGTTAGTTATCCATTTACACTTAAGTAGAAGTATAAATGTCTTGAGTGTCAAAATTAACGTTTCGTATCAAGCAGCTCAATATAACATTTCACATTACATTATTGAATATATGGAACTTGGAAGAAACGGCACTTTTTTGTTTATGTTTCCAGAGAACGTTATAATATTGCACAAAAGAAAATAAAATACAATAAGAATATTATCATTTTATGCGTGTTGACAAAAACATCAACTCTATATAAACCTCATGAAATAACTTATGCTACTCATAACATCACAAGTTTCACTTCTAGTTCTAAGTCATAACAAAACCATGGGTTACACAAACAAGTGCCAATTCTCCTTCCTAGCTCTGCTAGTCATTCTAGGAACCTTGGCTTCACAAGCCCAGAGTCGTTCTCTTCAAGAGACGTCCAAGTTAGAGACACACGAGCAATGGATGTCTCGTTATGGACGAGTTTACGCAGACTCCGTTGAGAAGGAAAAGCGCTCCTTGATATTCAAGGCGAATGTTGAATACATAGAAGCTTTCAACCGAGAATCAAACAAATCCTACAAGTTAGGCATTAACAAATATGCAGATCTTACAAACGATGAGTTCAAGTTGCGTAACAGGTTCAAGAGCCATGTATGTTCTACTTCTGCATCGACCTTTAGGTATGAAAATTTGACGGCAGTTCCAGCCACCATGGATTGGAGGAAAAAGGGTGCGGTAACAGCTATCAAGGACCAAGGCCAGTGTGGTAAGTTGCATTACTTTATAACATAGAAGTATTGAAGCTCAAGAAATTATCATGACTGCTTTGACCCATATTTTTATAAAATAAACAGGTTGTTGTTGGGCGTTTTCGGCAGTGGCAGCTATGGAAGGAATTACCCAGTTGACAACAGGAAAGCTCGTCTCCTTGTCCGAGCAGGAACTAGTTGATTGTGATACTTCTGGCACCGATCAAGGTTGTAATGGTGGACTAATGGACGACGCTTTTGACTTCATTTTACAAAATAAGGGTCTCACAACCGAAACAAACTACCCGTATAAGGCTACTGATGGCACTTGCAATGCAAACAAAGAAGAAAGCCATGCCGCCAAAATCACCGGTCATGAAGATGTGCCCACCAACAGTGAGAGTGCGCTACTCAAAGCTGTTGCTAGCCAACCAATTTCTGTTGCAATTGATGCTAGTGGAAATGATTTCCAGTTCTATTCTAGTGGGGTCTTTACCGGTGAATGCGGAACAGAACTAGATCATGGTGTTACTGCCGTCGGTTATGGAACTTCTGCTGATGGAACCAAATATTGGTTGGTTAAGAATTCATGGGGCAGCTCATGGGGTGAAGAAGGATACATCAGAATGGAGAGAGATATTACAGCTGCGGAGGGTCTTTGCGGCATAGCGATGCAAGCTTCTTACCCTACCGCGTGATTATACGTAAATCATATTTAAACTCCATATGCAAATACATAATTATATATTACTGTCTTCTTCTTCAATGCATCCTTTTTTCTGTTCTATCATCTATGTAAAACTTATACTGGGTCAATCAATGTATTATGTATATATAATCTGGTCATGAATATTAATGTAAATTATGGAGTTTTTTTTTTGTAACTTTGTTAGTCAGCTATACTAGAAAATCTATTATCACATGGACCCTTACTGAATCTTAGAGAGAGAAAGCGATCTGGCGATTTAGGTTATCTCCTTTAGGCCGCCACCTCCTCTCTCTCTTTCCCCTACCTCTTCAAATACCACTATTCACCTGTCCTTCTCCCTTTAATCTTCAATCACTTTAAAAAACCAAAATCCACTAATAAGCTGATATAATGGACACATGCGAAGAACAACCAAAACCTCCTGATAAATTGGTTGAAAAGATATCACCAACCTCGTACGCAGCTGCAGTAACATGTAAACAACCGATAACACAGATCAATAAGGTAGACATGAGATCTATTATCATTAATGATATCCAATTACCTAGTAGACAAATTAGGGTTAAAAATTCTAAGCCAGTAGTCATATTTACCAATTTAGAGATTCATAGATCAGAACCTCCACTTCAGTATGCTCTAATAGCAAAATTTAGTAGGGGAAAACCTAATATTGAGATTATCAGAGAACATTTTGTTAAAAATTGGGGCTTATCTGAAATTCCGATTATTGGTGTCATGGATTATAGGCGTATTTTCATTAACACTATGAATGCTAAAGTTTTTAATAGAGCATGGACTAGAAACAATCACGAAACAGAGGGAACCCTATTTAGACTGTTCAAATGGACAACTGATTTCTCTCTTACAACAGAGTCATCAATTGCTCCAGTTTGGATTGATTCCCTATGTTACCCATCAATCTGTGTGTACCTTCCTACCTCAAGGCTATTGCCCAGCCTTATGATAAATTTTTGGACACTGATTTAGCAACTCTTACACATGTTAGACCTGCTTTTTGCACGTGTGTGTAGAGATGGATTTACTGGAAAAAGAGAAGATAAATTTTGGATATGAACATCTATTGAGAATGGATATTGGCAAAAGGTAGAGTTTGAAAAATTTCCTAAATACTGTGAAAAATGCTGGCTACAAGGACATTCCTCTAGTGAGTTTAAGAAACATTGCCCAATATTGAACAACTAGTAGCTAAACCTGGGTGGGCACCAAAGAAGCATCAAGAGGAGCATAATGAGCATATGGCTGAAACTGAACAACAAAAAGAGGAAGGGGCTGGTAAAGGCAAACAAAAAAGTATTGATGATAAGGACAAAGGAATGATGGCAGAATCATCTGGGTCAGAGATCAATATGGAGAAGGACATCAACAAGGGTACTGAAGAACAAGACAAAACAAAGGCTGACAATAGTAAGAAAGAGGGAGTACTGCAAATCAAAGACAAAGCTGACAGTATGGGGGAAACTGAGGTAATAAACAGCAACGTGAAAAATACCAAAGTTAATAAATATTTCAAAAAAGAGGGTAACAAGTGGGTGCAAGTTTCTGAGGAACAGGCCCAAATTCTGCTTGAGATAGAAAATAAAGGGAGCAACTTGGAGGATACAGAGGACACCAAAAAAAAAAAAAAAAAGTACAATTATTTTAGAGGTAGATAGTGTGAGTGAACCCCCACTCAAAAATAACCCTAAGAACAGTAAAACACCTAGCCCAGTAAGGATTTTGGCCTTCAGCAATGAAAAAAACAGCCTATCTGAAGGTGATGAAATGCCAATATCCAAAAATTCCAAAAAGAGGAAAAAAGAAAAGAGAAACAAGGAAAAAAATAAACTACTGCACTTGAAGAAAGATATTGAATCTGGTTTCATTATGTTGCCAAAGGTCATGAAGATTGTGATAGTACAAAACTCCATTGAGAGCCTGATGGACACTTTTCATCTGGACTAAGTATAAAAATCGAAGAGGAGAAGGGAAAAGTAACTAGTCCAACTGATGAGGACAACAAAAAGGATAAAAGACATACTAACCCACCTTGCAGGTACAATCATTCTAGTGTAGTCCCTAGGAAGGAGAATTTTTCTTCTCTTAATGATTAATTTTGAAATATGCAATATTAGGGGTATTGCTAATAGCATTTCACTTGCCCAACTGTCTATTTATGTTAAAATATATAAGCTAGATCTTATTGTTATTTTGAAACCCATGATTAGTGACTCTAAGGCCACTGCTATTATGAGGAAATTAAACATGGATTCTATTATTACTAATGAGAGTAGCTTAGGCAAGATGTGGATCATGCATAAGGATCATGTTAAATTGGATACTGTTAGTTCCTAACTGTAAGAGATTACTCTTAAAATCTTGTTTCCTACAATCTTTTATATTACCTTTGTTTATGCCAAATGTGACTATATTTCTAGGAGACATCTCTGGAATACTGTTAACAATCTTAATCTTAGTTCTAGCCCTTGGTTAGTGGTAGGAGATTTTAACACAATAAGAAATGACTTTGAGAAACTAGGAGGACAACCTAGGGGTGGTAAAGACAAGACTGATTTTGATGACTTAATTAACTTTAATAAATTTAAGGAAATTGATCATGCAGGTTCTAGCTATACTTGGAGTAAGAATAACAAAGGCGAAGTGCAATTTGAAAAGCTGGATAGAGCTTTGGTCATTATGGAATGGGATAACAATTTTCATTTACTTAAACTTTGCATTTTAGAAAGAACAGTTTCTGATCATTCCCCCCTAATTTTACTACCCATGGACCTATTTACTTTAAATTTCAGAAAATGTGGACTAAACATAATAAATTTATCGAGATTGTTAATAATAATTGGAATGGCAGTTGTCACAGTAAGGATCTCAGCAGGTTTGCTTTTAAGCTCAAAAGACTAAAATTTTGTTTTAAGGAATGGAACAAAAAGGTTTTTGGTAATGTGTTCAATAAGCTAGCGGCTCTCAATGATGCTCTTATTTATGCTGAAAATAAACTAGTTAGGATTGGTGATATTTACTTAGAGGACTATAATGTTTGTCTGCTTAACTACAAAAAAGCTATCCCCCAAGAGGAGATTTTCTTAAAGCAAAAAGCTAAAGTTAAATGGCTCAAAGAGGGAGACAGAAACACTAACTTTTTTGACCAAATGATTAAGCATAAAAGATCTAAAGGTAGTATCACTCATATCACTCTTCCTGATGGTAGGATTACTGAGAATATTAAAGAAATTGAGTTAGAAGCAGAGAATTTTTACACCAATCATCTTTCTTATGAGGGGTGATTAACAACTCCAATCTGTTGAATGTCATTCATAAATCTGTTAGTGAGATTGACAATAGTATGCTAAATAGTCTCCCCACTAAGGATGAGATTAAAGGTGCAGTCTTTGACATTCCCATGGATTTCTCCCCTGGACCTGATGGATTTTCATCCATTTTTTCTTATGCATTGTTGAGATATTATACACACTGACTTAGTAGAGGATGTGATTAGCTTCTTTGGGGGAGACACTCTCCCAATTGCCTTCAGCTCTGCCCTTAATGTCCTAATACCTAAAGTTGATGACCCTAGTGATTTTACACAATATAGACCTATTAGCTTATGCCAAGTTTTTGTTGGTTTTAGTACTATTTCGAACAAACAATAAAGTAAAGAACAATAAATAACAAAGACAGGAACGCAATGGAAATAACAATTTATTTCTCACAACTGGAATATAAATTACAATTCCTGACTCGTACAGAAATTAAATAACGCTAATTAAAATTCCAGAAAGATTAATATAAATTATTAAACTGCTGGACTGTTTTGTAATAAAACAAACTGCCGGACTGTTTCGTAATAAAACAAACTGCCGGACTGGTTTTAATAAAAAACAAACTGCCGGACTGGTTTTGTAATAAAACAAACTGCCGGACTGGTTTTAACAAAAACAAACTTCCGGACTGGTTTTGTAATAAAATAAACTGCCGGACTGGTTTTTAACAAAAAACAAACTGCCGGACTGGTTTTAACAAATAAAAAACTGTCGGATTGGTTTTTGACAAATAAAAAACTGCCGGACTGGGTTTTGTAAATGCTGAAAATTACATAACTGAAAATAAATTACAGAATCGAAAGACTGAAAGTAAACAGTACTGAAATGTAAATACAGAAAAGAAACAGTACAGAAAAGTAACGGTACTGAAATGAAATGAACAGAATGTAAATGACTGAAAAATAAATAACATAATATAAAAGAAGAGACAACTGCTGGCAGTTTCCCTTAAACAATATTTCCCGAACCACCTTTAAAGGTTTCTGGTTTCGGGACTTTGTTCCCAAGGTACAACTTCTATCTCAGAGTGGCTCGTATGGAAACCGGCACCGAACCACAGGTCGAGCTGTTGGTGGTGCGGTTCTCTCTCTCTATATGATGCTTATGTTGTGTTGTGTTTTCTGGTGTGTTGAAATGAGAGGGGGAGGGCTGCCTTTTATAGCCTCTAATGAAACCGCAGCCATAAATGTTGGTCTTTAATTCTGGGAGTTACACCCCCCAGAATCCGCTCAATCAATTCTGAAACCGCAGCATTTAATCTCATTCATTGCTGGCGTTTCTGTTGCTGGAAACTCTAGGGACTGCTTTTGTATTTTATACAAAACTCCCTATTCGGGTTTGGACCCAAGACCCAAGACCCGAGACCCAAGACCCGAGACCCGAGACATTCCCCAAATCCCAAGCCCAAGCCCACGCCCACGCCCGTGCCCGCACCCGCGCCCCGAGACACGAAACACAAGCGAGCGCGCGTGTGTGGTACACACTAATACTCTTAGTTGTATGTGGACTTTGTTTGTTTAACAACTACATGGGTTGGCCTTCTATATATATTGTAAAATTGACCCTCAATCTTCCAATATGGGATTATTCTAAATGGTTTTCTCATTAACCATTTCGTTTTCCAGATTTGAGCTTTCGGTAGCCCAACTTTGAAGCCACTTTGTATTCACACCCATTTTCCAAATAGGTCATGCGATATACCGTTGCGAAGCTCATCACACGGGCTACTCAACCACGTTGAGTATGGTATAAACAACTTAGCGCTGTCACATGAAAAAATGACTCGAAGTTGGCCCAGCGACCATTCAGAAACACCCATGTATTTCACATGTTTTTCCAACAATCCCCCACATGAATGCAATTGGATGAAAATAAAATGCTCCTAAATGCATAAGAGAGAACTGCAAGAGTTAACTGCATAAGGACAGGTAGCACGCGCCTTGAACCTTCCGTAGTGACGTAAAATCTGATATGCTACTATTGGGTAGCCTTTAAGCCTTGAACCCTTTAGCGTTTGTGCATACCAGGGTAATGCGCACACAGTGTCCTCTCTACACCACTTACTAAGCCCTTTGGTTGTTGTCCATATTTGGCCGTGGACTGCCTTGGCAAAATTCAACCGAGTGCTCTAGAGATTTTGCCCATGGCTCATCACATAGTATCGGCCATACACACTCGTCATAGGTGATTTCAAGTCAAGGGTGTCCTGACTCACCTCTCTTGACCTTTGAGATACTTGTTTTCATTAAGAGTCTCATGCTCACCCTTAAGATGGTCTAGGTCTATCACTCTTTCATCCTAGAAATGGGCTGGGAACTTAAGTTCCCGAGTGCTTTATTCGGTCACCCCCACAGTTCGGTTTTCCCGTTGAACCCGAGGCTGGAGAATCCAGTTCGGGTTGGGTTGCCTCTGAGGAGGTTTCCAGTTTGATGGGCTTCAACCCCATTCCCCTCGATGAAACTTCAACTCCTACCTGAGTCAAGCCTTTTGTAAATGGATCCGCTATATTATCTTTAGGTCTCACAAAATCTAATGACACCACACCATTAGCTAACAATTCTCTTACGGATTTATGTCTCCGACGAATATGTCGGGACTTTCCATTATACATATGATCCTGCACCCGCCCAATAGCCGACTGACTATCGCAGTGCATGCTTATTTCTGGAACAGGTTTTGGCCACATTGGAATTCCTTCCAGAAAGCTTCTCAGCCAGTCAGCCTCTTCTGTTGCTAGATCCAACGCTATGAACTCGGATTCCATAGTCGATCTAGCTATGCAGGTCTGCTTGGATGATCTCCATGACACAGCTGCTCCTCCCATCACGAACACATATCCGCTAGTGGATCGTGTACTGTTGGAATCCGAGATCCAGTTCGCATCAGAATACCCTTCCGGTACAGCTGGATATCTGGTATAATGCAACCCTCGGTCGGCTGTGTATCTCATGTATCTGAGAAGTGTCATGATGGCCTTCCAGTGTTCCTCATTTGGATTACTGGTGTACCTACTCAGTCTACTCACTGAGTTGGCTATGTCTGGTCTAGTACAGTTCATGACGTACATCAGACTGCCTATTATTTGAGAGTATTCCAATTGTCTCACACTCTCCCCAAAATTCTTTTTCAGGGTGGTTGAGATCTCTATCGGAGTTCTGGATGTAGCTCTACTATCTTTATCAAATTTGTCAAGCATCTGGTTGACATAGTGAGTTTGAGATAGCGCATATCCGTCTGATGTCTTGGTAATTTTCATACCAAGTATAACATCAGCGACACCCAAGTCTTTCATCTCGAATTTTTGTGACAATATTTTCTTAGTGGAGTTGATGTTATCAATACTCCCTATTATAATCATGTCATCTACGTAGAGGCAGACTATTACGTAGTCCTTTTCATTACCTTTTACGTAGACGCATTTGTCACATTCAGTTATTCAAAAACCGTTTGATAGCATCACTCTATCAAATTTTTCGTGCCATTGTTTCGGTGCTTGTTTGAGTCCATACAAGGACTTCACAAGTTTACACACCTTGTGAGCTTTACCTGGAACCACAAACCCTTCCGGTTGTTCCATGTAAATTTCCTCTTCCATCTCACCATTCAAGAATGCCGTTTTAACATCCATTTGATGTATTTCCAGATCGAACAGTGCTGCGAGAGCAATGACTATCCGGATTGACGTCTTCCTGGAGACAGGAGCATAGGTGTCGAAATAGTCGACACCTTCGGTTTGTCTAAAACCTTTTACTACAAGCCTCGCCTTGTATTTCTCGATCGTTCCATCGAGCTTTCTCTTCCTCTTGAAGATCCACTTGTGTCCTAGTGGCTTACACCCGGGTGGTAAATCCACTAGTTCCCAAGTGTGATTTTGTAATATTGATTCAACCTCATTGTTGATCGCCTCCTCCCAATATTGGGCTTCCTGGGAAGACATTGCTTGTTTGAATGTCGCCGGTTCGCCTTCTATCATGAAGGTTACAAAATCTGGACCGAAAGACGTTTCCTTTCTAGCCCTTTTACTACGTTGAGGCTCTTCTTCTTCTTTCTCCAACGGTTCACATGCCCCCACATTTTCCTCACTGTTTGACTCCTCAGTCTCTACAGTTATGGAAGACTTGCGGGGAAAGATCTCCTCGAAGAAAGAAGCTTCTCGAGCTTCGATGATAGTATCTACATGCACATCGGGATTATCCGACTTGTGCATGAGAAAACGATAAGCACTACTGTTTTGTGCATATCCTATGAACACACAGTCTACCGTCTTTGGCCTTATTCTCGTTCTTTTCGGAAGCGAGACAAGGACCTTCGCTAGACAACCCCAAACCCTTAAAAATTTATAGCTCGGCCGATGGCCTTTCCATAGTTCGTAAGGTGGTTTATCATGCTTCTTATACGGTAGCTTGTTCAATACATAGTTGGCGGAAAGCAGCGCTTCCCCCCATTTGTTCTGGGGTAACCAAGAACTTATTAACATAGCATTCATCATTTCCTTGAGCGTCCTATTCTTATGCTCGGCAACCCCATTCTGCTCCGGAGAGTATGGGGCTGTGGTTTGATGTATAATACCATTTTCTGCGCATATCTGCGCAAACGGTGCCTCGTATTCACCGCCTCTATCGCTCCTCAACATTTTAATCTTTTTATTGAGTTGATTTTCTACTTCGGTCTTATAAAGAGCGAATTTCTCTACCGCTTCATCTTTAGTTCTCATTAAGTAGACGTAGCAGTATCTCATACAGTCATCTATAAACGTGATGAAATACTTTTTCCCTCCTCGCGTTTGTATTAACTTTAAGTCGCATACATCCGTGTGTATTAGACCGAGAGGTTCAGTACTTCGTTCAATATGTTGATACGAATACTTGGTTAATTTTGCTTCAACACAAACCTCACATTTATGTTGTTTATCAAATACAAAATTAGGTATTAGATTCAGTGATATTAATTTCTTCATAGAATTAGCATTCACATGACCTAATCTACCAAGCCATAAATTAAATGAATCGCAAGAATAAGCAAAGAAAGTTTTATTAGCCACTTGGGCAACATTAACGGTTACATTATTCTTGGTACTGGCCTCAGCCTTAGTACCCACAATAGCAGACTCGGCTTTAGGAGCCGGAGTACGAACATTTAATTTAAACATGCCGTTGGTCATATAGCCACGACCTACATACATTCCATTTAAGGTGATTACAATTTTAGCAGATTCAAATACAAGTTTAAATCCCTTGTTCACCATAACAGACCCGGAAACCAGATTCTTGCGAATTTCCGGCACATGGAGCACGCCATTCAGTGTGAGCTCCTTTCCCGATGTCATCTTCAGCAGCACGGTTCCTTTTCATTCCACCCTGGAAGTAGCCGAATTCCCCATGAAGCAGCTCTCATTGTCCACGGCCGTATAGGTTTTGAACATCCATTTGCTGGCACAGATGTGACTGGTGGCGCCTGTGTCCAGCCACCATTCCTTTGGGTTGCTCCCCACCAGGTTCACTTCTGAAACCACATCACTCAGGTGCATGTAGTCTTTTCCAGCATCATCTCCTCCCTCAGCCACATTTGCCTGAGCAGGTGCCCTCTTCCTCCCTTTCCCTTGGAACTTCCTCTTTTTTTTGGGGGGGGTTTGGGCTTGTCGATGCGCATCTTACAATCCATGGCACGATGGCCCTGTTTGTTGCACACAAAGCAATCTCCCATGAATTTCTTCTGGAGAGAAGCACCGACTACGCCGTCAAAGCGTTTCCGCTTAGACATAGCGTTCTCAACCACATGGGCCTTGGCAACCGCGTTGCCTGCTCCGCCACCGCCTTTCCTTCCGGATCGGCGGTTGCTTTGCTCAACGTTGAGCCTCTCAATGAGTCCCTCCAAGGTCATAGCCTTTCGCTTGTGTTTCAGGTAGTTTTGAAACTCTTTCCAAGAAGGTGGCAGTTTCTCAATCATTAATGCCACTTGGAAAGGTTCGTTGATAACTAGCCCCTCAACCTCAAGCCTATGGTATATGAGTTGGAGTTCCTCAACCTGCTCGATAACACTCTTCCCATCAGTTATCATGTACTCATGAAAGTCCGTGACGACAAATTTCTTTGCGCCAGCGTTATTCACTTTGTACTTTCTTTCGAGAGACTCCCAAAGCTCCTTTGCAGAAGCCTTGAGCTCGAATACACTGAAGAGAGTGTCATCCAGAGCACACAGGATGTAGTTCCGGCATAGGTAGTCGCCGTGTTTCCACACTTCCACCGCCGAAACCGTCTGCACATCCTCATCGTCCTCGCTTAGAACGGGTGCAGTCTCCTTGAGAAACCGGGTCAGATTAAGGGCAGTTAAGTAAAACAACATCTTTTGCTGCCAACGTTTGAAGTTGTTGCCCCTAAACTTTTTGGGCTTCTCTAAATGAGAGGTTGGCAATATTGGCATAGACGGCGTTGCCGGAGCCTTGCCATTTGCCCTAGCCGCAGCCACAAGCGCTGCCTTGGCCGCAGCCTTAGCAGCCGCCTGTGCTGCGGCCACAGCCGCAGCCATAGCATCGGCCTCTGCCGCAGCGGCGTCGGCCGCAGCCTTTGCCGCAGCCTTTGACGCAGCAGCTTTGGCCTCAGGCTCAGCCTGAGCCTGAGCCCCCCCACTCGCATCGCTCGCATTGTTATGGCTACTGTCAATCACAAGTGCGCCCTACACGTCTCCCGAAGGAACGGTGGGTGTTTGATCCTCATTAGTCATCTGAAATGACAAAATTATCCTGTTTAGTTTCTCGTAAGAAAACTAAATTCTTAATCGCAAATACTAATTATAACTTAATTATATTGCTTCAAAAGAATAAAACAATAAAATATATTCTAGCGTGAAAATCAAATCAATTTTGATTTCACTAAGAATTCTTTATAGTATTCTAGAATAAAAAGATTAAAACCAATTCGGATTTATTCTATGTGCAAATTTCAATTTCTAGTAAACTAGCAATGATTTTGCGAGAATAAAAACCAAGACGTCAACAAAAATAAAATAAAAGAAAAAATCCTTTTCCTTTTTTCGAAAATAGTAAAAACCAAAAAATGATATTGTTTACGATTGTTGGTTTTGGTACTATTTCGAACAAACAATAAAGTAAAGAACAATAAATAACAAAGACAGGAACGCAATGGAAATAACAATTTATTTCTCACAATTGGAATATAAATTACAATTCCTGACTCGTACAGAAATTAAATAACGCTAATTAAAATTCCAGACAGATTAATATAAATTATTAAACTGTTGGACTGTTTTGTAATAAAACAAACTGCCGGACTGTTTCGTAATAAAACAAACTGCCGGACTGGTTTTAATAAAAAACAAACTGCCGGACTGGTTTTGTATAAAACAAACTCCCAGACTGGTTTTAACAAAAATAAACTGCCAGACTGGTTTTGTAATAAAATAAACTGTCGGACTGGTTTTTAACAAAAAAACAAACTGCCGGACTGGTTTTAACAAATAAAAAACTGCCGGACTGGTTTTTGACAAATAAAAAACTGCCGGACTGGGTTTTGTAAATGCTGGAAATTACAGAACTTACAGAATCGAAAGACTGAAAGTAAATAGTACTGAAATGTAAATACATAAAAGAAACAGTACAGAAAAGTAACGGTACTGAAATGAAATAAACAGAATGTAAATGACTGAAAAATAAATAACATAAATATAAAAGAAGAGGCAACTGCTGAGCAGTTTTCCTTAAACAATATTTCCCGAACCACCTTTAAAGGTTTCTGGTTTCGGGACTTTGTTCCCAAGGTACAACTTCTATCTCAGAGTGGCTCGTATGGAAACCGGCACCGAACCACAGGTCGAGCTGTTGGTAGTGCGGTTCTCTCTCTCTATATGATGTTTATGCTGTGTTGTGTGTTCTGGTGTGTTGAAATGAGAGGGGGAGGGCTGCCTTTTATAGCCTCTAATGAAACCATAGCCATAAATGTTGGTATTTAATTCTGGGAGTTACACCCCCCAGAATCCGCAGCATTTAATCTCATTCATTGCTGGCGTTTCTGTTGCTGGAAACTCTAGGGACTGCTTTTGTATTTTATACAAAACTCCCTATTCGGGTTTGGACCCAAGACCCAAGACCCAAGACCCAAGACCTGAGACCCGAGACATTCCCCAAATCCAAATCCCAATCCCAAGCCCAAGCCCACGACCCGAGACACGAGACACGAGCGAGCGCGCGTGTACACACTAATACTCTTAGTTGTATGTGGACTTTGTTTGTTTAACAACTACATGGGTTGGCCTTCTATATATATTGTAAAATTGACCCTCAATCTTCCAATATGAGATTATTCTAAATGGTTTTCTCATTAACCATTTCGTTTTCCAGATTTGAGCTTTCGGTAGCCCAACTTTGAAGCCACTTTGTATTCACACCCATTTTCCAAATAGGTCATGCGATATACCGTTGCGAAGCTCGTCACATGGGCTACTCAACCACATTGAGTATGGTATAAACAACTTAGCGCTGTCGCATGAAAAAATGACTCGAAGTTGGTCCAGTGACCATTCAGAAACACCCATGTATTTCACATGTTTTTCCAACAGTTTTTTGTAAAATTATTACTAAAGTTATTTCTAAGAGACTTCCTTTGGTTCTACCTAAAATTATCTCTATTAAGCAAAGTGGTTTTGTTAATGGTAGGAGATTCTGCTCTCCCAAGAACTTTTAAAACACTTAGGAGACACAGTTAGAGGGGGTAATGTAGTTTTTAAGCTAGACATGGGTAAAGCTTTTGATAGATTAAATTGGGACTTTCTGGATAAGATCCTTGTTGCTTTTGGCTTTGACAAAGCATGGATTAACTTGGCTTTAAAGTGTGTCAAGTTTGCTAACTACTCGGTCAGCATTAATGGTGTACGGTCATGGTTTTTCTCTTCTAGCAAAAGAGTGAAACAAGGAGACCCACTATCACCTCTTTTATTTATTATTGCAGAAGAAGTTCTAAGCAGAGGACTAGAAGAGATAAATAAAAATGGTACACGTATTCCCTATAAAATCCCTCCTAATATTTCTCACATACTGTTTGCAGATGATGTTTTTATCTTCACTAATGGTAGTAAATAAAACTAGATAAGCTCATGAGGTTTATTAATAGCTATGAATTAGTTTTTGGGCAACTTCTTAATAAAAATAAAAGTGTTTTATTAACTTACAATAAAAAAACTAACTGTCTTTTAAATAGAAATAGTATTATAGCTGCTGCTACAGGCTTTATTGAAGGCACCTTCCCTACTAAATATCTGGGTATTCCCCTACACTATACTAAACTTACTTCTAGTATGTATGATCCTCTAATGGAGAAAATTAATAAAAAAGTTGCTAGCTTGAAAAGCTCTATTTTGTCATCTGGTGCTAAATTAACTCTTATTAAGCATGTGCTCTCATCTTTCCCAATGTATCTTCTAGCTGTTCTGCAGCCGCCTAAAACTACACCTGATAAAATCAATACAGCTTTTTCTAATTTCTTTTGGGGCTCCAATCACCACTGGATTAGTTGAATTTTTTTTACCAAACCTTTTAGTGAGGGGGTCTGGGAATTAGAGATACCAATGAGGTTATGAATGCTCTTCAAATGAAAATGAGTTGGAGATTACTTAATGAAGTATATCCCTGGACCACTTTTATGTACCAAAAATACTTGTCTCATTATATAAATTGGAATGGTCCATATATTCTCTCTCATCACTCTAATAATTAGAAGACTTTTGGTGCTAAATTTCCTTTACTTATTACTAATAGTGAATGGAGTATCAAAGAAGGTTATGTGAGTTTTTGGTATGAAAATTGGTCAGGTAAAAGACTTCTTAGTGATGAATTTTTTGTTGTGTTCCCTAATGTGCTCCTCAAGCAAGTTATACAGGGTGCCTCTTGGGACACAGACCTCTTGAATCTTATGGGAGGAAAAGCACTAACAGCTAAGGTAACACAACTCTCTATTTGCTTAAGAAATGGCACAAATATTAGGTACTGGCCTCTTGCCCATAATGGGGATTTAACTTCTAAAAATGTCCATAACTATATCAGAACCAAAAAGTCTGTTGTCTCTATAGCTAAATATATTTGGAACCCATTGTTGCCCACTAAAATTTCTGTTTTCGTGTGGAATTTATGACACAATGGCATTAAAGTAGAAGAAGATGTTAAAAAATATGGTATTTCTATGGCTACCAAATGTACTTGTTGTGCTAACCCTTCTTGTGACAGTATTTCTCATCTTATGGAAGATAATCTCATAGCAGATAAGGTATGGAAACATTTTTATAACAACTTTGGTTTCAATTATCATGCTTTAGTGGATTGGAAAGTTAATGTTAATAACTGATTTAATAACTGTGATGGTACTCATTTTGGTAGAATTGCTGCTATTATGCCTCCTCTCATTTTATGGGAGATTTGGTTAAGTAAAAATAAATCCAAACATGATGGTATACCCATGTGTGCCACCAGTATCACTGCTAAAATTCTTAATTGGCTTAGAGATATTAATTTTCTTATCAAACATGCTTCCCCTGCTAAAAACTTTTAGAATATCACCTTGATAGGACTAGGCCTTTCTTTAATTAACTGTAGAGCTAAGACTCCCACTCTTGTGAGTTGGAAATGTCCTCCTTCGGGTAGGCTCAAACTAAATGTTGATGGGGCAACTAGATGCTCATGTGGATTAGGTAGTGGTGGTGTGATCAGAGACTGTAATGGCAAAAATATAGCAGCTCTTTGGCATATTAGATCTATTATGAACGAGATCAAGAACAAACTAGAGGGAAAAGATTACCTGATGAATCATGTAGTACGAGAGGCCAATAGCGCAACAGATACTTTAGCAAATCTCGGCTGCAAAGAAGGAATCAAAGATTCTATAAAAAAGAAGATTTAATTTAAAAATTGTAGAAAATCATAGATTTGGAAGTCAATGGGCTTCCAAACCTACGGTTTTGATGTTAGAAGATGGTGAAAAAAGAGGGTACCTTCGTCGTTGCAGATATGAGCTTTCTCTCTCTTCAGTACGACACTTACCATTCTCAGATAATGTATTGGAGGTTTAGCTACACAGTATATCTGGTCTGTGTTGGGTATTTACACAGGCGTTCTCAAACTTTTAGAATTATTACATAAAAGTCTCTCAAGTTGTAAAACTTTGCTTTTAACCATTTTATTTCCCATTTTTTGTACTTTTAGTGTCGCTAATGGTGATGCTATTTATTTTCATCTTCATTAATAAATAAAAATGTGGGTTTTCCCCATCATTTATATAAAAAAAATATCGGTTTATCGTTAGTGATCCATTTACACTTAAGTAGGACTCTAGGAGTATAAATGTCCTTAGCGTCAAAGTTAACGTTTAGGGAGAATTGTTGTTTGGTACATAAAAAAAAGACTTAACAAAAAAAAAATTAGTGGATTTTTGGATTTTAAAATTTAAAAATGTGGGTGTTTAACAAGTCAGATTATTCAGCTTCTGAAAATCTGATTTCTAGGCTGAAAAATCTAAAAAAATCCAGATTTTTAAAATCTATCTTTTCAGTGAATTCTCAAAACAGATTTTTAAATTCTGATTTTGCACCAAAAAAATTGTTAACAAACATAGCCTTAATCTCCAAAAAGCCAAATTCTTAAATTTCTTTTAACATTTGATACCCATGTAATTTTAAAAGAGTATAATACCTTTGTTTTTCATTAAACAACATCTTACAATATCAAAACAAAATATTAATTCCAAAGACATATTTATCATAAATCACTCCCTAATTAATATTAGCATCATGTATTATGTGTAGTAGTATCGTCTATCGTATGTACTAGCATATGTAGTAGAATTATGTAATAGTATATACAGTAGCATCATGTCGTATATGTAGTAACATCTTGTATCTTATATAGTAACATCATGTAGCATATGTAGTAGCATCACGTACGGTGTGTAGTAGTATCATGTATTATATGTAGCATAACACTAATTAATTATCAGATTCCTCGATTACCAAAAAAAACCCTTACTTTAAACAAAAATTTCATTTGTTTCAAAATAAAATAAAATAAAATAAATCATCAACATAATTAACGAAACAATACCCAAATTATAATTCGGAACATGTTTGAGTTTGAATAGATGTTGAGTTTTGAATCAATAACACCATAACAATTGAATAAATATGAATCATTATGCAAAGAATAGTTATAACTTATGAACAATAGATGTTGATTTTTACCAAATTAAATTTTTAATCAATACCTCGATTTCTCCTTTTTCTCTCTAAAATTTTCATTGTGATGAAATAATTCAAAACTAAATCAAAGTGGGAAATAATCATAATTGATTCAGAATCATAAGTAACTTACTATGTTTATGGCTTAAAATATGGTAAGTTTTTATCTTTTATTTAAGTCTAATTTTTTCTAAAAAATTATAAGTTTTTATTATGCATGTGTAGATGGAGAGAGATATGATAGTTCAAAAGATATAATAGGTATATAATAAGTAACATGTACCTATCTTTAAGTGTTTTAACGTATGTACTGTTCTCTAATTAAATACCATTTATATGTAGCTATTGATCATTTTCTCTAACGTTTACATGGAAAAACCGAAAACTTCGGATGATTAAACCAACTTTTTTCTCAATCTAATAATTATTTGAAACATCTTTGCTAAAAATGCGACCAACCAAACCATAAGCAATATTCAAAGAGATGATTTCTTTATCGAGTGATTCCAAATGTGAAACAACGGAAAAACTTGAGTTCGCTCTGAAAAATTGTAAATTATCATTATAACGCATATATTGTAAGAATTAATCTAATTACCAATAGTTACAATACATAAATTATTGGTCATTAGTGTGGTCTTTTGACATTCATAGGTTGTAATATTTATGACTTAGTGGTAATGAATGGTCAATTACAACATTTCATGTCTTAACATTATGGATGGTAAAGATTGATTCTACCATGATGGATGATTGAGATCGGAAATTCTTTTCATGAGTCATTTTCCCACCTATATAAATACTCAAATCCGTGTTCAAGTCTTGAGACACATCAAAATTATAAGAAATAATATAGGTAAGGGAGAGAAACTCAACACTCAAGTCCGTGTTCAACTCTCGAGCTCACAAATATTCTCATGGTTCAATGTATGTGTTTCGACATACTTTTCGTAATGATAAATGTATTATCATATAGAAATATGATCCTAAATTATTATATTTATAATGTTTGCAACATCATTATATAAGTTATAATAGACTTACATATATACCTAATCACTGGAAAAAGACGTACTTTAAATAACTTTTAAGAATTACACAAAATTACCTACAAATGATCCAAGTGTTACACCACGGGAATAAAGGTTATGTTATGATTCGAAAACTGAGAAAAGGCAGTGAACTTGTTAGGATGTAAACAAAATTACTAGCAACAGTGAAATTGTTACTAAAACAATAATTGGCCTAAACGTCGTTTGGCATTCCTGACCATATATATAGGTGTATGTTACCATGTTTGTTTTAGCTTGTATTGGGATGAGATTATGATAGATATGATTAGAAATAACGTCGGCATTGTTTGGTACGAAAAGTGAAGGGAAAACTATTAGTAACATGAGATTAGAAATGATGAGAAATTGATTTATGTAGAGTAATATGGGGTGTGTGGTATTGAAAAATTGTGGTATTAGGAGTAAAGGGGGGTGTGATATATATATATTTTCTAAGTTTATTTATTATAGTTATAAATGTAAATTTGTAAAATAGTTCAACCCCAATAAAAAGCAAACAAACACTTCATTGATATTTCATGTATATATTATTAATACCACATTCATTTGTTATACCGTCATAGTCCGAAGATATTAATAGTCTCGTTACAACTAATACTCCAAACCAAACGACCCCTAATTGTGATAACCATACGTGCAAACATGTTCTATAAGGTTATGTTATTTTTACTTAAAATACTGCATATGGAGTTTTAATCATAACAATTTATTTTATAACCATGTCACTGGCATTGTAACAATTTTATGAAAGCAGCATCACCTGATCACCAAATTCGAAAAACATACATTTAGTGTACTATATTATATATGCTTTTAATTACGATTTAGATATCAAACTATCAAAGTTAACAATTGACGTACTGAACTATCATAATATTCATAATTCAGGTACTGCCGTTATTTAGTTGAATGAAAATTAGGTTCACTTTTCATTTTTGGTTATATTTTTTGTAACTTGTATAACTTTAATCATGTATTTTTGAAACTTTACAATTTACAATATTTTTACTAAAACACATACATATACATACATAATAAGTATCACAGTTTAAAAGAAACATCTTATTTGACTAGTTTTTTTTTGTAAAATAAAAAATTATAATTTTTTATAAACTTTCTCTAAAACGAAACTAAAGTATTCATGAAAAATATTATATTTGTTATGAAAAAAATATGAAACGAAACTAAAGTTTTAGATTTATGACATTAAAGAAAAAATTATTTGAGGTCATATCACTATTTCAATACTTTCATGAAAAAACGGTAAAAAAATTGTTATTATTTTTTATAAGTATTTATTTTTTATAAATAGAATATATTTGTTAAGTATTTATAATTTCTTATGCATAAACATCATCTACAATTTATATTATTTGCAATAATATGTATATATGCATTATATATATATATTTCTACATACATTAATATAACATATATATATATATATGTATTATATATACATATACATATATATTATATAATTATATATTTTTGAATTTATACTAAATGAGATATTTTAGAAAATTAAGGGTTATATTTATACAAGTTAAAAAAAAAAAATGACCAAAATAAAAACTGAAACTAAGTTACATCCAAATAAATTAACGGTGGTACATGAATTGTGAAGATTACGATCGTTCAGTACATCAATTGTTAATTTTATTAGTCTAATAACTAAATCGTTAATAACAGTTAGTACAGTACATTAAATGTATTTTTTTTTCCGGATTGTACACGAATGTTTATTTTATAGAATGATTGTAACCATATCATTTCTCTCTATTTTGCGTATAAAATTTGTTTTGACTTTTCATATTACTCTAAAATAAATTTCACTATCATTTTGGACGTTTATAACCCTTTTATCAATAATGTTGAAGCATATCTGTTTGTCGTTAGTTATCCATTTACACTTAAGTAGAAGTATAAATGTCTTGAGTGTCAAAATTAACGTTTCGTATCAAGCAGCTCAATATATCATTTCACATTACATTATTGAATATATGGAACTTGGAAGAAACGGCACTTTTTTGTTTATGTTTCCAGAGAACGTTATAATATTGCACAAAAGAAAATAAAATACAATAAGAATATTATCATTTTATGCGTGTTGACAAAAACATCAACTCTATATAAACCTCATGAAATAACTTATGCTACTCATAACATCACAAGTTTCACTTCTAGTTCTAAGTCATAACAAAACCATGGGTTACACAAACAAGTGCCAATTCTCCTTCCTAGCTCTGCTAGTCATTCTAGGAACCTTGGCTTCACAAACCCAGAGTCGTTCTCTTCAAGAGACGTCCAAGCTAGAGACACACGAGCAATGGATGTCTCGTTATGGACGAGTTTACGCAGACTCTGCTGAGAAGGAAAAGCGCTCCTTCATATTCAAGACGAATGTTGAATACATAGAAGCTTTCAACAGAGAATCAAACAAATCCTACAAGTTAGGCATTAACAAATATGCAGATCTTACAAACGACGAGTTCAAGTTGCGTAACAGGTTCAAGAGCCATGTATGTTCTACTTCTGCATCGACCTTCAGGTATGAAAATTTGACGGCAGTTCCAGCCACCATGGACTGGAGGAAAAAAGGTGCAGTAACAGCTATCAAGGACCAAGGCCAATGCGGTAAGTTACACTACATTATAACACAAAAGTAATGAAGCTCAAGAAATTATCATATAACCGTTTTGACCATATTGTTTTTACAAAAACACAGGTTGTTGTTGGGCGTTTTCGGCAGTGGCAGCTATGGAAGGAATTACCCAATTGACAACAGGAAAGCTTGTCTCTTTATCCGAGCAAGAGCTAGTTGATTGTGATACTTCTGGCACAGATCAAGGATGTAATGGTGGTCTCATGGATGACGCCTTTGACTTCATTTTAAAAAACAAAGGTCTCACAACGGAAACAAGCTACCCGTATAAGGCAACCGATGGCACTTGCAATGCAAACAAAGAAGCAAGCCATGCGGCCAAAATCACCGGTCATGAAGACGTGCCTACCAACAGTGAGAGTGCGCTACTCAAAGCTGTTGCTAGCCAACCGATTTCTGTTGCAATTGATGCTAGTGGCAATGATTTCCAGTTCTATTCTAGTGGGGTCTTTACTGGACAATGCGGAACAGAATTAGATCATGGTGTCACCGCTGTTGGTTATGGAACTGCCGATGATGGAACCAAATATTGGTTGGTTAAGAATTCATGGGGCAGCTCATGGGGTGAAGAAGGATACATAAGAATGGAAAGAGATATCGTAGCTGTCGAAGGCCTTTGTGGCATAGCGATGCAAGCTTCTTACCCTACGGCGTGATTTAAGAAAATCAAATTTAAACTCTATATGCAAATACATAATTATATATTACTGTGTCTTCTTCTTTGTTGCAGTCTTTTTATTTTTTCCGTTCTATGTAAAACTTATACTGGGTCATTGTTTATATATGCTGATCATGAATATTAATGTAAATTATGGAATGTTCTTATAACTTTGCTAGTCAGCTATACTTTCCCAAATTCGCCATAAAAAGTTTTAAACTAAACAATAAGGCTAAAACAGCTAGAATACAGTTTAAACATGACAATTCAATTAACAAAATCTGGAATATAAATCATCAAGATTTTCAAGACCAATCCCTAGTTCAAACGGTTATATACACAGGTAGAGGTACGCCTAACCCTAGTTCAAAAAGAGATACATTATTTGTGACATAAACATGCCCTTCACGTACATAAAAAAATAAAAGATATCTTAAAGATCAACTGATGGTCTAAGCTTTGTTGAGGATAATTTTATTGAATTCACTCAGCCAAAATCAAGGAATTTGTAAACTAGATCAATAAATTAAGTTAGCAAGACAATTTAGGAATGATAGTTGTTAGCTTAATATATCTCTTTTCCTTATTTTATTTTGATTACTAGGATCATTTCCTTTTATATCCCGTAGGCTCGTACTTGATCTGAAACCACTTCACAAATCTTCCTAATAAGTAACTCACTGTTGGATCCAAAGGAGGGCCATCGGAGGCCACTCCCCACCTCCAAGAAAAATAAAAAATCGGAAAATCATTTCCTTTAAATTAAAATTTCTTGAAATTTTAATTTATATGCATCAAGTTCTCATGATTGGATTCGATACACTCTTCTCTCCACCGCGACATTTCTGTATTGTGGTCTACGTACGTTGTGGAAGAGGAGTGACGTGTATGTGTATAAGTGGCTATATATACTATGCGGAGTTGATATTATAAATATATGTTATCTGCTAAGCATAGTTTTATTTTAATTTGGTAACAGGCTCCCTTTATTAATAATTCATAATAGTATTTTAACCATGGGACAAGCCCCCATGGCAGCATAAATCAATCGAATCCGAAAACTAAGCATAAATTTACGATCAAGAATATAAATCATTAAAAGTTAAACTATTTGATAATTCAGAAAAATTCAACTCAATAATTATCTAATATATTCACTTTGAAATATTCCCTCCGTTCCATAAAAGTGCTAACATAATTTTGGGATGCATTATTTTTATAACTTACTCCTGGTGATCATTTTTGAAAGTTAATCACATAATTGTACTCTATAAGATTACTTTACTTAATATAATTTTCCTAAATTGGTAAAGTAGTCTCAATGTCTCATGAAGGTATAATGTTCTTCTGCCATAACTTGAACACCAATCATTTTTTTGAATTATAAGACAGACAACAAAGTTACAAATAATAATTCTTAACTCTGTTAAAGATCTTTCAAAAATTAATACATCGATCCAATTTCAAGTTTCTCTGATAACACTAGAACAAACTGCTAACATAACATTGTGGTCACACTACATTTTTTTATTTTAAAAGTAAACCATATACTGTAGTATTTAAGTATTTAACAACAATTATTGTCAACAAGAAAGTCAGTACAACCCACAAAAGAAAAAGAAAACAGAAACCTTGAAATCAAAACACAAGACGACGTATAAAACTAGCAAGATATAACTAAAACTGTCGTCCGAGAAGTACTACTATCTTAAAAATTTAGAAAACCATGGTAATCAAGGTAAGGTAAGTTCTAAAACCAACGACGAACTCGGCCCTCTCAATTGGGTCTTTTTCGGCTTCTCAAAAACGCATGGTCATTTCCATACAGGGCATAAGATCATCAGCAATTCTGTGAACTCTTTCTGTCACAAGGTAAGGTTTACAAAAGGAGAACAAGGGGTAATCTTAGTATTCTCTAAAAAGGGAGACGTATGAGCTTTGTATCGAAATTAGTCACCCAAGTGGGATCAATTTACACCCCATAATACCATAATAAGAGATGTATAGAAACCTTTGTTTTTGGCTTTAAAATTCAAGTGATTTTTTCCAGTTTAGGCATGCTCCACATAAAATAGTAACACTTGCTCAATCTATATATATGAGTTTATCGTGACAAATTAATGAATATGATATTATGTAATCAAGCAAACTCATGCAATTTTGTAGTCATGACTACAAAATTTTCTTGCTGAGCAGCTGAAGAGTTAAAAAGGAATGAACAAAATCTTGTTCTCCACCTTGTTTGAGAATGCAGTATATAAAACAAATTAATAAAGTTTATTGATGATGTTTATAAAGAGTATTACAGAAAACAAAGATATAGCTTAAAAAAATAGATGTACTTTCATACCTTTGAGTTTTGAAATGAAATGAACAACGGCCAATGATTTTTCTTCATCATAAATGCCCATAATCTAAACCTGAAAATAGAAAAAAGTTGAATAAATCATAAAACTTTCTAGGTAAACTAAACATTATTTATTGTTCGACTTTAATTAAATACAACATAGCATAAAACAAAATAAGTAAATATGAACCAACTCATATTGGTATGCATTGCCTAATGAACCTTTTTTTTTAACAGGAACATGCTCATTATTATTTATAACAATGTGCGCTAGTACAAATTTCATTGTCATTGGAACAAACTCCAAAAGACTAAACATAACCGAAAATACATAGTTATAAAAACTCAACTTCACCTAAATCATCTTGTTCAAGAAACTAACTGAAATCAACCTAAAAAATTAAGCAAAAATATAACTCATCTCAATTATCATTGTCGTCGAATGAGCCAGTCTGAACGACAAGTCGAGAAAAAGACAAATTTATCCAAGTGTCAGGTCGGCCGACAAAATGATCTCAAGGAAGATAAACGAGTGCTCTAATCCATCGTTGCCCACCCACACAAATCGGTGCCAAGAACTCAATCAAATCATCAAACTCAACTCATAAGACAAGCTCCGCCCGCACTTATACGTGAAACATTGAAATGAGAAATAAATCATACAAACACCAAAACAGGGGAAATCATAAATAACTTTCACATATCGTCTGATTCACCAAACACATACCAACTTCAACTTTTATAATAACAAATTGACGACCTCATGAAAAGACGAGTAAGCTAAGCCACATACAAGTCATATAGGTTTATACTCTGTCAGCCACTTTAAGTCGTCGGAGTACTTAAACCCGATATAAAAGATAGCCAAGTAAGACAAAACTCAAAATCAACCAGAGGCACGCAACCCATCAAAACTCGAGAGCCAAAAATGCTATAATCGAAAAAGTTACCGCATTCGGTCTAAAATAGAACAAAAGGGACAGTCAGCCTAGAAGAGTGAGCATAAAAGAATACCAAGTCGATGAGTACCCAATAAAACACATACTAAGGCAGTGTATCACCCTACCTACAAAGCCGAAAACCCCCCCTAATGGACTTGTTCATTACATTTTTCAAACGGTTTAGAAGTCTTATATTTACTAGTAAGAAGCAAGATTTGAGCTGTTATAGTGGTTATATATGTCTTGTGAAAATTATGTAATCTAAAATCCTATTTCAATTATGTAAGAATTTAATGAATATGATAACTGGAAACTAAGCATGCTCATACAATTTTGTAGTCAGAGCTATAAAATTTTTTGTTGAAGAGTTGAAAGGCACAAAATCTTGCTCCCCACCTTGTTTGAGAATGCAGTATATAACTGTGTAAACTGTAATATGTAAGCATCAAGGGGGGAATTATCGATTTAGGCTAATTTACTTTTATATGAGAACTATCGATTGAGACTAATATTACTGAATCTTGATCATTAATCAAGAGAGTAATTGCAATGCTAGTACAATTCTTGGCTCAGAACTCCGAGCCCGTGACACAAACAATACATCTCATTTGTGTCACGCCATCTGGTTAATGAGCTTAAAAACAAACAGCAGAACAACCTAAGTAGGTAATTCGAGATTTCATACAAAGTAACCAACACATTTTGTATCTTGTAACATATGAATATACACAAATGATTCAAGTTTTTCTTGTGTGAATCAATATTGCGATCTAAAACTAGAAACAAATTAAAATTTAATTTACATGAGCAGGATTTGGGAAAATAAATTGAAAGATACATGTGACAAATGCTAGATCATATGAATGTCAGAATCATAAGTAGGATAGAAATGATAATTCAAACCTTGGATATCTTCTTGCATTTGTGGGAATAAGGTAAATACAATGCATTGGAGTAGGTTTAAATAGAGGTTATAGCGCTGATACGGAATATTTCACTTTAAATAGAATCGGCCATTGTAAGGACGGACTATGGCTATGCAAGATAAAAAGAGAACATAGTGAAAAAAGAACGAGGAGCGATCAAGATATGTGACTGAAAATAGGTATGTAAGATAAGCTTTTATAAAAATATAGTAGAATATGGGTGTAAAGCGGCGCAAACCCTAAATGATCTGAGAGCAACGCGAGCTACGTTTGGGCCTATTTAGATATAGTCAGAATTTCACAGTGATAAGGCCTGTCTAAAATGCAAATACAAGACCCGAACCCGGATTAGGTTTGTTCTAACACCTGACTATTTACTTTTATCCTTCAAGCATGATATTCGCATCCCCAGAAATGTTTATCTACACGTCAGACTTAGTTTTAAGTAGTAAAGTTACATTGTAAATTTACTACTATGCGGAATTATTATACCATAATTGTATCTTCTGAAATCTAAACTACGAAGAACAATACAAAGGCATATCTACTAGACATAAGACATGATTTTTTAAAATTCAAGAATATAAATAGAGCTAAAATTAATGGAGGATGCAATTTAGTAAACTGAATGAAGTTTTTATATGCTCACTGGGGATGGGAAATAAATCTGATATATTCCTGAAAGCATAGTGTTTCTCAGCCGTTATTTATTTATTTTTTTATCCTGAGGGCAATGCTCCAGAGTTTTATTACAGTAACTAATATTGAAATCTTATACAACACACTACCATACTGAGATCACAACCTATACTATTAACACTAGCACACTTGAGGACTTGAACCAAAGAAAAGATAAACCACAGAAATAATGTACTGGCAGGAAAATGATTAACGAAAATTAATAGTTATCTATACCAATAGTGACAATTTCAAGCTTTGGGAGGAGCTTAGAGGGAAGATTGAACTCATTTAAAACGGAGATAACACCTTCTTTAGATCCACTCTTCGCCAGAATATCTGCAATTTTGCTATGTCTCTATGTACACAACTCACACAAATTATGCCCATTGTATTCAAAATATAGAGAGCATCGAACTTGCTAACTAGGTTTCTTCAGTTAACAAACATCAAGTCTATTTATGTACATATTAACATTATCCAGACCCAATCCAAAGCTTAACGATAACCAATATGCCATTATATTCATTCTAATCATACAAAGTTAAGAGATATTGAGAATAACAATTGAAGCAGCTCTAGACCTCGAACAATCTCTCATTACTCCGACAAGGTATATTTAGGTTGAAGTCTTAATCATGAATTTTAGCCCACTAATCAACCTGCAGACTATTTGAACAACATTTTTCCACTTTTTTTTCCCTTTTGTAAATCTATGACCAATGTTTGCAAGCCACATTGACAACCAAGCCACAATAAAAACTATTTAATTAAGATCCGAGTTTTGTATCATCCAACATTTTTCCTCACTTTATAAATCTACCAAACTAATATCAAAAAGAAATATTGATCATTTATGGTATGTCATTCATGAAGAAGGGGTGTCTAGATGTTATTGATTCTGCTTTTTATAGCAGTATGCAGAAATTGCATCATAAAAAAAAAAACTAATCAGCAGCTGGAAATAGAGTTTCCAGAAAGAAACTACAAATGTAACAAATCTAACTGCAACTTGTTGGATCAATGATCCATATTGTTGCTTTTGATCCGTTTAATTGGGAATATGTCAATTTCAACTTCATTAACAATAACTTGACATCATAGTATAATCTTTAATATCATAAGCAAAAAAAAACTTTAACTCAACTTTCCAAAGAATATTTTTTATATATATATAAATTGGTGGGAAATAGTAAATACCCACTATTTCATTAATAATAATAATGAATTGTCAAAATGACCTTATTACAGCAAAAATTTAAATAGAAACAATAAAAACTTTCAAGAATAAAGATCGATCTGAAGATTGTTTTATTTCCTTAGCACTACTATTTACTTTCCAAAAAATATATATATCCAACTTTTGATAATATCTGAAATCAGTATTAGGTTACTGCATGCTGCAAACAAATAACATTGGAGTAGTGAAAACTAGGAAAATTTCTTTCATAAAAACAAGAAAACACATACAAAAATATCTACATTAGCCTGTTACAGATTGATTTGCATGACGATATTTCACTTTTCATTTAGTCAGTTGATATGAGTATATTTTTTATTTACGGTTTGTTGAACTCTTTTTAACTTGTCTGTTGTGAGATGATTTAGATTGACTTTAGTTATATGAGACATTGTGTGCTATGTATTTTCTTAGTCCTTGGAGCCTGTTCCAAGGACAGTAACTCTTATATTACTTACGCACATTATTTATAATAATAATGAGCATTCCGATATTGATTAAAAAAAAAAAGTAACAAGAACCAAAAAGATATAAATAAGATATTGAAAGAAAGAAATTAACTTGGCATTCAATATCATTACAAATAAACAACACGGCATGCTGAGACAACATTATCGACCAATTTCGTCGCGCTGAAAGAATCCATTACTTAAAATAATCCAACGAAGTCAAAATTAACGTTCCGTATACTTCAGCTCAAGAACATTTCATAGTCTAATAGTAAAATTATATGAAACCTTGAAGAAATGGCATATCTTTTGTTTTCTAGTTAAATAATTGGTAGAAAGAAGAATGATAACGATGGCACTTTGCATACTGACAAGATCATCAACTCTATATAAATCTCAGAACACTCATTTAATAAACCACAACAACAAAATTCTCACTCATAAGTTATAGATTAACCATGGGTTGTACAATCAACTGCCGATTCTTCCTCCTAGCTCTACTCGTCGTCTTAGGAACCTTGGCTTCACAAGCCCGGAGTCGTTCTCTTCAAGAGACGTCCAAGTCAGAGACACACGAGCAATGGATGTCTCGTTATGGACGAGTTTACGCAGACTCCGCTGAGAAGGAGAAGCGTGCCTTGATATTCAAAACGAATGTTGATTACATAAAATCATTCAACAAAGAATCAAACAAATCCTACAAGTTAGGCATTAACAAATATGCAGATCTTACAAACGATGAGTTCAAGTTGCGTAACAGGTTCAAGAGCCACGTCTGTTCTACTTCTGCATCGAACTTTAGGTATGAAAATTTGACGGCAGTTCCAGCCACCATGGATTGGAGGAAAAAAGGTGCAGTAACAGCTATCAAGGACCAAGGCCAATGCGGTAAGTTAAATTACATCATAACACAAAAATATTGAAGCTCAAGAAATTATCATAACTGTTTTGACCATTTCTTTTTACAAAATACACAGGTTGTTGTTGGGCATTTTCGGCAGTCGCAGCCATGGAAGGAATTACCCAATTGACAACAGGAAAGCTTGTCTCTTTGTCCGAGCAAGAACTAGTTGATTGCGATACTTCTGGTACCGATCAGGGTTGTAATGGTGGACTCATGGATGACGCTTTTGACTTCATTTTACAAAATAAGGGTCTCACGACAGAAACAAACTACCCGTATAAGGCAACTGATGACACTTGCAACGCAAACAAAGAAGCAAGCCATGCCGCCAAAATCACTGGTCATGAAGACGTGCCCACCAACAGTGAGAGTGCGCTACTCAAAGCTGTTGCTAGCCAACCGATTTCTGTGGCAATTGATGCTAGTGGCAATGATTTCCAGTTCTATTCTAGTGGGGTTTTTACCGGAGAATGCGGAACAGAACTAGATCATGGTGTTACTGCTGTTGGTTATGGAACTGCCGATGATGGAACCAAATATTGGTTGGTTAAGAATTCATGGGGCAGTTCATGGGGTGAAGAAGGATACATAAGAATGCAAAGAGATATTGCAGCTGCGGAAGGCCTTTGTGGCATAGCGATGCAAGCTTCTTACCCTACCGCGTGATTCTTTGAAAATCATATTAAAACTCCATATGCAAATACATAATTATATATTACTGTGTCTTCTTCTTTGTTGCAGTGTTTTTATTTTTTCTGTTCTATGTAAAACTTATACTGGTCATGAATATTAATGTAAATCATGGAGTGTTCTTGTAACTTTTCTAGTCAGCAATACTTCCCCAGATCCAGATTGGCCATAAAAAGTTATAAACTAAACATTAAGACTATAATAGCTAGAAGCCTAGAATAGGTTTAAACATGACAATTCAATTAACAAAATCTGGAAATACAAACCATCAAGAATTTCAAGACCAGTCCTTGTTCAGAAACAGGCACAGTATCCCTGACATAAACACTTCATTCATATAAGTAATAAGAAAAGGAGCTGATTGTTTGAGCTTTGTTGAGGATGACTCCCTCGTACTTGACCTGAAACCACTTCACGAAACTTCCTAATTAGTAACTCACTGTTGGATCCAAAGGAGGCCCTTCGGAGGCCACTCCCCACCTCCAAGAAAAATAAAGAATTCGGATAACCATTTCCTTTAAATAAAATTTCTTGAAATTTTAATATATAATTATATATGCATCAAGTTCTCATTGGATTCGAATGACTCTTCTCCACCGCCACATTTCTGTATTGTGGGGTACGTCGTGGAGGAGGAGTGACGTGTATGTGTATAAGTGGCCATATATACTCTGTGGAGTTGATTAAATAAATATATGTCATCTGCTAAGCATAATTTACATTCAAGAAAATAAATCGTACTAATACTAAAAGTTAAACAATTTGATGATGGAAAAATTTCAACTCAACAATTGTCTAATGAATTAACTTTAGAATACTCCCTCCATTCCATAAAAGTGTTAACGTTGTTCTAGGATGCAATATTTTTTTACTCAAATTCTCGCAACCATCATTTTCAACAGTTAATCACATAATTTTAATCTACAAGATATATTTGATATAATAGTTTTCCTCAATTGGTAAATTAGTCTCATGAAGGTATATTGTTCTTAGGCCATTACTTCTAACATCAATCATCTTCTTGAATTGTAAGACAGGCAACAAAGATACAAATAGAAAGGGCTTCAGGGTATCCAAGCGCCCAACATTTTCACTCGCTGCCCGGTTTCAAAATAAACAAGTAAGCATGTGCCATTTTACTGTCGTACTATACTTTCAGAAAGAAACAGTGCTTCTGTGCTTGGAATACTAACTTGTAATATCCCATCCGAACTTTCAGAAAGAAATGACTGTTTTACTGATTTGCTTCTAATGACAATATAATGGAATCCCACCACCAAAAACTAATTATCAGGAAGCTAGCTAGTAAATCAAAGACTTTACAAATGAAATCCAACTGCAAGTTGCTGGGTCAAATGAGCCTTGTTAGTTGTTTCTGTCTTTCAGGATAATCCGTTTTATTGGGCATATTACATTTTCTTATAAATTACCTCTAACCAAGAATAGGTTGAGAGTTAACATTTAATATCATGAATAGAAATTTTGGAAAGTTAGATTCCTTTGATTCCTAATAGTAACTTCTTTGTCACTTGTATTAGATTATTCACAACAATAGAACAAAAGGACATGTTTTTTTTTTTATATTAATGGTGGGGAAAACCCATTCGAACAAACGAAGTGCATAAAAGAATCGATGAATTAAAATTTATTTTGTATTCTATATTCAACACATATTTATAACACGGCACGCTGCAATCCTTATCAACCTTTTTCGCCACTGAAAGTATCCATTGTAATTAAATATCCAACAATGAAAGTTAACGTTTCGTATCCTGCAGTGCAAGGACATTTTATATTTCATTGATAACTAAAATGGAACTTGGAAGAAACGGCAATTTTTGTGTTTAAAAAAATTGTAGGGAGCTCTTTGCAAACAGACAAAAACTTGAAAATTATATAAATTTTAAACACATTCAATAAACCACAACAACACGAATTCTCACATCTAAGTCATACAATAATCATGGGGTATACAATCAAGTACGAATTCTTCCTCCTAGCTCTGCTAGTCATTTTAGGAACCTTGGCTTCGCAAGCCCAAAGCCGTTCTCTTCAAGAGTCAGCCAAGTCAGAGACACACGAGCAATGGATGTCTCGCTATGGACGAGTGTACGCAAACTCTGCTGAGAAAGAAAAGCGCTCCTTGATATTCAAGACGAATGTTGAATACATAAAAGCTTTCAACAAAGAATCAAACAAATCCTACAAGTTAGGCATTAACAAATATGCAGATCTTACAAACGACGAGTTCAAGTTGCGTAACAGGTTCAAGAGCCATGTCTGTTCTACTTCTGTATCGATCTTTAGGTATGAAAATTTGACAGCAGTACCAGCCACCATGGACTGGAGGAAAAAAGGTGCGGTAACAGCTATCAAGGACCAAGGACAATGCGGTAAGTTACATTACATTATAAAGATGTAAAAAACATGTTATTTGAATTGTTCTTGATCATTGTTTTAAAAAAATATACAGGTTGTTGTTGGGCATTTTCGGCAGTCGCAGCCATGGAAGGAATTACCCAATTGACAACAGGAAAGCTTGTCTCTTTGTCCGAGCAAGAGCTAGTTGATTGCGATACTTCTGGCACAGATCAGGGTTGTAATGGTGGACTCATGGATGACGCTTTTGACTTCATTTTACAAAATAAGGGTCTTACAACGGAAACAAACTACCCCTATAAGGCAACCGATGGCACGTGCAACTCCAACAAAGAAGCAAGCCATGCTGCCAAAATCACCGGTCATGAAGACGTCCCCACCAACAGCGAGAGTGCTCTGCTCAAAGCTGTTGCTAGCCAACCGATTTCTGTAGCAATTGATGCTAGTGGCAATGATTTCCAGTTCTATTCTAGTGGAGTCTTTACCGGAGAATGCGGTACAGAACTAGATCATGGTGTTACTGCAGTCGGTTACGGAACTGCTGATGATGGAACCAAATACTGGTTGGTTAAGAATTCGTGGGGAAGCTCATGGGGTGAAGAAGGATACATAAGAATGGAAAGAGATGTAGAAGCTGCGGAGGGACTTTGCGGCATTGCAATGCAAGCTTCTTATCCTACCGCCTGATTTAAAAGAACCAATATGAATTCCATGTTTATATGTAATTATGTTAAGTTCCACTCATTGTTCCTGCTTTTTTTTAATCTGGATTGTATGTAACTTTTCATACTGGGTCATTGTAAAATAATTGGGTCATCATTATTAATGTTAATATATGAAGTTTCATTGCAACTTTCACTTACCAGCGTTGAACACTGCCAAGGCACTCTGTAGACTTAGGTTTATGCTTTTTAAGCTTCTACACTGAAGAGACACTACAACTTAGGTATAATTTGTAATAAAAATTCATATTAAAAGGAGACGACCTCTTATTGTTTCATACTTCTCCACACACACAAAATCAACTATTTGTAAGACAGATGATTAGGGGAATGAGGTAGAAGTTGTAACTTTTTGTGAGTACATATTTCCAGTTGAGGTCCATAATGCAATATATTTAGAAGTCGGCACAATATCTACGAAAAAGTTGGGGTTCGTGCCGTTTCCTACGATCTACTCTTACCTTCGACTATTGATCTAGGATATTCAAATCATTTAATTATAAAACATGATACTCTGCAAGCTAACACGAGTTTTATTGTTAGTACCAGATTAGGTTGATGCCTAAGAGTGTTGAGCATAGATAGTATTACCGTGTCCCCCTACTGGTAAATATGAATGATCCTAATGCTTCACACAACAATTCTTTTGTAGTATATGTATGCAACCCGGGCAGCAACCACAGATATTTTTTATCGAATCAATGAAGAACAAGGTGGTGACTACATGCAGAATGGGATCATGGGACAATCATCTAAGTTATAGTTAACTCATTATTTCCAAAGGAGTTTGGTTTGACCCTAAACCAATTTGAATGATAAGGAGAAGGTTCATTTTAAAGAGGGTGAAGAATCGAAGGGTAGATTTATCAAACAGTGTTCCATGTTCGATATATAATGGTTTCTGTTTGTTGTTCTATTTAATGTCATTGTAAGTTGGACAACGGTATGACTTGAAAATATAATTCTAATATTCAAAAATAAATAGATGCTGAAGGTTAAATCACAAAAGAGCAAATCTTAAACTCTCCAAATGATCCGAGTTGAACGTTTGATTTCTAGCTTTTTCATGCCAAAAAATCGAGCTTTGAAGCTGATCAATCAAATGCAGTCCAGTTTTAAAAAAACAGATAAGCTGAGTTTAAAAGCTGCAACCAAACAAAGCCACGAAAAGCTAACCTGACTCTATTTCACCATATCCGAGGTTCTTAACTTTCGCCAGTTAAAAGAGACTTAATTATATTATCAGCCATTCCATCAGCATAAAGGAACAAGTGCCCTCCACCAGGGATCTCATGGTACTTAATCCAAGGGAGCTGTTTGGCTATATAACGTTGTACAGATACAGGTACCATTTTATCTTCATCTCCTTGCCATATGTGCACTAAGCCTTCGTTATTAGGGAATGGGGTGTCAAGATCTGTAGGGTTGAACTCCCATTTTCCAAAACCCATATTCAAATCACGATGGATGGAGACGTAGTCACCTTGTTGTCGTACTTGTGCCTGAAACATTAATATACACTAACTTCAATAAGATACAAAAAAGTCCAAAGTTCTATAAGTAGATTTCAGTACACCAGTATTTACTGTAGTTAGTACTTGACTACTTTCTCATAAAATTTACAGATCTACAATAATCAAGTAACATCCATAAGTTGTATCCGTAAGAAATAACTACAAGTTCTAAATAAACACCGCTTATTTTGGCGGTTTACAAGTTTTGGGTACCTCAGTTATATTGATTGGATGACAATTACTTGTAAGTTTCAGTTTGGTCCTACACTTCTTAAAATAGACCAACTTTATACCAGATTTTTTAGAAAACAAATAATAAGTAAATTTAGAAATATGTAAAAAAAATACTCTAATATGTATGTATTTGGCTAAACTTCACAAAAAGGGAAGTAGCTTTCTCCTCAATCTTTTGTTTTGCAGTATGTGTGTAAGCATAAATAATTATTCCAAAGGAAACAAAATAAGAAAAAGTAAGTCAAGAGGATAGAGGATAGAGCCCCTAATGGACAGGCAATACTGAAAAGGTACTCAAAAGTATTGCCTTAATCTTTAGGACAAACGTGAAACGTACAAGCAATACTGAAAAAAAACAAAAATACACATCTTCCCTTCATTTAAGAAATATTAAGGGCAGACTGAGGTACAATAGATGCTCATAATTTATACTCATAGGTTAGTAACAAAACAGTTTGAAGACTGATGAAAGTACCTCATAACCCTTTCTTGATGCAAGCTTGGGCCCGAGCTCTAAATCATGGCGAGAATGAAGAGAAAGGCTATGATCTATTAAACTTAATTTAGGGAAAAAGTTCTGCGTGTTCCACCAATAAGTAAGCCAAGGAGTATAGTGAGAAACACGAAAAGCCCATTGATCACAAGGAAAGAGCTCTTTAAATCCCTCTTCGGATACATTAGCAGGTAGACCAGGCCACCAGTAGTTTGTAGGTGGTGCAATGAGTGTTGCTCCCGCAAGCCTGTTTACAGTAAATAACTAATATATAAATGATAACCAAGCAATCAAAGATTAATTGGAAGGATAATTTTGAAGCCAAAAGAAAGCACAATCCATAAAGCATATCAATTATGTTTTCGGAAGTTTGTTTCTTGGTTTTCGACTATTTATATTTTGGATATGACATATGAGCTTCTTTTTAAAGTTCCACCTTTTGAAACTTAAATAAGTAAAGTTTTGATCCACCATAACATATAACAATTAACATAACAAAATCTCATATTGCAACTTAGAAATTAAAATCTGATTTATTTATTTTCGATTTGCATGTCGTCCTTGATCATAAGCCGCATTAATCTTTTATGTATTTTTCAAATTTATCTGAAAGCCCAAAACAACTACCAAAACCACTTTTGTTTAGAAGCATTTCTCATATAGAATTTCTTCTGAAACCAAATAAAAAGTTCGCCAAACTAAGGAGACTTTAAATGTTAGTTTGTTGACAACTGTTTCCATAAACAATTTGCAGAGCATCTAGTTTTGGAGCCAGATTATTTTTTATGATAGCATATGAAGTATAACTTAGCTAAAAGCCTAAAGCATACCTATGGGGTATGTACTTGAGGCAAGTCCAAACCGCCTGTCCACCCATTGAAAAACCAACCATGTAAAATTTAGATCCTAATCCCAAATTATCAGCAAGTTCTTCAATATCCGACGATAAACTCTTTAATGTTTGTTTTGGATTAGGATCGCTCTCTCCATAACCCGGTCTATCAAAAGACAGAATATACACCCCTAAATCTTCCACCACATCCTGCAATAATTAAAAAACACAGATTAAGCAACCAACCATTTCTGCAACTTCTACAGCAAGAAATCTAAAACCAATCTTACTAGTTAATTCCAGTTTTGTACACATAACATATATTTACATTTTTATCTTGTACATCAGCCTAAGAAAGCTAGCTATTAGTCTCTAACCTTACCTTTTTATTCGCAAGTACACCACATAGGAAAAGATGTACTTGGAGATTAAAATAGGAAATTTTGGTATAATAGTGTACGAAAGCAGAAAAAGTGATAGAAAGGTGTACAGAGTAGTACACTGGGTATGATCTTTTTCTGTCTGGTACACTAGGGGTAATTGTACTAGATCGCCTAGAAATGTTAAGTTAGTGAACTAATCGCTATTTTTTGTAGGTAGGGTATAAAATCAAAATAATGAAAAAAATATAATTAGTCATACTTTTTACCTTAAGTCAAAATAATAAGACAGTAAGCATATCCACTCAAACTTACAGTAAGAAGTAAATTTTATTACCTTAGACAATTCAGTGGCAATCATAGCATCATGTCTGCATGAGTCAAAAGCATGGACAAACACGATTTTATATCTTGCTTTATCCTTTGAGACACCATGTTCTTTATAGGCCAAATGCCTGCCATCACTTAATTTAATTCTAGGTGCTGTAATTGGGGGACCATCTTCCGAGCCACATATTTTTGCTGGGGGTGGTCGTGTTGCTTGATAAGCCCATGCCGAGAAACCAATAAGCAATACCCCAATTAATTTAGTGAAGATCCCTGTAAAGTTAGTTCTACTGGAATTAGATCAATAAAGACTTGGAACAACATAATGAAACATTCTATATCAGTAATTTTCGACACAACTTTAACCAATCTAGTGGGGTTATATTGATTTCGTAAGCACGGCATTTTCTTGATCTATGACCACTAGGAAACATAGCAGAACCTGGGAATTGTGGGGTTCTCTTAAGTTCTTCTCTCTCTCATTTTTGGTTATGTGTAGTATTAAGCTGTATTGCTATTTAATCACTCCCCAGGACCCATGCACAAAAATAACACTAATTTGGAAGAGGATTATGATTAACCTCGGGGCGTCGGTAATAATCAATAAATAAATAAAAACTATGTGGAAATGACTAAAAAAATTACATGTAGAAATAGCTTCAAGGTGACATGGACTTCAAAGTGTATATAAAACGAAAAACAGGTGTAAAAACAACTCCATATCTCCAAGTTATTGAGCCTATGCTAACAGGAATCTCCCAAAATATGTACCAACTTCAGTCTTTCATTACTAATAATCCATATTTCACATGAAAATTAAAGCCTTAAAAACAAAGGATCGCGTTATCTTTCTAGAACAACTCCATCCATTCCAAAGTGAGTATATATCGAGCGGACGATTTGTCATGTACAACAGAACGAACCAAACGGAAATATAAAACGACACATTGTAGATTCAAGGTGAAAAATGTTGGAAAAAAAAGTAAGTTGTATGGTATTAATTTTGTGGTATTATTATTATTTAGCATTTACATTTTATAAGTTTTTAGAGATCATGGATTTAACATTTATATTTTATAAGTTTTTTTAGAGATCATGGGTTCATGGGATTAAAACTATGTAACCTTTCATTTCCTACATTCATGTTGAGTTTAGTATAAATAAGTGATGTTTTTACCTTTGTAAGACACACCAAAATAATAAAAAGTCATTTCCCCTTTCTTGTGTTTTTTCTACCATTTTGTTACTAGTTTTCCGACCTCCTTTGATATTCTTTCAAATCCAACAAAAAAAACAACAAACACGTATTTAATTTGCTTCTGCAGACGATTTGAAACTTTATTAGATACACTCATTGGCATAGTCGATAATGTGATAATGTCTAGACTCATATGACTCTTATCTATCAGGAAATTAACATTCTTTCTTGGTGGAGGTGAAAAACTATGCTTTTAACTAGCATTAGAAGTTACTATATTTTAGCATTAGAAGTCTAATCTCCATACAATTTTATCATAATTCACATGATCAAACTAACTTATTTAAATAGCGTAAACTAAGATCTAATAACGTCACTGCACAAATTTCAACTGGATACAAGAATTCACGCTACATGATTGGTGGTTTTGCCTCAAATTTTTTAAAAAGCAAACTTTCCCAGGGTGTATCCAACAATCCTACTTGACAGGTAAAAAAAGTTGCAAAGGTAATATTTCCTGTGTATGCAAAATAAACCCATTACCAAAGGCTAAATATCTGGAATTTTCAGAACCTACCAGTCTATATTAGTTTACTGTCCAACTCCATACAGATAATCATAATTTGCATGATCACACCAACTCATTTTAATTTTATGAAATAAATCTAATAATGTCACTGCATAAATATCAACTGGATACAAAATACAGGCTACATATGATGGGTTTGCCTCAGATAATAAAATAACATAAAAGGCAAACTTTTACATGGTGTACCCAACAACCTTATGTACTCCTACTTGAAAGTTAAAAAGGGAAAAAAAAAATTAAGTTCCTGTGTATGCCAAGAAACCCATTATCAAGACTGAACATCAATAAAAATTAGCATTAATCTACTGCCGCAACTCCGTACAGTTGATCATAAGTCATAACTTGCATGACCACGCTAACTTATCAAAATGATCCTAAACTAAGATCTAAGAATGTCACTGAAATAACTCAAGGGAATATTGTCCTTTAGTACAAATTTTGAGACTCTAAGAAGAGCTGATGAAACATTTACAAAGATTAGTTACGAATGATGAATGAACCTCACCTCCCTCTTTTTTTCTATTTATGTTTATCGTTTGATGTTAAAGTGTTAAATAATCGTGATGTTACATTGATATGCACCTAATATTACACAAAAAACACAAATTCTAGTTATATGTAAAATAAAGAATAAATGAAACCAAAATTATGTACTCCCTAAACGTTAACTTTCCCAAAATTCAAATGGGTACAAAAATACTCATTTCATATGTTCTAAAAGCTTGCTTCTTCGAGACAAAACTCGATTTAAACCTTAAAAAAAATTAAAAAAGCTCGCTTTTTCTGCTTTCAAACCGCTAAAAGCTTACACATTTTACGCTTTTAACGTAGCTCTTGCAAAACGCTTTTGTTAAGTTTTCGCTTTTTAAAACACTCTTTCATATACATATCAAGCAATACACACACACATACATACATAGATAAACACATTATCAGAATGAAGGGGAAAAACAGTATTAACCTGAAGAAAGTGAAAAGTAAGAGGGTTGTTTTTCTGCTTTTTAGACCGCTAAAAGCTTATGTATTTTATGATTTTAGCGTAGCTCTTGCAAAAACGCTTATTTATTTTACAATTTTAGCGTAGCTCTTGTAAAAACGCTTATGTAAAGTTTTCGCTTTTTTAAACACTCTTTCATATACAGATCAAGCAATACACACATAAACACATAGATAAACACACTATCAGAATGAAGGGGGAAAACAGTATTAACCTGAAGAAAGTGAAAAGTAAGAGGGTTGTTTTTATTCTTTTTAGACCACTAAAAGTTTATGTATTTTACGATTTTGGCATAACTCTTGCAAAAACGCTTATGTAAAGTTTTCGCTTTTTTAAACCCTCTTTCATATACTGATCAAGCACTATACACACACATATATATATATATATATATGTATACATGTGTGTGTGTATATATAGACACACACTATTAGAATTTAAATAAATAAAAAAAGGAGTAACAAACCTGAAGAAAGTGAAAAAGAAGAGGTGAGTTGTTTCATATACAAATCAAGCAATAAAAACACACACAGAAACACACATGCATACACACACACACACACACACACACAAAAACTAATAGATTAAAAAATTAAAAAAAAAGGGGTAACAAACCTGAGGAAAAAGAAAAAGAAGAGGAGGGTAGTTTGGATCTAGCTCTGGTGTGGGCCCTAGCTGATGCTGCTGATATCTTCTTACTTTTACCAACTTCCATTTTCAATCTACAGAAATATACGTATATATATATTTATAATGTATATGTATTATATATATATATATGTATATATGTATAATGTATAATTTATAAAGATGATAAGTGAGTCTTATTATCTATATATATTTATATACATGCAGCCGGCTAGGGTTACAAGTATAATTTGCCAAATAAACTAAAAAGCTCAATAGTACAATAATATACTACAACACTCCTTATTTGGACGTCTTGAATTCTTCGTCTTGATGCAGTCGATCTGAGTCGAGTTCATTCATAGTGCTAAACACATATATTAAATTAGAAATCTTTAAGTAATAGAATGTTGTTATACAAAATACACGTAAAACGATTTTATTTGGTATATGATTATAATTGTTTTGAAAATATAATGATTTTTATGTGTTTTTTATATTTTGAATTGAATAAATGTAAACGAGTAATTAGTAAAAAAAAAGTTGAAGTATTTTCGAAAAAAATGGATAAAATTGGACAGCCTTATTGGTCTTGAGTTACCTTGTTATAATAGAATGATGTGGTTGTTTTATATCTATCTTATTGTAAAATTTTAATTTTAGTGTTGAAATAGTTTTATTAATGTGTTTATGTTAACCGTAAAATTAATCTTTCTATAACTTTCATGTTAAATATAATAAAGAAGTTAGTAATATTACGTGGGGCATGTATATTTATTTTGATAAATTTATTATATACTTTTGTTGTTATTTTAATATTTTATTCCAAAATATGCAATAATAATATATAATAATATAATATGTCAGAATAAATAAAATAAAATAGATTTTTATAGTTGAAAAATAAAATGTACCAATATAAAACGTAAACTCATACTAACTTTAACATTTATATGTGAAACTTATAAAGTTAATTTATATCAATTGTCAAGTTAAAAAATCAACATTTAACAGCACTGGATGGTATTTTTATAGGATGGTAATCATACACTACTACTACGTTAATAAATAATACTACTATCACAGGTACATGTGAGCTCCACTAGTCATGTTTAGCCATACCATCTGTTATGTTTTTATCAAAAGCAGTGTAGTTGACTTAAAGTCAGGATTACTCACGTTCCAGATGATTAGATATTACTATGCTACATTTCATATTTTAACTGTAGCAATATCCAATGACTGTGAATTTTGAGTCACTCTGACTCAGAGTCAGAGACGCTGCTTCCGTTTTTATCGGTGTTTTTTTTTTAATATGTATTCGTAATTATTTTATAATTTTTTTTGTAAAACTACTATTTTATTTTAAATTGTTTGTTCAAAATAATATGTAAAATTACATATTTTATTGTTATTTATTAATATAACTACCTTATAAATATTGTCAAACAAACAATTAAATATAAAAAAATATACCAAAAGTTCAAAAAAAAATAAACAAACACTTAGAAATAAAATAATACGTTGATTTAAAAAAAATCAAAAAAAAATAATGAATACATATTAAAAAACCAATAACCTGACCATACCCGAGGAAATTTGCTCCATTTGTTTCGTATGTGTTACTAATTAAGTAAATAACCGAACATGGATAAAATTTAAAGTATGTTCATTAAACGAATCGAATATGAACACGACGGTGTTCGTTCCTTGAGATCTTGCTCCGTTAATAGTTTGAAAAATAAGCTAGATTTATTAATATTATTCTAAATAGACATGTATGTCATAAATTTTACAATAATATAATATCTTGAAAATCCACTATTATGTGAAAATATCACGCCTATTAATCATGTAGAAAATGTGAAACTTGAGTAACATATGTTCAGACTCATATAAATATTGATGTTGTGGCGATAATGTGTTAAACTTAGAGTTCAATAATTGATTTTGATTATGTTTTTAATGATTTTACGATTTCTCTATTTCGATTATATAATGCTTGTCTTTTCCAAAAATAGAAAATGTATATTTCAGGACTTTAAAATGATAGAGCATTGGATAACGAAGCCAAAGGTTCAAGCGGAACCAAAATCGGAGCTAAAACGAAAAAGCTACAAGCATTCGAAGAATAACGAGAAAACCGAGAAACTGCCAGAGAAAAACGACCGATCGAAATGGCAGAAACGACCGATCGTTTCTGGTCCAAATTCTTCCAGTGAGGTCGTCTGAAAAACGACCGGTCGACTGTAGAAAACGACCGATCGTTTTCTGCAGATTTCAAAAACGACCGGTCGACTGAAAAAAACGACCGATCGTTTTTCAGCCGTTTTCAGAAACAACTTTTTAGCTTTTTTGAATAAGCAGCTTTAAACATTGGATAAAAGCCTTCAACCTCTACCAACGGTCATAATACAAAAAACAGACTTTGCTGGCCATATAAACCACCCCAATCACTCTCCAAACATATCCATTCATATCCGTTCACCATCCTTCAACATCTTTCAATCAAAACCCTAAAAATCGCAATTTTGGTGAAATAATTCGAAAAAGAGGAAAATTGAAGAAAAAGCGATTCAAGCTCAAATACAGAGCAAACATCATCAATATCACAAATTAGCTTATTTAGAATCAATCAAAGTGTGAGTGTTGTGTTGCCTTCAACAATTTTGTAAAGAGTGAATTATAAACTCATTTGTGAGCGAGTGATCGGGTAGAGGCTTTGTAAGCGAGTGATCGGATAGAGGCTTTGTAAGCGAGTGTTGCTTAAAAGCTCTAGGTCTTTTCATTCGGAATACTCATAGAGTGAGGGGGAGCTTAATCGGTCGATTAGCTCGTTAGAATTTGTAAAATCGGAAAGAACATTTTAGTGAAATACTCGTTAGCGTGAATACCGAGGAGAGGACGTAGGCCGTTTTGCCAAACCTCTATAAATCGCGGTATCAATTTCTTTCCTTAACTTTTACCTTCCGCACCTTATATTATTGCTTATTTTCTTGCTTGCGTTTAGGACTTCAAGCATTTCATTAACATTTATTAAACGCTTAAGCTTAGAATTGCGAATAGTTGGTTTGTTAGTTGCCATTATTTTTAATTCCGCGAAAAACGCTAAAAATTTTATTCACCCCTCTAAGGTTTAGCCGCACGGGCCAACATAATGTATTGTATATAACTTTCTGAAAAGCCGAAACAAAAAATTAAATAAGACAATCACATTTCTTAAATTATCTCAATTCTTTATGCAAGTTGAAGAAAAAAAAAACGATATTATATTGAAAAATAACTCATTTAAAAAAACTTATTTTTAAAAAATAGTAAAAAGCAAAAAATTACAAAAAACTGACTTACATTCAATAAAATTATGTAATTATTAGAAAAAGTAAATATTTCATTAAAAGCGACTTGTTTTTTAAAACTATTTGATTTTTTTTGTTGACTAATTTTTTTAAAAAATGGCTTATTTTAAAGAAATTAATTATAGTTGATAAAAAACAACTTAATTTCAAGTAGAGGAAATTATTTTCAAAATAAATGATATTTTTCAATATAAGTAACTTATTTTGACAAAAGGTACTGACTTTCAAAATAGCGACATGTTTTTTTTTTCTAAAAAAAAACGACTTTTATTCCCATACCAAGAGCTAACATCATATACCCCAATTGAGACATGGTAAAATAGGCTAAACATATGACTTATTTGAAATAAGACTTGTTTTTTTCCTAATATTGACGGTTTTTTTAAAAAAAAATTGACTTTTTGATTCTAATAAAAAAAAATATATGTTAATCATACCAAGTATAAGCCAAAACTTACCCCAGCCCACAAACTTATAAACAATAAAACAACTAAATCAATTTTACACCAAACATTAAGAGTATGTTTGGGAGCTCGAAAATGTCACAAAAAAAAAAATGAAATTAAAAGAAAGTAAAACCAGTGAAAATTAACTAGAAATCATTTTTTGGTCCTGTGTTTTGAAAAATCAATAGAAACTAAAAAAAAAAAAAAAGGTTAGAGATATGAACTAATACCAATTTTCGCATTTGTTTTTTTATTTTACTACCACTTTTAAAAGTAAATTGGTTTATCTGGTTATACGCACAAACTTTTTTCACGCTTTACTTTGCACTAGTTTTATTATGGAGTCAAAACACAATAAAACAAATATTTCGTCGATAAATTATTTTATTTTTCATAAGTTTTTCGGATTACAAACATGTAAAAGTGTTATTTCAAAAGTCAATTTTGTTACCAAACACCCTTAAATCTTTTCCATGATCAATCTGTTTTTTTTTTTTTAATAATCATAAACCCGTCAACCTGTTTTACAGATGCTAGGGTTCGAACCTGATACGATGAACGTGATATAATCGGTACCTAACAAACAGTGTACCAAGTTACCAACCGCTGTTTAGTGTAGAAAAACATACACATTCAGACAACTGTACAGCTGCTATATTATTATTGGACTCTTTAAATATATATATATATATATATATATATATATATATATATATATTTCTCTCTCTGTATCTATCTCTCTCTAGAGACTGAAAATGGCAGGAGGAAGTGGGAGGAAAGTATCAGCATCATCAGCAAGGGCCCACACAAGAGCAAAGTCTAATCAACAAACCTTTTATTTTCCAGGTGCATTTTTTTTTGTAACATGGAATAAATATATATATATATATATGTATGCATGTATATATTAACTGTTCTGTATATGTAGTAAGGAGGGCACTAATGGGTCTTAGACAGTTTTTTGTTTATGATATTTCAACACAGTGGCGGAACTGGTATGTTGGCGTGGGTGCGGCTGAATTACATGTATATGTAAACTATTTTTTAATTATGGAAATTTTTATGTGTTTTCCCATATTGTGACCTGTATCTAGTTCCTCCTTGATTTCAATAATCTAGCTACTGAAATTGTAGTATATATGAAACTATGTGTAATTTTGACCGACTAATAACGTGTATCAAAGTTGTTGAAATAAAAATTCTCAAAATTTAATGATGCTTTCTCCGTTCCAAAACAAATGTCCACTTTCATTATAATACTCCATAACTCACATATGTGTGTGTGTGTTTCTATTACCTGATATTTCGAGAATCTAGCTATTAAAGAGGCGAAGCCATGAATTATTGAATTGTACTCTCTTTGTTCCTTTCTAATTGTAGTCTAGAAAACTACGTGTAACTTTGACTGACCAATATGTGTAACAAAGTTGTTGAAATGAAAATTCTCAAAATTTAATGATACTTTCCCTATCCCAAAACAAGTGTTCACTTTCGTTATAATATAACTCAAGAAAAGAAAAGGGACACAGGATATGGAATGGAGTTATGGAGGGAGTATAATTTAACGTTTGAATTATACGATTAACTTTTGAGAATTTCTATTTAGTCGATTTTAGCCTAAGTTATTGGCGGTCAAAGTCGCAATTGAGGGAAAACTTATGAGGGGTGCAAAATCACTACTTTCAAAAGTAGAATAGTTTTCTTCTTTTTTTAAGTGTTCGCTGTGAATGTACATTATATTTTTTAACTAAAATTTGTTTGGTTCGTTATATATTTGTGTTGTTGATTTTGAGAAACTATTTCTTCTTCGCTGCATATTTTGTGATTACATCTGCTCATGGATGGATCTGCTTTAAAAACAAGCTGCAATCCTGCGGTTTTTAAGCATTCAATTGGGACATGAATACGGGGATTAAGTATTAAAATCCGTACATATTTTGGGAGATTTCGACAAGCAATAGGGTTACTGACTTGGAGATAGGGAGTTATCTAACTTGGTGTATTTTTACAGGGTTTTTATATCCCCTTTTAAAAATACGAGCCACCTTAAAGCTATTTTCACAAGGCTTTGGTTAGCAAGGGGCTGAGATTTTAATGATCTCTTCCCCTATCTACACACTCGAAATCCTGATGCTCCTCCAAAATCGGTTTCCATGGGTCTTGTGGATAAATATACAGAAAAACAGCTGAAACCATATGCAATACCAGTAACCAGAGAGACAAAAAAGTAGGGGTGGAAATCAGAGATGTTAGCTATTGGTTATAGAAGTTTAACTTGTGTGGTTAAAAATTTAATATAATGCAACTAGATGGAATAATTTGCTCTAATTCTATCTTGACTTAAATTTCTACTACGGTAACATTACCAGGGATCTTCATTAATATACATTGCTCCCATGTTTGTTGGGTTTACCACCAGATTGGTTGTGATTGTGTCGAAAACTTGAACTGATATAGAATATTTTGTTCTTGCCTTAATTCTAATTAAGCTGTCACACTTTCAGGGATCTTCACAAAACTACTTACAGTTTTATTTATCGGCTTTTCGGCATGGGCTTATCAGGCGATAAAGCCACCGGCTCCCAAGATATGTGGCTCGGAAAATGGTCCCCCTATTACAGCACCTAGGATTAAATTAAGTGATGGAAGGCATTTGGCCTATAAAGAACATGGTGTCTCAAAAGATAAAGCAAAATATAAGATCATCTTTATACATGGTTTTGCCACCTGCAGACATGATGCTGTAATTGCCACACATTTGTCTAAGGTATTGATCCTTGCTTCCAAATTATAGTTATAATTATATTTTGAGGAGGGTGTATTAGAAAATGTTGCCTACATTGATCCACAGTTCCACACACATATTGTACACAGATTTGTGATGTCCCCATGGACCCCAAGTTGAATTTTAAGCATTGTTCTTTTACTTCAGTTCAACAGTATTCTTACTCCATATGCCTTAAGTTAGATTAGATCGACAGAATAGGGTTAATTACCGTTTGTACACTAACGTATCACCTAATTTGATTTTGTACTTCAACCTACAAAAATTAGAGATGAATACTTCAAGGCTGTGGTTCTACGTGGTAAACTTATTAATTAAGAGAATAAATAGTTTGTAAATTTTTTTCCCCACTGTTGTACAACATCCTAACCCTTTTTCAATTTTGTACATTATTCTAACAATTTTTTTCTCCTATTTTAGTCTCCGAACTATGTGCTTTTCCCATATAGTCTACAAATACGGAAAAGAAGAAGTTAAGTTAAATTCATAATTGCTGACCTTTATAGGTTGATGATATATGGAGTCGAGATCTGATGATAATTTAGCATACAAAATTGTAGTTACTCTTTAGATTTCTCATATGTTTGCTTTGTTGAGTGTTATTTTAGAAAATGTGAATACGGTTATGTTGCTTATATTGTGGTTGATTTTGCAGGATTTGGTGGAAGATTTGGGGGTGCATATTGTGTCATTTGATAGACCGGGTTATGGAGAGAGTGATCCTAACCCAAAACAGACATTAAAGAGTTTATCGTCAGATATTGAAGAACTTGCTGATCATTTGGAATTAGGATCCAAATTCTATCTTGTTGGCTTTTCATTGGGAGGGCAAGCGGTTTGGACTTGCATTAAATACATTCCTCATAGGTATGATTTTGCCATGTCATATTACCAGTAATATGAAGGATGCTGTGTGTTCTGGTTTTAAATAATATTTTGCTCCTAACCTGGTGTTAGTTGGTCATTAAAACACTTGTCAAAGAACTAGCATTTACAACTTACTTAGTTCTTAGGAACCTTTTCTTAGATTCGAAAGCTATTATAAATAAAAATGAGAAATGTGTCGACACAGGCGTTGTCTAGGTAGTCCCTGAGGGATATAAGAGAAGTTTGCAATAATACGTAGAAGATAGGAATGGCCCGTCCCTTGCTCAAGAATGGCAATTGGCATGTACAGATCGAGAAACAATCCAATTTTCAACTTACCCAATAAAAGTGATGTTTTAGATGTTCGTTGTTAAATGCTATGGTGGATCCGAAATTTTCCTCATGCATAAAAAGGGAAACCAAGAACGAAAGTTATGAATTGTTTTTTCTTCTCTTTCATTCTGTTACATCCATCTGTATCTCCCTAAACAATGTGGTTGAGATGTGAGAAATAGTCCTTGGACTATTTCGAGAATCAGCATAAATAACTATTGATCTAGTTAAGTTTTCTGCTTCTCGGTTATCCTTGATATCAAATTTAAATTACAAACAGGCTTTCCGGAGTAACACTCATTGCACCAGCTACAAACTTTTGGTGGCCTGGTCTCCCTGTCAATGTATCTGAAGAGGGCTTCCGCCAATATTTTCCGTTGGATCAATGGGCACTTAGAGTGTGTCACTACATTCCTTGGCTTACTTATTGGTGGAACACACAGAATTTTTTTCCTAAGTTAAGTTTTATAGATAATATGCTTTCTGTTCTTTCTCGTCAGGACTTAGAACTCATTCCCAAGATGGCTGCAAGAATGGCTTATGAGGTACTCTTATCGTCCTTTTGTCTCTAATTTAATCTGTTAGTACTTAGTAGCTTATACATTTAAAGATAGGGCTAATTATAGTTCCTATACACATATCACTTGATTTTGATTCTGTACACGACCTACAAATGTTAGCAATTACTAGTAGATTATCATAATACAGCTATAATTCTTATGATCAAGTCTATCAATTAGTAAAAGAATCTTTGGTTGGGGAACTGACTAGGTATGAAATTAATTATAAATACTTACACCGCTCTAACAAGCTTTCTTACACAATTACACTGTCTCAACTTGCAGCTTTTTTCTCAATGTAGTTGCGAAAACGAACAGATGTTAGGTTAGGGTACTAATTGCTAATTTGTATAGGTTTGCGTATAAAAATGAAATCTGATAAGACAGTACTGTGCAAAATTGTAGTTAAGACTTATAAGATGTGACACCGTCAAATGTTGCGAATACTTAACCAATAACTATTGTATTCATAAGCACCATCAGCATCCCAAGGCTCTTGAATTCAGTTATCAGTAATCTACTCTTTTTTCAGATTGTTTAATCTGGTTATTAATACCTATAACACTAAAAGGTCAAAACTTGAGAAAGAGACAAGAAGTAGTTATGGAATGGGATGTCTTGTGCGTTAGGCTTGTTTGTTATTACTCCTATTCCAGTGATTCTGGTATATTGAGTCTGCGTAGTTTTTGGAAGCTTATTCATGGAGAGAGAAGGCTTTTTGAAAGGGTTTTTTGCAGTTTTGTATCCTAAACTATAATCATTCTGCAATTTTGTAACACAAACTACATGTTTCTGTTTTTAAGTACCCAGACTAAGTGTTTTCCTCTGAATCAGTACATTCCGTTAATTTTTTTTGATGGAAAATTACGTTTTACCAAATTACCCTCATTTAAATTCCTTTATTACATGTATATACACACAATATCATACAGACAAATACATGCATATGCATACATACAAATATACCTACAAACATAAGCATATATACATACATAGATATGCACCTCCATCGCTTCCACCAGTACACCGCCATAGTCAACCACCACCCCACTGCAATGGAGCCCATACGCACCACCTCCGCCCAATTTACCTTGTTTATAAATGTATAATCGACTGATCGTATATATATAATATATATATATATATGTATGTATGTATATACTTATATATGTAAATATATATATACATATATATATATATGTATATGTATATGTATATATATGTAGAAATACACCCCAAGTTGCCCATTATTTTAATACAAACTATAAATCAGAAAAAGATACGGTGAGAGACGGAGAAAAAGTGATTGCAGGTCATTAGGGTATTTCTATAAATCAGAATAATGGACAATGGTATGCTATTAGTTGTGTGTGCTCATGGTTCAGATCGTGTTAATTTATTTAAAAAATTATACGTTAATAGGATGATGATGATATCATATATGTATCTATATATATTTTGTTTTAATTTTTTCCATTTTTATTAGCCATTGGATCAAATACAATGGGGTTAGATCGAAAAAAGAGTAAAATGACCATTTTGCCCCTGAATCTGGATGAAAAATGTTTGACGACATCAACTTTTTCCGTTAATTTAGACAGAAGGTACTGATTTAGAGGGAAACACTTAGTTTGTGTACTTAAAAATAGAAACTCGTAGTTTGAATTACAAAATCGCATAATGGCTATAGTTTAGGTTACAAAACTGCAAAAAAACCCTGTTTGAAACCTAGTAAAACGCAAATTTAAGCTCTGTTAATTGAAAACAGGAAGCAATATATTTGATGTTAAACTGTTATAGTTCTTAAGTTTTATGAGAAAGTGCTTACCCGACTACTTTTTGTGCTTTAGGCACAAGTACTACAGCAAGGAGAATTTGAGTCCATCCACCGTGACTTAATTATGGGTTTTGGAAAATGGGAATTTAATCCTACGGATCTCAAGACTCCATTCCCGAACAATGAAGGCTCTGTCCACATATGGCAAGGAGATGAAGATATGCTCGTACCTGTATCTATACAAAGATATATAGCCAAACAGCTCTCTTGGATTAATTACCACGAGATCCCTGGCGCAGGACACATGTTCCCTTTTGCTGATGGTATGGTTGATAATATAGTAAAATCTCTTTTAACTGGCGAAAAATAGGGGGAATTCTGATATGGTGAAAGAAGAGTCGGGTTACTGTGTTGATTCTGATTCTATTGTAATGCACTTTAAATATAAAAATTGTTGCTATATGGTAGCTTTTCTCCTCTTTGACAACAGGGATTTCTGATATTTAGAACTAAGGTTGTTTATACTACCTTTGTTTGATCATAAGACTTTGTTCTGGTCTTTTACAGGCGCTTTATTTCATATAAATACTAGAACATTGAGTGGAAGAGTTGTTATGTTCTCTATATGTTTTGGTCCTATAAATCCATTTCCATGCGTTTCGATTGCAAATAAGTTTGCATGATACAAGCCTAGTCAAGCTTAGTTGCATCGTGTTTTTGTTTCCTAGGCGAGTTTTATCAGGCCCTGGTTCGGGTTGTCTATTATACGAGTGCATAATTGGTTGAATATATCAAAGGTTCAACATGGATTATTTGCAGGGTTTGAGATTTTGTCATTTGATCTTTAACCATGGAGCAACCATTTATTGTTAAATTATAAACCGACCGCCAAAAGATTACAAGAGGAGAAAACAAATCACAGATGCTCACAGGCTAAGCACTCTCATCTGACTAGCTGGATTTTATTTTCCTGAATTCATTTGTAAATATACTGATCCCTTCAGAAACACCATCACTTCTCCTTGCTCAACCACTTTGACAAACACCCCTATTCCTGGATTTGACAAAACTCGAATAAACTCTCATGTGGACAGCTAAAGCGATTTTCGAAATGAAGGGGACTTATGCCATTAATCGTGAGATGTAATCATATACTGTAAATGACATACCTAATGAGTTAAGGCCTTGGAAAATAATGATGAGAAATTTCCTGGGAATTTATTCCAGAACAATGGCCTTGTTTGGTTGAGTATACTTTTTACTTAATTTTACTTTTACTTATAAAAAGTAAAAATGTTGTTTGGTTCATCATTTTTAAGTTTACTTTTTAAAAAGTAAACCATTAAGTATGCTTTTGACTTTACTTTTACTTTTACTTATATTAGTTTGTTTGGATGTCATCTCATAAGTATATTTTTGGTGAAAAGTAAATGTCTATAAGTAGACTTTTTAAAAGTAAGTTTGATGATACTTTTACTTTTGATGATACTTTTAAGTAGGTTTTAATCTGAATGTGTTTTTAAAGTACAGTTCAAAACCTAGTTCCTATCATCATTATATTTTTCTAATTTTGTATTTTTTAATCTTTAAATAATAAAATCTTTAATCACAAAAAATATAAAAAATAACAAAAAAAACAAAAAATTATAAAAAATCACCAAAAATTATAAAAAATCACCAAAAATCACCAAAAATTATTAAAAAATACAAAAATCACAAAAAAATTATAAAAATTATAAAAAATTTAAAAAATTACAAAAAATCACAAAAAATGAAAAAAATCACAAACTTTTAAAAAAAATTAAAAAATATATATATAAATTTTTTTGTCAATATAACACTTTTTATACCGAAAAATCAAAAAAAATATATAAAATGACAAAAACTTATAAAAAATCACAAAAAATTAAAAAAAAAAACTAACAAAATTTTTGTTATTTTTTTTTTTTTGTTATTTTTTTAAAATTTTGTGATTTTTTGTGATTTTTTCATTTTTATAATTTTTTGTGATTTTTTTTTTTTCATTTTTGTGATTTTTGTGATTTTTTATAATTTTTTTTTTTTAATATTTTGTGATTTTTGTGATTTTTTATAATTTTTGTAATTTTTTTGTGATTTTTTTTTTGTGATTTTTTTTTTTGTGATTTTTTTTCCATTTATTTTGAGATTTTTTTTTTTTTTTATATAATTTTATGCGTTTTTTTTCTATTTTTTATGAAATATGTATATGGCGTTTTGGTAAATAAAGTAAATAATTAAAAAGTAATACCTGTAGGTAATATGAACTTATGAGGTACATATAAGTTCAAAAGTTATTTGAATAAACAATTTATTTTCACTCAAAAAGTAAAAGTAAACATATTTTACCAAACAACATTTTTAATGAAAAGTATACTTTTACGGTTTTCACCAAACAGCATTTACTTACTAAAAAATAAACAGAAAAGTATACTTTTTAACCGACTTACAAAAAGTATATTTTTAAACATAAAAAACGCGACGAAACGATGTCATTATATCTTTAGCATTACATTGGTGCAGTTATACAAGGAATACTTAGAATACTATTAAACTGGGTGGTCAGTTTGGAGTTAAATTTTGAGTCGGGTGAGTAATTTTGGTGCATCAATGGAATAAGAAAATTACAAGAAGCCCTCTCAGTTGTAGAGACCAATAAATTTGATTATATACTAGTTTAGGAGCGGATATCGATTAGCTTTATCATAATAGAAGCGTTTTTAGTAAATTTCAATAGTTTATACCTTAAATGTAGGTTTTACGGCATTACACATTAAGCATTAAGACAGTTTGATGGCACTTGATTACGGGGAGTTCTCTTTTCAATAGGGGAAATGCTAACTAATATAAGAGACGTGGGTTCAGCAAAGACGTGGCAAACCCACGTCTACGTGGATTTTTTTTATTTTTTTTTTTTCTTTCTTTCTTTCTTTCCTTTCCTCACGTGGCTGCTGCAATTACTCTTCACGTGCTGCAGAACTTTTTTGTTTTTTTTTTCTTTTTTTTTTTTCTCAACGTCTTTCTTATATACAGAATATATACAAAATTAATATATACAACGTCTTTCTCAACGTCTTTCTCAACGGCTTTCTTAGTGTAATTTATATATATACAAAATTCTTCAATCTTACCTAAAAACTTCCCCAATTTTATCCCAAAAAAACCCTAACCATCAACCATCAAATTCCTTCATATATCAAATTAATATTTTTTTTATCAAATCAACATCACCCTACCACTACAATTATTCCCAATTTTACCAAAAAAAAAAACCTCTCCCAATTTACCCCCAAAAAAAACATTCCCAATTTTACAAAAAAAAACCCTAACCATCAACCATCAAACATCAAACTCCTTCATATATCAAATTAATATTTTTTTTTCTCAAATCAACATCACTCTACCACTACATTTATCCCCAATTTTACACAAAAAAAAAAACTTATCCCAATTTACCAAAATAAAACCTCCCCCAATTTTACAAAAAATAAACTCTAACCATCAACCACCCAACTACTTCCTATATCAAATTAATATCATTTTTTTTTCTCAAATCAACATCACTCTACCACTACAATTATCAAGTAAGTATTTCTTTTTATTATTGAGTTTAAATTTTATGTAAATAGATATAATTATTAATAAGTTATAACATTTATTAATTAAAAGTTTTTAACTTTTTTTATTGACCTTTAAATATTTATCTTCAAATTTGTTTAATCACAACTAATATTGAGTTCTAATTATATAATGTTATATGTTGCTTTAGATAAATGATTAAAAAAAACTTGTTTGGGCATGTACATGTGAACTTGTTTTGTCAGAGACATTTTATTATTTTGGAGTTTAGGTTACTAATTAACTTGTTGGATTCTTATAAGTTTTTTGAAGTTAAACGTATTAACTCATATATTTAAATTTATGTTAAATATTTTATTGTATCATTTATATTTGATAGTGATATTTGTTAAAATATTCAATTGTTTAGGTACCTATGACAGAAAAAATAAAGTTAAATTCAGGTCTCATTGATGATACCGTTTTATATGAACAGAAACATCATATTTGTAATATCATTTGGGGATCAAATTTGTTAGACGAAAAAAAGGACATTCGTAACTATAATCGGTTTCCGGTAATTGATGATCATAGAGTTTTATATTTGCTAAATGTGGCTGATTTTTATGGGTTGTATAGTTTGGGATATAAAAAATTTGATATATGAAGGAATTTGATGGTTGATGGTTGATGGTTGATGGTTAGGGTTTTTTTGGGATAAAATTGGGGAAGTTTTTAGATAAAATTATGAAATTGTTTGATATATTAAAATAAAAAACGAAGCGAAGAATAAGAGAAGAAGATACAGAAGAAAAGAAAATAATTGCAGCAGCCACGTGAGGAAAGGAAAGGAAAGAAAGAAAGAAAGAAAGAAAGAAAAAAAAAAAAAAAAAAAAAAAAAAAAAAATCCACGTAGACGTGGGTTTGCTGAACCCACGTCTCTTATATTAGTTAGCATTTCCCCTATTGAAAAAAGAACTCCCCCTTGATTACTTGATGCCAACAACAATGTTGTCAATAATGATAATAATTATTGTAATTTCTGTCAAGGTCCGCTTATGTCTGCCAATCTAGTTTCTCTCAAGATTACATCAAATTGTTGCCAAAGTTTCGTGCTTGTCCTATAAAAGAAGAGCGTTATCGTTATTCAACTTTATCGGCATTATGCATCATTAAACTTATCAGAATAATGGTGTAGTAATACTGTTCTTACTACTACTTATACTACTTTCACAGATGTCCTGTTAAGCTGCAAAATTACCATGTTTTTGGTCGAAATCTCACAATCCTGGTCGAGTCTAGGAGTCGATGACAGAAAAATGAACACTTCCCCAAAATATTCGAATAGGAAAATGTAATATACTATATAAGTAGTAGTAAAATTTACCCACGCGTTGCGTGTGAAACGCGTAATGACATAAATCTAGTAATATATTTTATTTTGAACATAATATTCATATTTTGTATTATTTATTGTAGTTATGCAGGTTAAAACGAATCGTTAATTAATTTATGATACATCCGTAATTAGAAAAATATAGTGAGCACAAATTATTAATTAATTAGATTAGTTATATTGGTAATTATTAAAACATAGTGAGGGTATTTTTGAAAAAATTGGACAGACTCATTTCTGTTGGGTTAGCTTTATTATAATAGACTGATATATACTCTCAAGTGCAAGCCAAACAGCCATTAATTTTTTTTTAAATTATGATGTCCATTGGATGTGAAGGAACAATGATGATACACAGCACTGATATGGTAGCTAATGAATGGTAATAATATGCATTCGATAGGTTTAGTTAGGGAAAGGATTAAGATGAAGCATTTGAAGAGAAAAAGATGAATGTAAACTTATAAAGGAAACCAATTAGACATATCGAGAATTATAAGTGTGCACAAAAGTTTCCCAAATATAAAAAGTTCACTTAAGACGAATTAATTTCACTTATTAAGCAACATATTTCTAATCAAGGACTAAACACTAGCATTTAATTTGGGCAAATTACAAAATTAGATAAGGTATCACCAGATCATTTTGTTCCGTAGCAGATCTAACAAATGGAAAGTATACCCACATACCGACTATGCAGTATTTTCTAATCCTCTTTTTCTAGATCCATTGAAATCATATCCATGATATCGTAGTTATTAATATAAGTCAATCTAAGAGAAATGAAACTGTCAATTTTTACCAATTTTTTAAAAAAATACTCATATTCTAATTTACTAATTACTCATGTACCATAATGCAATTCAAATACATAAATAACTAAATAAATATGTTATTTCTCACACATCAATTCATCTCACAAACTATAATTCTATAACAATAAAATATCATATTAGTCTTTATATACGATTATTAATTTACTATATTCACTCCATCATTTTTTCAATTTTTTTTGAAAATTTTAAATTTATTTATCCCGGATTATATTTAAATACGTATCGCACACGCAGCACAACTAGGATTACCGGTATACTTTATAATGACATGCAATCTAACTTCAAAGGGGAATTCGGAGAAATTTTAAAATCAAAATCTTTCCAAGCTTAGTGCCCGCCAAACGCAATAAATAATAAGGACGAACAAAATGGGGGCATCGAAATCAAATGATAGATCCCAAGTCATATAAGCATAGAAATTGAACATTAGCAACTTAGTGTGAACAACTTAAATGAGAATTGAAAGATAGGGTGTATGATATATTATGTTGTAACTTAGCAAAGACAAATATATGAGCCAAATAATCAAAATGCAATTATAAATACTCCAATTCAAATAAGAATACAAGTTAAAACACATCACCAGGGACTAAAGTAAAAAAATATTTGAAAGCATAGACAGAAGAAGACACATACATCTCCTACAACAAGAATGGGCTTTAACGATGTTTTGTCAACAATTGTATTTGAGATGAAAAATAAACATATGAGTAACACAAACAGAATCTTCAGAATCTCCAATTTCCCATACATTAACACTTGAATTTCCGAGTAAAGATGCGTGTCTCATTCGTACTCAAAATCAATCTCCACATGCCTATGTTTCCTCATCAGCCTCACAATTGACGAAGTAAAATTAGCTAACATTAAGCATTCTTCGTGGGTCTTAGACTCGGATACAGCCCCAAAAATAACCAGCCACTCAAGGCTAGGACACCTCTCTAGAAGTCCTTCGACCCAGAGCGAGAAAGCATCGGTAATCACAGTCCACCCAAGTTCCAACTTCACCACATTTTCAAACTGAAAAGAACCATTTAACCCATATTGAACCACACCATCTCTAAGATCATAACACAATGATAATTGGCTTAATAAAGGAAAACAAGAAGAAATAGTCTCTAAATCCACAACCTCGTCCTCATCATCAAAAACTACTCCCCAAAGCCTGAGTTTTCTCAATTTTGATGATTTCGAAATCATATGATGAAATTTCGGCCACATTATTGTAAAATTGCTCACATCCACAATTTCAAGGTTTTCAGTCCCTTCACCAATATCGAGATGGATTACACTCACATCATCAATCTTCAGAAGCTTTAGTGTCCCTTTACTAACAAGCTCAAAAACCTCTAGTGTACAATCTTTTAAATGCAATTTTTCGAGTGTGTCGGCTTCTAATATAAACTTATCCAAACTAATAGCTTCGACATAAATATCTTTTAAATTTGCATTATTTAGGTCCATAGTCGTCTGAGCATCAGACATGGCGATATCAAGATTTACGAGAGTCAATTTCTCTATTTTTGGACAAGCTGAGAGCAAAAGGCTTAAATCCATAGCCGATATACTGACATAACTCAAAGAGAGAGAGCTAAGGCAAGGGAATTTCTGATAAACCGGATCCACACCCGTTATCGAATTATGAGCCAAAGATAATACTTCTAGCCTTTTTCGACCACATTTTTCAAGAATATTAATGTTCGGGGTAGTTTTAACATTATAATTTAACTGGCGGAGGGTTTCTCTAGTGTACATCAGCCATGCGATAACAGACGCAGCTGCAAACTCGTCTACATCATCCATCATGATAGTAAGGCATTGAAGGCCATATGTTTGGAAAATCGTTTGAGTAATGAGGATTTCTAATGTACTCGATGTGAGTTCATGGTCTGCTTGCCAGTCGTTTGAGTTGAAGGAGAGAGAATGGAGGTGGTACCGCCAGGCCTGCCGCCATTTCCTACAGGTCGTTGATGCCACTACAACATCTCGAGCTGCCCTGAGACGAGAGAGAATGTTCCCAATTACTTCCACAGGTAAGCGTTCCATGTACCTAAATGTACAGGTAAGAAAAGATTATATTGCAAAACCCAGAGCCTAGAAGTCAAAATTTTGGCCGAAAAATGGCCAGAAATTGGGCACAAAATGGCCACAGCGACTTGGACAATGTGGCCTATCTGGCCACAGTTACCAAACCACTAAAGCTGCAAACTGTTCAGCAGATAGGCCTTATTTAGTTGCAGCTTTAAGCTCAACTTCTCTGCTGTTTTTCTTAAAAGCTTGTCTGCATTCGGTTAATCAGATCAAAAACTATTTTTCTTAAATTTTGCATGCAAACAAGCCCTATGACCACAACGGAATTACCAGTAATGCCTCTCAATTTAGGAACCATAGAAATAACATCAAACATCCTACATTATTACCAAAACCCACGATTTAGGGTTTCGTAAATTGATTTGGTAAAAATCCGGAAAAACGGACATATTATGAGCGTAGTAAAGACAATAAAAAGTCTTTCCAAATTCAATCAAGACCTATAAATTATTCATTCAGTTCCTTCACAATTACCAATAACCAGTATCAGTACTCTAGAAGAGCTTCATATTACAATTTACAAGTAATGACAATAAGGTATGTTAACAGATCTTCTCAAATTTGATCAAGAGTTATTATATAATCAACTAAAATTCTCATATTACTAATACCCAGATCAATTGACTACTTAGGTTCTCTTAACGAGATTGTAACAGACTAACAGTTAAAGTGAAATGAGTTAGTTCAGGTTGTACTTGGAGAAGCTCCTAGATAGATGAGATTCAACTAAATATCCCAAAATTACTACTACCCAGATGAATTTATTGGGGTTTTCAATAAATTTGTAACAGTTTTAGTGATATGAATTATGAGTCAGTTTGGTCAGCAAAACTAATAAAATGGTGAGAATTAAAACAACTAATAAGGAATATATTAAATTAACAGTAAACCTTGCAACCAAAATTACAATTACCAGATCAATTTGTAGGTTTTTTCAATGAAAGTGTAACAGTTAAAGTAATAGAGTCAAACAAACAAGTTTACTCGGAGAAGCTAATAATTAATGATATTCAACTAAATCTCCAAAAACTACCAATACCCAAATTAATTCACCTGGTCTTTTCAATGAATTCGTAACAATTATAAGTGATAAAAGTTAATTCATGGGTTACTTTGAAAAGCTAATAAAATTACGAGATTTCCAAGAATCAAGATGGAATATATAAAATTAACAACAAACTCAAGGCTAAAACTTAAAAGTATACACAGATCTTGACAAATTTGATCAAGACTTAATTAAAGAAACTACTAAATCTCCCAAAATTACCAAATACGTAGATGAATTTACTTGGTTTTCACTGTGAAGTTAAAGTGAGTACTTAGAAAAACTAGAAAATGATAGTCTCCGAAGAATTAAGATCGGATATATTTAAATAACAGTAAACCCTGCAACAAAAGTTATCAATACCCAAGCTAATTTTACTTGATCTTTTCAATGAATTTGCAATAGTTAAAAGTGATACGAATCAATTTGAAATTTGAATTTACTTGAAAAGGTTAATAAACAAAGATCCACTATAATAAATTAGTAGTAAACCTACAACCAATATTACCAATACCTAGATCATTTTGAGTACTTTTTTCACTGAAACTGTAACAGCTATAGTAGTATGAATCAATTTGGGATTTACTTAAAGAACAATAATAATATGATGAGATTCAACAAAGGCTCCGTTTGGAAACAGATTTTTCGAGCTGATTTTTGGATATATGGTTTTAAAAAAAATTGGGTGTTTGGACAGCCAGATGACTAAGCTTTCCAAGATCAGATTTTTGGGCTAAAAAACGTTGAATTTTTTAAACAACTTTTTCAAAACTGATTTTTGACCTGAAAATGTGTTGCCAAACAGCGCCTAAATCTCCACAAAAATACCCACCCAGATATAACTTGGTTCTTTGAATGAATTTGTAACAGCTAATAAGTGATATTGAGTCAATTTGGCTTGATCTAGAGAAGCTTATAAAATAATAAATTCATCTAAAGATCAAATCTTTACCAATACCCAGATCAATTAACAATGAATTTACAGCATTTAGAGTAATTTGAGTAGATTAAGACTCCGTTTGGCAACAGATTTTCTGGTCATAAATCAGATTTCCAAAATTTATTATAAAAATCAAACAAAATTCCACATTTTTTTTTATAGATTTTTTTTTTAGCTTCTTGGCCTGAAAAACTGCTTTTTCTGACTATCCAAACACTTGTTGATTTTTAAAAGCAAAATTCAGAAAATCTGTTGCCAAAATGCAAATAAAATGATGAAATTCAACTAAATCTTTCAAAATCACCAATACCCAAATAGATTTAGTTGGTTTTTTCAATGAAATTGTAACAAATAAAGTGATCTGAGTCAAATTAAGAAAAAACCCATCAATCCAAATAACAAGCAAAGTTGAAAGATTTGGGTTTTAGAAGGTGAAAACTAAAAAAAAAAATGAGTTTTTTTTTAGAATAAAGATGGAATAAATGTAATATTCAGTTAAGTATAGAAATGAGCACAAAAAAGTGAAGAAAAAAGAAAAAGAAAAAGAAAAAGAAATGAAGAGAAAGAAAGTGTTACCCAGTAGAAATCAGATGGTGATTTATTTGAATTCACAAAAATAATCAAAATAATCTCTCTCTATAATCAATATATATACACAATATTATATAATATATGTATATATATGTGTGTGTGTGTTTTTTTTTTTGTAGACTTAGGTTTAATTTTAATTCTTGTGCACGTGTCAGAAAATACAGTGAAATTGGGAGATAAAATATGATTTTAATATTATATATAATATATATATATATATATATATATATATATACTAATTAATCGTATACACGTAGTTGCATAAATATGATCCGACACAAATAAATTTAACATTTTCAAAAAGTTTATAAAAATAATTGGATGAATATCGTAAAAATATAATGTTTTATTGTTATAGTAATATAAAAATACATGTATGATGATTTGTTTGTTAGATGATTTGATATGTGAAAAAAAAAACATATTTATTTATTTAAATTGCATTAATTTATTTTAGTAATTAGTAAATTAGAATAGATACATTTTTAGAAAAAATAGGTAAAATTAGGCAGCCTTAAGATTTCTTAAGTTCACTTGTATTAATAGTATGATATGATGATATGATATATACCATTATTTATTACACGAGATTAAACACGAGTTCTAAGCTGAAATAGTTCGTTTATCCCTAACATTGTCTAAATACGGACTAATTTCGAGTGTTTAATCACGGCCAATTCCGTTAAACGACATAGGTGTCCAAAACACATAGACGTTTTTTAGGACGGATATGAGGAACTAAGGATAATTAATAGTATTTGTCATCGATCCGAGTGTAATTACGTTTTGGAAAGAGAGACGGTACTAATTATAATTCATTAATTGGGTTGGGATGTAAGTAATATGATACCATGCATATATCCCTATCATCATATTAAAGATGTTTCTATTCTATTTAGCATCATTTGTGTTACGGATCTTAGATAAAATCTACAGTTATTTAATGACTCAATGGTACGAGACTGAAGTGATAATTCTTACAGTGGAGTTGTTGTCCTTGAATTCAAGATTAAATTATAAATTTGTTGAATATTATAGTGTTTGAATTAATCTTGTTTAGTTAGTTATTTGACCTAATGTAACCCATACATATTGTAGTGTATGAGAGTCAAGTAGGAATTTAATGTTTTAAAACGTATCAAAAACACACTTGTAATGTACTGTTAACAATTTTACATCATTTTATTTGTACTTAAGAAATTAAAATAAGGATAAATTAACAAAATATATTACATTTGAAACTAAATTCACAAAAACATACCCAAAAATTTCTAATTAACAAAAACATACCCAAAATTTCATACTCTAATTTATATATTTCGTACCCTTATTCCAAAAGTTCATAAGCTTATTTCAAAAGTTCATACATGATTTGTATATTTCATATCCTTATTTCAAAAATCCATAGTCTTATTTCAAAAGTTCATATCCTTATTTCAAAAGTTAATACCCTAATTTGCATAGTTCATACCCTTGTTTCAAAAGTTCATACTCTAATTTGTTTATTTTATACCATTATTTCAAAAGTTGATACGTATTTTTCATACCCTTATTACAAAAAGGTCATACTTTTATTTCAAAAGTTCATATACTAGTTTGTAGAGTTCACCTATATTTTCAAAATTCATAACCCAATTTAAATAATTGATATCCTTGCTTACATAATTCATATACATAATTTTCAACTTCATAACCTTAATTCACGTAATTCATACACTAATTTTTAAACATTATTTACTAATTAACAAATACAACTCTTACTCGTTCTTCGATCTCGAACTATCACGTCGTCGTCGTGAGTCTCTCATTCGACGATCGGATCTCCATCGACATCAAACTCGAGTTTTCGATCTCGCTCTATACCCTCGTCGTTCATTGCTATAGATGTGTCCGTCTCAATCTCCACGGAAGAGAGAGGTGGAGGAGAAAAAAAATCGAAAAAATAGATATAGGATGGAGAGAGAAATCGAAAATAGAGAGCAATCATGAGAGATCGAAGAGAGTGAGAAGGAGGAGGAGAGATATTGAAGGGAGAGAGAGTGAGAGGATGAGAGATAGAGGAAAAAGATTGAGAGAGATCAATTAGATTTTTTTGTTTTTTTATTAATTATTAATTGAAAGTGTGTTTTTGATAATTTAACTTTTGAGGGTATGTTTTTGTTAATATAATAGGTGTAGTGTATGTTTATGTTAATCGTCCCTTGTTTAATTAAAATAATTTTGACTTGTTAAAAGATGGATAGAGAGTGCTAATTAATTTTTTAATTTTCTATTATTTATGAGAGTGACATTACGGTAATTAATAAAAAAATGTAAAGATAATTTTTAAAAAAAATGATAAAATTTGACAGATTCAACAAATTTTGGATTGATTTATTATAATAGAATATTAATATGTGATTAGAAATTGATGCAGTCTTAACTACATTAGATTTTAGTATTCCATTAAATATAATCATTTATATATATTTGCATTAATTATTTTGTTACAACATTGATATTTTGCCCATCCAAACTCATTTGTACATATTTATTTCCCAAAATTTTAAAGGGGAATTTATGTTTACATTAATGTTTACGGTTTTCATCTATACAATTTATTGCAAATTATTATTCCAAACATTAAATTATGTAAAAGTAACCTATTCATCGTCAATGCTATATTTGTAAAAAAAATAAAAACTAATTTGAGGTCCCTTAATTGCTTTTGATTTAGTCATTAACTTCAATTCCGAATATAATCTATATCTTAAATTTGGAAATTCTTTGAATAATTATTATATCATAGTATTATTATGATAATTCTAACATTCATGGATAAATTAACAAAACATACTACTTTTTAAACTAAATTAACAAAAATATACCTAAACTTTTTTAATTAACAAAAACATAACCAAAAGTTCATAACCTAATTTGTATATTTCATACCATTATTGCAAAAGTTCATACACTTGTTTCAAAAGTTAAATATACATTCAATTAATAAAAAATCTGATTCATCTCTCACAATCTCTTTCCCGCCTATCTCTCCTCTCCTCCTCTCACTCCCTCTCCCTCTCCAATCTCTCTCCTCATCCTCCGTTCCTCCGATCTCTAATTTGTATACAATTATTTCAAAAGTTCATAATTTAAAATATACAATTATTTTAAAAATTCATAATCTAATTTGTATATTTCATATCCTTGTTGCAAAAGTTCATACCCTTATTGCAAAAGTTCATACCCTAATTTGTATATTTTCATATCCTTATTGTAAAAGTTCATACCCTTATTTTAAAATTCATACCCTTATTTCAAGTCTATAACTTAATTTATATATTTTCATACATTTATTGCAAAATTTTATACCCTTATTTAAAAATTTCATACCTGATTTGTAGAGTTCACCATTATTTTCAAATTTTATACACCAATTTACATAATTTATATCCATAGTTTCCAACTCCATAACTTTATTTCACGGAATTCATACACTTATTTTCAAATTTATACACTAGTTAACAAATTCAACTTTTGTCCGTTATCCGATCTCGAACTAACATGTCGTCGTCTTGGACCTATCATTCGACGATCGTATATCCGTCGACATCAACCTCGAGTTTTCGAGCTCGCTCTACATGGTCCACTTCGACGGATGTCTGCGTCTCAATCTCCACCGAAAAGAGAGATCAGAAAGAGAGGGGAAGGATAAAAAGATCGGAAAGATAGAGAGATGAGGAGAGATATATCATATAAAGAGAGAGATAATGAGAGATCGGAGAAAGTAAGAATAAGGAGGAGAGAGATCGGAGAGAGTGAGAATGAAGATAGAGAGATTGGATAGGAAGTGAGAGTATGAGAAAGAGAGAGAGGAGGAAAAAGAGATTGAGATAGATGAATCAGATTTTTTATTTTTTATTAATTATTAATTGTACGTACGTTTTTGATAATTTAACTTTTTTTAATGTATGTTTTTGTTAATATAATAGATGTATGGTATGTTTATGTTAATTCTAACAATTAAACGTTAACCGAGTATTATCATGTATATAATTATTGTCATATTAGGTGTATACTAATATGTGTACCGATGCACATGTTAGCACAATTTATGTAAGGAAGGTATTGTCAAATGTTTGATTAAATTATGATAGCATCGTTGTAACTTTATGTTTTAATATTTGTATATTTCTCAATATGTACTTTTTTTTTTTTTTTTACGGTCTTACAAATTTTTCATACTCGAGTCTTCTGGTGAATTTATAAGTTATAACACTAAATATAGGACTGGACTTGAGACATATTCACTCATTTTGTTAAATTACTAGATTGTATACAAATAGACAATGTACAATTTTAGAAAAAGAAAGTTTTATGTAGGAATTATAAACTCAGCACATACAACATGATATTTACCAACAGGTGATAATACTCGTTGACGTCTCGTAATGATTCGACAATTATAAGCCACTATAACATGAGCACGTGTAACAACAAACGGACGGTACCACAGGTTATGTTTCAGTATTTTAAGCATAAAGAATTAAATTTTCTAAAAATTAATCTAGGCGACATCGACAATTCCCCGTTATTTGCGCAGACCTCTTCGACGTCGACAATTCATTCCTTTTGTGATACTCGTAAGGACAAATGGAATCGATAGTTCACAATAAAGATAACTCAAAATAATGTTTACTTTCAGATAATGTACAACAAGAATCACAAAAGGTGATAAACATTATTTTGAAAATTTAACACAGTAATTACCTAGTGAATAGTGGACATGATTCGATAACAAATTACCGCTACAAGATCAACATATAATTGCCTAATGATGTCTCAAATTTCAAAAGTACACTAATCGCATTTATTTAAAAATTGTGGTTGCTTTTACAAACTCAATATCCGATCAGATCAGGATCTCCAGTATACTCCGCAATTTGTTCGAAAGGCACATTAAGCATCGCATGTGTATCGGCATCTCGGACGACGCCTTTCTCCCTCTCCGAATCTTTCTCTACTAAGCTCCCATAAACACCCTTGTGCTTTCCAGACAACACCAAAACCGGACCCCCACGACGAGGAAGTGCAGTCTCGAGAAAAACTTGGTCAACACCCTGAACTAGCTCTCTACTCTCATCCATGCATACATCACATGTAGTAGGTCCAACCACATCCACCACCTCGCCTTTCTTTAAATATAATCTCCCACCTTTGAAGTCTTTACTAATTATACGTACACGTATATGACTCGTAAGCCAACGAACTTGAGACGTGGCTTTACTTTCTTGTACGTGTTCATTTCTTTTCTCATTGTCTCTGTCACGTTTGCTTTCTATTCTTTTCTCTGTACTTTTCTCTTTATTTTTCCTATTATCATCTTGCTTTCTATGTTTTTCGAGTTTCCTTAAACATCTGTCTTCTTCCACCGAACCCAGATCCGTAATATCAATGGTTTTCACTTTTACTTCTTCTTCACTCCTAGAGAGCCTTAAAAGGACCGAATCGCCACCACCTAAAACTTTCAATACTCTCCCTTTCGACCCGACATCCCTTCCACCAATCACCCTCACATCCTTACCCACATGAAACCTCTCCACCTCCTTTGCCTCTCCTTCGCCTCTAACTTTATTTCCTACTTTCTCCTTCTTCTCATTCACGCTAGGCATATCTTTAAACCCTAATCCTTCCTTAGCAGTCTTCTTCACATACTGAACAATTTTAACATCATTTTTTGCGTTCCGCCCTATCCCCATCCCTTCGTGCCACCCGTACCCTGCCAGCAGGGCTGCCCCGAATCCCTCTACAGGCATCTCATTATACTCTTCCATCCCAGGATCATCAGGTAAATCTCTCAAATCCTGCTTCAGTTTTTGCAACATACCAGCATCTCCGAAAACCCTAGTCGTATCTGAGTTACCTGTTATAAAGAAGCGTGTCTGATTAAAAAAGAACTCAAGCAAATAAATAATAATTATAACCATCAAGAAATCAATTTAACCTTCATTAATTTAGTGTAAGATATATTTTTTTTAATCTTCAATATATAAACATTGTACATAAAGATCAGTTTCTGATAGTTTAGACATAACACATGAATTCGATTTTTTATGGGAAACAAAATATATAATGAAGAGTGAAACCGTCATTTAACCATTAAACTTGCAAAAAAGAACTTAAAAGTGATGCAAATACATTATGAAAGCTCAGGGGATGTATCTAATTAAACATGAAACATCCGGGTGTTTTTCTTTTCAAGCGAACCTCAGGGGAGTTTTAACAGTAGCTTATATTTCTATGTATAAAGTATTAGTTAAGCTTAAATTTCTGTGTATACAGTATTACTTAAGCTTATATTTCTCTGTATAAAGTATTAGATAAGCTTAAATTTCTGTAAATGGTCCTTATATCATCTGTGCATTCCTAAAAGGGGAAACTAGGGGTCAAACGATAAAACAGAGGTGTAAAGTTCTTCTTATAGCAGATAAACCCCCAAGTCAATTCATACCCATTTGCCTATCGATTTCACCGCCCACGGTACATCTTGACTCAACTCCACATTCATCTGATTTAGTTGATACAATTCTCTACGAGATTTTTTCTCTTGATTTAAAAACCTTCCTCCTCACATTGTTTACGTAATCTCAAAACTGAATCCAATTGGTTCAGATACGATATCTCAAGCATTGCTAATTGTTTATGGGGAACCAGTAACTATGAGGATGAACTCTGTGTGAATAAATTCTCTTTATTAAGCGGGGTGCTAAAACCTATCATATGCATACTTTCTGCAAAGCACATAGTGATTGTCAAAAAAATTAAATATGCAGGAATGTTGCAGCCCTTTTTAGCCAACAGATCAGATAAGTATCCACACATCATAATTAATAACAAAGCATCAAGACCTTGCTGTACACTAAAAATAATAATTTTGGAGTGGGACAAGACGACATGGATAAGCATACTACTTATATTTGGGTGTTTCTATGCATATAGTTATAACTTACATATATTAAATTTTTGACATGTAAATTTAATCGCACGGTGCCCAAACCCGTTCTACGCATATCAAGACTAACCACATAACGTACAAAAACCTAGCTCTCTAGATAAACATACAACAATAAACAAACTAATAAACCTTACCCGAATTCCGGATGTTAAGGCCGTACGACATATCGGACTGATCGGCGGGTTTCTCGGAAGAGTCGACTTCAAACTGAGTTTCTGTGGGACCAGATTGGTGTAGTGGGAGTTCGAGGTTCTTCATCTTCTTATAAGGATTGTACACATTTGATAAAGGGGCGATTTTGAGCTTATTTTCGGGATCTGTTAGGGTCTTGTTTGAATCGAATTCTGTCACGAATTCGAGGGATGGTTGCGCTGCGGTTTCATCGTCGTTAGGGATTTTGGGGGTTTGTTTAGAAGAGGGCTTTGTGGAGAGAGAGAAAGAGAGCTTCATCTAGTTTTATATTTTCCGTTTCCACTCTGAAAGTATATCAGTTAAAGTAATATGGGTAAGATAGGGTTTAACTTAGAGAAGTTAATAAAATAGTGAGATTTAACAAAATCTCCCAAAACTACCAATACCCAGATCAACTTACCTGGTTTTTTCAATCAATTTGTAAAAGTTAAAGTAATATAAGCCTTTTTCGGATGTTACTTTGAAAAGCTAATAAAATGGTGAGACTTCGGAGAATCATGATGGAACATATAAAATTAACAACCCCAAGGTTATGAGTATACCCAGATCTTTACAAACTTGATCAAGACTAACTACTAAGTCTCCCAAAATTACCAATACACGGATACATTTTTACTAGGTTTTTCAATGAAAGTGATATGAATCAATTTCGAGTTTACTTAGAAAAACTAATAAAATGATAAATTTTTGAAAAATTAAGATCGGATTATACAACTAGTAGTAAACCCTACAATTAAAGAAAAATTAAAAATAATGTAAAGTGTTGCAAGATGAAAATAGTACCTTTCTGACGTGAAGGTAGCCTTATAGACGAGCCGATCTTAAAATTTCGTCGACGTGCTCTAACCTGTTAAGGAGAATATAAGTTAATAGTGATAGTTAAAGAAGGTTGAGTCGATTTGATTCCTTTATGACCATGACATGTTACAAGTTTACTTAAAAGAGGATTAGTTCTTGTTCCGTTGCATTGATTAAGCGCTTTTTTTTTCTTTTAAAGTTTGATTGTATTTGGTTGATCAGTTTAAAAGGCAAGTTTATTCATGAAAAGCTTTAATCTGAATGAACCCTGCTTTTTCTCAACTTAGAATAGTCCAGCGTGTTTGCTTAAAAGCTGCTACAAATATCCCTTTGAGTAAAGTCAGGAAAAAAACGTGAGCCATAGGCTGCAGATTTGTAACCAGTGAGTTGGCTTATTTCAAGCAAAATAATTGTTTCATTCAACTTAAAACTGCAAGATTTTTCAGACCAGAAATAAAAAAACTCAGCTTCTGACCTAGCAAACCAAGTGAAATCCAACTTAAAAGCCAAAATAAAAAACCCTTAAAGTAAAATGTTGCAGCCAAAGAAACCCTCAGAATAAAAGCACTTAAACTCCTTAGTCCTTAGTGGGCTTTTTAAATAAGATTCTCGTTCCTCTAGATTCCAGATCGAAGGGACTCTAATTCTACTACTGTCTTTTGAATTAGAGCAACCAACACCAAATTAGTTTAGACTTTTACAATACGTGGGGATTCTTTGGTTCCATCTTTAAGCAAATAAGCTGGAATAGCTCAAGTGTTATACCAATAAAGCAAATTCAGTCCAGCTTAAGCCAAAAAGTAATAAAATTGAGCTTCAAAGCTCCAATCAAACAAGGCCTCATTAAGAAAAGACAAACATAAAGTCATCCTCGAAATCACAAAACAGCCTAGTAACAATTCAAAGCAACTTCAAAGATAACGGTAATATATATTACATAAGCTTATGCAGAAACAGAAGCGGAGAAATATGAATTTTCTGTTATTCTAAAACGATATATGGAAGGTTATACTAAAATGTTGGTCTCAAAATCTGATTAAGGGTTCAGGCGCAGAGGTTTAAGCAAAAAAGATAACTTTTTTTAAAACCAAAAAGAGTAATGGATTAATCCATCTTATTACCCATTTTTATGGCAAAAAAAACTAAAACTAAGCTTAACAACTGATCAACCAAGTATCCATATTAAAAAGCAAACAAATTGCCATTCCTGCAGCAGCAGAAGCACCATATTAAGCCAAACTTGCTACAACTTTGCGAACAGATTTAAAGAATTATGTGTGCCAAGGGTAATCAAGCTCAATGGGAGGGGCAGATATTATACGGAGTATAATTTTTTTCCGTATCTAATATAATTTTTTTTCCGTAATATGGGGGCCCGAAAAACTAGTAAAATTATAAGTCTTCGAAGAATTAACATCGGATATGAGCAAAAATGGTAACTTTTTTTAAACCAGGAAGAATGATGCATTAATCCATCTTACTACCCATTTTTATTCAAAAAAACTAAAACTAAGCTTAACAACTGATCAACCAAGTATCCATATTAAAAGCAAACAAATTGGCATTTTGAAGAAATATGCGAGCCAAGTGGTAATCAAGCTGACAAAACTAAAGTGGACATAAAGGAACACCCCATCATCGTCTTCGTTTTTTACCAACAGATGTATGATAATCATTGTTAACTCGCGCCAAACAACCTGAACACTGATCACTTTTACACGAGAAAAACAGATTCAACCAAGGCAAACTTTGTGCTAATTCAGTTCCAGCTTTTAAGCAAATAAATGGGCTTTCAAGACTAAAAAAACTGGGTTTAAGTATACTTAAATTTCAAAGTAACACGAAAAAACAACTCTAAAGTAACCAACATAAACAAGTTCAACTAATAAGCTAAAAAAACAGAGTTCAAAAGCCTCGTCAAACAAATTATTTTTAATAAAATGATGAGATTTCGAAGAATTAAGATGGAATATATGAAATTAACAACCCCAAGGTTATGAGTATACCCAGATCTTCACACATTTGATCAAGACTTAATTAAGGAAACTATTAAATCTCCCAAAATTACCAATACACGGATGAGTTTTATTAGGTTTTTCAATGAAATTGTAACAATTAAAGTGATATGAATCAATTGGGGGTTTTACTTAGAAAAACAAATAAAATGACAAGTCTTCGAAGAATTAAGATCGGATATATAAACTGGTAATAAACCCTACAACCAAAGAAAAATAAAAAACAATGTAAACTGTTACAAGATGCAAATAGTACCGTTTTGACGTGAAAGTAGCCTGAGAGACGAGCCGATCTTAAAATTTCGTCGACGTGCTCTGGCCTGTTTAGGAGAATATAAGTTAATAGTGATAGTTAAGAAGGTTGACTCGATTTGATTTCTTTATGACCATGGGTCCATGACATGTTACAAGTTTACTTAAAAGAGAATTAGACCTTGTTTAGTTGGATCAATTAGGCGCTTTTTTTCTCCTTTCTCTTTACAATTGGATTGTATTTGGTTGATCAGTTTAAAAGCTGAGTTTATGCATGAAAAGCTAGAAGCTCTAAGCTGACTTAGAATAATCTAGCGTATTTACTTAAAAGCTGCAACAAATATCCCTTTTGAGTAAAGATAAAAAAAATTGTAGGGCCATTGGCTGCAGATTTTGAACCGATGAGTTGGCTTACTTCAAGCAAAATACTTGTTTCATTCAGCTCAAAACTGCAAGCTTTTTCGACTAGAAATCAAAAACTCGGCCTCTGACCTATCAAAACAATTGAAGTACAACTTAAAAGCCAAAATAGAAAAGCCTTAAAGTATAATCTTGCAGCCAAACAAACCCTCAGAATAAAAGCACTTAAACTCCTTAGTCCTAAGTGGCTTTTAAATAAGATTCTCTTTCTTCTAGATCAGATATTTCTGGTCCAAAAAACTTCACTTCTGCTACTGTCTTATGAATTGGAGCAACAAAAGACCAAATTAGTTTAGACTTTACAATACATGGGGATTCTTTGGTGGCAGCTTTAAGCAAATAAGCTGGAATAGCTCGAGTCTTATACGGATAAAGCAAATTCAATCCAGCTTAAGCCAAAAGGTAATAAAATTGAGCTTCAAAGCTCCAATCAAACAAGGCCTAATTAAGAAAAGACAAATTTAAAGTCATCCTCAAAATCACAAAACAAGCTTGTAACTATTCATAGCAGCTTATAACTATTTAAGCTGCTCTATAAGCAGAAACGGAAGAGGAGAAATATCTGTTATTCGATAACGATATATAGAAGCTTATACTATTATACTAAATGTTAATCTCATAAATCTGATTAAGGGTTTCGAGGGTAGAGGTTCAAGCAAAAAAAAGGTAACTTTTTTTAAAACCAAAAAGAATAATGGATTAATCCATCTTATTACCCATTTTTATGCCCAAAAAAACTAAAACTAAGCTTAACAACTAATCAACCAAGTATCCAGATTAAAAGCAAACAAATTGCCATTTCTACAGCAGCTGAAGCACCATATTAAACCAAAATTACTAAAACTTTGTGAACAGGTTTAAAAAAAAAATATGTGTGCCAGGTGGTAAACAAGCTCACTTGGAGAGGCCGATATTTTATGGAGTATAATTTTTTTTCATACCCTATATGAGTATTTTCCTGTATTATGGGGGACCGTAAAAATCGTAAAATCACAAGTCTCCGAACAATTATGATCGAGTATAACCGTATAAGCAAAAAAAGGAAACTTTTTTTAAAACCACGAAGAAGAATGCATTAATCCATTGTATTGCCCATTTTTATACCAAAAAAACTAAAATTAAACTTAAAAGCTGATCAACCAAGTGCCCATATTAAAAGCAAACAAATGGACATTTTAAAGAAATATGTGTGTCAAGTGGTAATCAAGCTCACAAAACTAAATCGGACATAAATAAATATCATTATTGTAGCCAAACAAAATACTACAACTTAAAAGCCAAAATAGAAACCCTTAAAGTATGATGTTGCAGCCAAGCAAACCCTCAGAATAAAAGCAATTAAACTCCTCAGATCTTATCCTCTAGATCACATATTCCTGATCGAAGGGACTCTACTTCTGCTACTGTGCAACCAACGCCAAATTAGTTTTAGACTTTACAATACGTGGGGATTCTTTGGTTGCAGCTTTAAGCAGATAAGCTGGAAAAGCTCAAGTCTTATACCGATATACTAGCAAATTCAGTCCAGGTTAAGCCAAAAACTAATAAAACGAGCTTCAAAGCTCTAATCAAACAAGGCCTACGTAAGAAAAGACAAACTTAAAGTCATCCTCGAAATCACGAAACAAGCTTGTAACTATTCATAGCAGATTCAAAGATAACAAGTGATATATTATTATAGTATTACATAAGCTGCTCTATATGCAGAAACAGAAGAGGAGGAATATGATTTTCCGTTATTCTATAACGATATATTGAAGCGTATGCTAAGTGTTGGTCTGATAATCTGATTAAGGGTTTCAGGCGTAGAGGTTTAAGCAACAAAGGTAACTTTTTTTTTAAAACCAAGGAGAATAATGCACTAATCCATCTTATTACTTAACTTTATGCCCAAAAAAAAAAACTAAAACTAAGCTTAACCGCGGATAAACCAAGCAAACAAATTGGCATTTGTGCAATTGCGGAAGCACGACAGTAAGCCAAAATTACTTAAACTTTGCAGACAGAATAAATATGGCCTAATTCACCATTATTAAACACATTAAAACCCAGAAAATTAAATGATCAAAAGTGGCATATCAAGTATCAAATCAATTAACAAAAAACAAATTAAACATAAACACAAACCCTTTCTAGCAAAGTAATAATAAATAAATAAATTCAATAATTTAACAATTATTAAACATCATTTAACACCCAAAAAACAACAACTTTAAAGTAACCAAAATCAAACTAACTACCGGTTAACAAAGAAAAAGAAAATTAAGCATTTTCAATAAATAAAAGCTTAATCATTTGTAGCAAATAAGAAATTAAATACCTGAGACTCTCTCTCTCTCTCTCTCTCTCTCTCTCTCTTCAATATTTCTTCAATTTTTTTAATTGCTTTTTCCCCCTTTATTTTACACAAGTCTTATCTTTCTTTGTCGTATTTTAATTTATTTTTTTAAAAGAAAATTTGTATGTTTATATATTTCTATAACATACAATCTAGGAAAATTTCATGATGTTAGAGTATTTATTATATAGATTTAAATGATTTTATGGTTTAATGTATATTTTGTACTAATTTAATTTTTTATTCTAGATAAATAATTTGCGACTTTCCCGATTAATTGCCGACTACGAAACTATACGTGCAATTTTGATCTGTCAATAAATTGTATCAAAATTGTCGGAATGAAAATTTTCAAAAGTTTATCATATAGTTCAAATATTAAATTATATGATTTAATTTTAAAAAATTTCATTTCATCAATTTTGATACATGTTATTAGCCGGTCAAAATTGTACGTAATTTCGTAGATGACAATTAATTGGAAATAGATGAAATATTGTATTGTAGTATTTGTTGGGTTAAAATATCAAAGTTATCATAAACTATGTACACATGTATCGTAGTATTTGTTGGATTAAAATATCAACTAAATACGGAAGGGATACAAAACCAGGGTAGAGATTCGTAATTGGAATAGAACGTATGCTCGTATAATATGAATTCATCCTTTTTAGGCTGAGATGAGTTGTATTTAGTGATTGTGCTTTGTCACGACCTATTCCGTTTAGTCCTGGTTTTTGCTTTTCGTGTCTCAGTTACCGTTTTCCACTATTTCAAGTGTAAATTAAGATTTTTTCATTTTTTTTTTACATTTCGCTTTCTATTTCCCTGTTTCACATTCTGCTTTCGTTCCCTTATTCGCAATCGTGATTTACGGGCAAGGCTTAGCTTTATAAAACAAGGATTTTATAATTATGGAAATGCAGTCTTGGGTTAATAATGGTGTCCAAGTATAAGTATGTTTTGGAAAGACAGTCGTACTATTAATCATGTTATGATTATATCATTCTATTATAATAACTCAATCCAAATCAAATGAGTCTGTCTAATTTTGCTATTTTTTTTCTAAATATACTTATATTTTTTTTTTATTAATTACAATAATACAATGTTTACATAAAAAAAATAAAAAAATAAATAAAAAATAACAACTAATAACATTATATGTCCCTCTTTAACAACCAAACATTCTTTTAAGTCTTATACTATTTTTTTATTATTATCCACGTATTTGTATCATAACTACACTTATTTTTTATATTTTAATTGCATTGCGCGTCACACATGCAACGCATATGGCACGATTACTAGTAATTTAATACCACATCCTCATCTTTATTTAACGGCATCATCTCACATGTAATCCACTAACAATTTACATCTTGAAACACATGTCGTCTTAGTCCAATTACGACCTATGATGATGCAATCAAACAAGGCCCAAATGCTAATTCTTAAAATAAGCCAAGGGATGTTACAATCGGAATTCAAATATGTCGAATCTTGTGGTGTTTAAATTAATCTTGTTTAAGTCTTCGACATATATATATTGCAGTCAAAATCACAATAGTAACTTAAGGGGTAATGATACATACACTACTCACACATTATTTCCACATGCATAGAGGTCAAAATGTAATTATAATAAACTTAATAACACTTAAATCTATTTGGAGTAAAGTTTTTTTGTCCCTGACACGTATGATTGATGACGTGTTTATTGTGGTTATGAGTGTGAGAGTATTGTATGTATCATTAACCACGTCATGACCATTCTAACCACGTCATCAATCCTACGTGACAGTGAACAAAAAAACTTTAGACCAAATATATTTAAGTGTTAGTAAGTTTGTTATAATTAAATTTTGCCTCTATAAGTATGTAAATAGCGTGAAAGTAATGTATATAATATGTATCATTACCCTAACCTAACAATTACACATCATTTAATTTGTACTAAAAATACTAATATTTAGAGTTGTACTTAGATTGTATAAGATGTCATTAGTCATTGAACTTTTTTTATTTTGCAAGAACTAGGAATCATCCGCAAACAATGGGATTAAAATATAATGACCCCTAATAAATCTCCGCCTTACTAATTAGTATCATTAGGTAAGGACAATCGGGGACTGCAACCTCTCATTTTGAAATTTTTTTATGAAAAAATAAAATTTTCTTATGTATTTTAATCAAAACCTTTAAATTTTAGTGTTTAAGCCTCCATTTTTTAAAATAACTTCAAATAAGGTTTAATTTTTTATTATAGAAAATCAGCCCCGTATTTGACAATCCTGGTTCCGTCACTGGCTGCATATTTTAACTGTCTATTACGAAACTATGTGCAATTTTGATCAGTCAAGAACTTGTATCAAAATTGTCGGAATAAAAATTTTCAAAAGTTAATAATATAGTTCAAATGTTAAATTTTATGATTAGATTTTAAAAAAATTATTTTGACAATTTTGATATAAGTTATAAGACGGTCAAAATTAAACGTAGTTTCGTACCATACAATTAAATGGGAACGGAGGGACTATTAAATTTTATTATTTGTATATATTTCGGGTGTGTAGTTTTCATTTTTACGATGACTTATAGGTTTTTCCTAATTGAAGTCTCTAGATAAATTCATACTGTAACACAAAAAATAGGACTTTACTAAGACATCTTTACTCATTTTGTTAATTAAATTGTATAATGTACACTTTTTTTAAGTAGAAATATAGTTTTGGGTAGGAATAATAAACTTAGCAATACTACGTTATATTTATCATAAATAAATAAATTTTGGACGAGACAAATATACAATAATGATATAATTTTATTATAATAAGTCAACTCAAGTCAAATGATACTGCCCAATTTAGACATTTTTTTCTTCAAAAATACTCATATATTTTTTTATTGATTACCATATTAACTAATTTAATAAAAATTAAAAACTAATTACGCTATTTCTCTTTCTTTAACCACGCAAAATTTCTTATATTCTATATTTTTTTTTCTCTAAATATTTGTATCATCATTATAATTCATATAAAAAAAATTTCTTATATCCTATTTTTTTTACTTTATATTTATATTATCATCATAATTTATAATATTTCACCCCTAACGTGTCACTATCGTTCATCAGTAATGCTATATTTATTAAATCCAATACCATTAGAAATGAAAATAAATAACACATCAATAGGATTTTTTTCACTTTCATCCAATTCCCTATCAAGAGATATCTTATTTCAACCATTAATGACAGGCAGCATAGGTACAAGTTATAACAAAGGAGGTAAAATGCAAATAAGTCCTATATTTTGGGTACTTTGCATTTAACTAACCTCCTTATTTATTTTGCAAACAACCTCCATGTCCAACATTAAAAAGTCATAGTTTTTAATTTTTTAATTATTTGTTTGAGCTAGGTCTTTACCAATTTGATACCATGTGACAACATCTTTTGTTAGAAAAAAAAAAAAAAAAGAATAATTTTTTTCATCAACATAATGTTCAGGCTAGCTCACGTATTCTTAAATCCTTCCACACAATTGTCACAAACCACTTCACTAGACTATCAACTTACACCGACTGATTAACTCAAATTAGAGCAACCAACTTAAAATTCAAGATTTATCAGAAAACACTCATCTCACAAGTTTTTTTATAACCATCGACGACGTAAAAACACTAAAAAAGAAATGAATTATGTGGAGCTACCTGTGAACATAAAACCATGCCAATATTTTAAAATGCGCAATACAAGTTTTAGAGAGAAATAATTAATATTATTCTTTAGGTGGTTTACGGGCAGCTGCTGCTTAATTAATTAGTTATGAACTACCATTAAATCTATGTTTATGAATATATCTATGTGTGATTCGTTAAAACATAAACTCTCTTATTTTATTATTCATTTCTAGCAAAAAAAAAGTTAAATGAATTGAATGCATTTTTTTTTCATCAGTTTTTTGCCTATCCCCTATTCTCGTCTAATTCCGCTTATATCTTCTTAATCACTTGATCCCGTATAATTCACTAGCCATCTAAGTTCCACATAATTTCCATTTTAGGCTCACTGTTTACAACACGGCATGTTCAAATTTCCATTTAGGCGAATTCTATGTTGAAATAGGTCGTGTAGCCCATTCTCTCCTATAATTCTGCTTATTCACAGCTTAATCGCTTGATCCTGTCTAATCTATTGAGCGTCTAAACTCTGCCTACTGTCTAATTCCGTCTAAGTAGGTTCGACTTTTAAAATACTCCATTTGAAAATGTTGAAATTTGAAAAAACAAGTTTTTTTTTATTTTAATAAAAGCTAAATAAAACATATCCTAAATAGAACATAATGAAATTACATGAACCCTCATTTGCTTAAATACACACCATAGCACAATATAGGGTTAGATACAAAAAGTATATCTATATCTCTATATATATATATATAGATATATTATTATTATTGCATTTTCTCAATTTTCAAGCTTTCTCTCTCTCTAAGGTATCTCTTAATTCTTAATACAACTTTAGCTCACATTTTTTATATATACATTACACTATAAATATTTATCTGGGTTTATGTCTTTTTGGGGTTTTACCCACATTATCTTTTTTCTCAAGATTTGTGGGTTTATGAATTTTTTTATAAAGTTGGGTTAAGTTTTATGTGTTATTAAACTAACTTATGCTGAATTAAAAGTAAAGTTACTTTTTTTTTATATTAAAGAATACCTCTTTGTGTACTGTAGTGAATTTTGTATTATTGATTTACAGTTTTACACTGTTTTTTTGTGTAAGAATTGGAAGTTTTTTACTTTTATGAAGTTGAAAATATAAGTTGAGTGTAATAAATTGGCAGAAAATTTATTGTTCAATACACCTAATCTGTATTTTGAAGATAAATTTGAAATTGCATTAAAGTGAAGTGTACTAAACCTTAATAGCTTGTATGTGTGTTAAAATTTTGGATGATATTAATTTTTAGGAAAAAATGATCATTTTGTACATAATTTGAGATTTAATTATAAAAAACACAACCATGGTTAATGATGCTCAATGCTGCTGCTTCCTTATACTTTTTGTTTTTAACTTCGATGTTCACTACGCTACATTGATATGTACCAATTCTTAAACAAAAAACACTAATTCGGGTTTTTGATAATTAAGTCCAAAAACATGTCTTAGTCGTTAATTTCCCCTTATTTGTGGTTTCTTATCACTGCTCATGCTATGGTTTTATTGTCAGGTTCTTGGAGAAATCTTTGCAAAAGATCGACCTTTTGTCAATTTGATACTGCAATATAGTTGTAGTATCGGAAAAAAATCATCTAAGTTCTTATAGTTTTAGTTTTACCATGATGACGACGTGTTCCACGCACTATTTCACCCCCGAGACTCGAATCCCTGCTTTACCTGTTCTTGGGGGGCAAGTTTCTATCAGCACTTTTAAGGTTTTCGATAGAAAGAATGAGTTTTTTCATAAAAAGGGTACTTCTCATTCTTTCCGCTTTAAATGTTTAGCTAATTCCCATAGCATCAACAACTACTCGAACAAAGACCCATTCCTCGACCTACATCCTGAAATTACGTTACTTAGAGGAGAGGGAAACAACACGGCGACTAGCACGAGGAAAGATATGAATCCGAGTGGAAATGAAACCGAGACCTTTAAAGGCTCTTCGGGTTTAAGTAGTTACAACGAGGCTAGGATTAAGGTTATTGGGGTTGGGGGAGGAGGATCAAACGCAGTTAATCGTATGTTAGAAAGTGCTATGAAAGGTGTTGAGTTTTGGATCGTGAATACGGATATTCAAGCTATTAGAATGTCGCCTGTTTTTCCCGAATACCGTTTGCAAATAGGTGAAGAGCTTACGAGAGGATTGGGTGCTGGTGGGAACCCGGATATTGGTATGAATGCTGCTAAGGAAAGCAGGGAATCGATTGAAGAAGCACTTTTGGGTTCGGATATGGTGTTTGTCACTGTAAGTTTCTGATTTGTTCCTAATGATTTTGTGCTAATAATCATATTAGTTGCTCATTAAAATGATAAGTATGAAAGGTTCGTCGATCCGAAGTTCTTACATGTATTTCTTGGTTCCTTATTTTGACAGGTTACAATTTTAAATGTTTTCTGAGAGAATTAGTTGTAAAAGAAAGCAAATAATTGTTCTTCTGAGTTCTGAATTATAATGCTTTCCTCACATGCAGTCTTGGTAATTTTATCAATAATAACATAAAAATAACGGCTGTTCTTATTTGCAGCTTTTTAACAAAAAACGGAGTTTTGGTTTTCCGAATAAAAAGGGTCCATCCAGCTTAAACCTTATTCAGGTCAAAAAAACAGAAAAGCGCGTCTATTAAACTGTACAACCAAATAAAGTCCAGCTCGAAGCAATAAACAGAGCTTATATGTTGCAACCAAACAACGCCTAAATTATTGTTAATTTTCTAATTCCTACAGCTTTGACTTTAATAGTCATTTTAGTTGTTAATAAGACCGATATCATATTTTTCTGTCAATCCGACGTTGTATCATGTATGCTTTGGTTCCTTACTTCAACAGAATTGAATTATCTAAATGTTTCCTTAGTAAGTAAGTTGTTAGAAATGTGAACATATGTTATTTTGAATCTACAGTGTGCTGCTCACTCAAATTTTATTTTTGTATTAACATTTGTTGTTAGACTAAACGTGTGCAATACATGTAACTTTTGAGTAAGTAGTCTTTTTATGTGATATTCTTGCAACTATCTCATCTAGGAAGCTTAGTTATCAGGAGACTTCATCAGTTTGAAGTTCTAACATGTAAGCTTGGTCGCTTACTACGACAGATTACATTTATCTAAAGGTTCTTTATAAGCGTTATAATGTAGGACTTGAAGGTTACGACACAAACAAAGTATAAAAGAGAGAAAAAACAATAAGATCGTTGAAGGGAATTAAGCCTAAGCTTTCAAGAGTTTAGTAAAACCCTGTAATTATAAAATATCCAATAACAAAGTCTATTCTGCCACAGCAGTAAAAGGGCTATTTTATAATAGCCTTAAAACCCTACATCCCTAATCCTATTTCTAATAGAAAAGAAAATCTTAACTGTTTCCTTATTCATTTAGGAATCACAGCCCCTATTCTTTATTGAATAAACACTTAAGGAAATAAAGACAAAAATAAGTAAAACATAATTATGCTCCTGCATCATGTTATGTTTAAAAATGCAAGATATTGTTTTGGATCTACAACGCTCGCGTGGCCCTGAATGTAAGTTTATTTTCTTTGTAACATTTGTTGTTTAGCTAAAACACGACCGTTCGTCTCATCTGAAAGCTTGTTTGTGGAGTATTAACATTTCATTTTCTTGAATAAGGATACATGTTTGTTTCTTTAATTTGAAAGATGCATCACCCAATAGTTACTATACGTAACTTTTGGCTGATAAGAACTTTTTAAGCAGAATCTTTGACAACCATTACATATCTCAAAGCTTGTTTTTGTACTTAGTATTGTTGTTCACTTTCTTAAATAAACACACATGCTTGTTTGTATAGTTAATTTATTGTAACTTTGGGGTGATGAGATATTTCTAAGTGGAAACTTTGGCAACCATCTCAAACAAAAGCTTTCTTGTATAGCTAGCTTTGTTGCTCGTTTTCTTAAATAACCTTTAATCCTTTGTGACTACTGTAATGCTTGCGTCTTTTATTGTTTGTTCATACCTAAAAGTTATCTTTGTAATATGCAGGCTGGAATGGGTGGAGGAACCGGCACAGGTGGAGCTCCAATAATCGCCGGAATAGCAAAAGCGATGGGAATATTAACCGTTGGTATTGTGACAACTCCTTTCTCTTTTGAGGGTCGAAGAAGGGCGGTTCAGGCCCAAGAAGGAATTGCAGCTTTGAGAGATAATGTCGACACATTAATTGTTATACCAAATGATAAATTACTTACTGCAGTTGCCCCTTCTACCCCCGTAACAGAAGCGTTTAATTTAGCGGATGATATTCTTCGACAGGGTGTACGTGGCATCTCTGATATCATTACGGTATGTGATGCAGTTGTTATGGAGTCAATTTTGTTTTAAAATTTCATTAGTGTGTTGTTTTATGTCTGTAACTATTGTCTTCTATACTTATCATATTCTAATCTTCGACACGGTTTTTTCTTTACTTTTTGTTATATATTTTTGCCTGCCTGGTTTATAATGTTTCATATGAATAACAACTCTTATTGTTATGTTAACTTAGAGAGAAATGAATGTTGAAGTTTAAAGGGATTGGTACTCTTTTATTTGGAATTGGCATCTATAAATCCCCTCGGTGGTGATGTTTTTATTTATTTATTATTGTTTATTCATAGTTTTGGCTTAGAGATATCAGATGCCATTTTAGGGCCTGGTGTCCTAGATCATGATGCATTGCTATAGAAATTCCATTAGCATTTGAAGTCTCGTTACAACTACAATCGGGTCAAATTAAACCTCTTCCCCTTTATAATTTGCTTGAAAGTGGACAATATGGGGTAAGCCAACTGAAAAGATGGTCAAAAGTGTGAAGCTTTCATCGTAAGTCCGAATTTAAAGTTTTTGAGACTAGTGTGAAATGTTTGGACATGCAAATATTGGAGGTGGAAGGAGCCCTGTTGATGGGGATTCAACACCTTTCTATATATTTAAGGACTTGACAATTTTTATATTTACACTTGGGCCACTTTTCTTCATTCATAATACTCCATGTTCTTGCCTTTTTGCATTTGCTTGTGTTGGATAGTTAATTGTCTTATCGTCATCTGATCCACAGCAACTGCACTTGCTTTCATCTTATACTATTACGAATTTCCCAGATTTGCAATTATGCTGCTGAGGTTGCTGAAATGTTTTTTTTTGTTGGTCTTTTCATAAGAAGTGATACCGTGTAATTGTGTATTGATTACAAAGATCATCATGTATCTGCAGATTCCTGGTCTTGTAAATGTGGACTTTGCTGATGTGAGAGCCATTATGGCAAGTGCTGGTTCATCGCTGATGGGAATAGGAACTGCAACTGGTATATACAATTTACCATTATTTAAGCTTATTATTCTAGATCCTTTTATCAGGAGGAAAATTTGAAGAGTTTGTGATCGTCCCATTTTTAATACTATTCTGATAATTTTGCTCTTCATTTATGACATTCGTAATGCACCAGAATTTAGGCTTGTTTGGTTGCAGCTTTGAAGCAAATAAGCTGGGTTTTGTTTAGATTTAGGAAAAACTGGGTTCTTCTTGCTTGAAGATTATAGCCTCTTCAGGTTTAAATACCAAGAAAGCTCTGTATTTAAGTTGTCAGTCAAATGCAGTCCAACTTTTAAGCAAAAGAAAACAAATGCCTTTGTTCAAAAGCTAACAAAACAAGGCACTAATAGGGAAATTTGTGCTCTATCAGAATTTTATTGGAGCCTTTTAGTCAATTAAATGAATCGAGCTTTTTATATATTTTCGGCGTTAGTGTTTCACTCAATACAGCCATGGCAGAGCTACATTGGCGCAATTTACAAAAATGCTAGTTTTTTGTATAAGATTTCTGCTAAAAGGGAAAAAAAAGTGTTATGATATGGAACCCTGCAAAATATTCGCCGCTGAATACAGCATCTATAAAGTCCAGTGCGACTTTTCTTGGTCTTGCTATGAAAATTGCTGTTTGAAATCAGCATGATTTTAATATAAGTGATGGATATATGGTGAAACTTGCAAACCAATTCTGTTTCTCTTTCATAATCTGTTTCACCTTGATGAAAGGGGTGCGGATTGGCTGGGTTCAAAGAAAATAAACATCGTGGTATTTGCCTTCTATGGCATAATAAAGATCATCCATATTGTTGTACTATTAATATCTTACCACATAATGCCCACGGTTTCCAAGTTAATTGTCTTTTCTTTAAAGCTTCCAGCTATTCATAATTTTACAAGTTACAACTTCAATATCTATCTTGTTATTTAAACTTATAATTATGTTTTTGATGGGATGCACTTTTGTACCATTTTTTTGTAGATTTCTTTTGTAAACATTTCCTAGGTTCATTTTCTTTTTTATTCCAACCTTTCATACTGGATGTTTTAGCCAAGTTCTTTATTTCATTTTATTTAATTTCAATGGTTTCATTGAAAAAAAAAAATGAGATTTTATGAAACAGTTTAAATCAAAAAGTTAATGAAGACCTTTGTCTCGAAGGAAATCTACAAAAATAGAAATTACATTTTTAAAGTGCATGGTATGGGAAAATTAACATTTGATTTCATAGTTACTATGGTGTATATTGACGACGTTGTAATTGTAAAATTATTTGCGAGCTTTGAAGAAAATAGTGAAAATGACTTGGAACTTATATATTTATATATATATATGGGGAAGGATCAACCAACACCTAAATCTACACCAAAACTCAAATATTCATTTTTAAAATATCCAAACTGCATGAGTTTGTGTAGATTGTATACACGATGAACAATGTGGGGTTTGTATTCGTTTTTACAGAAAACCCACTTAAAAAATACGAATTCATGATATATTTGACTATAGGGGGACTCTAGAGGGTTTATATAAATTTGTTCTTCCGGAGGTTTTACGGGAGGTTTTCTGATATAATAACATATTATTGGATGATGTGAGCTTATGTGAGTTGATTTAATTGATCAATTTTAGTCTTTATGTTGAAATATATAGAGATTTGAGATTGGGTGTAAATTTAGGTGTGGATTTAAGTGTGGGTGGATCCTTCCCCTATATATGTATATATATATAGCAAGATGGATGGTCCAAACTATGCCACAGATAGATATAACGCTGAGTTTTTCCTTCAAACTCAGCAATCAGAAGAGGGGAATTATTATAAATCCAAAACTAATGATATATATTCTGTATGTATTTGTTGTTATGCAAAAGGTAAGACCAGGGCAAGAGATGCTGCACTCAACGCCGTACAATCCCCGTTATTAGATATTGGCATAGAGAGGGCCACTGGAATTGTATGGAATATAACTGGTGGTACTGACTTGACTTTGTTTGAGGTCTCTTTCTCTCAACCTTGGTTTTATTACCACCTGTTGTTTATCTTTGCCTATTTCCTAGTTGGTATTTAATGTTTGCTCACTTTCTGTTTATAGCATTCAGTTGTAACGTTGTTAGTGGCTTTAGTATGTAAGCTTATCTGCAGCCAATTATATAACTTTTAAAGAAAAAATGACTGCTATGTATTTATACTAGTCAACTATATGGCTGAGGTAGTTAGGAACTTGGTTTGTCAAGAGAGAATATGCTTTGCCTTTAGAGTTTAGACCAATCCTCAACTAGAGGGACACACCAACTCCTATAATTTCTCCTTCCTTCGTTGTACTTCATGTGGACTTAACAAATTTATTAATGAAAATCCTTTACACTGGTGTTTTCATGTGGATTATAGCCTTTGCATCCTGGAATGTTCTTGCTCATAAAAGGGGGTAGCTTAATTAAGTGTCAATATCATTATATACCTGTAGTTTGGTTAACTTTCAGAGTCTTGACTTTAAACTTAACCTCTACTTGTGATATGTTGGGATAACAAACTTTTACTTATACAAGACCTTCATCGTTAGAAGGTTTTGCCCTCACAATCCCCTAGCTTTGGAGCTCTTAACTGAACTTGAACCATTTGTATAGGTTCTCCTTTTTCCATGTCACTTGGAAATAAGCGAGGGCAGAAGAGATCTTGCAACTCTTTGTTTTTATTCTTATTATTTGGATTTTTAGCTTATTAAGTGGATCAAGTGTTTTATAGCTACAAAAAATTAGTACAGTGAATTTCTAAAATTTCTAGTTGATTAGCGTAGAGATGTATGCCTTAGAAACCAAATTTACCCTTTGGATACCTACATTTCAGAAAGCTTGTAGAAAGGAACAAGTATTTGTTTCGGTCCTCTTTCTTCTTTCATTCTAGGCTCTTTTAAATTTGATCAAAAATGGTGACTTTTTCTTATTTTACATAAGCCTTTAAGTTCACTACTGGCACATCATATGTCATCTCTTTTTCGGGAATTTTTACAGGTAAATGCCGCAGCAGAGGTTATATATGACCTTGTAGATCCTACAGCAAACTTAATATTTGGAGCAGTAATAGATCCAAACCTCAGTGGCCAGGTAAGTTACAATTGATCAACCACGTTCCTTCTGAAAAACTAGTCCTTGATATCATTTTTGATTAGCTGTCTTAACATGGTTTTTTACTAGATTTGCATCTTGAAGATGTGTTAAAAATCAAAGACTCTCCTTAATTGTTTGGAAAGTTAGATCTCTGCGACAAGAAAACATCTCTAAGTCATTTCTGTAAAACAGTAATTTTTAAACAGTAATTACTAATTAGATTAGATGGCCCATATATATTCTTAAGCTGGACTATTTGCTTGGTCAGCTTAAAAGCTGATTCTGGATATTTGGCCTGCTTATCAATTAACTTGATATTTTGGAAAGGGTTGTAAAAAGCTTTAAGCTGGATGAACCTAGCTTTTTCCGAAAACTCAAAAAGTTTAACTAATTTTTATGAGCTCTAACCAAACAAGTAGTATCATTTAAGCTTAGGAAAGAAAAGTGGGTACACTCGAGTTCATTGTATTTGAACCAGAAATGCACTTGACCGTAACTTTTTTCTCATTTAGGTCAGCATAACTCTGATTGCCACTGGATTCAAACGCCAAGAAGAAAGCGATGGGGTTCAGGTCCAAACTTTCTCCAATTTAAACTATTTTCATTGTTGATGCAACATACGTCACGATTTAACTTCCCTAAAATATGCGTTTGCTAACCTCGAATATAATAATTGTTACTAGTTGAAGCTTATTTTGACTTAATCCGCATCGGTCACAAAGAACTTGTTTACCATTTAGTGGTATTTTGTAATGAGCATGCACTTCAATTTACTGGTTTTGATATTGGCATACTGTTTGATAATGTGGTTTGGCTGTTAAAGTGTCAAATGTATCTTTGGACGGGAATTGTTCCATCAAGTCAAAACTTCTCTCTCATTTGTTTCTGGATGAAATTGCAGACAAGTCAGCAGGGAGATGTCTCTCTCGGAATGAATAGGCGACCTTCTACATTCAATGAAGGTGGTTCGGTTGAGATCCCCGAGTTCCTAAGAAAGAAAGGCCGATCTCGCTATCCAAGAGCATAAGCTTTCCATTAAGACTATCCCCCTTCCTGTAATATAACTATACAAGTCATTACTTTCCTTTCGCAATTTATTTTCCTTTTAAATTAGGCAGAGTTTCTATTCTCCTCTGTTTCTTACTGAGTAATAAAGTAAGGTTTTGTACATGAATTATGTCAATTTAGATTGCTTAAGCCAACTGTTTTCTCTCTATAACTATATCTATGACTGAATTTAAAAGTTCTAAGAGTTTGCTTATGCCAAGTAATTTACTGCACTTGTTTGTTATTCACTGAGTGGCTATTGGGTTGCATCGTTTATGCGGAAAAAATGGCGTTACTTGTTAGTTATTGCTGAAAAGAACTTAGGTTCGCCTAACTGTATAGGAGTGACTTTTTGGAACTCATTGTAGCTTATAAGCAAAAGCAATTCAGCCAATGTTTAGACGCTAGAATCAAATAAGTTAAGAGAGGAACGACTGATGACTCTACACCTAATTTGGATTGCAACGCATTAAATTAAATTTAGTAGTTTATGTGAGTTTAACTACATTAAATACAAGAAAAGTTGAACTCGATAACCCCTTGTTGGGTAATTATCTTTCTGTAAATTTTGCTTTTCATTTGTGCTATGCACATGATAGGGCATAGTTGATTCAAATTTTTATGCTTTCTGTTATATACTCCATATGATTACTAACGTGAGCGTCAAGGATTGAATCCTGGTGTTTAGCGGGGTACACCTAGTCCCTAACCAATTGAGGCAACCCAGGTACTCAAGGCTGTTTTGTAGTAGATTATTGAAAACCATTGTTTGCTTCTTGTTTTTTTCCCGGAAAGATACGCATTTATACCCTTGTTTGCTTCTTAGGTATAATCGATTACCGTCACTTAAAATGCGTTATCCTTTGAACATCGGTGGTAACAACCCTTAACCAGAAGCAAGACAACTCGTTTGTTAATTATCATTTGGTTATGTGACATAAATTAGAGGAGTATACAGATTCATGACATCGACTCTTTATTCCTTAAATTTAATGTAAAAAAAGCTACTTTTTAAAAAAATTGATCAATGAATATGACGAGGCAGACAAGAAGAATAGGGAGTCCGCACATTAACAAGTCAGAAAAATTTATGAGGGTGATATGATATTTAGTGATTGGTTGAGACTTGAGAGGTAGAATGTCAAAAACAATGACACTAAAAAGACATGATATCATGGCTACAAAGTGCCTACACGAAAGGATATCCACTCAATCAAATGCCTATTTTACATTACAATAATACTAAGAAAAATTATTAGTATTGTAATATAAGAAAAAGTGGATTCAAATTTTTATTTTATTTTTTGAAAGGATAAAATATACTCCATCTGTTTTAAAATATTTGTACTCTATGTACTTACGTGCAATTTTGATCGGTAAATATCTCGAGTTTAAATTATTGAAATGTAAATTTTAAAAATTTGTTCATATTGTTTAACATTTGAACTATGTGATTAATTTTTGAAAAATTCGATTTCGACAATTTAGATATAAGTTATTTGTTGGAACGAAAGAAGTATATAAAAGTAATGACAATGAGATGGATCATTCGATGGGAGATATTGCCAACAAAGTATGAAAAGACGATGGACAAGTTGGAATTGGGGGAATTGATGCTCGGGCTCACTTGGTGGGAGCGTCTTTTTTAAGACTATATGGCTAGAAATTGACCTTATATCAGATATGTCAGGTCCACGTTGTCAGTTATCGGTATAAAGCTAAAAGTCCGATGTAGCAGCAGTTGATTTTTTCATCCTCGTTGCTTTAAGTACGATATGGTGGGAATTTAATAAAATAAAGATTGGAAACAGTGACACCGCAAATTTGGAAACATATGTATGATGTAAGCTTTTAATTAGGAATTAGTATATTGGTTTTTAATACTTTGAGTTTGTTGTAATACAACTATTAGCTACGTATGTAAGGAGACAGAAGTAGAGAGAGGGGAGAACGGTATAGTCTTTATTATGAATGAATATGAATGGATGTATAATACAATACCCATAGCCCTCTTTATATAGATAGAGGGATATGGTTACAAGACCTGCATGGGCCCATAAAGTATAAGCCCAATAGTCAAATAATATTACAACACTTCCCCTTTGGACGTCTTGAATTCTTCGTCTTCATGCAGTCGATCTGAGTCGAGTTCATTCGCACTGCTAAACACATAAAAACCTTAGGGCCGAAAAACCCGATGTGGGACAAAACCGGTACCTAAGAGAAATTGTGTAGCCGAATGATATATGCCAAAATACTATGTAAGTAACTAACCACAAAACAGTGTGCTTCATCAAAACCTTACAAGAGCAAACCCAATGGGAAAATCTCTGATTGAAGGAAAAAGAGTGCAACAGTGGTAGTAGTAGGGGATCAACCACAAAACAGGTGCCTCATCAAAACCTTGCCAGAGTAAACCCAGTGGGAAAAAACTCTGGTCGAAGGACAAAAGAGTACACAGTGGTAAGAAGTATACGATATGATACTCCCCCTGATTTCGGCAATCCTTAGAGAGGTATAACAGGGAACGTGTCTCGCTAAAAACCTTGTCAAGGAAAACCCAGTGGGAAAAACCTTGTACTAAGGACAAAAAGAGTACACATGCATACAACAGGATGCTCCCCATCACTTGCACACGACAGGGTGCGAGGATTTCGACTCCGACATAAAATGTCGCTCTAAGGTAGCTCAGATAGCCTACGTAGGCCAATCGCCCGTACGTGCTTCTGAAAAGAATGCTTTGGCAGTGACTTGGTGAACAAGTCAGCGTGGTTATTCTCTGAACCAATATGCTTCACTTCAATCTTTTGAAGCTTTTGTTGTTCATGTGTAAAGAACAACTTTGGCGAGATATGCTTAGTGGCATCACCTTTGATATAACCATGCTTCGCTTGATCAATCACAGCGGTGTTGTCCTCATAAATAACAACTGGTTCATCATGATCGTAAGTTAGATCACAGGTGCTTCGAATATGGCCAATAACTGCTCGAAGCCAGACACACTCTCTAGTCGCCTCATAGAGCGCGAGTAGCTCAAAGTGGTTAGTCGAAGTGGCCACTAGAGTCTGTTTACGAGACCTCCAGTATATCGCCGTGTTCTCAATGGTAAAAACATAACCAGATTGGGAACGTCCCTTGTGCAGGTCTGATAAGAAACCAGCATCGGCATAGCCGACAAGGGTGCGTTGTTTCGAGGATCAATGGAGCTAGATCCACTCGACGCAAATGGATAGAATAAGCCCATGTCCGTAGTACCTCTAAGGTAACGGAAAATGTCTTTTATGCCAGTCCAGTGGCGGCGTGTTGGCGCGGTGCTGTGTCGAGTTAGACAATTCATAGCAAACGAGATGTCCGGTCTAGTACATTGGGCCAAGTACAATAGTGCGCCTATTGCACCCAGATATGAACACTCAGGGCTCAATATCTCTTCATCATCCTCCTTTGGACGGAAGGGTTCCTTATTAATGTCTAGAGAGCGGACGACCATGGGAGTAGAGGACGGCTTAGCGTCACTATGACTAAAGCGCCTCAACACCTTTTGGGTGTAGCTTTCTTGATGGACTAAAATTCCATCTTTACGGTGCTCGATCTGCAGGCCGAGGCAATACTGTGCCTTCCCAATATCTTTCATCTCGAATTCCTTCTTCAGGATTTCAGCAGTTTCGAACAACTCTTTCGAGGTTCCTATGAGATTCATATCATCTACATAGACTGCGATAATCGCATATCCTGAAGTGGATTTCTTTATGAACACGCATGGGCATAGTTCATTATTAACATATTCCAAGCCGATCAAGTATTCACTTAGACGGTTATACCACATCCGTCCGGATTGTTTCAATCCATATAGTGATCGTCTCAGTCTAATCGAGAACGTGTTCCGTGGACGGTAACTACTTGATTCAGGCAACTTAAGTCCATCAGGGACTCTCATGTAAATCTCTGTGTCCAGATCCCCGTAGAGATACGCTGTGACCACATCCATGAGCTGCATATTCAGTTTTTCGGAAACTACTAAACTGATTAAATAGCGGAATGTTATAACGTCCATTACGGGAGAATACGTCTCATCGTAATCAATTCCAGGGCGTTGAGAGAAACCTTGCGCCACAAGGCGAGCTTTGTATCTAACAATCTCATTATTCTCATCATGCTTCCTTACGAAAACCCATTTATGACCAACTGGTCTAACATTGAGCGGTGTTGGAGCGACAGGTCCAAACACCTTTTGTTTCGTTAAGGAATCCAATTCAGCCTGGATTGCTTGTTTCCAATGAGGCCAGTCCGTTCTTCGTTGACACTCAGCAACGGTACAAGGTTCCATGTCATCATTGTTCATAATGTCAGTGGCCACTGCTTATATGAACACATCATCGATGACAGTTTCGTTTCGCTTCAAAATATCGTCTAAACTATTATAATCGACAAATATTTCGAGGTTATCGGGATGATTAGGAACTGGTGTTTCATCTGGAACACGCTCCTCTAATACATCACCGTGATCCTTAATGATCTCGTGTGGCAAAATAGATACGACAGGATTTCTCCTCTTTCGAGGCAGAACATCCTTGAAACCGGACGGCCTTCCTCTTTTTTTCGGAAGGGCGGCGGACTGAACGGCCGACGGCAGCGTCCTTTGCTCAGTGGGTACAACCGGAGCAACGTGTTCAACCAGAACACGGCGTCTCATTGGGACGTCTATCCTTGCAGGCACATTTGCAGCAGGTATATGTGATCTCGTGACATTCGCTAGGTCATTAAATGCGCCTGGCATTTGATTTGCAACATTTTGCAGACCTAGGATTCTCTGCACTTTCTTATCACTATGTGCAGTTGGGGGATCTAGATGAGACATAGTGGGTACATGCCACATTAATTCACGTCGTTCCTTATCAACGTTAACATCCATTTCTCCCCCTAACGACGGGAAGAGTGTCTCATCAAAGTCACAATCCGCATGTCTAGCGGTAAAGAGATCGCCTGTCAAGTGCTCTAAATAGCGTATTATGGACGGGGATTCATAACCGACATATATGCCCCGTCGTTTCTGAGGTCCAAATTTGGAACGCTTAGGCGGCTCAATTGGAACATTGACTAAGCACCCAAACACGCGTAAATGTGAGACATCGGGCTCATATCCAGTTACCAACTGGTACGTAGATAGTGGTTGGGTGGTCATGGGCCTCAGACGGACCAACGTAGCAGCATGCAAAATGGCATAGCCCCACACAGAAATAGGAAGTTTGGTGCGCATAACCAAAGTCCTAGCAATCATTTGCAATCGCTTAATGAAAGCTTCTGCAAGGCCGTTTTGGGTATGAACATACGCAACTGGGTGTTCAAGATTAATTCTCAAAGTCATGCAATAGTCATCGAAAGTTTTCGATGTAAACTCCGCGGCATTATCAAGTCTAATAGACTTTATCGGATAATCCGGATGATGAGCCCTCAATTTAATGATCTGGGCTAGGAGTTTTGGAAACGCTGCGTTTCTTATGGACAACAAAGCTACGTGTGACCATCTTGTCGATGCATCAGCCAAAACCATGAAATATTTAAATGGTCCACATGTTGGTTGGATAGGTCCACAAATATCTCCTTGAATTCTTTCAAGGAATTGGGAAACCAATTTCGTAGATTTCACACGAATTGGTTTGAGATTAGTCTTTCCAATCAAGCATGCTTGGCATAGGCTTTTCGGATTAATCACGAAATTCTTTCCTCCAAGAGGATGCCCATGAGATGCGTTCATCGTTCGAAACATCGTATTTTGACCCGGGTGTCCCAGCCGGTCATGCCATAGCATAAAAGTACTCTCATCAATCGGCGCCCGCCGAATGATTAGATTGCTTTCAAAGTTTTGGATTGTAGTAACATACAAACCACTTGAAAGATATCTCAACTTCTCCAGAATACACTTTTGGTCGTATTGAGTGGAGGTAATGTGAAGGTATTCAATACCATTTTCACGAGCAGTTTCAAGATGAAACTTATTTTCTCGGATATCCTTAAAGCTCAACAAGGTACGACTGGACCTCGGAGAATATAAGGCCTCAGATACTTCAACAGGAGTACCATTTGACAATGTGAATTTAGCTTTACCAAAGCCTTCAACAAGGGTCGACGGGCCCGAAATTGTTGTCACTGAGGTTACTTTAGGTGTAAAGTTGATAAAAAACCATTTATCTTTTAAGATAGTGTGTGTAGTGCCACTATCAACCAGACAATCAACTGCCTCACAATACATGCCTAAAAGTAAAATAATTTAAAGTCGGTCACACGAATAAAAGGAATTTCTCAATGAAATAACTTTAAATTATACGAGAAATGTTCAAAACATTATCCATAAAACAAACCATAATCAAAAAAAAAAATGAACAATATCCAAAGGAAAAAACATAATCCGAAATGGAATTGAAATAACATAATTCAGGAGCAAAACAGCTCAATTATTAAAAGAAACGAAGAAAAAAAACTTTATTCTTCCATGTGAGCCTCAAAGTCAGGGGTCTCAAGAGTTTCTTTTGCACTAGCTTCAATCATGTTGGTTTCGACCCTTCTACCCTTGTGGTAGTTTTTGACTTCTTGGGGAGTTGCCCTACAAGTCCTTTGCATATGACCATTTCCACCACATTTATAGCACAGAGTTGGCATATCGGCCGGTTCTCTTGCTTTGGAACGACTGTACCGGTTGTTCCTACCACCACGAGACTGCCTAGGAGGAGCCACATGTCCTCGGTTCGGACGATTGTCCAAACCTCGCTTGGCTGGACGAGCATTACGCTCACCCCTGTTCCTTGGCTGACGGGACGACATGCCCTTTTCTCGTTTCCCATATTGTGGACGAGGTCCACGAACAACATTAGCACCAGGCATTGGAATTGCCTTTGAACCAGCAGGCCGAGAATTACTGTTCATCATTAAAATAAGACTATTCTTCTCGTCCAATAACAACTGGGTGATGAGCTCGGGAAATTTGGTGAATTTAGACTGACGATATTGCTTTTGGAGCAAGATGTCAGAACAAGGAAATGTGGTGTACGTTTTCTCCAATAAGTCACTGTCGGTGAGTGTTTCACCACAGTATTGGAGAGTAGCACGAATTCTGCATACTTCAGCGTTATATTTTTCAACGCTTTCAAAGTCCTGAAATCGCAGATTCAGCCAATCACGGCGGGCTTCAGGAAGAAGCCAAATGGTCTTTTGGTGGTCGAAGCGCTCTTTCAGAGAGTCCCACAATGTTTTTGGTGAGGTGGTCGCTATGAACTCAGATTTCATGGCGTTTGATAAGTGGCGGCGAAACAGAATCATCGCCCGAGCACTCATTCCACGCGTTACTTCCATTTCACGCTCCTCCTCATCATATATGACATCCAATAAGCCTTGGGCATCTAAATGGTTTTGGATATCCTAACTCTAATCCAAGTAGTTCTTGCCGGCAGCATCCAAAATTGGAAAGTCAAGCTTGATTGACATTTTTCTACAACAGGAGAAAAGAAAAGAAAGACTGGATTAGTCATCATATAAAACAACGGGTTTATATGTTTATGGTTTGTATAAGCACAAACTTTATTTCGAAACGACAGGTTCGAAAACAAGTTTTGCTTTTAAGTGAAGAGGTTCTCTTTGATCGAACGACAGGTCGATCCTGAGACACCAATTCGGCGAATACATATCTATATAGACACATTCGGGGAAATTATTATTTACTCAACCCCTTTCGGTAGCTCTATTTGAACACGATCAGGAAAGACGGTGAGGGGGGTGGGCACGAATGCCTCTTAAAAACCGACCTCATTAGGAGAACGACTTCCGCCTTTATCTTTCCTAGACATCGTATCCAAATAGGTGAGCCTATTTAGGGAAGATTCATAATTTTTCCAACTTAAATGTGAATATATATGATTTTCGCATTTTATATATGGCAATAATATTAACAGTATAGAGAACATCTATCTAGATTAACCACACATATATAAACAGGCAGTAAATATATTTTAGGATCTATCTAATCATGCAGTAGATTTGGTGTTATAAACAAATCAATTTAAGATTATCAATCAATCCATAAAGATTCTAACATATCAAATCAAATCAATTTAAGATTATCAATTAGATCTAATCCAATAATTTACTGGCATATGTGATATTTATATATATGATAATATCAAAAAGATATGATTATCTAACAAGATATCAATCAATTATCTATGTTTATCGTCATATTAATAATTCTATACATGGTAGTTTTAACATGCAAGCAAACAATATATTTTTAATTTACCAATCAATTCTATATATGGTAAAAAAATATTTTAACATGCAAACGGGTTAAATTTACATGGAAACATATCAATTTATTCAATTAACATGCAATTTTTATACGCTTGCCTTTTAATAAAAAAAAATATACATGTGGGTGAATCTTGACCGAATATTGCATTTTTATAACACATATATACTGTTTTTATACATGTAATATACTCCAGGGACCACATGTGTAATTACTGTAAACTAAATTCAGTTTTAGTCTTATTACAGAGTCAGTCCTAAATTCAATACTAAACAACAAACTATTTTCTTAACATGCAGTTGTCTACATATGGGTTTATATGTTTTTCAACCATATATTGCGTAACAAAGCCAAAAATAATGTCAGCCTACATATTGTTCTCATACACAGACAAGCATCATAAACCATAATATATATATATCATCATCTTATATTGTTCTGACTACATGTTCATATATATATATATATATATATATATATATATATATATATATATATATATATATATATCATCTTATACGTACGTGAACTGTACACAATTCCCATAAACATTTAGTCATATATAATAACCTTTTATCATACAGAGTAATATTTTACATATTCTTTTAACATGCAATAACAATATACACATGATAGGTTATATTAGTATTATACGCATGCGGTGACAGAGTTACACAGGAAAAAAATTAGGTTTTGAAAAATTATATACCTTCCGCACGGTATGTTGGTGAAGGTCGATATAGCAATAACCTAATAAAACCCGGATAAACCTCAAGGTTTATTTAACCCAGAATTCGTACTTCGATCTCCGAGAGCCGTGCTGATAACGTGTTGTAATACAACTATTAGCTACGTATGTAGGGAGACAGAAGTAGAGAGAGAGGAGAACGGTATAATCTTTATTATGAATGAATATGAATGGATGTATAATACAAGACTTCTAGCCCTCTTTAGCCCTCTTTATATAGATAGAGGGATAGAGTTACAAGACCTGCATGAGCCCATAAAGTATAAGCCCAATAGTCTAATAATCTTACAACAGAGTTAAATTTATTTGATCTTAGTAACTTCAATTGCTTACATTATACTGTCTTCTTGTTTGTTTTAGAATATAGAAAAGGGCTATTAATTTACAATAACATTATTAATTTATTAATATTGAGTGTCCATGTTTTAATCAGTAAAAAAAAAGATTTTAATCAGGTATGGTCAAATTTGTTACAAATCTGTCACTAAATGATAATATCTTTCAGTAAAACTGAAATCCGTTACATGTCGTCCTCAATTAGGGCGTTGAAAAAAATAACCTGTCACTATTCCGTTTACGATCTGAACTTTTTTAGTATTGAATCTTTTTGTGGGTGCCGGTATTACAATATTTTTGCAATTTATGAATTTTTTATTTTCTCCAACGATAAATATGAAAATGAAAACAAAACAGATATGGAGAACAAAGACATGACTACATAAAATATATTAGAGTCTATTTCATAAAAATTATGAAGAAAATAGGAAAACAAGTTTCAATGCATGAAATGAGTTTATAAACTCTCCACTTTTCAAATAGAATTAAAGTTGATCTAATTTTAAGTATAAAGCACCACTCTTTCATTGTAGGTTTACTTAGTGTACATGATAATACCAAATTTCAGGGGGAAAAAAACAGTAATTATGTCGTTATTTCAAATTTTTGTATAGACACCAATTAGTATTTTGTTGTACCAGGAGAACCAATTTTGAAATTAGGAGCCAATATTATAAATAGTAAGAAAGACACTTTCAAAAGTTAGTACAAGTGTACAACATAAACTATATTATTAGATTTATAATTTTTAATTTCGAGGATTTTAAACACGAGTTAGATACGGATGGAACTAGGCGCGACATTGAGACGAGAGGAAGTGTAGTAAATAGTGGATAGTTTTGTTTATTTGGTTCAATCTCGACCTTTGGATAATATATTTTTTTATCCGAATAACTAATCCCTCTTTGTCTCAATCTCGGATGAAAAATGACTCGAGCCGCTCATATGTAGCTCGATAAACTTGGGCCAAATTTCAAAATGAAATTCAACATAATCGAAGTCCTTGTTATGTAACACACTAATTCGTTATTTTGTAATTTCTCAATGTTATGCCCATGAGAAGTATATATGAGTATATGACCATTGCCTACAAAAATGCCTATTTTTCTCTTATTACAAATACTTTTTGCACAGCTGCAACAACTTGACAATATTAAATAATAGTAGTATGTCATCAAAATGTGATAACATCAAGAAATTAAATGTATCATTAATAACGTGGTCCATAAAAAAATTGGAATATGACTACAGAACTCAGGAGTGCTTAGATTTTTATTTTTATTGTTTTTCGAAATAGAGTGCTTAGATTTTTTAATCAAGTGGCCATCATTGTGACAATAAGAATAAGAATGGTAGTAGTTGAGGTTCACATCATACAAATAATATCTCTTAGACCAACAATATTATTGTTGTATTAAAATCTAAGTTTAGGCTATTAGTTCTACATTAATCATTTATTTAAACCTAACACATTTTATAAAAAATCGTTTACATTTACATAAAATTTCAGTCTGCTTATTAATTTTCTTACAATAACCCTACATTATTATTTTTTTATTTATTTTTTATTTTTTAATAATCATAACAATATTATAACCACAAAAATGTGGATCCCATAATAGTTTATTACTATTATACTCCCTCCGTCCCTAAACAAATATCCCCTACGAAAATACATGCAACTTTGACCATCATAATTTTCATATCAAAATTACCGAAATGAAAAAATTGAAAATTTCATCATATAGTTCTAACCATAAACTACGTGATTAACTTTTGAAATAATTTTTTCCGACAATCTAAATATGAAAAAATTATCGGTCAAAATTATACGTAATTTCGTAGGGGACATTTGTTTAGTGACGTATGTAGTATTAATCTAGGGAATCATATGCATTCCTCATGTATGATGTGAATTTTGTGTTTTCTTAAATTTAGAAAATTTATAGGGTTCCTGATACATATCACTTTTTATACCATAATTATTAAATTAAAAATTATGTTTTGAGGAACCAGATGCGGATACTCTAATGTGACTAGCAATACCTTCGCATTATGGGAGATAATAAATGAAGATGGTATTAATAGTATATACATGATCAATGAAGTGTTTGTTTAATTTTTATTGGGATTGGACTATTTTACAAATTTGTATTTATATCTATAATAAATAAACTTGCAAAATACATATAGATATGATTTTAATATATATATATCATATCACATTTACTCCAAATACCCTCATTTTCCAATACCACACTCACATTATTACTCTAAATACCCTCATTTATTATCATTTCTCATCACATGTTACTAATAGTCTCGTATCCATTTTTCGTACCAAACACGGTATTTATGGACCCGACAGTATTTCTAATATATGATAACATAATCTCACCATAATCTCACCGTACCAAACGAGGCCTAATAGTAGTGTAGGAATTTTTTTGGTGTATACAGGATTGTTCAAAAAAAAAATACAGGATTGTAGCAATAATCTGCAGAGCGTTCCTCATGTTTTTATTAAAACTTTGATTGAAAAAATGAAACATGTAAAAGGAAATAACGAACCAATTCTTTATAAAATTTATGGTACTGAATAAAATTTCATTAAAAGGCAACAGCAAAAAACATAAATAAAATCTTTTGAATTTTGTTTTAGCTCCACAATAGGGTTGGCTGAATTAGGTAACGGCCTCTATAGTCTAGATCGAGTTTTTATTTGGTTTATTTAGTTTTAACTCAGAGATTAATAGTCCCTGAGTCTTTTAAGAAAAAAGGATCAGTATCCCTAGTTTACGAAACCGACTAATCCTAAGACAACGAGTTGAAAAACTCAATGCCCCTATAGTTTATTCTCCCGTATTAATTAATTTAAAATTAAGATTATCCCGGTGGTTAATTATATTAAGATCATATACAGTACTCATATACTAAATGACTAAAAATGCCAAATTATTCCAAAAACCATACACAAGTTAATCAATATAAATTTCATCATTTGGAGGATTTTCTGTTCACATTATATGTTCAAACCTACTAACTACTACATTATTTGATAATGTAGGACTATGACTATTAAATATTAAGTGCATGGACCAATTATATTTTCAAATTTATAGGTTCACTTTCATATGACAAATAGAAGAACCTTCCAATTTCTATATCAAAATCTAATTCCTCAATGGACTACAAAAAAAAAAAACAAAGAAAAATCACACATTACTCCTAAAAACAAAACATTAATTAAACCATGCATCTAAAGAAACATTCCCATACTTGTTTATGGCCTCTCTTTTTCCACAGCTAATATGCCTATATGTTTATGCAATGCATGTATCTACCAGTTACTAACTAAACCACACAATTTGATATCACCTAATATAACAAATATTGGCACGTAGGTTTGTCACTTGCCATACAAAACCAACATTTTCCATATTGACGTGTAACACCATCACCCCACACATTGGCCACTTTTGAATTGCAATAATAATCCCTTTTACTTAATTATACCATATCTATTCTAGTATGAAAATTTGAAGTTTCATCTACAACATAAATAGTACTCAAAGTTTGTGCAGTGATGAATTTAATTTTTTAAATATCCAAAGGGTTGACAAGAATATTGATCTCTTTCATAATATTATTTGAACATATTTCATGGTAATACTAAGGAATGGTTCAAATATAACGAGAGTAGAAAATTATGAACTTACATTAGAATTAACTCAAGCGTCTTATTATATTTTTGGTACAAAACGCAAGCACGTATACATAACATATGACATTGTCATTAGAATAAATTGAGGATTTTGTATCAATGTATCTAAGGTTTATTTAGTTTTATGATCAATATATATTTTATATGTCCGCTTGATAACGAATAATCAAATTGATAGTATTTTCGCATGAATTTTCAGCCTAATCTGAATAGATATGTTTAAACGTCTAGTATTTGGAGAAATTGTTTGAGCATGCAACGACGAATAAGTACTCAACATTATGCAAAATATGAAATATTAGAAATACGTTTCAAAATATTTTATAACAAATCTAGATAGAGTATGAATGACCATTTGTAACTTTAGCTAATTTTACACAAGACAATGGCGTTTCCCAAAACATAGGTATTGTTACTATTACAATTGGGAATATAAGTACCAAGTAGGTATTGTCATTTGCAGCCTGTTATTATTCCATAGTCCACACACATTAAAGAAGCTTTGCCTTCAAAGTTCTAACACACAATTTAAACATTTGCCTTTCAAAGTTCCAACACAAAACTAAAGCCAAAGTAAGAGAACAAAAAAGAGGAAAATCAATATACTCCAATGATGAACAGGGTCACAAAAGGGTCATGCCAAAATGAAACTTGTCCCAAAATATCATCTCTTGATCAAAATGAGTCATCACCAAACATGTCCAAAAGTTGCATGTTAAAACAATCATTTGTTCAAAATGAGCCACTAAGCATGTCGGAAAGTTGTACTTCAAAAGGGTTCAAGTCTGATCACAAGCAAGCTACTTCAGGAAGCGCATTTCTTGATCGAAACAAGCCATCAAGTATATCGGAAACTTGCGTTTTAAAAGGGTTAAAAGGATCGGCTCAGAGGACCGAGATGAGTGGGAGAGAAAAGTTGAAGAGGCACCGTGTCGAAATGGCAGGTCAGGTCTGGATACCAGATGTGTGGGGCCAAGAAGGGTTACTCAAGGATTGGGCTGAAAATTGTAATTCATTTGATGCTACGAGGAATACTAGTTTGGTCTCTGCAAGAGCAGCTTTGGTTCAAGAAGGGAGAATAAGAGCTAATTCAAGTTTAAGAATAGAAAACAGTTGCTGAAAATCAAAAGATTTATATAGATTATAACATATTCTTGGGGATTACTTTTGTTATGTTTCTATTGTTGGTTAGTCCCCTATATCTTTCCATCTTGGTTGATGCTGGTATAATAATCTCATTTTTTATTGAGTTTTAAATTATGTAAAAGATTCAAGTACTGAAATGTTTCAATTCACATACTATTCACATAATATATGTTTATCCTTTTATTTTGGTTAAATAATCGTTGATTAGTATTACCACTGCACGGATAAAGATGATTACAATTTGCAAGTGTACATATAAATGATAAATCTAAGTAATGTTTTTTCAGTAAGGTGTTAGACAGTTTAGACATTTCTTTGCTTTGATGATTTACTGCTGGTGTTGGGAGCAAGATTTAGGGCTTTGTTTAATTATAAGCACCGGATTTTTTCTCTGCTTTGTATACGGTTGACCAATTTGGAAGTTCGACATTTCCTCCTGTTCGAGAAAGCTAGTTAGTAATAGTATAAACTGAATGAAACCAAGATGTCATTCCGAAAGAAAAAAGTGCAACTTTCCCGAGGGTTGCAGCACTACAAACTCAATAGGCCAAGGATATGATCCATTCATAAGTGTCGGAACTCTTAAAGAGCAGTTAAAATTTATACAAAACGATGCTTGTAAGTGATACACCAATTGCATATTTTTACATTATTGTAGACATAATTTTGCATCTCAACTACTTTCAGTTAGAAACTTGCGAATTTCGTTCTCCTTTCTCGGTATGTCATCACTACGTATATGTTCTTATGGTATAGGCATTCACATGCCAAATATTTAAGGCCATCGTCCAAGCAAACATTCATGAGCGATCCAAGCAAATAAAGTTGATGGTTTCAAATGAAAGAAAACGTGTATCCTTTTATTTCTTATAGAGATCCAATTTCTAACCAACGCAAATCAAAGCATTACAAACCAAAAAGAACAAAACTCATCCAAAAATAACAGCACAAAACTATTCAAAAGACGATGAAGGCGAAAACAACAATATAGAAAAGGTCATTCATAGAGTATTGGCGTATTGCGAACATTATCAGTGAGAAGCAGTGCGCATAATTCCATGAAGGTAACCGGCAGTCATAACGAGTGACATGACAGACACAACACCAGCCGGAAATACCTTCCCTGATTTCTTAAACCTAGAACCCATCACTCCTAATAGAGCAGTAGAAATGCCTGAGGAAAAAAAAGCGGAAAAAGAAAGTCAATATAGCAATTCACACAACAAGCTTCAAAACCTCTATAATTTCACAATCAGAACGTTGTTTTCATCACTAGAGTTCCATAACATACAATAACCGTTTATATTTTCTAAAAAAGTTAGTACAATAGTCTGAAAACTCATGATTCTCATACATAGGCCATTTCCAGAATTTCGTCTTTCGTGAACGCCTTGAGAAATATTTGATGATTTCCTCATAGAAATCTTTCTTATTCAAGTATTAACCGTGCCCATTATAGATCCAATGAAATAATGAAGACTAGCTATACCACTTTAGTAGTAGGTCATAACTATATGCTTACACAATTGGGTAACAAGTTATAAAATGAGGAAGGAGAGCTGAATAACTGTCATTAAATAAAAAATGATCGTGTCTGGCGAAGATAAACAGGAGGTTTAAGCATGAAGACGCTAGACACTGGAATGAATGATTTGCTTTCGTTTATATATATCACATCTTTATAAAAATGGACCTGGAGGCGTTGGCTTAATTGACCCAGGATTAAAAAGTCCCTTATACAAGATAGCAAACAAGAATTTTTTTAATCTGCAATTCAGTTTCACAAATAAATAAATAAAAGCAAACTTCCATGATTCCGAAATTGGTACCCCATTCATCCCTAAGTTTCCATAACACACCTTACTTGTTATATGTATTTGGAAATTCAATTAGAAAGCCTAAAGTTTTTATTCCAATACCAGAGAAAACAAGGCAGCATGTTGCAGAAAACGATACCACAACTTATAAAATGACAAGCTTAACCTTCACCAAACAAAATTTGTGTACTTTCAAGATCGGAGCCCTATTTATTTTTCTTGAAGCCCAAGGTACTATTTTAGAAAGACGCATTTAATACTTCCTACAATATTAGCAAGACCAGTATAGAATTCATGGTTCCTGATGGAAAAACAAACGTGGAGAGACCATAGCTTTTATAACAACTTTTACGCCAGGACTTTTGAAAATTACTCAAATTAACATCGGAAATCAAAAGTCATATAGAAAATAATCCTTACCAAGTCCAACAGCCGACGCAAGGGTCGGATTTGTGGGAAGCGCGGTATAAACATAACCCAGCACTGCTGCTGATATTCCGCCAGCTGCCAATGATTTTGTGCTACCAGTCTTCATATACCCCATTAGTCCACCAACTAAGAAAAATAAGAAAAGTCAAAAACATAGCCCCCATAAAAATGCATTTTTGCAACAACCAAAAAAAAAAAAAAGATTTCAAGCATCAAGCCTTAGAAGTTAGATCCTTTCTTCTCATATATTGTCAACCTCAAATCCTAGGTGATTATAATCAATCACAAAAATATAGAAATAGATATAGATCACTTTTTAGCAAGTTCAGTGGCTTATGGCTTTAATCTTTGTGGAAAATGACATGCATACAGGATTATGTTTGTTAACTTTGTTTACAACGATGTGCCAATGAAAGTTACTAACTGCTAATGGGCAGGTATGGCAATACATAGGAACTTGATGGGTGTTTTGTTTCTGAAGAAGTGAAAAATGCTTGTCAACTACATGTCATGATGTACATACATAAAAAGTAAAAACTGTATGCCTAGCCTTTTTCACTACTCCGAGAATCTTATATAAATATGAAAGTCTTACAAACTACAATACTTTTCTAAAATCTGGATAGACTGAAACATGGTGACTTTGTAGGCTATACCAAAGCAGCACTACTGTGAACAACAGTAGTACGGATAGTACGAACTAATAACACAAACGTGAACTTTGTACATGATTGAAGCTATTTTTGATAAGAATGGCACACGATAGTGACATCTAACGGTTAATGTTATGGATTATATGCTCTGATACAGATTCATAATCGCTGAGTGTGCAAAAGAGACCGAATAAATAAAACTGACTTTTTGAGGATATGATATTAAATTACAAATATTTGCATTGTAATCAATAGCTACCGAGACACTCTTCAAACTTGGAAGTTTCGTTCTCTCTGAAATTTCTACAAAAACGTTTAGGCAACTTAATCCGTAATGAAGCTTGGAAAAGTCTCTTTACAGTTAGAAAACCCACCAAAACAAGAACAAATATGTTAAATCACCTGTTCTGACAGCTAATACTAAAACTTCACAAGATATTACTAAAACTCTTATTTTTGAAACATACACACCCTTGTAAATAAATATATTTCTGACCATGGCTTACAATTTAACTCAAATCAAGTCCTACTATTAATCGTGGGATTTTTTTATACAATCGTTGTCAACTGGTTCCCTATGTTTCATGACACAATTTCTCCTCCTTATTCCCGTACTGCATGAAGCTACATTTTTAAACCTCACAACTATAACGATTCAAGCAACTGTACCCAACTCATATAAATAAATTTCAGCTTAAATTGATCAAATAGGGAGCTTTCAGCTCACACACTTATTACATACACAAAAATAATTCTGTACATATATAAACAGTGTGTGTGTGAGTGTGTGTACATGGAGTAAATATTGTTATAAAGAAGTTAGTTACTACCAATACTGTCACTTTGTGTTTCCTTACATTTTAAGGGGACCTACTCAGTTTCCTGGATACATGTTATATACACGAGCCTCCATTTTTAAGACCAATAGTGATGTATTTAATCTCTACCAAGTATACACATTCTTTTATAACTAAATCTCAGCTCAAAATTGACCAAAAAGGTGTTCCGCTCAAATAGAAAAACCAGCACAGACATAAGATATATTACATTGCACATAAAATACACAAACAATAATTAGCGTACACATTTACACATACATTTCAAAAACCGACATCTATGACGAAACAATCTTCAGCAACTATACCTACTTTCTTTTTTTAAAAGTCCGCCTAGAACTGATCAAAGGAAGTATTCGCTCCACACAGCGTTTATCCTAGAATTTTAGGTAAGCCATCCACACAGACAAAATGCTACACCTGATATTTATAGTTTAAAGAACGGTTTTACTTGATTCTTAAAGTTGTGAAAATGAATTTTCGGTCCATATGCACAAACAGAAATATGCTACACCTGAACATTACAGTTTTTAAGGAACGGATTTACTCGATTCCAGACTATCAGCATATCCGATTAGCACAGTTTCAACAGTATCATGTTTTTATTAACTTCCATTTTCACAAGGTGCTTTCTTTTCCTTAAGCTCACATAATCATCACATAAAACACACACACTGAAACACACACACATACACACACATAGATACATAATTACATAAATAATTACATATCGTACTATTAATATAAGTCAACTCAAGATTTTTAATAGCATAAATAATACACACACTGAAACACACACACGCAGAGAGAGATACATAATTACATATTAGTATCGTACTATTAATATAAGCCAACTCAAGATGTGTATCGTAACTACACTTATTTACTATATTTTCATCCCGCTACACGCAACACATATAATATAAAGTACCTCCGACGAGGGCAGCGTAGACGAGCGTAAACTTCTGCGACATCGTCATCCCTCCCTTCGCCTTTCTCTCTCCACCTTCTTCTCCCTCTCCCTCTCCACCACCACCACCTCCACCTCCTCCACCACCACCACCACCACCACCACCACCACCGATCTCCACCGGGATCTCAGGAGAATCAAAGACGATACTCGGGGAGGGTTTAGACTCCGAAACAACCCTGAGAACCGTACACGTGGAGCTAGGAAATGAAAGGAGATTAGATCGGACGGTGGAGGGAAGAGAGAGATAGGTTAGAGAGGGAAGATAGATAGATACAGGTGAATATGTATGTATAGAGAGAGAAGGTTTTAGTAGCAATATTGACTCACCCATGCTTTTGCTTTTTGGGGTTTTTATTTGTGGGAATTTTATATATATTTGTTACTAATAAGTTTCTCTATGTATTACATTATAGTGGCAAATTACAGTTTTCGATTCAATAAAATTTATTAATTGCAAATAACACACCAACTATATTTGTTTTTCAAAAGGGTTTATTAATATCTTTATACATTCGTTTCTTCACTTTTTTTTTCTCCTTTATACTTTGATTTCTTAAATTTTCTTTTTTTACTTTCGTTTATTCATTTTTTGCTTTTTTTTACCTTGTATTCTTATTTTTTCCTTTTTTATACCTTCGCTTCTTCACTTTTTTCTCTTTTATACTTTAATTTCTTAAATTTTCTTTTTTCACCTTTGTTTATTCATATTTTGCCTTTTTGTACCTTGTATTCTTATTCTTATTTTTATTTTTTTACCTTGGTTTTTATGCTGTGAGTTTTTAAAAAATTTGAAAAAACAGTCAAAATTGAGCAAAAAGGGAAAAAAATAGAATCAAGGTATTTTTTTTTTTTAAGAAATCAAGGTACAAAAGAACAAAAAAGAGAAGAAACGAATGTAACAAAAGGTATTAAGGATTTCTGGTAGTGGACTTATAAATTGAAACACATCAAGTAGATAAAAAAATGACAAGTGTAGAAAGACCTCACGTCTATCTTTAAATGGCATAACTACATGCTCAATGGTCTATTTTGAAGTACGTTTATTTTATGATCGGCAGTTGTTAATAGATATGTAAGTAAGAAGTGAGAGATTGAGAGAGCGGTCTGATATTATCTTTTTGCTAGCCGAAGTTTTTGTTATCAGAAGCTTAGGTATGAAATATGGAGCAAGTTAGTTTACGGATTTTACCCTCCCATGGTTTTGAAACTTTTGTTTTGAGCGAAATTAAGCCTTTCTCTTAGGCACATGCATGTTTATGAACATTTACCACATTATATTGATGTTTGAGTTTTGCTATTCTGGTAAACTAGATGTTTGTATTTGGGTGTCAAAAGTTGACGCTGGTATTAGGCTGTATGAGATTAGTATCTTACCTAAAAATCTTTCTTCCAAATAAAAAAAAAAAAGGATATGTAGGTAAGAAAGTGCGGATTTACGTCATTTTGAAATAATAGTTTTTCACATTAGTAAAATTAAAAAGCTGTACAGTGCATTTTCAAAGCTAATTATGTAAAATGTATTAATTAATACAAAGTTATGCCACTTTCAAATGCTACGATGCGGTTTAATTGCAAAAGAACAAAAATATTGGGGGCTATTTTCAAATCAATGATAGTTTCGAGGTTTATTTGGAAGATAAATAATAGCATAGGTTTCTAGAAATTCAAGGGTCATAATTAACGGAAATATAATAGAGATGTAAATTCAACGTTCAAAGAAAATCAAACCATATCAAATTTCGTGTTATTTAAATACGGATCACAATTAATCAAGTTATTTAACTCACCATATGTAAAATAAATAAATTATTAAATCTTTAGCAAATGCGAAGACTAACAAAACTACTGTAATACTAAAATTGCATATACCTATTGTTTAGAAATTGTTTATGAGTATTAATTTTGAAAATTGTTTCGCGGTGTTGGTGTCGTGTCGTGTCGGGCACGTGTACACAGTATTCATGTCCGTGCTACATAGCTCTCGTCAATAATAACACCTGGTCATCTCATATGCATATACACTTTCGTCTCTCCATTTCTTAATATTGTTTCTATCTCTATAACATCTCCTCCCCAACACGGCTATTTGGGGTATTCGAGTTTAGTGGTTAATGAATGAGGAAATCGAATTGATAGTGTAGAAGAAAGTAAGTACTGTGTTTTTCATGTTATCAAATTTCCAATTGATGTTAGTAGAATAGACAAAAAGTTTTGGAAAAATATATTTTAACAAATAAGTTTAGCCAAACAACATAAGCTCAATGCCCAAATCTGATCAATAGCCAAAGTACAAACAAAATTACCAAACTCAAGCGAAGGAAAAGTAAGCGAAACAGTTAAACAAACTAAGTCGCAAAGTAACACAAATCATCTTTCAAAAACGACAGCAATACAACAAGTTACAAACCTTGGAATTCGATCTCAATCGTTGAATGAATTCACACCCTATCAATTTTACTTTTTATAAGTAATTTCCTAACTTTTCACTCGTTTATTCGATGAAACTTAATAACTTATGAAGCATCAGTAACCCTTAATCCCTTATACTGCCATACGGACAGAGTATGGTAATTATTGAATTTTTAATCCAGAGAGAACACTCGGCCTATTTTTTTACGATCTTGATATAAAGAGAGAGAGAAAGTAACAGAGAGACGATTCAGACACTTTAAAATTGAACTCATTCATTCCCTACTGCCACATTTTTGTATGTCGGTTTTTACTTTTTACCAAACCCATATTCAATAATATATTTTTGATCCGATCTTTGAGCATATAATAGCAGTTCTGGAAACCAGTATGCAGTGTTACTCCAACATTTCCGAAAGTACACATATGGCATACATCATACCATAAAACCTTCACTTTGTGCACAAATGTATAACATGAAAGTCGAAACCTTCATAACTCATAAGCAGTACGGATTTCTTTTAATAATTTGATTAAACACATACTATCTACTTTGTATGGTTTATATTTTCTAACGGTATCTTAAACATCAAGAAATCGAATAACACAATCTTTAAAGAGAATATATATCGTTAACACACATAAAAGTGAAGAAGAAACAAAGGAGCCACAAGAAATCAAGTGAACAACATAATTTGCTGGTCACTAGACACTAGCAATAAAATAAAAAAAGAGTTCCAGCGGAATCGAGCAGCATTGGGAGCACTACCACTCTACCAGCTGAGAAAAAACCATCTTGATGATATTCGTCACTGTTTAATCGGTCATCATAGTTATCAACACCTACAGACACAATACTTTAGTCACCTGAGCTTTTTCGCAAAATTATGACTCCGGCACAAATATATTTTGGCATACCAGTATAATACAGATAAGTCTAGTATATAGCATGTAGTGACATTATTTGTTGCAACTTTAAGAAAATAAACTGGGTATTTTAAGGTTGAGAAAAATATTGGCTCAATTCATCCTGCGGAAGGCTTTTACATTTCCATGTGATTCTGCGACTGTGAGGCGAAAATCTCAGTTTTAAGCTGGTCAACCAAATACAGTCAATATTCTAACCATACAAGAAAAGCTGGACTTAAAATATTTAACCAAACAAAGGCCAAAAGAACATTATCACACCATGTAAATCTGATTGGGAAGTGTTATGAATGAGTTCAACGCATAATTATACCAAATCTACAGGTTTGGTATAATTACCGCGACACAAGCAAAAAGGGCGCCTAATGCAGTTCAACGCATGTTCTAATCATAACTATTTGTAAAATATAACAAGTAGTAACTAGTAACTATCTCATATGGTACTGACAGTGATATTGGATTCAAATATTACCACTTAGGCCTTCTTTGGTTGTAGGATTGGGTTTATTGCATTTTTTGCTTGGAAGCTAAACTGCAATTTTTTTAACCAGCTTAAAACTTGAGATTTTCTGACATTTTCACCTAAAAATCTAGAATCTTAAAGCTGGATAAACCCATCTTTTTTTCTCAACCCACCAGTTTTATTTTTAAAATCTGCCATCAGATAAGCTCTTAGAGTTCATTTAAAAGCAAAAAGAGAAATAACATTGCAAAGGTAAAACTCCCCAGTTAATCCATCATGGGCTAAAATCTAGTGTCCACTTAATTCAATCCCTTTTTGTACAAAAAAAGAGAAAACAACCGTCTTGAATAACACATGAGCGTACCTCAACTATTTTTAGTATGCAAAATTGCCGTCTGAGACATGTAAGGGATGTCGGGATACTTTCCACTAAGAGCACTTCTAATGCACTCCGACACCACCAACATATAAGCCAAGGTCATCGCTGCACAAAAATGCACACCCAACTTGCCACATAACACAGTCACTGGAACCAATCTGAAAACAGCCTCTATAATCGTCATACCCACCTCCAACAGCAAGCCCATCATTATATGATACCTATAGAAATGGGGACCCACCCTCTCTTTTATCAACCATGAAGATACCACGTACCAGTACACAGTCGGGAACCACCAAGGGATACTCGAGGCAGCCAGCAAAAATGGACATGTTAAGTCATATAGCTTTTCCAAAAATGGATAGAGATGGTAAACTGCTGGCGCATACATAAATGGCCTGTGGAGGGGTATTAGATATGGGAGAGATGCTAGACTTCTCAACCACCATTCTGGCTTTTCTGTCATTATAGGGGCCTTGAAATTTTTATATACCTTGGCAGGTGCTAATGCTTTAATACTGCAAGTTGTCCGTAGTAAAGGCCTTATAAGCGGAGTCGGTGAAGCAGAAAGACTAAGAGAGTGTCTTGGAATTGCGGATGGGGCTACAAATTCATGTAAAAAATAAAATTGACAAAAAATTGTAGGGGATGCCAAATGACTATTACATAACATACCAATATATATACGAAAAAAAAATTTTTTTTTCTAATAATTTGGGGGTTGCCATTCACGGTCACTACTTAGCCCCTTCGCTGGCATAATCCAAGTGCTATTAAATGGACAATGTAAAGCAAATGCAGAAAGTATGTTCATTTGTATACTTGACTGAGGCCTCAACTGGTAGCAGCTTTTAAGCTCAGTTTTTTTTTCCTTATAAATTTGGTTGTAAATTGTACATGGTTAATAACCAGCTTGCAAGCCGAGCTTTTATATTTGTTTGTCCACACGTGAAAAGCTAGAAATTTCAGATGGATGACCCTATTTCTTACAAACTCAAAATAGCTTGTTGGTTTATAACCTGTGACCATACACATTTACACTTGGAACTGGAAATGTTTAAATCTGATGTGGATATATGCTCATCGATCCTCAATTTAGACCTGTAGCGTCAAACTCCTGGAATTCAAATGTCTAAATGTGTTCATAAGTTGAATCGAAATGGACTTCTAAATCCATTAGCCTCAATTTTTCCGATTACTAATTAGGGTATGTTTGGTAACAGATTTTTTGATCCAAAATCAGATTTTAAAAATCTATTTTAAGAATCCACTGAAAAGCTGGATTTTAAAAATCTGGAATTTTCAGCATAAAAATCAGATTTATAGAAGCTGAATAATCTGACTTGCCACAAATTTTTAAAATCCAAAATCCAAAATCCAAAAATCAAGTAAAAAAATCTGTTACCAAACGGACCCTTGCTTGCAGTCTACTGGATGCAGCATTCATTACCTGTGGTTTTAACAAATAAGACTTCAACCTGAAAATATATTTGAACATGACCTTTTTTTTCACGCCTATAAGTTGGAAAAATAATAATAATCATCAAACTTTGCCTTTATCACAAGAATTTGGGGTCGGCTATATGAAACAATACGAGAAAGTTGGAAAAATAAATAGAAAAAAAACTATACAAAGTCCAACCAGTGCGATACTAATCCATGCCGATAAACTCCTTTGATAATTACACTGATATATTGCATAACAGTGAACATACAACACAACCTAGCTTTGGTTAATGCAAGCCTTATCACACATTCCTTCGGATCATTTATAACAAGCATAATCGGTAATCATGCTTAACTTTCACCATTCGATCAACGCATAGTCTAAAAGGAGAACATAGATGGCTCAAATATACCAAGGATTGCAATGTCATACCTCTTGAAAACCGTAAATTCGTCTCTCTTGACAATCCCCGTGAGTTTCTGACCCCAGGTAATAGAAACGGGGCAGACAAGCGCGATGATGTCACGTAAGGCCTAGGTGGCAATGCCATAGGTGTAAAAACGAAACTCCCCGCAACTGCAGAGCACCCATTTAACAACATATTTGGTCACTTTTAACACCTGCATAACCACATACAAAATTGTGAATATAATAGTTCAAACAACAAATGGAAAATAGCCAAAAGCGTCAATACGAACTAACTGTTGAAGACAAAGATAAGAAAGCAGTATGAATATCAGATCTCAACAACTTCTCTTAAATCAGATTAACGTACGCTCAATTAATGATTTCTCGGTGTAAACTAGTAAAAAATCTGTTAAGCACGTACCCTTCCGAAAGAAGAAACCAGACAACTTATGGAATCAAAGGTTCTGTCAGGAAACAATTTTTCAAGCCTTTATTTTAAATTTCAAGAACAAGAAACAAATCATGTTTAGTTTGGATTATTTAACAACTAAGAAGAATACGAGTCTACTAACTAAACTAACTGCGACAAATTTATTAGCGACAAGAGTTAAATAGTGTGGTGGCATAGTTAAACATGTGTGGATGCCTTTGACCCGAAATCCTGAGTTTCTATAGAACTGTGTTTGGGATTGCCATCTACAACCATACTACTTAGCCCTTTTTAAAGGTTTATCACAATCTCAATCTAACTAAGATTTACTACGAAAAAGCATAAGAAATCTGACAAATAAATAGCTGACCAATAGGTGACGGATCCAGATATAAAATGTTTTAAAATTTTCGGAATGGACCGAGCAGCGCAGCCCCAAAACCCCACTGAATCCTGTGACAAGTATCTAGTAAACACCAATGCCCTACCAATAGTTTTCACTTATGATATATATTGGGAACAAATTCGTCTTTATGTATAGTTTTAATGAAAAAAAAAACATCAGACCCAGGGGAGGAACTAGTAGCAAGTTAAAAGCAGTGTTTACAAAAAGCAATCTCTTAGCTAAAAGCGTTTTTGCAAGAGACATGCTAAAAGCATAAAAAGCGTAAGCGTTTAGCGGCCTAAAAAGCGGAAAAACGAGCTTTATAAGCTTTTTTAAGCTTTGAATCGAGCTTTTTTACTTCAAAGCGCGCTATTTAAAACAGTTAAAAAGGGACTCCATCACTTTCCATGATGAGAAAAAACTGATCTTTTACCATGTATCAAGTTTTTCCCCCCGATTATAGACTTTCAACACCCCCATAATTACTATAAAAAAAAACAATTCTAGTTCCCCTACTGTTTAGACTGTCACCACCTGGTCAATGCCCGAGTGTTTTGGCTAGTCATATGCATAAGCCAGAAACTAATATGAATGAACTGTGCTTAATTTACATAAAAAACGCCACGTGGAAAAGAATATATCATCACGAAACATAATCACAGTTTTCAACAAATTATAGCTTTGTTTGGCACCATATTATCTGATCAGAATTCATATTTAAAAAACTAGTTTCGAAAATCCTCCGGAAAAAAAACATTAGGCTCATGAAGGAACTAGTAGTTGGCTAAAAGGGACTTTACCCGTATCGTGTCTTTTTTTTTATCGATTTTAGCCTTTCATCTCCCCATAATTACTAAAAAACAATTCTAGTTCCACTACTGATTAGACTGTCACCGCCTGGTCATTCGCCCGAATCTTTCGGGCTTTCGGCTAGTCATATGCATAAAGCCAGAAACTAATATGAATGAATTGTGATTAATTTACATAAGAAACAACGTCCCGTGAAAACGAATATATCATGAGGACATAAATCACTGCTTTCAACAAATTATGGCTATGTTTAGCCACAAATTATCATGTCAGCAATCATATTCAAAAAAAATTGTCTCGAAAATCCAACGAAACCTAGATTATTAACTTTGGATTTTTTTTTATAGTTCTTTTAGCCTAAAAATCTGCTTTTAAAAAGATAAATAGTCTAACTGTCCAAAAACCAGTGATTTTTTAAATCTAAAATCAAAAAACCAGGCCAGAAAATCCGTTAACAAACAGAACCTATATAGTAAAATCACACTAACTATTTAAAATAAAATAAAATAATAATAAAAAACAATCAAAACCCTTGATAAACCCTTAGAAAAAAACTCACCAGCCTCGTTTTTACACCTCTAAATACGTATTTAGAAACCAATAAATGAAATTTCAACCGCGAAAATCGAAGAAAATCAATCTCTCAGATGAAATATTTTCATCACTAGTTGTTTTGTCTCTCTTTCTTGTAGCTCACGTCATATTTTTATATTGAATATCTCTTATAAATATATATATCATTTTTTATATATATAATCAAAGTTATATATATCTCCTAAATATAGTTTACGATATTTATAGATTTAGTACCTTAACTTATTATTATATTCTAAGTAGATTATGTAAATTGTAAACTTAGTTACTTTGGTTTTAGTATTTTATTTTTATTTGGAGATATTCAATTCCTTCCGACTTATTCGATAACGTTTACTTGAGAGTTGAGTCTACAAAAGCGGAATGATAATTTAAATATGCACTTTTTTGTATCTTATGCACGATGTTGAAATGTTGTAATTGTGCAATTTTCAGTAAATTACATAGAAAAAGTTTGTATTTTCTTCTATATGGGTGGTCGTATAGTCAATTATGAAGGAAAATAGGAAAATAGGAAAATATTGAGTTATTGAATAACAACACAAGTAGCATAAATTATGAAGGAAAAAAAAAACACAAGTAAATCTTAGTTTTTTACACAATTAATGTATCAAACATGAGAAAATATTTAAGTCCTCGAAATTTAGAGGGCGGGTTTTGGTGTGATCATGAAGCTAAAGATAAAGTTAGAAATACAAGTTGGTACTCGAATTTATAACCTTGTGAATTCATTGAATTCGTGTACATATCCATCGGTACGTGAGTTTATCGACCATAACTTAGAATATGTATGTATCAAGCATGAGAATTGCACACACAATCAACAAACTTGTTCAATCACCACAAAACATCATCGATAAATTAACATCTACAAAATTGTGAAAGCATGTAGCATATTAAATAAACGAGACAATGTACCAAATTTTGGAGCATGATTCAGCAAATTAGATTACATGTTTGAAATTTTGATTCAATTTCCCATGAGTTTTTGTTAAAGTGTTTTCTATTATATATATGTCGCTATGACTTTTGAATTTTATTCATATATTACAGATAAAAAAACGATTGCAAAAGACAGGGTGACAATCAATAAGATCGTTCATGTTTCAAAAAATATAATGTGCGCAAACGATCTGCTAGAATATACATCAGACATCGAGATGATATAGGATATAGGCCATAACTATACTATTTAAACAGTCTCACCGTTCCTACCGTATGGTCTTTTAGTTGAAAGTGTACGGGTACTAACAGAATCGAAAGCCGCGACTCAATTGCAAGGCTATCTTAGTCTATGCACTAAACTACAATTTCACCTTAAAATCATGTATCGACCAACAATTGCCTCATTGGTGCGAGCTCACGTTTCAATAATATTTTTGTTCATAAGTCACTAATCTCATAAGATTTTGAATTGTAGCCCACCTTACAAGTGATACAAAAAAAAATATTATTTTCGTAACTTTTTTTGTATTTTTTTTTACTTAATAATTCAAACAAACACTAAAAAAAAGCCTAAAAAAAAAAGTTTTTACGTTATTTTTTTACATTTTGATATCTTTCTCGTGTAAATTATAATATTTTTTTTAAGCTTAAAAACAACTTTTTATCTGTTTTTAGATTTTAATATCGTTCTGTATAGACTATAAGTTATTTAATTTTTTATTTTTTTTATTAAACGGAATGACCGAAACTTAAAAAAAATTTCAACTCATAACCTCTAATTAAAAAATATTGTAAAAGATGAGCTAGACTGATATAAGTAAATATATGTGGGCTTTTATTATTGGGCATAAAATTAGTCAAAAAAAAGCCCAAGTCAATAACATTAAGGGGGTAATATAGTCATTTCATAATTAGGGTTTATAGCTAAATTCTGATTACTCTGCTATCTTATTTCTCAACTGGGTAGGTAATCTCTCTCTCTTTTTTTATATATATTTTTATTTTTATTTTTATTTATTTATTTAGTTTTATAGGGTTATTTATATATTTTTTTTACTGTGAAGGTGTAGCAGGTGCTGTCTATAATTCACCATGAGGTAAATTAAATCTCCTTTTTTTTTTTTTCATCAATTTGCTTAGAATTATTTTTTAGAAGAACCCTTTCTATGTGTCATGTTTGGTATGATTTTTGAGATTTTTTTTTAATATATATATGTATATATATATATATATGTATATATATATATATTACATGTGTTTTTAATTTCTCATTTGGTATGATTTTTGAGATTTTTTAACATATATATATATATATATATATATATATTACATATGCTTTTAGTTTCTCATTTGGTATGATTTTTGAGATTTTTTAATATATTTATCTCAATATATATATATATATATAATTAAAGGCGTAGTTTGATGATGATGTGCTTAGAATTATTTTCAAGAAAAACCCTTTTTGTGTCATGTTTGTTATGATTTTTGAGATAAATATGTTTTTTTTAGGATTAACTTTAACCTTTTACGTGGGCTCTGAAAATGGAGATGGGCTTAATGACTAAACTTAGAAGCTTTGTAATTATTTAAATAAATTAGTTTGTGATGTACTTGAAAAGATAGAATCTTTTTGGGCAATGTAACATGATTTTATTTAGAAGCATTGAGAAATGACTAGATATGTATTTAATATATTATTGAACAATATATATCTGCTAGCAGTAATAAATATGTTATTGAAACTGATGGGATACTAGTTTCCCAAGTTTTTTTTTTTTTATATATTTTGGAAACAAAATATTGAGAAATTGTTGTCTTAGAGTTTTCTGGTAATGTTATTTAATTTAATGTATGATCACAGTCGATGTTATAAAGGGGCACGTTTTTTTTTTATTTTAGAAATAGGTCGCCTAATGCCTAATTCTGCTTAATTATTGTCTAAATGAATAATCACATAGGCTTTTAGGCTCCGCCTATTTTCCGCCTAGGCCCGTTTTTTAGAACACTGATCATAGTTATCTGAAAGCACGCTTTGGAAGTGTAATACATACATAAAGAATGGTATGTTATGGTATGCCATTTCTACATTGATCATGTTCGGGCAAGTTAGAAAGTTGCACACTGTTGTTTTCTTCATGTGGATGAAAGGAATAAAAGATACTTTATGACTTGACTATCATTTTCTTAGTGTAATTTGTTACTGCTAGTTGACAGTAACAGGACATTTGCTTATTCTTACTGATTTGTTTGTTTGTTTTCATTTTCATTCCCGTTGGGGTAAATTAATTTTCCTGTTATGTAGAAGGTATGTTTGTTTCTTAAGAGGCTATTCGTTTCTGGAATCATCCTATGACCTTTTGCTTTCTAGTATGTGTGAATGTGCACTTTGTGTATAGTCTATTATGCTTCGATAGTTCTATTCCTTTATCATCCTCCATTGATTCTCTTTGATAGATGTGTGAAAGTTGGAAATGGTGTATGACATCTTTTTCTTTTTCTTTTTTTAGTAAGCTACAAAGTGATGCTGTTAGGGAAGCAATTTCCCAAATTGCTGGAGATTCAGCAAATGAGAAAAAACGCAACTTTGTGGAAACTATCGAACTCCAGATTGGTTTGAAGAATTATGATCCCCAAAAAGATAAGCGTTTCAGTGGCTCTGTTAAATTGCCACATATTCCTCGCCCTAAAATGAAAGTTTGCATGCTTGGTGACGCTCAACATGTTGAGGAGGTATAGTTTCTTATTTTATAATAGCAAAATTCATATATTCAATGACCGCTCCTTTTTCGACTATCACGAGTCTTTTGTGCATTGCTTGTTCTTTTTTGAGAGTTCATTTATTTCGTTCATTAAATTTTACAGGCAGAGAAGATAGGATTGCCCTACATGGATGTTGAATCGTTAAAGAAATTGAACAAGAATAAGAAATTGGTGAAAAAACTGGCTAAAAAGTATCATGCCTTTCTCGCATCAGAAGCTGTTATCAAGCAGATCCCTCGTCTATTAGGACCTGGTCTCAACAAGGCAGGCAAGTGGTTAAATTATTATAATTATCTGGTAAATTATAATCCCTATGTAAACCGACCGTAGTACCAAATGGGTTGTCTGATAGTGTTTAAATTGTCTGGATTAAGTCTTGTTAGAAAGATTAGCTCTACTTCCCTAAATGATTGTCACTTCTGTTTAGTGTGAAATGAGTTCTCCCTTTTGTTTGGTGTTTGGCTTTGTTGACATTTCTTACGGGGTTCCAAAATTTGGCTAAATTAGAATCATTTAAGGAAAGTAATGCTCCCTTCTTCATGTTAAGATCAAGTAATATATAGTTAATGTAGTTCTAACAATAAACTTAGTAATCTTTTTACATCAATGTTTCATTGAAACTATTTGATGATGCCGGTACCTTTGTAAATAGTGGAACAACCAAGCTAAACAATTGATGCCAGTTTATAAAAAAATAAATAAAGTGAACTACATTTTGTGAGGCATTAGAATGGAAAACAAGACAATCTCTTAGGGAGGCAGGTGAGTATTTCACATAACCACTTGGGGTATATGGTAATTTTAAATAGCTGGCATTGATTGCATATCAATATAAAAGTTACATGCGAAACTGCCAAACAAAAAGAGAACAGAGGTAATTAGTCTCCATACTGTCGGCTATAGTTCTATTCAGTTTTTATGTTTCTTAATGAAGTTGAATTTTCTTTTTTTTATATTGCTTACACTCTTTAATATGTATGCAGGAAAATTTCCAACTCTTGTTTCTCATCAAGAGTCACTCGAGTCAAAAATTAACGAAACCAAAGCAACAGTTAAGTTTCAGCTAAAGAAGGTTTTATGCATGGGAGTTGCTGTTGGAAATTTGGGCATGGAAGAGAAGCAGATATTCCAAAATGTTCAAATGAGCGTCAACTTTCTTGTTTCACTGCTCAAAAAGAATTGGCAAAATGTAAGTTCACAGACCTTTCCGACTTTTGTTTCAAATCTTTACCCAAACTTCAATAATAGAAGAGAATTCGGGTCCTAGGTGGCAAAAAACATAAATTTATAACTAAAATTTCAGTTGTTAAGACAACATAAATGACAACCTTCTTGACTTGTCTCCCTAGCATCCTTGCAAAAGATGAAGGAAATGAGTTCTCTCTTTGTTTATAAACATAAAGAATGTGGTCTTCACTTGATGGATTTATTTTATAGTTCTGAATTTGTGTGCATTTTTCCTAATTCTGTTCTCATATTTGGGTCTTCATGGCTATTCCAATTCATATTCAAGAATATGGTTTAATGAGTGCATGAATATGGTTTAACGAGTGCATGAATATGGTTTAACGAGTGCATGAATAGATCAAAACTTACTTGAAGACAGAGAAAGTTGCTTCAAAATAGTTACTTATTACTGCAACTCTTAACGTATTTGTTTTTCTGTGAATTCAGGTGAGATGCTTGTACCTGAAGAGTACCATGGGGAGGCCAGTTCGTGTCTTTTAAGATGGTGTTATTGGAAACGCCTGCTTTACTGTTTTGGGTGTTTTTTGTATTATTTTTCCATTATTTTCGTTTTCTGGATATTTCCCCTTACTGTTTGTTACCTGTCGGTACTAGAAATGGAAAATGTGTTGAATTCTTTTTTTTTTGTTTCAAAAATACAGAAGGCATTTTATTATCTCTACTGTTTTTAGATTCCGTCTTGTGTTTTGCTTGATTTTCACATCATTGCCTTCATCTTATAATTTTCGTGTACCATTTCCATGCCCATTACCTGGTCATATACTTGATATTTTTATAAGAAGGTTTCTTGATTTTAGATTTTTGTAAGTAACAACAGAACAGAATTGACAATCTTTTCGCTGACTATCTATACCTATTCAGCTTAAGCAGAACCCAAAGCTGAACCTAAAGCTGCAATGAAATAAGGCCTTAAATAGTGGTACAATTTGAGCTCTGTTAGATGGCTATCTGTTCCAATTCGTAATGGTTCAAATTGAGATCTTAAACCAGAATTGTCGGTGATTCGAAACATTTCTATCATTATATTAATCCTTATGAAAGGACCAAAAAAATGGCAATCAAGCAAGTGTATATAACATTAAAAAAAAAACAGCTTTAAGCAGGTAAGCTATAGCGCTATTAAGTTGTGTTTATGCTTATTCCCCGGTGAAAAGAAGACTGTACCAGCAAGGGGCTACCAGCAAAAATTTATTCAAAACTCGTTAACAATTAGTATTACAGATGAACATGTAAGCTCAATTCAATTACAAAGATTGTAGTCCTCTTTCAAGACCAACCCACAAGGGGGGTAAAATTGAACAAAAGATGCCCTGATGATAAAATTTAGTTACTGCAGTAGATTCAACAGCATATGCCAGAAAAGTTACAAGTATTTTACCAAGAATTCAGTATCTATGCCTTAAAGAATCCAAAATGTCGAAACTCTCTTCATTTGCTGATAAATTGGGGACCATAGTATCAACAGGTAGCGGTTTATTACTCTATTTAACCATAAAAGAGCTTTTACAGCTGCACCCACCCACTGCACTTGGATTCGTAGTTACCTGCATATAAAATGCAATTGTTATAATGTACCAATAAAATGCAATTTTTAGCTGCAAATTGCACTGATGAGGGGATAACATATGAGCAAACTGGAGCATCTTGTACACCGATAGACGATAGACGGTCACAAATCACAATGCAATTCATGTAATTAATTCACTAAAACCATGATGATGAATCGAAAGATTTCAAACCAAAATTTCACTAGTTAATTTTCTCCTCCATAGAATTATTAAATACAAAATTAATCTGCAAGCTTGGAAAAATAAGGTTAACAAGTACAAAGGAAAGTTAAAGCGTGCTAGACAGATATTAGCGTCCCAGAAAAAACAGAGAAGAGTTCACAAGTGAAAAACCCAAGTGTCAGATATTATTTTAACGCAAACACACACTTCAGTTGAGTTAACCAGTAACATGGAAGATAAAGGTATACTGGGATACCTGAAAAGCAGAACGAATCAATTCCTCAACATAATCAACGGTTGCACCTTTTACAAAGTCGAATGATATTTTATCGATAACCACTTTAACTCCATTCTTCTCAAAAACCCTGCATTAAAGAAAAGCAATACCACATATTAATGCAATTAACCACGGAACAAATTTCCAAGATATACCAAAATAGCAGTGTACATTAACTATTTTTTCAGTGTATCACATGATTGAATGGAGAATTAGACTCTTCGAGTCTATTCTCAGCTTGTCCAATGTAGATAGCAACTTTGTTCATAGGGAAGTCAAGTCCAAGTGTCTATATGAGATATTAAACACATATATTGGTGGGGATCATCAACATAAACGTGTAATATTGTGTTACACGTGTCGCTAGATATAAACATTCTCCGCGGTTTATTCCTTGTTTTGATTCATGTTCTCTTTATTTTAATTATTTACTTTTGGATTTTGTTCTGTTGTATGCTCACAGCTCATCCGTGAGCCTCTATTTGTACCTCCCCTTTTTGTTTATGTCTGCTTATTCTGTTTTGACATCATTTGCCGTAATAAATGGCTTACAAAAGGCTTTCAATTATTGTCCTATATAAATCATGACTCTACACTCTTCTATCTGCTAGTCGATGTTCTGATTAAAGTATAACAGCAAGCAAGATTCAATTAGTACACACTTGCAGACACTAGCAAACAGTTGTATTGCATGTTTGTATAATTATATCGGGAAAAAAATACTTTTAGTGTACTGTACTACCAGTGGTTAACGATTTAGGTACTGAACTACCAATTTTAACAACCGAGGTACCGAACTACGAAATTTCGTCCAATTAAGGGACTAACAACATAAATTGACGAGATTGCAGTCACTATATCTCACATTTGGGGATCTACTTTTGACGTATGTTGATAGAATTGCACTCACCATACGATAGCCAAGAGAATGTGAGTGCAATTTTATCATTTTGTTTAACGGTAGGTACTCAATTGTGACAAATTTCATAGTTTGGTACCTCAATTGTTAAAATTGGTAGTCCAGCACCTAAATCATTAAACACTATTAGTACAGTACACTAAACGTACTTTTTCCCTAATTATATCAGCATCTGTAATTACAAACATATCCATTAGACAAGTTTTTATACAATTTTCAGACAATTGAGGAGCCAAAAAAGAGAACTCCACACCAATAATAAATATACTGCAAATGAACTAACAACTAAAACGACAAAAGAGGTTCAAGGAAAACCTGTCATCGTTATTTTCTTTGTCTTCAAGAGAAAAATTATATTGGAAACCAGAACATCCACCAGCCTCTATGCTCAGTCGCAATAACTTTTCCTTTCCTTCCTCTGCTTGTAGCGCTTTCATTTTCTGCAAGACATTTCCAAGGTAAGTGTTGGCTTACGCAGCTTAACGTGGGGTTTGAATAAAGCTTGGGTATGACTTTCACAGAACTAATATCTAAGTAAACATTCAACCCAAGTAGCTTAATTATACTATCAATCAATCAACGAATGAAAATGAATGCGTTTGACAGCATGCTATATAGAGATTCCGCAACCCGCCTAGTCCTCTCCGGAAATACTTCATCGGCAGTTATACCTATAATCCTCCATCCAAAGATTACAACCCAATGGAGCTTAATCAATCGCTCCCCCTCACTCTTATCACTATTTAAATTTTAAAATGAATCGACCTAGAGTTTTTAAGTTAACACTTTGCTTAAAAGCCTCTATCCAAACACTAACTCACAGATGAACTAATAAGTTGCTCTACAAATTTCGAATAAAAACGTATCACTCACATTCTAACTCTTTTCTTGATGTTTATAGAATTACAGTACCCAAGAAATTTGCTAGAAAGAATGAACAGTGAGAAGTATAGACGATTGCGGGCCAACAATAAGCTTCTCGAGAAACAATGTATGATTAAATACCATATAAAATTCTACATCCATGCAAAGAAGTGAAGAACAACAATCCCTACATCTAGAAGATTGAAACAAGATTAGCTGTATCAAATTAATAATAGGATAATGTGATAAGTAGATGACATTTACTCAATGGAGTCCTAACTTTGTAAGTATGCTAAGCAAGGTTATAAATAAGAAGGTAAAGTATATGAAGGACCATCTCCACAATCGAGATGTATCGGAATGCTATGAACTTACTTGAAATGCACAGTGAAACTGATTTTCTATAATAACTGGAAGCCGGGTATTCAAGATTTATTATCAGAAGTAGAACTTGGACAAGAAAAGGCATAAAATGATTCGATTTTTCCCCAGTTGAAGGGCTTGTTTGGTTTCTCACTCAAGCAGAGAAGTTGGTTTAAGTCCATAACCGATGCTGATAAAGGATTTGTTTTTAATCCTAAAACTTCTAGATTTTCAAGACAGAAAACCAAAAAGGTCTCAGCTTTTAAGCTGGCCAACTAAACGCATTGCAGGTTATAAGCAAAAAGGCGAAGACCCTTAATTTAAAAGCTCCAGCTGCATCATTCATACAAAAATCTCCGAACCAGGAAAAGCTTACGTTATGCAACAAACAAGTCCTAAGGGATTAAGTAGCTGATTGATTCATTCAAGCAATTAAGCTCGCCTATTTGATCTTTGAGATAAAAGGTTCATTAAAGTTAAACGTAGCCTTTTAACCCTTAAACCAAAAACACAGCTTAAAAGCCAATAAACCAAATTTAAAGATTTAGCTCATCTTTATAAGCTTGAGCCTCAAAACTGTTGCTCAAAAACAAGTGAGTCAACATAAATAATCCTACTCTCCAAACATAAAATTGTGAAGATAAATGTTACTTTGTCAATTTCACCATTCAAATGCATTAAAATAGGGAGAGAAAGAGGAATAAATACTTATACACAAAAAACGCAATAAAACAAGCCCTAAGTTTTCATTTTTGCTTTCCTCAAAATGGAACCAAATGGGTAAAAGTGAATAAGCTGAGTATTATTTCCCTTATTTATCATCATAAATATCAATGGACCTAAGTTTGAAACATAGAATCAAATGGGTAGGTGAATAAACTAAGTAACTTTTCCCTTACTAATAATCAAAAGAAATGGACCTAAGTTCCAAACCAATAATCACATGAGTAAAATGAATAAGCTAAGTATCATTTCCCATTTTTTACAACCACCGAAATAATAGACTTAAGTTCAATACACATAATCATATGGGTAATTTAACATCTAATCAATTGATCTGTCAAATTTCACCATTAAACTGTATGGGCAAAATTATTAAGCAAACTAAATTCCATTTCTCTTATAGTATAATATATCATCGAAACCAGTAAACTTAAGTTCGAAACATACAATCAAAAGGGTAAAATAATAACCTAATATATTTTGCGATGTACCAAAAAGGAACACACGACACTTATTTCGGGACGGAGCGTCCCGAAATAAGTATCATGCTTCGAAAACCGTTTTATTTACGGATTTGAACAATTTTGGTAAAAACTCAACAAAAAAACATTAAAAATTCAAGATTTTCAAACAAAAACTACTTTTAAATTAAAACGTTAGGTTTTGAGTATAATTTTATTATGTCTAAACTAACAAAAAGTCATTCTTTAAAAAAATAAAAACGAGAAAATTTACTAAAAAAGGAATACATGACACTTATTTCGGGGCGTAACAAAAAGGAAAACGGACACTTATTTCGGGACATAACAAAAAGGAAAACAAACACTTATTTCGGGACATAACAAAAAGGAAAACGGACACTTATTTCGGGACGCAACAAAAAGGAAAACGGACACTTATTTCGGGACATAACAAAAAGGAAAACAAACACTTATTTCGGGACATAACAAAAAGTAAAACGGACACTTATTTCGGGACATAATAAAAAGGAAAACGGACACTTATTTCGGGACGTAACAAAAAGTAAAACGGACACTTATTTCGGGACATAACAAAAAGGAAAACAAACACTCATAATAAAAAGGAAAACGGACACTTATTTCGGGACATAACAAAAAGGAAAACGGACACTTATTTCGGGACGCAACAAAAAGGAAAACGGACACTTATTTCGGGACATAACAAAAAGGAAAACAAACACTTATTTCGGGAGGTACAAAAAATGAAAACACGACACGTATATGGGGGGACAGAGGGAGTATAATAAAAATACCTGAACGCAAGTATCGGTGATGAGAAGAGAATCGTGGGACGGAGAATGAGACACATGTACATCGGAGGATAAAGGAGAGGCTGAGATGGTGGTGGTTAATAGTCTGTGGTTATGCTTAATACGAGATGCAAATAAAGGTACAATTCTCTTAATTAACGACCTTGAAGTTGAAGAATACATAGCACACCCTTTATTCAATTCATATTCTTATTATTCTTATTCTTCTTATTATTATTATTATTATTATTGTTCTTACACATATGTATATGTATATGTATATATATATGTATATCAGTATATGTATAAATATGGATCTGGTTCTGGGAAAGATAAGAGAGATAGAGAGAGAGAGAGAAATAGAAGAGAAATGTTAATGGACTTTGTGTTCTTAATTTATTAAATAATTAGGCCTCCCTCTCTCCTCTGTTCTTATTTAATTCTTAATTACAAACTGCCTTCGATTTTGATTGGTTTATAATTTGTATGAAAATTATCGAAATAAATTTTTTTTATAATGTAATTATAAAATTTAATATTTGAATTATATGATCAACTTTTGAAAATTTTCATTCCGATAATTTTAATACAAGTTATTGACTGGTGAAAATTACACGTCGTTTCGTAATAGACTAAATAGGAACAAAGATACTATCTATTTATATTTTTTTTTATAATTATATACCTATACTTATTTACAATTAGTTACATATTTCACAAAAAATAAAAAATATATATATAAAAATAAATAAATAAATAAATAATTCGAAAAAAATATTTAAAGAAATCAAAAAAATGTAAATAGTATGAAACATGATTAGACGACATAATTAGATAGTATTAAATAGGATTAGAAATAAAATATTTTGTCCGACTTATAACATGTTCAAAATCATATAATTTAATTTTTGAAATATATGATTAACTTTTACAAAATTTCATTCCGACAATTTTGATACAAATCACCGACAAGTCAAAATTACACGTAGTTTCATAGTGCACAGTTAATTGGAAACGAATGGAGTGATATTTAAGTTAAGTACAAGTTTTTTTTACTAGCGAAACGATACTAAAAACACCAAAACTCAATGAACAACTTATAAATAAAACGAACCGAAATTAAACTCACCTCGAGTCATTTGCATGGTAGAAGTCAATTACATTACTCAATCCGTCCCAAATTATAGGCATACATCGGAAAATCAACTATTTAACGTCAAATAAAAAACATGTTCTTAAACAAAAATATAAAGTAACAGAGTAACTTTATCAATTTGAAGTTCCTTTATTACGAAACTTCCATTTAAATTTGGTACATGTCTTGATGGAATAACTAATAATTAAATTAGGACGAATAAGTTGTTGAAATGAGTTGTTGTGGGGGTATTGTGCAATATATATAATTATATGGATCAAATTGTAATTTGATTTAAGTATAAAAAAGCTTCAAAAAATTAAAAACAGAAAAGCTAAAACATAACCAGAGATCTTCCATTTTCACAGGTAATTATATTCTATCATTAAAAATTTATAATTTTAATAATTACCCATTTGTTGTTTTACTCCCCTTTTATTCCCTAATTACTTTTAAAAAAAATTATAGTACTAAATTGGATTGCCAAGCTTTATTAAATAATTGGTTGGTTATCTTTTTTAGGTAATAATTATGTTAATTGCTGATATAATCTTGTCAATATGAACAAAACAAATTAATTGTGTTTTTGTAGGGAAAATATTAATTGTATTTTTTTAAGGGAAAATGTTAATTGTATTTTTTGAAGGGTGAATGTTAATTGTAATTTTTGTAATGAAAATGTTAATTGTATTTTTGTTTATGTTAGTTTGTAACAGTGTGGATTATTATTTAATGTCATGTGACCTTAGGATATTGTATATGTAGGCCTTGTTTGGTTGCAGTTTGAATCTTAGTTTTTCTTTGCTTTTTTGCTTTATAATTGTTGCTGCTGTTTGTTTATCAGCTAAAAAGCTCTAAAAAAATGAGATCTTTTAACACGTGGCGTGAGAAAAATAAAAGAGTAAGACAGAATGAAGCTATAGTTTTTTTTCAGTCTCAAATAAGCACTTATTTGCTTAATGACTATAGCCAGACAAATTATTTATCCTCTGATTTAGTTGATTTTGATTCGATTAACCGATATTCAGATTTTGGAGTAAAGAAAACGTCTTTTGATAATAAAAATATTGTTTTTTTTCATGTGAGATCCTCGTGTATTCACACGATAAGAAATTGACGATGTACCCCATCATATGAAGAAATATATAATAATCGATTTTTACCAGTAACTTTTCGATGTATATCCATACGTATGTGTCTTTAGGCTTTATTTGGTACAAAAGAATGGGTCATAGTAGAATGATAGAATGGAATTCCTGTTTGTTAAGTAACATTTCCATATTTTGGTAGTGGCAAACATTGGTATGGTGATACAACCTGCCTTTTCACAATCCATAAATGTAGGCCTTAATTATACAACAAGTTACTAGGAAACCAAATAGATGAAGTTTGATTTTGTAGTGTTTGTCTCGTTCCAGCTTTCGAGCTTCCCTTCTTTACTTCTTTTTATGACTTTTAGTGCATATGGTTGGCTAGTTTAAAAGTTGGATAAAATGGGGTTTCTCCTCATCCTTTAATGGTCATCTCATTTTTTTTACCAACAGCAGCCTAACAAGTCTGCATTATTATGTGGATTTGAATAGGAAGATAGAAAACAATGTTGGTTGAGGTACTTAAATCAGTGGTGAAAAAAGTGAAAACTTGGTTTAAGCGTTCTTGAGATCTATGCTAAAAGCGTAATCTTTATTAGCATAAAGAGTGTCAAAACGAGTTTTTTTCTGCTTTTTTCAAGCTTGGAATTGAGCTTAATTGCTTCGAAGCGGGCCTTTTAAAACAGTGATTTAAATAAGGATGTTAGTTTTGTTTGGAGCATATGAGGTTATAAACCTTAGATCTCGTCTGCAGTGGAGGGGGAACCATGTTCCCTAAATCATCTGGTCTTATGTGATTAGGTTATGTCTGTTCTAGATATCTGGTCTTATCATGATATTTGTCCTGTGTCAATTGACGGACTTCCCTTTATATATACAGAGGTGAAACTAGAAAAAAGAATCATCTATTATTTCATGAATTAGCTAATGCACCACTAATCATCTACAGTATTTCGCTTCGAACATCCCGAACATTTTTTATAAGCTTATTAAGCTCAATTTTAAAGAGGTTCTGTTCCATTTTTCAGGCCCTACTGACTAATCCTTGTAGTTTCTTCTTCTCCTTTTGTTACAAAAATGTGACTGCCTATGTTCTTAACAAGTTTAAAGATGAGAACAAGTTATTCTGCACAAATCAAGTTTTACATGGTTTCACAATGTCTAGGGTGGGGAACTCGTTTCTGATATCAGTAGTTTAGGACTATAGATATTTCCAGCGGAAACTGTAATACAGACTTGGAAAGTTATTTATTTTAAAGGGTTGCATTACAGTTTCCGCTGGAAATATCCATAGTCCTGTCTGATCCAAAAATCCATATCCATAGTTCTGTCTGATCCAAAATTTTAAAAAATATATGTGATCCTGTCTAGTCATGCCTAATCTTGTCCAATATTGTATGTCTAATCTTGTCCAATATTGTATGTCTAATATTTCAAATTTTAAAAATAAAATGAAATCAATAAATCAAAGCACAAAGTTCATTGACTTTTCTCTTCTATCTCTCTCTACCATCAAAATTTGTTTCCCTGCAAACAGATCCATATATATACATACAAACGCATATGTATATAGGCAATAATAATATAATTTGAATTGAATAAAGGTGTGCTATGTCTTATTCGCCGCTCGTATTAAGCATAACCACAGGCTATTAACCACCATCTCAGCCTCTCCTTTATCCTCCGCCGTACACGTGTCTCATTCTCCACCCAACGATTCCCTTCTCATCACCGATACTTGCGTACAGGTATTTATATTATACTCCCTCTGTCCCCAAATAAGTGTTGTGTATTCCGTTTTGGTACGTCCCGAAATAAGTGTGTTTTCCTTGTTTTAGTAAATTTTCTCTTTTTTATTTTTAAAAAAACAACTTTTTGTTAGTTTAAACATAACAAAATTATACTAAAAACATCACATTGTAATTTAAAAGTAGTTTTTGTTTGAATTTTTTTGATTTTTTAATGTTTTTTTGTTGAGTTTTTACCGAAATTGTTTCAAATCCTTAAATAACACGGTTTTCGAAGCAGGACACTTATTTTGGGACGGATGGAGTATATATTTAATATATGTAGTAGTTGGTGCACTTGTTTTTGTGGATTTTGTTCTTGTTTCTCTTTTTTTGTAATTACCCATATCATTTCATGTTTCAAAAATCATAATCAGTTCCATTTGTTTCGATTTCTTTCTATAAGCTTTTATTGTGTTTTTAATTTTTTAGAGCTTATATTCCCCTTTCTCTCTCTCTCTCTCTCTCTCTGTGTGTGTGTGTGTGTGTGTTGAACTAGAGCCCGAAAGTAGGTTCATTTGATTATTATTTTTCAAGCTTAATTGTGTGTGTGTGTGAAGTCTAAGGAGAACTAGAGCTGAAAGGCTAAAATCGGTAATTTAAGTAGATTGTTTTTCTTTTCGAGCTTATTCCCCTTTCTTTTTCTGTGTATGAATGTGTGTGTGCATATGTGTAATCTGAGGATAAGTAGAGCTAGATGAAAAGCTAAAATCCGTAATTTACTCTAAAATACATGGTAAAATTTTTTATTTTTTTTTCAGGGATTGCTGTAATCGCTTTTAGCCTACTACCTGTCTATGGATTTTACTGTGTTTTCTTTTCTATTACAGTTTAATTATGAAAGTTAGCAGGGGTGATTGTATAGATAAGCTTTATAAGTTTACTCGTTTGACTATATTGTTCAAACTTGGGTGCATCTCTGTTTTAACTGTTTTATTGCAGTTTAAATTTGTAATGATGAAATTTGATGCAGAATCATATATTAGGTTATTATTTTACCCTTTTGATTGTATGTTTCGAATTTAAGTTGACTGGTTTTGACGATATATTATATAAGAGAAATGGAATTTAGCTTGCTTAATAATTTTGCCCATATAGTTCTATCTATATATATGTGTGTATGAAATATAGGGATTTTGTTTTGTTATTCTATTCTATTCTATCACAGTTTAATGGTGAAATATGACAAATCAATTGATTAGATGTTAAATTACCCATATGATTATGTGTATTGAACTTAAGTCAATTATTTCGGTGGTTGTAAAAAATGGGAAATGATACTTAGCTTATTCATTTTACCCATGTGATTATTGGTTTGGAACTTAGGTCCATTTCTTTTGATTATTAGTAAGGGAAAAGTTACCTAGTTTATTCACCTACCCATTTGATTCTATGTTTCAAACTTAGGTCCATTGATATTTATGATGATAAATAAGGGAAATGATACTCAGCTTATTCACTTTTACCTATTTGGTTCCATTTTGAGGAAAGAAAAAATGAAAACTTAGGGCTTGTTTTAATGCGTTTTTTGTGTACAGGTATTTATTCCTCTTTCTCTCCCTATTTTAATGCATTTGAATGGTGAAATTGACAGAGTAACATTTACCTTCACAATTATATGTTTGGAGAGTAGGATTATTTATGCTGACTCACTTGTTTTTCAGCAACAGTTTTGAGGCTCAAGCTTATAAAGATGAGCTAAATCTTTAAATTTGGTTTATTGGCTTTTAAGCTGTGTTTTTGGTTTAAGGGTTAAAAGGCTACGTTTAACTTCAATGAACCTTTTATCTCAAAGATCAAATCGGCGAGCTTAATTGCTTGAATGAATCGATCAGCCACTTAATCCCTTAGGGCTTGTTTGTTGCATAACGTAAGCTTTTCCTGGTTCGGAGATTTTTGTATGAATGATGCAGTTGGAGCTTTTAAGTTAGTGGTCTTCGCCTTTTTACTTATAACCTGCAATGCGTTTAGCTGGCCAGCTTAAAAGCTGAGACCTTTTTGGTTTTCTGGCTTGAAAATCTAGAAGTTTTAGGATTGAAAACAAATCCTTTATCAGCATCGGTTATGGACTTAAACCAACTTCTCTGCTTGAGTGAGAAACCAAACAAGCCCTTCAACTGGAGAAAAATCGAATCATTTCATGTCTTTTCTTGTCCAAGTTCTACTTCTGATAATATTCGGCTCCCAGTTATTATAGAAAATCAGTTTCACTGTGCATTTCAAGTAAGTTCATAGCATTCCGATACATCTCGATTGTGGAGATGGTCCTTCATATACTTTACCTTCTTATTTATAACCTTGCTTAGCATACTTACAAAGTTAGGACTCCATTGAGTAAATGTCATCTACTTATCACATTATCCTATTATTATTTTGATACAGCTAATCTTGTTTCAATCTTCTAGATGTAGGGATTGTTGTTCTTCACTTCTTTGCATGGATGCAGAAATTTATATGGTATTTAATCATACATTGTTTCTCAAGAAGCTTATTGTTGGCCCGTAAGCGGCTATACTTCTCACTGTTCATTCTTTCTAGCAAATTTCTTGAATATTTTGGTACTGTAATTCTATAAACAACAAGAAAAGAGTTAGAATGTGAGTGATACGTTTTTATTCGAAATTTGGAATCTTAGTTTTTCTTTGCTTTTTTGCTTATAACTGATGCTGCTGTTTCTTTTAACACGTGGCGTGAGAAAAATAAAAGAGTAAGACTGAATGAAGCTATAGTTTTTTTTCAGTCTCAAATAAGCACTTATTTGCTTAATGACTATAGCCAGACAAATCATTTATCCTCTCATTTAGTTGATTTTGATTCGATTAACCAATGTTCAGATTTTGGAGTAAAGAAAACATCTTTTGATAATAAAAAATATTGTTTTTTTTCATGTGAGATCCTTGTGTATTCACACGATAAGAAATTGACGATGTATCCCATCATATGAAGAAATATATAATAGTCGATTTTTACCAGTAACTTTTCGATATATATATATATCCATACGTGTGTGTCTTTAGGCTTTATTTGATACAAGAGAATGGGTCATAGTAGAATGATAGAATGGAATTCCTGTTTGTTAACACTTTCATATTTTGGTAGTGGCAAACATTGGTATGATGAAATCCTAACAAGAAATAATACCTCTCTACCTGATATGTATTGTTCGTAAAATTCATTCCTCATAACACTCATTCCCATGGATAAATGTTCAATTCTGTCGGCTATTATTTGCTTAATAAATTCATCCCTATAAATAGTCAATCCCATGTATAAATAATCCTTTGGAATCAGGAATACTTTATCTTGTAGTAAGTACTGATGAATGAGAAACCCTAGTGACTCAAGCACAATATCTCCATACATGGAATTAGCTATAATTTGAATCCGGGCATATATTCGCCTATCTAACATTAATTACTGTGAAACTATATACCAGTTGTTATCAAGGTCGAAATTTCATATTTTTATTCTTTATAGTGTTTGTCTCGTTCCAGCTTTCGAGCTTCCCTTCTTTACTTTTTTTATATGACTTTTATGGTTGGCTAGTTTAAAAGTTGGATAAAATGGGGTTTCTCCTCATCCTTTAATGGTCATCTCATTTTTTTTTACAAACGGCAGCCAAACAAGTCTGTATTATTATGTGGATTTGAATAGGAAGATAGAAAACAATGTTGGTTGAGGTACTTAATTCAGTGGTTAAAAAGGTGAAAACTTAGTTAAAGCGTTCTTGAGAGCTATGCTAAAAGCGTAAGCTTTATTAGCATAAAGAGTGGCAAAACGAGTTTTTTCTGCTTTTTTCAAGCTTGGAATTGAGCTTAATTGCTTCGAAGCGGGCCTTTTAAAACAGTGATTTAAATAAGGATGTTAGTTTTGTTTGGACCATATGAAGTTATAAACCTTAGGTCTCATCTGCAGTGGAGGGAGAATCATGTTCCTTACATCATCTGGTCTTATGTGATTAGGTTTGTCTGTTCTAGATAATGGTTCTTTTGAAACAGTGCGAGGATGATGTTATCTTGTAAGAATGCAGTCTATTCAATTAAATCTTAAGTACCTTGTCACTGATGCTGATAAATAACTTCCTCGTCAATAAAAAGTTATACACGCATTCAGTCGTGAGTATGTTTAGACTTGTTAGTGGCCGATATTAAGCAAATATACAAGTTTATTTTGAGGACAAATCTCTAGCAATTCAGCTTGCGAAAGTTGCACTAAAAGACTTCAGTGATTAAGTTTGTCAGTCAAATGCACAAAAGCGTGTAAAAAAAACACAGAAGACGACCAAAAGCTGCAAAAAAATCTCTTATTATGCAAAATGATTATATTCTTTATGTATTTCTTCGTTCTCTTTTGTATTTTGTGTTTACTTTCCTAACTCAGTTTTGCTATTTTCTTTATATAATTGTTAGTGAAGAATTTAGTAGGGTTGTCCTGAAATGTCACACGAAGAAGAGAAGTTCCGAGTTCGAAAGCTAGAAATTTCAGACCAAAAGAAAGGATTCATCGAACTTCTGCAGCAGTTAACTGTGTGTGATTCTGTTTCTGACGAAAGTTTTGGAGAGCGTTTTAAAGAGGTAACTTCATATGGCGATGATCATATTATATGTGTCATTGAAGATAATCACTCTGGCAAGATAATTGCAACCGGGAGTGTATTTGTTGAAAGAAAATTTATTCGAAATTGTGGCAAAGTTGGGCATATCGAAGATGTTGTAGTGGACTCAATTGCTCGGGGACTTCAATTAGGAAAAAAGATCGTCGAGTACCTTAGTGACCATGCTTATTCGAGGGGTTGTTACAAGGTGATACTTGATTGCAGCTCTGATAACAAGGTGTTCTATGAGAAATGTGGTTTTAAAGAAAAAGAAATCCAGATGGTGAAGTATTTTACTTAATTTTTCTTTGAAGTATTTTACTTGATTTTTCTTTCTTTCAATGAATTCGATACAGTGATTGGATCTCAATTTTGGGTATAGGGTTGAGTGATAATAACATGTGGGATCATGATGTTTGTCTTGTGTCATAGAAAAAGAAGTCATCTATATCATGAATTATCTGTGCACTGAGCATCATTCATACATGATGGAAATCAGTATTTCGCTTCGAACATCCCGAACATTTTTTATAAGCTTATTAAGCTCAATTTTAAAGAGGTTCTGTTCCATTTTTCAGGCCCTACTGACTAATCCTTGTAGTTTCTTCTTCTCCTTTTGTTACAAAAATGTGACTGCCTATGTTCTTAACAAGTTTAAAGATGAGAACAAGTTATTCTGCACAAATCAAGTTTTACATGGTCTCACAATGTCTAGGGGTGGGGAACTCGTTTCCGATATCAGGTTTAGGACTATGGATATTTCAAGAGGAAACTGTAATGCAGACTTGGAAAGTTGTTTTTTTTTAAAAATATTTTTAAGTAGAAAGTTATGAATACAAAAGACAAACCTATATTAAGCGTCATGAAAACCTTGCTATGATGATTGTGTTAATTGGGTAACAAAGATGATTTTGTGTTAGTTGGGTAAAAAGGACTTTGAAATCTTAACAAAAGTAGTTTTATTTTCATGAATGAGTCCATATTCTAAGAAGTGAATAAACCATTTCCATGAAACAATTGCTATTATCTTATTCAGACTCGACCATGAACATGTTCTCGAACCAGTTCTAAACTTATAAGTTGCCATTTCGGTCGCAAATTTATTTTGTACGTCCCTAAAATATGCATCGTTGATACTCTTAGTGTGAATCGGAAATGGTGTCTATCGAACATGTTCATTACATTTTACAATTACTCATAAATAGGCATGATAAGGAATATAAAAATAATTAAATAAACCTTCGACTGAACACGATGATGGTCGGTTCATTTATCCGTAAATATACAAACAGGATCATAGATTATACTTACTCCATCCGTTTCCATTTACTTGTTCTCTACAAAATTATTTTTCAAAATTTGACCGGCTTATAACTTGTATCAAAATTGTCGAAATGAAAATTTTTAAAATTTAATCATCTAATCTAATATTTGAACTATATGATTAACTTTTTAAAAAAAAATATTTTGACAAATTTGATACTATTAATCGGTTAAAATTACACGTATTTTGATAGAGTATAATTAAATGAAGCTTATAAAAATATGGTGTTCAATCTTAGAGTCGACGGGAGGTTTTGGTTTGCGCACTATGAAGATTTTGAACAGACTTCAGTCGAGTTGGCGTCGGTCAGGGAAGTGTCACCAGCTGGGTCTCTGACCTGTATTAGACAACAACTTTATTTCATTACCCAAAAGGTCATGACAGACGGTTTTCTAATACGTTATAACAGATGATTTAAAACTTATATGAATTCAGTGATTTGTAACTGGTTTTATCGTGTATTTTGTTGTTTTTACGTAACATTACATTTATCGTTTATAATATAAATTTTTTAATGTTATTAATAGGAGTAATGTCTAAAATGAATAAAACAAATAAATAATAATTTATAAAAAGAATAAAAAATCAATTCCGCGCCGCATGGATAACTAAACACTAAATCATCATCTTCACCAAAATCCCATTTTTCAACCAAATTTTAATTTCTCTTTCTAAAAATAAAAATAGATATCTGGCCAAAGAACTTATTTTGATTCATACCCAATTCTTATTTCATCTCAATTAGCAAAACCCACTTCCAGTTTTTCAAATCTCTAAAAATTTGTACTCAAAAACCCATATTTTATATACAAATAATTATATATATATATAATTTAATTGAAAAGAAATAAAATGGTGTCGAGTTTCAGGCAATGGGAATTAGACCCACTTTTCTCAGCTGCTGAAGTTGTTCAAGATTCAGCTGACAGGTATTTTTTTTAATTATCTATTTATTTATTAATATATATGTATTTATTTTTTTTACTTTTTATGCCTTTCTTTGAAGTTACTGAATTTTGAGCCTGTTTAGGAATAATTTGGGGAGAATTTAGTAGCATACATGTATGCCTTTTATGTTTTTTTTTTTTTTTTTGTTATTTAGAAATAAAATTTATGACCATGTATATTTAGTATATTCATATAAATTTGTTTGTTTACTTGTTACTGTAATTGGTATGCCTTTCTCTGATTTTTTTTAAATATTGAACTTGTTTAGGAATGGTTTGGGGAGAATTTAGTAACAAAAATGTCTGCCTATTATGTTTTTATTTGTTTTTAGAAATAGTATTTATGTTCAAGTGAGGAACCTAAGCATGTAATTTCACAAAAATAAATAAATAAATAAACTTCTAGTCCTGCATAATGATAAAAGGTCCAATGTTTTCTGCCACTGTTTATGCTGCTAAGTTTGGTACCTGCAAAATGATTGAATTACTATATTTAAATATTTAATAGCTAGTCAAACAGTATCTCATAGTGTACTATTAATTATGTATGTATAAAGTTACTAATATACTTATTTTCTACTGAATGCATGGAAAAAGTTCGCGTTTTCTTCAATACGGGATTTGCTATAGTCCCGTTTAGTTCCTCCCCTGGTATCAATAATGTAGCATACATGTCTATCCTTCATGTTTTTCAGTTTTTCTTTGTTTTTAGAAATAATATTTATGCTCAGGGGATGCACTACTATATAGTCTATATTAAGATAAACCCGATCTTTTACCATGTATTTTAACAAATTACCAAATTTGGACTTTTGGCGCCATACAATAAAAAAAGTATCCTTATGCTCAGGGATAGGGGTTCCTCTACTATTTATGATATTGATTTGATACCTGCAATCAATAAATTATTGAATTACTATATTTGTTAAGTTATTAGACAGTAGCTCGCAGTGCTACATGTAACTACTTGTATAAAGTTACAAATTTATTACTCAAAGTTACAGGACCAGTCGATACATTGCTATGTACATACATAATTTGACAAAATGGTAACTTTCCATTTTGAGTGTGCTAGCCAAACTAAGTTAAATTGGTACATAATCTATATTAGGGCCACCCATTTCCAAAGAGAATACTTATGAAATTGTTCAAGAGTGTCGAACTACCACTCTGTGTTTCAGTGATATATATTATATACAAGTATTACTACATTCTTGTCGTGCCATTTTCTTTCTACCTTGCTATATTCCTTTATCTGGATTTATGTGGATTTGGTAATGCTACTCATATACTTAGAAGAGCTTGTTGAGCCAAGTTCTTTTTCTTTTTCACAGAGATACACACTTGAAGCTTTTTAATAGAAAAAGTTGGATAACTCAATTTTTAACTGTTTAAAAAAGGTCACTATTTTCTGTAAATCGGAAAACTCGCTTCTCTTTAACATCTAAAGAGACGGCTTTTCAACTTCAGCTGCATCCAAACAAGCAATTGTTAACAACCAGTACTTCTATCGGATCGGCGATAGTGTCATGTGTTAATTGATTTGACCATCAATCGTATTGGAAAATAATCAATTTCTGCTCGTTTTGTGTGTCTGTATCAAAGTTATCTAGAGTTTAAGATGGAATTGTCGGAAGCAACTCATACAGACACAAATGAAAAGAATCCAATAATTAAGTTGGAGATATAAAGCTTAACTCAAATCTTCACTCCGTAAAGGGGTAGTTGTTGAAGGTTTTTTGTATGCATAAGCATATTCTTTCGGCAGAATATATTTATTGTTCAATAAAATTAAGAAAAAGGTAGGATAGGATCAAAAGCCAACCATGTCTTTATTCTGCTGGTATTAATTTGGTTGCTCATGCTACCATTGTAAGGTTTAAGTTCGCAATAGTCCGAACTAATATATATCGTCTTTACACCATTATGTTTTTTAAAATGTTCATTGTTCGATAGGAAAACAGTTACGTACTGAATAAAACAGGAGGTCTCAGATTTTTTCTATTTTTTCATGGACTCATAACCTCTCATTTTTATTTTCGTTTGTCTTTATACTCTTGTGAAATGATCTTTGAATAGTATTATGACATGGTATTGATTACTTTTTTTAGGATGGATTCAATATATCGACTTCTCTTACATGAACGATGTCTCATTCAAGCAAACCGTTCAGATACAAAATTGCTCAAGTCGATAGAATATTATATGCGCGATCTTTCTACCGCAGTAGAGACAGCAAAATGGCAGGTGCTAACAATTTTCACTCATTTTCTCTTTTACTTTTTTATTACTTTTTTCTTCTCCTCTTTGACGTGTCCTAAATATTATTGCTAACAGTTAGAAGATTTTGAAAGGGAGGTGAATATATCTGCTATAATGGACAAGTCTCACGCAAGAGAAAATGTAATTTCTAAGCACAGACAGTTTATCAGTGCCATTAGGGAACAAATAATTGACTTAGAGAACACTTTAAGGGACACATCAGCAGATGATGTGGCAAGAGGAAATGAGCGAATGACCTTACACGAACATGACACGGAAGGATTGGCATCATTTATCTTAGGCGATAAAGTAAATGAAAATATCCCCATGGACGATAGTAATAGCATGCTACGGTTTCTCGATCCAACAATATCATCAAACTTAGACGATGAGATCGTTGAGCATTACCATGACGAGAATAATATTAGGAGAGTGGGGTCTAATTTGGCTATAAATAGAAACTTTGAACCATCTTGTTCTGTTCAAGAGAATCCATATGAGACGAATAATGAAGTTGGTTGTTGGGATTTGGAAGCTAATCAAGAAGCTAATAGAAGCTTCTTTGACGAGAGTAAGTTGAGAGGGTATAATAGCAGAATGAGAATATTTGGTTTTTTGCCGAATTTAAGGGCCACGTATTGGAGTCGGGATAGTAGAAGTTTCACTAAAAAGTGGAAAGATGGAGACGAACAAACTAAATCTCAGTATCATGATTTACAGGTATAATCTTTAATATATGATACGTTAAAAGAAAGACCTGTGAAACTTATTATTTAAATTTCAGTCTTCAATATATACCAAAATAAAAGTCGATTTCAGTGGCCAATTTCAATGTTTCTTCTCCTCTTCTTAGTACGTTTTTTTTTTCTTTTTAAGTCCTGTAAGGAGGGGAATTTTTTTGGGTCTCATCAGAAACTGAAAGGCCTTGTTTGGATGCACTTTTGAAGCTCGTTTTTTTTTTACTTAAAATTTGGACTTCATTTTTTTTTAAATTCGAAAAGAAAAACTAAATTAATAAATCCAACTAATCATATTAAAAACTAAGATTTTCTGGATTTTTCGCCTGACAAAGCTAGAATCTTTAAGCTGAATAGACCAACTTTTACCGAGACTCAAAATATCCAGTTCGTTCCTTCAAAGCTGCAACCAAACAAGCCTGTCACTATGGCCGTTAAAGTAGGTCATTTGCCAGGTCTTGACATTTATGGAGACACGCTTTGAATGTATATACAGTTTTTCACTTTTTCAAATTGCAGAAGATAGGTGTATCATTTTATCCAGCATTTTTCCTTGCTATCTAGCATTGGTAACTGAGATTTTCTTACTTTTATTGCAGGGTAATTGTAGAAGACTGAGCTTAAGTTTTATGTACATTCGTTTTCAAGCTTGGCTTAGTCAAGTTTTGATGAGATGTCGAAGATCCCCTTATTATGCCCAAGCTAAGGGTTATTCCATGTTATTGGTACCAGCAATAATCACGACTCTGATCATTTTAGGTGAGAAAATTCACCTTGAGTATTTATAGTTTGTGCTGTTGCAGTATTGTCAATTGTCATATGCAGTTTTAGAATTTAGAACTTACCCATCATTTACCAATCAGTTGCACTATAAGAATTTTAAAAAACTTTGTCGTTATAGTTTTCACTCTTAACATTTGGACACCACTTCCTCTTGTTTCATTACCCTTGTTGTCAAAATGTTAGAACGATAAAATAACTTTGTACTTTACACTTTTTTGTCACCTCTTTCTCATCAATCTTTCTATTCCTGTTATTCCTTGTGATCATTATAATTTTGTTTAAGTACATGATGAATAAACTTTTCGCCCTTTTTTTGTTTTAATTTTCTTTACAGGCATCTTGCTTCTGTAAAAAGGTATTATAGCTGTTACTGGACATGGGAAAGGGAATAGTAAATGATGAATTGGCGAGTGAAGAAGAAACCTACGTGATAACACAAAAAAAGAAGGAAAAGAGCTGAGTTGTGTCATTTGTTTCATATTGCGTTATGATTCCTAAGCTGTTTAGTACTCTTAAAAGCAACTTTTGACACAGGATTGTGGGAGATACAAATGTTATGTAGTTACATGTAATATTTTTCTTCTGTCTGCCTCATTTAAGCAATGTCTTGACTGCATATTCTTCAGTTATAAGGGTGTAAAAAACATTATGGTTGGTGAAGATTTTTTTTTTCATTTTTCCGTTGTTGGTCGCGTGATTTCAAAGTGATTGCTTCTGTTGGTAATTGCCAAGGAGGCAAAATTGTTGCCTCTCGTAACTTTCCCCGACTGATTACCAGATTGTGTAAAATTGTAAATGACAAAAAATGTCCTTGTTTGGTTGTAATTTCTAAGCTAAGGGACACAGTTGAGGGTTTTGTCAGCGGTGATGGTGTGAATAGATTGAAAGCTTGTTTCGGATGCCATTTAGATTAGAATTTTTTTCCGACGTATTTCAGTTTGATCGATAATATATACCAGAAATCTTTTTTAATATCTTCGCATATATTGAATGTTGTCCGTAGGACTATTTTTTTATTTTTGATAATAAATAACCCTCTCTTTGGAGGTTACCTGTTTCGCAGGCGCCAGAGATCGAACCCTGATGATAAGCGTGGTATACTCGGGTTTCAACCACTTGGACCAACCACTCTCAGCACTATCTATAGCCATATAATGAAGTACAAGATAACATCATCTAGCTGCAAAAATAATGAAATAAACAAAGTTAACAAAGTTATAAACTTACAAGTTTTCAGTGACAGGAACATGTGGATTACATGCATAGGAATTAGGATTTTCAACACTTTTATTGAATCTGTAATCATAAAGATTCTTCTATCTAAAATGAGATCAAAATATTATTGTGTTGAGTTTGCCACCAGATAAAATTACTGAAATTGGATTCTACTGACATGAATATGTACGTAATTATCGTTTTTTGACAAACGGGTCTTAATGAGCCAAACATGTACCTAGGAGCATAGTATGAGATTTTTGTAGAGAGTTCGATTCATCTACAGGCAATGGGTTGATAAACTGTGTTTGGTTGAATCATTTAACATCGCCAGGTTTATTTGCGGCATAAGAGTTAGTATAGTTTCACTAGTACCACGGGACTCACGTTATAACTTGTTTGTTTAAACAAATTGCATTTGACATTATATAAGGGATAATACTAATTATACGTATAACTAATATCACATATATGGTGATATTATCTATCTCACTAATAGTATATCGTTACAAATTATACACCCTTATACTATCGTACAAATAAACATGGCTTATAAGTATTGCCGGGCACACAAATGATGTATTTGGTTACGTAACGTGCAACCGTACTATTAATACGAACCGACCTACTAATGATACACTTTTGGTGTATTCTCAATAACGTGAGGAATGCTATTAGATTAGTCCAATCTCATTCGGGTTGCTAATCCAACCTCCGTTCCAAATCCCGCTCACAACCCGGACCGTAATGTTAGTCTCGTAACTACTAATTCCGCAAACAAACGACGGGCAAGACATAATATACTATTTCTTCATTTCTATAGTTAACGGTACTGCAATCTAACCAAATTGATTCTAGTTGACTAGTTAGCAATTTCACTTTAAATAGACCGGCCATAAATGAGTCGAGTCCGGCTCGTTTGCTAGAAGTGGTTGTTTGGACTTGGCTCACGCTCGTGACGATCCTAAAGAAACAAATCCAGACTCGTATGACTTATTTGAAAAGTTCAGGCTCGTGATCATCGGGCTCGTTAAACTCTAATGATCCAAGACGGACTCATTAAATTCAGCTCAGCTCGTAAAAAATAATTATCATTTTTATATGTATAGTATATTATTTTTTTTGTGAAAATTATATATGTATACACACGTCTACGTATATATATATATAATTTAATAAAAAAGACCGAACATTTAATGAGCCGAACACCAAGTTGCTCAGACTGGGCTCGTATATTATACAACCCTTATAATTTTACCAAAGGTTGGTTCGTTTAAAAACTGAAGGAAGACGAGCTGAACGTGAGATTGTTCGTGAAAGTCTCGGCTCATTTCTAGCTTCAACCCCTATATTTGCTCAGAGTGGGATCGTTTATTATACGACCCTTATAATTTTACTCAGACTTGATTCGTTTAAAAAGTGAAAGAAGACGAGCCGAACACGAGTTTGTTCGTGAAAATCTTGACTCATTTCTAGCTTCAACCCCTATATTTGCTTAAAGTGTACTCGTTTTTTATACGACCCTTATAATTTTACCCAGGCTTGGTTCGTTTAAAAACTGAAATAAGACGAGCCGAACACGAGTTTGTTCGTGAAAGTCTCGGCTCATTTCTAGCTTCAATCCCTATATTTGCTCAGAGTGGGATCGTTTATTATACGACCCTTATAATTTTACCCATGCTTGGTTCGTTTAAAAATTGAAAGAAGACGAGCCGAACACGGACTTGTTCGTGAAAGTCTTGGTTTGTTTAAACTGAAAGATGACGAGCCGAACACGAGTTTGTTCGTGAAAGTCTTGATTTGTTTAAACTGAAAGATGACAAACGAAAAACGAGTTTGTTATCGTTAAAAGTCTCGGCTCATTTCTACCCCCTCTATTTGATTAGAAGTCTGATTTAAGTCCTTTTTTTATTTATTTATGTGCAAAAATGACAATCTTTACAAAAAACCCAGATGATGAGTATGAAGGTCCTGAAATCAGCTTCTCTCTCTTCCACTCTCTACTTTTCCAATAACAACAACTCAATTAATAGAAAAGGCTTTAATTTTGTACCAATTCCTCATTCTCACTTTGGTAATGTTCATTTTCCCTTTCTAATATAGAAAATATTGAATCTTTGTATACTTTTATGTGTGTTTATATTTTATGTATATATATATATGTATAATTATATATGAATAATTATATATGTAAGTGGCAAAAGACCTTTGTTTTATAGTTGATTCTGGGGTTTATATAAAAAGATTGAAACTTTGTATACATTTAGTTTGTGTGTGTTTATGATATATGTAATTGTGAGTATATGGCAAAATACCCATATTTTTTATATTTAATTATGGGGTTTATATAAAAAAGATTGAATCGTTGTATACGTGTGATGTATGTTTTAAAAAGCGGGCTTCGTAGTAAAAAAGCTCGATTCAAACCTTAAAAAAACTTAAAAAGCTCGCATTTCCCGTTTTCTGCTTTTTTGGCCGCTAGCTCTTGTAAAAACGTGTTAGTGAAGATTTCGCTTTTTAAAACGCTGATGTAAGTGCATAGGTATATGGAAAAATACCCATGTTGTTATAGTTGATTCTGGGAGTTTCATAAAAAGATTCAATATATGTATGTATGTATATCTGTGTGTGTGTGGATTATAAAAATACCCATAATTTTATAGTTGAATCTGGGATTTATATAAAAAGACCGAATCTTTGTATGCATGTATGTATAAATATCTGTAATATATATGTAAGTATATCTGTATACCGCATAATACCCCCTTTTTTATAGCTGATTTTGGAGTTTTTATATAAATTTTGTATCTTTGTATACCTGTATGTATATTTGTATATGATATTATGTATGTAAATATAGTTGTATTAGCATAATGCCCAAATTTTTATAGTTGATTTTAGGGTTTATTTATCTCTAATTGGCGCAGGAGGTAATTATAAACCAGTGCAAAGTGTTCAATGCAGAATCCAGTTCCGCCCTTGCATTGATATCCACAAGGTTCTTCCTCACTTAAAGCAATAATCTAGTTCTCGTTTCTATATGTGCACAATTGGCTGAAATTCCTTTGAAACCCTTAATTCTGTTATGATTATAGGCATGTCTGTTCTAGAATCATTTTTTCAGCTTATTAAGTTGTAATGCAATTGGATGACCATCTTAACAGCTACTTTTTTGTTGGTATCATGGCTTAAAAGGACTAGTAGTTGTAAGCCAGATAACCTATAATTAAAATGTCTTGAATGGATTAATTCTTTTTCTTACAGTCTGCGCCATACAAAGCCTATGTATGATGCCATTCAAGCGATAGCTTGACTTTTGTTTTGAGCACAAATGAAGATCTTAAATTTTAAAAGCAAATAATTTTTCATTACTGAACATGTCCCTTGTTTTTTATCCATTGGTATCTAGATTTGAAACGTTGTGCATTTTTCTCCCAAATTACGTACTTTTTGTACCTTGAGAAATGAAACAGTCTAAACCGAGGCTACTCACATAGACGTGATTTGTTTTTTTTATATATTAACAATTGGAATCTATTCTTTTATTGCTTCTAGTACTGTAGCTGTAATTGTGAAAATGTTATAGAACTACTGAACTAGTAAGTACTATTGAAAATGGACCAGTTGATCCTATTGAATATCATTAATCCAATATCTTTTTGTCTTAGGGGAAAGTAAAGCAAATTGTGGGTTCTACTCTGAAAGATAATCACGAAGATAGTTCTAGTTTGGTTACCAATTTTGAATCTGATAAATCAGCGTCGGAATATGCAATGATGTATAAAGAAGATGGCCTTACAGGTGGTCATGCAATCATGCTCGGAGCTGATCCGTTGAGCAAAATTGCAGCCTTTGAAGCATTACATGCCTATCCCGGTATAAACTATTCATTTTTTGTTCATTGTTCCTGTTAAGAGATAAATGATCAAGGCTTTATTAGTTCTGGAAGCAATTTGTTTTACTTGAAAAGTGTTTTGCATGTAGAATATGAAAACTCACTTTGTTCAGGGACCTGAGATATTATCCACATTTCTGTAGAGTAATAGGATATTATCCACATTACGCTCAAAGTGGCCCGACCCTTCCCTAACCCCGTGCATAGCGGGAGCTTTAGCACTGGGTTCGCCCTTTAAGACATTCTATTTACGTAAGTAGAAATGGAGTCTGAATTCCTTATATGAAAAAAAGATCTGCGGTTAAATTGAACTAGGTGTTCTTTTTAAAAAAAACCCAGCTCAGCTGAAATAGATTGGAACTATGTTTCTGTAAATCCAACGTAAAAAGATAGTCTTTTATGAGTTTATGTGTAAACTTACAGATTTTTCCTCTGCTAAAATAACTGCGAGGATTGAAATAATCCAACAGGCGGTTTACAAGTTGGAGGTGGGATAAATACAGAAAATGCTATCAGTTACATCGAAGAAGGAGCATCCCATGTTATTGTCACATCAGTATGTACTCATTTTCAAAATTTTATGTAAATCAGTATGATTATTAAGGGTTAAATTACAGTTTACTGATTTAACCATCAGATTTCGATTTATACATCAACCTACAAACGTTAGCAAGAAATAACCCAGCCTAACATTTTGTACAACTACATAGAAACATACTATGGGGACTACATTAAAAAAAACTATAGAATAGAGTACAAAACTTAGTAGCATGAACAGGACCCGGAGCGTGGGAACGGCTGATAATAAAAGTATGGGAGCGCCATCGGAAACATCCAGTTAAATTTGTAGAGGTTTTCTTTTGATCCGTGAAAATTACAAATATATTCATATTTGTTATATTGAGTTACGTAAATATATGTAAATTTTACTTTAAATCTAAAAGACATTAATATGCCAATGCTTTGTTTCATAAAAAATAGTTTATAAACCAACTAGTACCCTATAATGCTCTATAATTATTTTGGTAATTATTTGAATCTGATATTTTTGATTGGTTCCGGACGCCGGGAATGGCGAAACGCGTTCCCGGCTAAGAAACGCCTAAGACATAGGAGTTCCCTGCAACTAAGGTACAATACATTAAAAAAAGTGAGAATAGTGTTTAAATTGTTCTGTTTTCATGATATTATTTGGTACCTTAACCGATGACTGTTTTCCTATCTGGTCCACGAGTATACTATTTAGTTGGGAAATGTTATGTTAGTCGACTTTGCTCATTATTATTTTTTTGTTGGTGAATGTACAAAACCGAAACTTTATAATGTGTCGGTGTACAAATTGTAGCCAACCTGAATCAAAACAAAGTTAACATAGGTATGTTGTAATGATAGATGCTCTAGTTTAATAGTATCTTTTTGTTGAAAAAACTTTTTACTATTGCAGTATGTATTCAACAATGGACAAATGGACCTTGAGAGGCTTAAAGAACTTGTTGGCATAGTTGGAAAGCAAAGGCTTGTTTTGGATCTTAGTTGTAGAAAGAAGGTAAGTAAAATCTTACAGGACTGGATTTATACATTGGCAGATAAGTTAGCATTCACTATGATATGAGTTTTCTTCTATCGAGATGCACAACATATTTTGCTAGCTAAAGCTTGTTAGTACTATCTGAAATATATCTATTATATTTATCTAGAACTTCTTTTCTCTTTGATGGTAAGGATGATTCTTTTATATGTGGCTTTAGTTTCTTGTTCTCAAATTCTCTTTGGTTTAGACTGTTCACCTATATCCGTGATTGATATATGTTATTTGTTGATTACCAGAATGGAAGATATGCAATTGTTACTGATAGATGGCAGAAGTTCACTGAAGTATATCTTGACCAGGAAATCTTGGATTTTCTTGCTATGTATGCGGATGAGTTTCTTGTCCATGGTGTCGACGTTGAAGGAAAAAAGTAAGTTTTATTATGTCGCTGTCGTATCTTAACTATCATTTTGTTTATGCTTTGAAATGTTTAGATTCGAGCAAGTAGAAATTAATGTTGGTCGATGTAAAAGTGTTCTGGTAAAGACCTAAATGATCCTACCATGTTTTGAGTTGACAAAAGTTTGAATTTGAGTCTTCTTCAAATTAACTCACCTTCACTATGTGATTTGATTTTGCTTTTTGTAGTTTTTCTTGTCATATCTAATTTTACTTGCTTATTGCAGGCTGGGAATTGATGAAGAGCTTGTAACATTACTTGGAAAGCATTCACCTGTATGTTTCATATATTTTCCTGCCATATATTTTTTTCTCACGTGTACATCATAACCATTTAACAGATCATTGCCTTGTCATATGTGCATTTTGCGTTTGTCAATTTATACTTTTTAGACCTTCAACATTTTTAACTGAACAATCAGAAATCAGTAAATCTTTACTGCTGTGTCACACACACGTGTGATTATTTGGCTACTGAGTTCTTATGTTGAAGCATAGTAAGACACAGCTGAAAATACTATTAAGTAATAACGTCGATAAGATATAATAGGTTTATGAATCCATATATTCTTCTTAGATAACTAGAATACTACTCTACAGGGCCGGTTCCAGAACTTTGGGAGTCGTAAGCCACCATAAAAATGGGGTTTTTTTCGTCTTAAAATATCAAAACATTTAGCTACAGCTTATCAGATGCGATAAATTAATAACAAGATAACTAGCTTAAACTTATCAAAAAGCAATAAATAAAGCAAACATAACAAACAATGCAATAATATCAAGTAATATCGTATATAAGTTTCGCTAAAAACCCACATCAGAATCATAATAGGAAGTTTTTTTTTTTCAAATAAAAGACCAATTTGTTAATTTTTTTAAAACCTGACCCTTTTCAGCTGCATTTAATATATTGGACCCATCAGAAATATTTCCTGAAAATATGGGGTTTACTTGCGTAACAAGGTATGTAAAGTAAAAAAAAAAAACAAGGGTTCGAATCTGGGTGGATGAATAACTCCAACACCTAAGTTTCAGTTCCTAACCATTTGAACATCCAGATGTATTGGTGATATTAGGAAATGAATCAATAAATATATTATCTTTTCTCGAAATGGAGGCCCTAAAAAAGTAAGTTTTCCTGGGGGCTAGGCTCGTGCCTCTTGGGCCTATTCACATTAAGTTCATTCTTTGGTAGCAAGTCATGTTGTGATACCTGGCTTTATCACCCTGCAATTTTAGATACATGGTAAACTGCCTAAAATGTTGGGATTTTTCGTGTTTTTTTTTGCACACGAGTGACTAATGCGGTCGTGAAATCTTATCCTGTAGCATATTAGAGCACATCTGAAGTTTCACTTTTTGAATCGATACAGAGGTTTCTAAAAAAAGCATTATAATTGCATGGTAAAGTGTATCATTTTAAGCTGTTAACATGTTCATACGTGACACTATACTTGCACCATTTGGAATACCAGATGTCTGATGTCTTGCTATAGCATATTTTATTATATTAATACACTTTCTAAAAATTTGTGGTGGTTTTATGTGGGCATTAGTACTGTTGTGTCATGCACACATGCACGATGGATGTGCTCACATGTTGAAACATATTAAGACGTTACTTTTATGTCCATAAGATATAGAAGCATCTTAAAATCACAATTTTTTTCTTACATGAAGAACTAAGCGACGATAGTGACATTTTCATACTACACTTGACATTTGCTTATCCAGTTCGCTTTTCTTGACCTCATCGTCCCCTACTATCCCAGAGTGTAACTTCGCATACCTACTCATGTTAAGGGGTTGTTTGGTACCACTTTTAGGCAATATGATCATTTTTTCAGGTTTGAGAAAAAAGATGGGGTTGTTTAGCGTAAAGATGTAGTTTTTAGGCTAGAAATACAGACAATCCTGCTGCTTTTAAGCTGATCAACCGAATCTAGTATATAAGCAAAGCAGAAAGACGGTTTAAAAGAGGCAGCCAAACAAGCCCTTAGTTGACGATATTGCAACAAGTCATTTTTGTGACATTTCGCTGTATCACCCTGCATTTTTAGACACTATTCATACTTGTGTATTTTTTATTTTTTCAGATTCCGGTGACGTATGCTGGTGGTGTAACTGTGATGAATGATCTCGAGAGAATAAAAGTAGCAGGGATGGGGCGAGTAGATGTCACAGTTGGTAGTGCTTTGGATATTTTTGGTGGTAATTTGGCCTACAAAGATGTGGTCACTTGGCACACTAAACAGAACACTTTTCTGTCGGTTTAACTATTTTTGATTTGTTGTGGTAATGTGAGGACATTTTCTTAGCACCAGGATTTGCAGTCGACTACATTTCCATCAAGTTGGCCAAACCCGCCACCTCTTATCTTGTAAAATTTTGTGTTATTAATTTGCTTCTCTTTTTTGGGATCAATTTATGCTCTTTTATTCAAAGGCTGATGTGGTAATACGAGCTACCTGGTTACCTTATAACGAGTAAGATGAGTTCTGTGAACAAGCAAACGGAAACTTCAAATTTGTTGTTCCTAGTTCTTTTTTTCTTCAAGAGATGCTGCCAAGTTATGCAGCCACATAACTGCACCACCACAGCCTTCACAAAATAAACAGCTAATATACAACATCAATCACATAACTGCACCACCGCAGCCTTCACAAAATAAACAGCTAATTTATACATCAATAATTCTATGCCTAAAAGACTGAAAACGCTATTCTATCAGCTCGGAGCAAACTTTCGACAAAATAAGCTCTGAGAAAAAGCACTACCAAATTGCAGCAACAGAAGCTCAATCGCAGTTGGCGAAAACCTAAAAGCTATCCCAGCCTGCAAATTGCCAACCCTTGTCCATCATAAACATCCTTGTCTGGTTGCATTGTGCGATCTCGGTTTTTGTTTGTTTGTTTGCTTAAAAGTTACAGCTGATTGACCAGCTTAAAAAATGAGCTTTCTCTGGAGCTTAAACCTGAATAAACGAAAAGCCGTCAAGCTCAATGAACCTCGCTATTTTCTGAAGCTGTTTATTTGTTTAAAAGCTACAATAAAACAAGCCTTAAATGAGTATCAGAAAAAGGTTCTCTTCAGTAACATGGGTGCTAAAAACACCAAAATTTCCAACTTTTGCAAAAGTTTGCTCTCTGAAAACGTGGCATCTCCAAATAAATTAGCACCATCCAATGGCGGAGTTAGGATAGAAGAATACGGAGGGTGGATTTCAAAAAAGATAATATGAGCGGGCTTAACCGTTATTTTCATAATATAAATGCAAAATTAATACTGTCCAGCCCCCTCCTAACTAATACCTGACTCCATCACATAAACAACAGTAGTTTTGTACTTTAAGCTGCAGTTTAGTAGACTATCTCAATAATTTGAGGATGAGAAAAATAAATAATCATCTGTTAGAACTTAGAAGGATCAAAATCAATAATTTGACACATCTACGTCTTTTCACTGTTGTTATACTGCTGGGATGAAAAAAAATATCTTTTACAATAATTGAAGCATAGCAATTTGGGTGGTTTGCGAATGATCCCATAAATGATCAAAGTTGTAGCAATGTTGCCTACCCGTGTGAGTTCTTGTCACCACTCCAAAAAGGGATTTTTGTGGTTGAAGTTATTAATTTATTTATACAAAAGTATTAGTATGGCAGCATGCTATATATTTGCATTTAAATACAATAATAGCATACTATCAAGCACATGATCACACATGCATAGGGGCTATTCAGATGGAAAAAAAGCTAATATGATAATATCAACCTCAATAGAATTTAATATGGTCCTCAGAGTGTGGTAGAAATTATTATTCAGGCTGACCTATATACATAACTTTAGAGACTCTTATCTCAATATTTAGCTTTTAGGCATAAGCCATTTTATGTGGAAGATGAGATCTCTGTACATGTTTTGTGGTGGTCACAAATCACAAAATGGGATTTCAAATATTCTACATACTTCCTCAGCTTTACATAGTGCATATTGTGCCCATCTCAAAGTGATACTACAAATCTTTATTTTGTGGGGAAAAAGATGTTCTTGAATTTTTATTTTATTTTTGACACATGTCACATGCCATAATGCCCATGTCGCATCCGAAAAGAAAAATATTTATTTGTCACCATAAATATTACTATCTAAAAATATTTTTTGTTGGTGTAGACTGTAGATACTAAGGGCTAAGAGAATAAATCATGTGTTTGCTGTTTAAGTTTCAAATAGCACTAATGCATGATTGACGCATTTTGATTTCTGAGATGACATTTAGTAAAGCATTACTGAATCAAAATCATTCTATTTTTTGTTTAAGAAAAAAAATGCAGTTTCTTTTCTTTTTGTTTTGTTGGGTGAGCAAATTCAGGTTTTTTCCTTTCCCAAATTCAAGTTGGTGTCTTAGAGATAACATAGAAGTGAGTTATGATGTTCTTCCCAAGAACCCAACTAGGCCACCATATCAGCATCTTCATTAAAATTTTAAGGTTGATCTATTAGCTAGGTTTCGAGTTTCACTTATTTCTTTTTTGTTTCTATACAAAACCATGGTAACCAGAAGGTTTATGTATGTTCTAGTTGATTTCGATGGGAGAACTTTCATTCAAGTTACACTAATTTCTATAATATGTTTGTTTATGTGTCGGTACATTTTCGACGGGAGAACTCTTATATGCTTATATATCAGAAGGATAACATTTTGAAGGAGAGCTTACTTGAGATTGGGAAAAATTTGCGTTCATTTAACTTAAGCCTTTTGCTTTCCGAATAAGAAAAAAATACTGGTTTGATGCCTTTAAATAACCAACCAGTTGCTGTATGAAAAGTTGTAACCAAGCTAGCTCTTAAGTGTAAGCATAACAGGATGAATTTGACTTTTGAATAAGAATTTTGAAATTCTATTGAATTCTCTACCTGTCTCTGGATTTTGTTCTTCTAACTTTTTTGCAGATGTATTACCCAATCAACACTATGTGTGGCTATGCCTATACAATGGTGGATCATATATCTATATTCTTGTATTTCTGATTAGTAGTGTTTGGTCTTATTTGTTTGTTTCAGCTTTTAAACTTTGTCATGACCTGAAGAAATTTTAACTTGTAACTGACTCAGTCCAACTTGTTTCTCACCTCACACAAAGATGCAACCAAACAAGCCTTATACCTATCCATGTCTATTTTTTTATTTTTTTTGGCAAAGCCTATCCATGTCTATCCTTTTTGAAGAATATTGAGATTCCAGATGATGACAACAGCAAGCAAGCCAAGAGAGCAAAAGAAAAAGGAAAATAATCATCTCACATTACTCAAAAATTATTGCAAAATAAAATTTATTTGTGCTATATTTTTACAATCATAGGATATGATAGGTTATAGATCCAATGATTTCATTTCAAAGGAAAATAAAACTGTTAGACTGAAGATGAAATTAGAAATTTTATAAATTCTGCTTCTAACATACAATTAGAGACTATTAAAGTTTATATTAAACTTTCTTCAGAAAATTGTAACATAACAAGGGTAATGCTTATGTTGATACCTCAACCTCAGTACATTCCAAGGTTGTTTGCCTTAACAATAAGTGCTTTCTGTTTTTGGCTTCGTGTCTAATATACTTATCAAGCAAAATTTAAAAGAAAATTTCAGTGGGCTTAACCGAATATTATCTCAAATAGATATCCATGCATACGCTAGAAACACACAAAGTTGAGAGTGGTCCAACAACCCAGAGTAGATAACTAGATATATCATCCTACAAGTATATATACATTCCATCATTAATAATTTGTATATTCATTTAGCCTCAGAGCTGAAGTATTTCTCAAAATAAACACATAAATATAGCTGGTTCGCAAAGAAATTAGTTAAGTTGATTTAACATAAAGCCCGAGACAGATTTTGCAATGGCTGCTCGAGTCGCTTTGTTTGTCAAACCGTTTTTGTTGTTGCTTATTTGCATCCATGCAATCGGTATATCTCTCTATCTCTTGATTACACAACCAAATCTATGGAACCGTTTCTAATGGTTTGTTACTCGTAAACTTACTAAGCATGATTTATTTTCAACTTTCACAGTTAAAGTGAGTTGTTACTACATAAATATAATTGAAGTTCAGTGTAGAATTGACAAAACATACCATATATCTTTGTTCTTGTTTAGTTGCAAAAACTTGCAACAAGTTCAGGTCATCCGCTTCTTTTTGCTTATAAGTAGTATATTTGGCTGGCCAGTTTGGATACCGAGTTTCTTGAAATTCTCGCCGGTAAAATCTAGAAAACCTGAATTGGATGAACTCATTTTCGCCTCAATCTCAATAAAGTTATCACAACTTATACGCTCAAAATTCAAAAACGAGAGTCAAACAAGCCCTTAGGGGAGTTATCTGCGGTCCTCTTGTCTAAACTCTAAAACTTCTATTAGTTGTGTGACCATGCTGGTAAATTATCGAGACATGATAATAATGTTGTCAAGAACAACTCTTTTTTTTCTAATTTATTTTTCATATGTATTTGTAGCGCAAGACTTGTCAATACCCAAATTTAGCTACTCGGGCCACCAAAATGGTCCTCATGACTGGGGGCATTTGGACCCTAATTTTGGAACATGCTCCACTGGAAAATCTCAATCTCCGATCAATATTCTACGCAGAAAAGCTGTAGTAGATAAAAACTTGAGGCCCTTGAGAAGATTGTATTCTGCTGTTAATGCTACTTTGGTTAATCATGGCTTCAATGTTATGGTAAGTACTCTACTTTGCAGTTAATTTCAAGATCATTCATGTCCAAAATATAAATAAATAGTGAAACCTCAATTAGTATTATATAATTTGACCCCTTGATTATAAAACTTTGTAGATGGAATTTGGCAATGCCGGGATATGGATTTTAGATGGTAAAAACTATTCGTTACAGCAATTGCATTGGCACACTCCGTCTGAGCACATGATTGACGGTATCCGGTAATCTTTTTCTGTCATTCCAGCATATTATAAAAATATTTTGAATTTTTTTGTTAATAACTTTTCAAAACTGCCAATGATAACTTAATTAGCAATTAGCATATCTTCTTAATTAGTTCTGCTACTTGAAAGTTTACATAGCTAACTAAAATTTATTATATTTATTACTGCAGACAGGACGCTGAACTACATCTCGTACATCGAACAATTGACAATAGCATTGCAGTTATAGCTGTTCTTTTTAAAATCGGCCACGCTGATCCAATCCTTGCCGAGGTATATGAGTACATAATATTGTACAATATCATAAATTACGCCATGCTTTTTTTCGTCAAGGATTACCTGTAGAGATATAAGAGTGTGTTAATCAGGCACTTCAAAATGAACTTATCAAAACAAGTTCTTATACCCAAACAAAATGGCCTGAATCTCAAAACTAAATGAAATAAATCTGTCATGGGATGATGGGACCAAGTCTCATACTTCATGTTTAGAGACTACTAGTGTTTGAACTAAATATATTACTGGACAATATTGATATATCGTTTAAATGACAAAATAATGTGATTTATAGAGGGTTAAAAGATGTCAAAAACTTGTCACTAAGTCGAGAAACTGTTGTACAAATCAACTAAACTATCACAAAACCGATATAAAAATAGCTCCTTACAAAAATAGCCGTCATTGGTCACGTCACTTTTTAGACAACTTTTTTGTAGTTAAAACTACGTGAACCGGCATTAGTCTAATTTCAGAAATATAATTAAAGTTTAGTAATGATTAAACAACTATTGCAGATGCAAAAATACCTAGCTACATTAGCAGAGGAAGAGCAAAAGAAGAATGTATTAGGTCAAATTCCATTAGGAGTGTTTAAAGCATGGAGATTAAGAAGAGAGACAAGAGACACTCGAAAGTATTATAGATACGTTGGTTCTCTAACTACACCACCATGTTCCGAGAATGTCACGTGGCATGTTTTTGGCAAGGTATGCATTTAATTTTAATACTTATGTACTCATTCCGTCCCAAAACAAGTGTCATTCTTTAAAAACTGTTATTTAAGTTTTTGAACCAATTTCACTTAAAATACGATTAAAAAGTATTAAAAAATCAAAATTCCCAAATAAAAACTATTTCTTAGGTTGAAGTATATAGTATACTAGTATCCGTACCCCACGCGTTGCGTGTGCGGCGCGTAATGCAATAAAAATATAGAAAATATGTATAATTATGATATAAATACGTGGATAATAAAAAAAAAACATGGTTTAAGATTTAAAAGAATGTTTGTTTGTTAAAAATTGATAAATAATTTTATTAGTTTTTACTTTTTCTATTTTTATGGGAGTATAGTATTATTTTAATTAATATAAAGTTGTATGAGTATTTTTGGAAAAAATTGGTTAAATTGGTCAGACTCATTTCAATTGGGTTGACTTATTATAATAGAATGATATCTTCGAATCACTCAACAACAGTTTAAATTTGATATGTAAATTACTATTCTAGCCATCATAAGGTGTATTATTTAAGGTTAAAGTATGCCAAGTTTTATAACAAAATAATGCCTTACACATATAACACAATACATCTCCTACACCTTTCTGTATAGATTACAACACCAAACCTCACATCAACCTACAATTGCTTCTTTACAAAAATATGGAAAACTATTAAAAAAAGTGCGAAGTTTGAGACCTTTTTCTTAAAAAAAAAACAATTAAAATCTCGTTTAAGATTAAGTAAGCAATGTGATAATTATGATCCATCTATTTTCTTGTTGTATTTATCATTTAATATTAACCGATTCTTAATAATGCTCAAATGTTGCATACTCAATCTATATATGAGTTTGTTTGTTTTTACTAATAAAGTCAAAGTTTACATACTACTCTAAAAAGTAACTTTTTTCCAAAAAAACTACCCAACTAAGTTGATAATTTAATACAACCACCTAATTTATTTGGGACTCTTTGAATGCATGATATATTTTGATTGGTGTATGAAATAATTGTAGGTGAGATCAATATCCAAAGAACAAATACAAGCTTTGAGGGCTCCATTGACATCTACATGTAAAATCAATTCCAGGCCTGTCCAACCCTTAAACGGACGAAAAATTGAGCTTTATGAAGGGCTTAAAATTAAATAACATCATCTTACAATAAAATAACTACAAGTAAAATGTAATTCCTCCATATAACAATATTGTTATAGGTAGGAATAATCATGTGACAAGATAAATTTATATTTAGGCTTTTATATTATAATTATTATATATATGTTCCCAATTGCGGCTTTGCTTAAATAATATTTATGTGCTTACCGGCTATTTATACCGCTTGTAAATAATCCAAGGAACATAACAGGTACATTAACCTATGGAATAGTTTTGTATTAAATGGGAAGATATATAGAATTAGATAGGTATGGGTTAGGATAGTGACCCGATCGACTCATATACATTCAATCCGTATCATGACCCGATTAATTTTGAAAGAGAGAAAAAAATCCCGACTTGATAAAAGACAGGACCCGACTTTTTCGGAATCCCGTAGGGTTGTGATAGATTTATTCCGAATCTCCCGACATATCTTTCTTATTTTACAACAAGGTCGTTTTTATTAACAATTTTTATTTGAGAAACAATAATTTTTTATACTTGTCTAAACATGTTATTAACACGAACCATAATACTAGTTTGAAAATAACACTCCTAATAAATGCAAAAAGAAATTAACATATAGTAGAAAAAATAGTGTCAAAATACAAATAATTGAGTTGATAAAAAAATTGATACGTTTTTTATCAGATTCTTTTAGTATTTAGTTTTATTCACGGAAGTAAAAATTATCATAATAAATGAGATACATTATCATTATAATTTTTATAATCGGAAAATAATAATTATTTATCTTTTTTTAATTAACAATTTAACTTTTTAATTTAAGTATATTTTTTATTTTAATAGTCTCATATATTCAAAACTATAAATTTATATTATACTTATATAAGTATAACTAATATATGAAATAAAAAGAATTGTAGGCCATATGATGAAGTGATTACGTTACATGTTAGAGGCATATGTTCAATTATTATCACTAACATTTCATATAGATTAATTTACATTTTTAGTGTTAAAATAAAAAGATCATTTTATATAAAATAAAATAAATTAATTAAAAATTCGGGTCGGGACAAAAACCAAAGTTTTCGAGTCGGGACTTTTCTCGGATCGGGACACGGGTCGGGTCGGAATTTCGGGAATTTTTTCTCAGGCCTAAATTTGAAAAACATTCGATTAGTTACTGTATAGATGTAGAAGCGACAATTATTTATGAGGGTGATTGGTCAAGTTATGAGTCCGAGTTTAGACACGGTGTTTAAATTTTTTATATAACATAATAAAAGAAATATATTTTTCCCATGAAATTAAGAGAACATTCAATTACAATAAATGAAATTCACTTAAACAAATTTACTTCTTTTCATAGTAAAAGATTTTTGATAGTATATTTATTCATTAGTGTTACAATGGAGTAATTTTTTTTGATAATAGTAGTTTTTATGATTTTTTTTTTTAAAATAAAAAATTAAAGGCATAATCAACAATCTAGTTCAATTAGCTTATGCAGTTATGCTAATGCATAATCCCATCTCTAACTTGAACAATCTATTACTCCATATGTTTCAAATTGTTTGTAAATTTGACCGACTAAAAACTAGTGTTTAAATTTTCGTTTAGAAATTTTACTAGTAAGTTTTTTTGTCGGTCAAATTTGCACGTAATTTAGTGGTGGACTAACAATTTGAAACGGAGAGAGTAATTCATTTAACTAAAACTATAGTATACATGCTACCACACACAATATACGACAGAATACTAAATATATATACCAAAAAAGGAATGAAATGGTTGTAAACGAGTAACGTAGAGTGGTACGATCAGCAGTACGTTACTCGTTTACAACCATATTGTTCAACATTTTGCAGTTTTTAAAAAAACATTTATTTGCAACACTTTTATTAAATTACAACATCAACCCCGGTTCCCAGTGCTTCCATTCATATCGATCGGGGATCAATTTAAGTTTTTCGATTGTAGGAATTGTTTCACAGTCACTCTCATGAGGACACTTATTATATTTCATAGTACAGTATATTTATTTTAATTTCTCAATGACTTGAATTGGATAAATAAGATTATTTTCGATAAGACTTTCGTTTTAATTATCATGTGAATGTTATGGATTATAAGAAACCTCAACGCTATATTGAGACTGTGTGTTTGATCATCTCCAAATGGTAACTGATACCCAAAATTAATCATCGAGTCAAAATTCAATTTCAAGGAATTTATTGTGAATACATGTCAGTTCACTGTATTGAGATATTAATTAAGACGTGTAATTTTGATCGGGTAAGAACTTGTATCAAAGTTACTGCAATGATCATTTTGAAAAGTTAATAATATAGTTCAAATGTTATATTATATGATTATCGTTTTAAAATTTCTATTTCGACAATTTTGATATGACTGGTCAACATAGGGCTGGGCGAAAAACCGGAAAAACCGAACCGTAAAAAACCGAAACCGAAAAACCGAAAAAATTTCAGGTTGGTTTCGGTTTTCAATAAAACCGAACCGAAAAAGACCAAAATCGAAAAAGACCAAAAATAACCGAAAAAAACCTGTCCGGTTCGGTCCAAAAAATAAAAAGACCGAAATCAAAAAAAACCGAACCGAAAAATATGCTCGGTTTCGGTTTCGGTTTCGGTTTTGCTAAAAACCAAACCGAACCGGCCCTAGGTCAACATACTGTTTTATAAAAAACAATTTAATGAGTATATAGAAAATACATCTAATTAACTTAACCAACCACTTAGGATAGTAATTTTATCCATGAATACTTTATTTCTTACATTTTAAGCAAAAACAAACAAATATTGAAAATACTAAAATAAAGAACATATTTCTTCATTAATTCCACTAGTCAACTTTGTCTGCCTGGAACGACTCCACTACGCAATAATAGTACTAATTGTTTTTTTTATATATAAATTGGTATGTAAATACATTTTTTTTTTTTTATTAATAATGAACGGTTATAACGATATTATTACATTTTATATCAACTTAAAACAATACAAATTAAAGATGAAATAAAAGATTATAATGCTAAGAAATAATAGTACTAACCACTAATTGTTAGACCATTCACAACGCTGATATAAAAACCTATACTATCATAGTTAGTAACAAAAAAAAAAAAAAACTCACTTAATAGTTTGTCCTCTCAGTGATACAAGATATGCTCATATGCCCAAATTTAAACATATATGAAAATTATGTCCATATGTGTACAAGTTTTATGCATATGTTCACTAATTTTTTAATGAATTAAATAATTAACAAAATTCACTAGTCATTCATTTTCATTAACTTGCTACTGTTTCTCTTTCTCTCTAAAATGATAATATTATTTTAATTAATTAGTATCAAAATCTAGTCAGACTGTTATGCAACCTTATAATTTAGATACGCCTAACTTTTATATTTGTTAGGACAATGAATTTTTATAAGAATCGATATGAATGCTCTGAGTAAAACCAAATCAATCATAAATTAAACCTTACTAACCAGCTAAATCAGGCTATTTCAAACAAATAAATAAAAATGATGGGGCGAGAATTCCGATGGAGAGAAATAATCATCCAAATTTGACCATTTCTAAAACTCAGCTCAACTAATTAAATTTTAGGATTAGCTTTAATAAAATCCCTTTAAAAGATTGGCTTTGACTCATTCTAGTGGTTGAGTGTCACTTTCTCTTCACCTTTATGAGTATAATTTATTTGAGCAAATAAAATTTTAAAATTTCACAAGCTAAAAACTGACAAAAAGGTTTTAAATAACATCAGCTGCGCTATTTGACTTGGGGATCTTTGAACAGAAATATTGACATTTTTTTATTACAAGTTCTAACCAAACAAGAACTCCTTTTAGTTTTCGTTTAATTTTTGACCGGTTTATAACTTTTATCAAAATTGTTAAAATAATTTTTTTTAAATCTAATTATAAAATTTAACATTGGAACTATATGATTAATTTTTAAAATTTATTATTTAAACAATTTTGATATAAATTCTTGGACAGTTAAAATTACACCTAGTTTCGTAGTGAACAATTAAATGGTACTATTTTGTTATTAAAGTTATTTAGTGCCGGAGACCAATTAATTTAGTTTATAAGCTCAGAATTTAAACTAATCAGCCGACTGAACAAACTTACAAGGAAAAAAGGTTTAAAAATTGGAGTCCAAGTGCATGTTTTCAAATAAGAAATAGGTTTAAGCAAACAAATACCATAATTTGAGATCAAAAACTATTGCAAAAGCAAAACAGCATGTTTTCAGAGGAAAAAAAGAAGGAAATTGACATGTTTAAATCAACTCTTTTAAATCTTCAAATTCTGACTAATAACACAAAAGCACACACTAATAATTAATTCTTTTAAATCTCAAAATCCTTGACTAAACTACTTGAATATTTCAATATTAAACAAATAAAAAGAGGGAAAAAGTCTTCCCCAATACCACAAATCATAAAAATAAAATAAAAAAAATTTCACAAATAAATACATACATATTCCACCTTGCCACGTGGTATAATAAACCGAGTTTCATACAACCAATTCGTCCACGTCAGCAGAAGACTTTCGTCCACTAGCGAACCGCTTCATTTGCCCCAAACCGGCCGGTACCGGTTCAACATCGATTCGAGCCGTTTCCACCTTATTAACCCTCCATCGATCCGGTTCATTAACCAATTTTTCACTACTAACCACCGGTTTATTAGTCCTAAACATGGATAAAAACTTCTTACATATCCCTTTATTATTAAACCGAGCCTTTCTTTCCGGTTCAACTCTTTTCCGGTTCTTTCTCTTGGACCTAACCCTACCTATACAAGAAACATTCGGTGAAGACGGTTCAACCAACTGGTTTGCAGGTTTATTCATTGAACCGGTACGTTTACGAGGAAATAACCTAATAACGTTTTTTGCTTTGTTTTTACCTCTTTTTGCGGTAAAGTTTGTTTTTTGGGTCTTGGGTAACCCTAAAATGGACGGTTTTGACTTGATACAAGTGGAATGTCTTCTTGAAGAGGATTCAAGAACTTGGCTGGTGTTGGATTTTCCATTCAAAGACTCGTTACGCTCGTAGAAGGCGTTGTTGTCGAACCAATCATACTCGGCGTCTTTCGAGAGCCAGAAGGATTCAGGAGGGTCGGCGGTGGTCTCGCAAGCGATTTTGTGGTCCGTTAGGGTTTCTAGGTCGACTTGCGACATCAGGACGTGAATTTTCTTGAATAAAATATATACAGATATATATTTATGTGTGTATATAGAGAGAGAAGAGGGGAGACTTTAGACTATATGCAAGCAATGGAAATATATATCTCAATAGGGGAATAATAAGGAAGAATCAAATGGAGGTTGGTTCTATTTTTTTAATAGGCTAAAATGAAAAACAAGTGAATTAATAACCCTTGTGGACGAAATACTATTATCATTTTATAATAAAAACGAGCTTATTTATAAAAAAAAGTTATTGAAATAATATACTTACATCGAATTATATATTTGGAGTTTTTTTTTCCTTAAGTTAAGCATAACAATGTCATTACACAACGAGAAAAAGAGCTTATCTTGATAAGCACATGTTGCTAACTCAAGACAAGGGGAGGAGCTCTATAACAATAAGGGGTTACCGTCGCAACCCCACGATTTACGAAATGTTAATTTTTCTTTTTGAAAATTTTGAAATTATTCAAAAATATTATGTTTTGCAACTTCATAAAATAACAATTTCTATTTAACAACCCATTTTTTTTTCCTCCGTCCCAGCTCAAGACAAAACTTACAAGTATTAATATTGTAGAATACAAAATGTAATGACAAAAACCTATAAGGCTAATGAAAACAATATATAATTACAATAATTACTAGAACAATAATTATTTGGAGTTGGCTAAGGGTAAAAAATATTTCTCCATCTATAGTCTTTTCTAATCTCTTAATGCTAGAAAACAATTCATACAGGAAAGCCATAAAGTGTCACTTTTTAAAATCATAGGACCGATCCATTACTTGTAATAACTTTCAAGACATTGACTTTATAAATTAAAAGTATGGGTACAAAATAGAATTCGTTTTAAAATATGAGAGCCATTGCTGTAATTTGCGCTAATATTTTCTCATTAATTTGTTTTTGTATTTACCAAAAGAGAAAGTGATGAATAACTTAACCAGAAAACAATGCGATTTGTACATATGCCAAACGATGTTACTATATATTTTTTTTTTTTGACTTTTTTTTCCAACTTTAATGCTCTAATATGATGCTAAATTATATGTAACAAATTTTAAATAAGATTTAAAAATTCAAGATTTTAAAAATTAAGTACTTCATTCGTTCCAAATTGTCAGTGCACCACGAAACTACCTACAAATTTTACCGATTAAAAACTAGTTTTTAAATTATCAAAAGTGAATCAAATAGGTTAACATCTAAACTTTATGATTAACATTGACAAAATTTCGTTTCCCCATTTTAGATGAGTTTTTTTTTTGTCAAACTTGTATGTAGTTTACTAATATACTAATAATTTGAAACGGATAAACTATATTTTAATATTTATATGTACTAATCAATAATTAATGAAATGTACAGAATAAGTAAGTTCAGCACACGCCATGTGCATCAAAAGTTGTAAGAAGTAAATATTGCATGTCAGCATGTGTATTACATTGGTCATCTAGTCAAATTAGACATTTTATTAGAGAGAGCTAGAATAATATGATTTTCAATCTCAATCTGCACTTTAGGAGTAATATTTTGAAATTTTATTGTTTAATATATAGTTATCAGCATGTGTATTACATTGGTCATCTAGTCAAATTAGACATTTTATTAAGGAGAGCTAGAATAATATGATTTTCAATCTCAATCTGCACTTTAGGAGTAATATTTTTGAAATTTTATTGTTTAATATATAGTTATCAGCATGTGTATTACATTGGTCATCTAGTCAAATTAGACATTTTATTAGGGAGAGCTAGAATAATATGATTTTCAATCTCAATCTGCACTTTAGGAGTAATATTTTGAAATTTTATTGTTTAATATATAGTTTCGACTTAGTTATCAAAACCTAAATTTATAATTTTTGTTTAAAATTTGATACATATAAAACATATATAGTATCACTGAGTATTTAAATTAAAAACAAATAATAAAAATAAATGACACTATTGAACATTAGTAACTAATTTTTTAAAAAGACATTTTCTTGGTAAAGCCATCATATGCAATATAGTTGGAAGGAACCGAAATATATTACTGGTGTAAATTAAACAATTGGTAACTCATCTTATCCATTGATTTTCACCTATAGTTTATACTACTTAATAGATATTTTTCGTTTCCGAATCTCACTTTAAGAACTTTCTTCTTCTTTAGTTAAAAGCAGGGTCCCCTAAATATAATGGAAAAGCAGGGTCTCTTAACTATAATGGAATATATAAAAAAATTTGATACGTTTTTTATCAGATTATTTTAGTAATTAGTTTTATTTAAATAAACAACAATTATTATACTAAATGAGATATATTATTATTATAATTTTTATAATCGAAAAATAATTAACATTTATATTTTTTGAATTAACAATATAATTTTTTTATTTTAATAGTTTCATATATTCAAAAGTACAAATCTATATTATACTTATATAATTATAACTAATATATGAAACAAAAAGATTGTAACTCATATGGTAGAGTGCTTACATTGTATGTTAGATGTACAATGTTCGATTCTCATCACTTGCATTTGATATAAATTAATTTATATTTTAGTGTTTAAATAAAAAAATCATGTTATATAATATAAAATATAAATTAATTAAAAAATCGGGTCGGGTCGGGACACCTGACAAAATCAAAGTTGGCACCCGATCTCGATCTCGAAGTTTGTCAGGTCGGGACAAAATCCGATATTTTCGGGTCGGGACTCTTTTCAGATCGGGTACGGATCGAAATACAGATCAAGTCGAAATTTCATGAATTTTTTCCGACCAAGTTAAAAGTTGGAGATGCTCCAAAAAATATATAACGTTGAGAATAAGTGGCAAAAGCATTCACATGCTAAGGAAAAAGAGGTAGGAAAATTAAGAGCAATAGATAAAGGGGAAGAATTGTCAAAAGTTAATGGAAATTTTCCGTTTTTGTTTTATCTAAATAATGCATATTTGACTTTGAATAGTTAACTAGGACTTAGGAGTCATTTCGATTGACTAATTTTCACGTTACTATTTAATTTAATCCTATAAAATTACATATAATTTTGATCGATCAAAAATTTCTATCAAAATTTATCGGAATATTTTCAAAAGTTGAACATATAGTTCAAATGTTAAATTTTATGAATAAATTTTAAGAAAATCATTTTGATAATTTTGGTACAAATTATAAACCGATCAAAATTACACGTAGTTTCGTATAATAAAGAATTAAATAGGAACGAAGAAAGTACCGGTATCATATATAGCGGAGATTTGTGTATTATACTCCCTTCCTATTTGACACCAACTTAAAGTTAGGAATAAGAAATGTGATAGTTACTAATAACTTCAAGCTATCGCCAAATAATTTACTATGATATTGGCAAACATGAATGAATTAATAAACATGAAAAAAGAGAGTAGCTATATAGGTATATTGCAAATTTTATGCAAACTAATGTAAAAGAAAATTGACATTCACATAGATAACTAACTCACTACTCCTATAAACAAAACTACAAAAGTGTAGACTCCATCTTAAAATATTATTTCACTAAATTATTAGTACTTAAAAGTTAAAGGGAAAGTTGTATGTTAGGGAAAATTATGAGCACTTGTTCTTCTAAGAGCCTTTATTAGTGGGGGTTGGTTTTATTGGTACACACTTCTTTCTTTGAGAGGGATAGAATAAAGAATAATGCTGATTAGCCCGATACTCTCAATCAGACTTTCAACACACTAGTTTTTAATGTAAATTTAGAATTTTATTTTTATAAATGGGCAAATATGCATAAAATATAACAGCAAACAAAGTTCATGAGATCGAGTAATTAGCATGACTTACAAGTTAGCTCATTTCAATATTATATGAACGAGCCACTAAAACCAATAAAATAGTATGATGTATAAATTATAATGATCCACATAAATTGTATTTGTAAATTAAATAAATATGCTGCCCTGAAAGCCAGGTACATGCCCGCACAAACACAAAAATACTTAGTATAATATCAATCCATCCGAGTATTTATAGGTCAATTTTTATTTCAAAGCTAAACAAATTGATGTTTTGCTATGATACCTTATTACCCCATTTCAAGGTTGAGTGGGTGAGCAATTAATATCACGCGTCTAATTAATTATAATTAATTCCTCAACAAACAAGTTGGATATTTGACATAAACTATAAGCTTTATTGCAAGGTGTACCTACCCATGTAAATCTAATACTAAAACAAGTTAATTAAGGTGAGAAGGTTTAAACATAGAATACTTTTGCAAATTATCAATGGTTTATAATATGTAGTGTATTCAATAAAATTGTCTCTCAACTTATTCAGAGTTTTCGCCGAAAATGTCCTAAACTTATTTCATATGACTGCCCGAGACTCCGAAGTAAGGAAATATGCTTACTTTCTGTAAAATTATTGGTAATGTATTGAGTGATTATTATAGTTTCGTAGAGGAACCCGGTCCGATACTACCAAGGGGGGTCAGGGATACTGCTCAACTTCTCCATAAATAAATTTGAATTATTTTGTTTAAATTATTACACATTTGTGATAGCGAACTACTCAAGTAAATTCTTATGTTTTTATAAGATTGGGTAAATAAGCTTTTCCTATAAAAAGTTGGGCATAAGTATGCAAAAATAGAAGCTTTTTCTAGTGTAATAGAGTTTATCTCAGGAAACTCGCCCCCCTTTTAAAGACCTTAGAGCATGCTTAGCAGTTTTCTTACGCTTTTTCTTATATTTAAGTTAATTATCATCATTTTTATATTTTTAGGGTAACCGTTTAACTTTATACATTTTTCAGCTTCGCTATCAAATTTATTAGCATAACTAAATATTACTATATTTTAATATACTTTTATCAATTTTTTTCAATCCAAATTAATTTACTATAACAACCACATTAAATAACTTATAATTTTTCTCGTATTTAAAGTAAAAAGTACACTTTTACAACTTATAAGTAAACGTTTTGGTTTATACAAATTATCAGTTTTTTTTTTTTTATCAATTTCTCTATTAAAACCATACAACTCATATTTTTGTTATTTTATTAATTTATATGTGAAAATTACAAATAAAGGCGAGAGAATAAGAGAAAAATAAGAGAAAGAAATTATTATTTTAATTATAAATGAATATTTTGATCCCTTATATTTGAGCGATATTTGAGTTCATATAAATTTTAGTTAAGAGATAAGGAAACTGATGCGTGTATAATTTTAAAACAGTCTCCTCATATTTAAGCTAAATAAGTCATATAAGAGAACTGATGTGATTGTTCTTATTATTTGTTTCCTGCTTCCATTTTATATTATTTTATGGGCAAATTTATAATTTTTTCGTGTTTTACTTCTGGCTTTAGTACTTCCCTGTCAACATGGTTTCTTTAAATATCGAATTGTATTAGCAAACTGTAAACATAAGCATAAACATTGCTTATGTACTTCCACATAAAAGGGCTCTAAAGCCGGGTAAAATTATTGTCTACTTTATATCGTAAAATTTGTTAATTAATCTAATGCTCTGAACTTTACTTTGTGCTTCATTTTCCACTATAGAATCACTACTCTTCAAAAAAAAAATCACTACTCTTCACTGAAATTTTGAAGGTTAGCTACATTCATGATCTCATATATAATTAAATTGGTCTGAATTTGTTCATTTATAAGAGTAACAGTCACCTTGTTTTGAACAAATATCAAATGAGACCTTATTTGAAAACAGTCATTTTAAATCATGGATTAATACAGCCAATATGTGATTTATCAGAGTTCAGCTATATAAAAAGAAGGGTTAATTCATGTTTTCTGTACCAAACTATCGCTGTTTAACAATTTGCATACTCAACTATTTTTTTTAACAATTTACATACTAAATTAACATAAATCGATCAATAAGCATACTATTGGTGACATGTCATCAATTAAACACACAGTTGGCAAAATTTTACATACGTGGGCTTATCAATATTACACGGCAGCAAAGGAACGAACAGGTGTCTATGAAACCAAAACATTCTCTCTCTATACGTATAACTCTGTCTATACGTATAATTCTCTCAAAAAAACGTCCAAATTAAGCAACAATTACTGAAATAAATAATTTTTAAACATGAGTTGGATGCTTCGTGATGGGACAGAGCCTCCAAAATACGGTAAGTCAATTTCTTTATCTATCTATAATTAGTGGTTTTTTAATTATATATTTCTTCATTTTATAATTAGGGTTTTTGTTATAATTTTTTTTTTTTGGATTATTCAGTTTACATTATTCGAGTTTTTAATTATTAGAGATTTTTAATTGTATATTAATTAATTTTATAATTAGGGTTTTTTTATCAATTTATTTAGATGAGTTATTCAGTTTACGTACTTAGGGATTATGGTTAAATATTGTTAATTAGTGGTGGTTAATTTGAGTAGTAGGGGTTTAATTATGTATACTTTTTAAATTGCAGATAACAATTTCATGTTCACCGTAGCCTATCATCATGATGGTATAATGTCTCGAGGTAACAGAACACAATATTTGAATGGTAGAGTTGATTACTTTGATTTTTGTGATGAAAAAGAAATCAATTATCTAGCACTTGTAGGAATGGCTTACAAATTAGGCTGGTTAAATGTTAACAAGTTGTACTGTAAAAAAGTGGGAACTTCATTTGAGGAAACTGAATTTCAGATTAGATTTGATAGGGATGCTTATCATATTGTTAACTATGTTGATAGCGCTACTAGAGTTGTGGAAGTATATGCTGAGTGTGATAACAATGAAATAGATTCAGACTTAGACAGTAGTGGTGATGAATTTGAAGTTGAAAATGATGTTGGTTCTGATTTAGAAAATAATTTTGGTACTGATGATGATATTGGTGGGGAAGATGATACTTTAGTTGACACTGACATTACTGTGGACCACAGCAGTGGCAAAGCTAGTGGTTCTGGTACTAGTAAGGCTAGATGTAAAGACAAAGCTAGTGTCACTATGAAATCTAAAGTTGCAGCTGCATACAATAATGTGGGTAATGATGAGGACATGGATCAGGGTTATGTGTCACAGTCAGAATTTGATAGTGATGTAGGGTCTGATGAGGATGAAAGTAGAGTTAAAGTTAGTTATTCAGTGTTTGGTGAAGCAGACTTAGATAAACCTATAGAGTTTAAACTTGAAATGAAATTTCCTAGTGCTGCTCTGTTTAGAAAAGCTGTAAGGGAATATGCAATTCAAAGAAAAAAGGATGTTTATTTGAATGTGAACTGCAAGTTAAAAATGTATGGTATTTGTAGAAATGGAAGTACTGATAACCCATGTCCTTGGTTGATATATGGTGCAAGAATGAGATGGGAAGAGACAGTACAGATAAGAACTTTTGTGGACAGACACACATGTTATAGCACACTGGTGAATTCAAATCTTACACCAAAATACATTGCTGAAAAATTTGAAGTGGATATTAGAGAGAATCCTAAGTGGGATGCAAAAGCATTTCAAAGGTTTGTGGCAAGAAAAACAAAGTGTAAGGTAACTATTGCCAAAGCATATAGGGCTTTTGAACTTGCAAAAATTCAAATTGAGGGCACTTCTGCTAACCAATACAAACTACTTTGGGACTATATTGCTGAGTTAAAAAGAACTAACCCAGGTAGTACTTTTTTGGTGAAAACCAAGAATAGACCAAGTTTAGATGCTCCATATGTGTTCAGAGGGATTTATATCTGTTGGGGGGCCTTGAAAAGAGGGTTTTTAGAAGGTTGTAGACCAGTTATTGGTGTTGATGGGTGTCATCTAAGTGGGCCACACAAGGGTATAATGTTGACTGCAGTGGCAATAGACCCCAACAACTGCATGTATCCTTTTGCTTATGCAGTTGTTGGGAAAGAAAAACAATCTACTTGGAGGTGGTTCTTGAGGTTGCTCTCTAAGGACCTAAACATTCAGTCTGCAGCTGACTATACCTTCATTTCTGATAAACAAAAGGTTAGGCTTGTAATTAAAATTTTCATTTATTAATTTATCATTTATTTATTTTGCAACAATAACTTGTCATTATTCTTTAATTTTATTCTGTAGGGTCTTATTGCTGCCATGGAGGAAGTGCTACCTGGTGTGGAGCACAGGTTTTGTGTAAGACATCTCTACAATAACTTCAAAAAGGACCACAAAGGGTTGGCATTAAAGAATTTACTTTGGAAATGTGCTAGAGCTAGCACTAAGGAATACTTTACCAAAGCCCTAGAAGAGATGAAAAACCTTAATGAACCAGCTTATCTTTGGTTGTCATCCAAACCAGGTAAGAACTGGTCTAGGTCTCATTTCTGTTTTCAACCAAAATCAGATATTCTATTAAACAACTTGTGTGAATCCTTTAATGCTTGCATAAAAGAAGCTAGGGGAAAACCTATTTTGAGTATGCTTGAGGATATGAGGAAGTATCTCATGGATTTAGTTATGAGAAAAAAAACTGCTATGGAAAAGAAAAATGCACTTCACATATGTCCTAAAATTCAGGAAAAGCTTGAAGGTTTTAAACTTAGATCACATAATTATATACCTTATTCGAATGGTAATCTCATTTATGAGGTTGATAGTGGTCATTCTTGCTATCAAGTAGACCTTGCTAGGAAAACTTGTGCTTGTAATGTATGGCAGTTAACTGGGATACCATGTGTTCATAGTATTTGTGCCATGAATTGTGAAGGTCTCAAACCAGAGGATTATATACATAGTTGTTATACAAGAGAAACTTACCTCAAAACCTATAGTAACACTTTGGTACCAATTAATGGAATTGATTTATGGCCCAAAACCAACAAACCAGTAATTTTACCACCAGTGGTTACTACACAACCTGGTAGACCAAGAAAGAATAGAAAAAGAGCTGCAGATGAGCCTAGGACACCCTCTCATAAGATAGGTAGGGTTGGTACTATAATTACATGCACACTGTGTAAAAAAGCTGGTCATAACTCCAGAACATGTGGTAAACCTCCAAAAGAAAAAAGCCAGGGGAGAGGAATAAGGCAGAGAAAACCAAAAGCAATTCCACATTTAGTTGATGAAAGTAACAGTGACAATGATGATTTTGGTATGGATGAGGAAGATGATGATGGTGTTGAAACTGTGGTGGAAAATATGGTAGAAAATGATGGTGTTGAAACTAATGTGGTGGAAGATATGATGGAAAATGATGGTGTGGGATATGGTGGAAATGGTGTGAGTAATGAAAGGGAAAATGAGAGTGATAATTTATGTGATAATGTGGTTCTTAGTGCAAATGATATAGCTGAAAAACAGGATGAAGTGGATCAAACATCAAGAGTAGTATCCAGTCAACCTTTGGGAGCTTTTACTGGAAAAAAGAGAGCTAAAATGACAGTAAGTTCTCTTAATTTCATAAAACATTTACTTTTTTTATTAGTGGTTTTTGGTCTAATTGCTATTTTATTACTCTTAGGTACTGTAAAATATATTCTAATTACTATTTTTATTGACTGTATAAAGGTGAGAAGAAGTATGAGAATAATAAATTCACCAAAAAAAGGCCCTGCTACTGTGAGAGAGAATAAGAGTGGTGATTTCTGTGATAATGTGGTCCTTAGTGCAAATGATATAGCTGAAAAACAGGATGAAGTGGGTCAAACATCAAGAGTAGTGTCCAGTCAACCTTTGGGAGTCTTTACTGGAAAAAAGAGAGCTCAAATACCAGTAAATTCTCTTATTTTATTAAAACCATTATTGCTTTTTATTAGTAGCTTTTGTGCTAATATATTCTAACTGCTATTTTTATTGATTGTTTAAAGATGAGAAGAAGCATGAGAATATTAAATTCACCAAAAAAAGGGCCTGTTGTTGTGGATTTTGAGGATTTAACCAAGTATGGTGAGAGTGGCAGTGACACACTTCATGCTGGCATCTTAAACAAAACAAAAGGTGGTGGAAAGTCAACAAAGGGACATATTTATAAGGATGGCAAGATGTATCTCACACCTGCTGCTCTTAAACTTGAGTTGGAGCTTAAGAAACAATGGAAAGCAAAACAGAGTCAATCTGGCCCTAATTTGTAGTAAGCTACATTTATGTAAGAAATATTTTATTTATTAGACTTCAAAGTACTTTTAATTTTTTTTTGTTGGTTTGAGAAGACCTGCTAATGAATTGAATGACCTGTAATGTACTTATTGCTTTTGTTTTTATTTTGGTGGCCTATAATGGCTTTGCTACTGTATGAATAGTAACACTTTGGTGTCTGTTACTGGCCTATGAATGAAGTATCTATTTTGGCAATTTAATGGTGTTATTTTGTTTCTATAGTAATTTGATTTACTGTTTTTATTGAGTAGTTTGTATAGTAAATGTTGGTATCTCAATGATGTTTTTGTACTGAGAGATGACCATTGTGATATTAGAAATGTTGGTATCTCAATGATGTTTTTGTACTGAGAGATGACCATTGTGATCTTACAAATGTTGACATCTCAATGATGTTTTTGTACTGAGAGATGTTATAGTTTTGTTCTGTAATTTTATCCTCAGATGTTATGAAAACAGCTCAGAACACAGTCTTTTTTGATCTCAGAAAAGAGCTCTTATGAACTCAGAATGAGATGAGATTTAGGTATTTCTGAGCTCTTATGAAAACATCTCTGAATTGTCCATTTTATGATGAGATTTGGGTATTTATGATCTTAGAATTGACCAATTTTTGGACTGATTATTGTCCACTTATAGCCATCTCAGAATGGGGCTTTTGTGAACTCGGAATAGTTCATTTTTTGACTGAGATTTGGGTACTTGTGATATCATAAAACAACACATTCATTCATACTCATACCATTACATGAATTAACCCTTCATTCATTCATACACATAGCATTACATGAAACCATTACATTAAACATTCTTTTTCTTCCTCAAACAGGTACACCATTGACAGGACAATAATTAAAATCACAAAAACAGCAAGTATACAACTATTACTATTTTTTCCCTTTTTCTTCTTCACTTGCTTCATGTTTTTCACCATATCTTTTTTCTTCGCACCTTCATATTCTTCAACCAGCTGCATTAGACAAGCTTTTTCATTCTGCAATTCATTAATTTGTTTCTTCATTTTTGAATTCTCTCTTTGCATTTCTTTCATGTCAGCTTCCAAGGTGTTTTTTCCTTTCAATAAACCTGGTATTATTTTTGTGGCACGATCACAAATAGGGGGATCAACCCATAAGAAAAATGAACAAGAGTTGGTTTTACAATTTCTAAACCTGCGACCTGGGTTTTCCGCAGTCCATGATGTGTTTAGTTTTGTGGTTTTCCTACAATGGCAGTGGTAGTCCATTGAAGAGAGTGTTAGTGAGAGAATGGCTGTCTGAAAATTAGGGTTATGGGTTTTGGGTTAGTGAGAGAATTGGCTGGGTGTAATGAATTCTGGGGTGTAAGTGATTTTGGCGCCAAATATAGGCCAGAAAGCCCACGTAAGCAAAATTTTGCCAACTGTGTGTTTAATTGATGACATGTCACCAATAGTATGCTTATTGATCGATTTATGTTAATTTAGTATGTAAATTGTTAAAAAAAATAGTTGAGTATGCAAATTGTTAAACAGCGATAGTTTGGTACAGAAAACATGAATTAACCCTAAAAAGAATTAGAAATTTGAGAATTTTTGTATGATACTAAACTATATATATATATATAAGGGGAAAAATTTTCTAAAATTTTCGACGCAAGTCTTCTCAGTTTAAACACTAGAGGAATTATTGCTATTGCAAAAACTACGTTAAGGACCGCACGAATACAATTTCATTTGGTTGATAGTATGGGAGATTATTTTGTAATTTACAAAGCCAAGAGAGTATATATGTGCAATTCAAGTACTCATATGCAAAATATAAAGGGCGGATCCACATTTTTTTTCCGGAGGGGCAATGTGAATTATCGACAAGAACTAGCTACGTAGTATTCGGTATTTCATGATGTTAACAAGTGTAATATCACAAACACTTCTTTGCTTCTTCGTATTGTGTCAGGCTGTGAAAAAACCAGGGATTAGGGCAAAATGGACCAGGTCTTAAAACGCAATTATGACTAATCAAGATGGAACCCGCCCAGATAACGTAGCAGGAACCAATCCACATAGGGGGCCATCAGTAAAAAATAGCCGAGAACACTATCTATGATTATTAAGTTGTAACCAATATCATAAACCTGGATTTCGCTACGAAAAAAAAGAACCCGGAATAGCTTCCATTTTTGCGTGTTCCGCTTCCAAAGTAAGTCGTCTGCTCTGGGAAAATAAAACTTCCATCGAAGAGAAGCAAATGAAAGGCTTTCATAAAAATTCTTGTAGAATCGAGAATGAAGTTTTCATTCTGTACATGCCAGATCATGAATTAGTAACTGCATCCAATTTCAAAAAAAAATCCGGAGAAAAGAATCGCTGAGAGATAGATTCTACTATTTGGTCAGGACGAATGAGTGGCTGTTAAGCATGCTCCGGAGGAGATTGACCCTTCCCCAAGTAAGTCCAGTCAGAAAGGGGAGGGCCCACTTTCTAGAAAGATCACATCTTGAATCACTTCTAAGTCCCCTTGACATTTTAACTTCATTTGTTACTAACTTTTCTTGCCGAGCGAGCCACCTGTGGTGCTTCCATCTCGGTATTCCAGGAGCTTTCGAAAAGTCTTGGTGAATTTCTAACTGCGGTAATAAATGGAATATGAATACTGGTAACTGCGGTAATAAATGGAATATGAATACTGGGTTACCTTAGTCTGGGAATACTTAGACGGGTGAGCATGCACAAATGTGATGTGGTCGAGGCTCAGAGGATAAAGAAGAAAGATCGGGCTCAAGGCCCATCTGCTCTGGAATCCCTACCTGCAAGCATCATACTTTTTTATTATTGTATTGCTCAAAAGACCGGATCAGACAATACGGGATCTTCTTCTCTAATATGAAATTTATGGGATTGAGTGGCTTACCCCCTCGCAGGTACTATGGATCCTCTGACTCCTAATCGGGTTGCTTACTGTTCATATATTATGATATGAATATACCACACCTATTCGTTATGTATGGATGATGAGATTCCATTGATACAGAGCCAATTCCAATATACTTCCACCCTTTCAGATGAGGAAAGAAGGCAGCCCAATCCTCACAAAGAAAGAGAGTTCAGAGCCGCTTTCACGCTCAACAAGTAGGTAGGGTTCCTTTCTCTAAGTTGTTGGGTTGCTTTCAAGCCCCATTCCTTTAATCTCCTGAAGAATGACCAATGGAACCTACCGTATCAAACAAAGTAGTGATCTCTTGGCATATAGCTGAAACTCGATGTCAGAAAGCACGTTCCTCGCGTAGAAGCCCGAACACTCACGTCAATGGCATATTTCTATGCGGGTCTTAGCAAAAAGGAATTGTCTTATTTTGGGAAATACATTCAACCAACTAGGAGAGGGCAGACCTTAAACTAGGCCTGTGAAATGGAGCGAAAGGCAAGCTTCTGAGCTAGGAGCACTTGGATTGAAGAAGCAGAAATTGTTCTCGATAGAGTGGTTTGGTTAAGTTAAGATGTCAGCCAACTGATCATGAGTGCTCACATGGGATACTTGAAGAAGCCCTTTGTTGACATGATCCCCAGTCCAACTAGACCAAAAGACAACCGTCCACTCCTTTTCACGGCTTTAGCAAAGTGCAAGCCCCTACATCACTACTCTATCTCACTCTAATCAATAAAAAGCTTTCGGAGGCCAAAAACATTTTAATAGAAATGAAAGTCTTAGTGAAACTCAAAACATGAATAGAAAACAAAAAGAAATTATACCGTTAAAGGGAAAAAACTATTTTGAATTTGAATTCAAGAAAAAAAAAGAAAAAAAAATTGCAAATCAAAAAGATCTTAGATCAACTAAGCAAAACCAAGAAAATCTTGTATCTGTTCTCTTAAACCAAGAAAACGGGATTGCGGAAACTTAATCGGCTTTATCTGCCTGAAGTCGTGTAAACCAGAAATGAATTAACAAATATGAAGCAAGACCTACTCCCTCCCATCCCAGGAATAAAAAAAAGTTTTTATTCTGAATTGTTTTCCAATTACCAAGTCTTTTATCTTTTTCAAATTGTGGGAGGCAGCAGTGGGGAATTTTCCGCAATGGGCGAAAGCCTGACGGAGCAAGGGCTATCACCTTCTTTGGCCAGATCTTCCAACCACAATTACAGTTCACTGCGTCCGTTCCTCTAGATTAAAGGAACGGGGTTTGAAAGCAACCCAACAACTTAGAGGAAGGAACCCTACCTACTTTTGGAGTTTTCGCCCCAACCGAGGTTAGGGGGTCCTGATCCATCTCATGTCAACTCTAATTAGTTATAAAAAAAAAGGCCTACTTTACAAAGAGAACGTCGTTTCCCGGTAACTTTCTCTGGCTTCTGGCCTACTCAACTGTGACAGGAAGTAAAAAAAAAATCCTTTGATTTCTTCATCCTGGCATGGGACACGTTCTTGCTTCGGCAATTCAAAAGTAGAAGAAGGTTTTTTACTAATGAATCGATACTCAAAATCATTCCATTTGGCATTTCTTACTCCAGCAAAGCGCCGGGTTTCTAAATTTTCTTAGGGCCCTCCCGGAATTCCTTCCAGAGCCTGTTGAATAATTTTTATAGACTCTGTCATTTCACTGATTCGTACTAAATTAAGCACGAGCTTCAGCTCCTATCACGCAAGGCTCCGCTCCCTCGAGCTTGTAAGAAGGAAGGACTTATTTAGAACTCGTTCGAGCCCCTGACATCCGGTTTTGGTACTTACCGGCTAGACAGAGAGATATTTTTTTATTAACAGCCAAGACAGATCATAGGCCGGAAAGGTAAGTATTTTTTCTTTGCGTTGCTAGGCGTCTTAGTGTAGAAGGAGAAAAGATAGTTAGGAACATTCAAGGCGAGGCAGCTACATAGTTCGCCGAGGTCGTCGTCCCTATCGCTGGTTCAAAGCTAGAAGCAAGACGAGGTCCTGTTCTAAGGCTAGGTCCAGAAAGGTGAGGTCCCAAAGAAAGGGCTATGCGAAAGGTTGCTTCAATCTTCCTTTCGGCCTAATTGTACGACTTTGGTATGATGTCCTTCCAACGTGGATTCATGTAGAACATCGCGCACGAAGCATATTGAAATTGATTGTCACTTTGTCCGCCACCACCTTCAGTTCGGTACTATTGCTCTACCGTTTCTCTCTTCCTCTCCACCTCCGTCCCAGATTCCATCGCCGCGGCCATCTGGGGCTGGGATTTAGGATTCCACTTAGAAAGCTATGTCTCGAGAACGCCTTCCTTTTAACTAAGGCAATGGGTCTCTCAGGCATTTTATCCAGGCTGTCCGCTTTATCGGGGTCACTCTCACTCTAAGTCCGAACACAGGACATCTTATTCACGAACCCCTTTTTTAAGAGAATCGGGTTTGTACCCTAAATTTGACAGGGTTGTATTTTTGGTTGAAATGGGATGGTGTTCAAACTCCCGAAATTCATCTAGCCCTAATATTCTATCTGAAGAAGGGTACGATGGGAAAGAAAGCTTCAGGCAGATCAACGGATTTTTGGCGTCGCCCTATCTTGCTGGAGGCAGATTTTATAAAAAAAAAGCGGTGGATTACTTGGATTGGTTCTCGGACACCAGATCGCTCATGCCTGCCCATTTTGTCTCGCCCTAAAAGGAATGGCTCTCTTAGTTACGCTGCGCCCCGACCCGAGTCCTAATTTGAGTAAATGGAAATTTACTAATTTCATCTTTTACGGAATCGATCCCCTTTTGACTGTACAAGAATATGTGGAGCTCGGCTAGCACACGTATAGCTCTTCACATCGACATCGAGTATGCTCGCAATTTGCTTTTCTCCATTATACATACGAATTTTGAGAAGTAGAGCGGAACCTGGATTCATCACGAAAGGGCCGTTTGCTTAACTTCATTTTTTTTGGTTCACGCTTCATGGCATTTCCACTATAAAAACCTCAGTTGACTGAACTCTCTCCTGACCTGCGGTTTTCTGGATGTTAAATACTTTTCTGGATGTTAATTACCCTTGGATGGGTTACTTTTTATTGGCATTGGAAGCACATGGAAAAGAAAGTTTGAAACTTTTGTTGGAAAAAAAAACCAATTGGTTTTTATTTGAGTGAATGCTATTTTAATTTAGTGGTTATAAAAACCATTCATTGTTTCCACTTATGTGTCTTTAATTGTAAAATGAGTTACAAATAAAATGTTTAAAAAGGATGGTCTTGGTCCATTTTTGGGGACACTTTTTCAAGACAAGTTTCATACATGGCATATACGCATGCATACATATAGAGAGAGAGTACCGCACCACCAACGGCCCGACCGTGGCTCGGTGCCGTTTCCATCGAGTCACATGCAATAGACGTTGTACCTTGGGAACGAAGTGCCCCATTTAGCCAGAAGTAGAGGTGGCGGGACAAATATCGTTTAAGGGAAACTGTTTGCAGTTACCTCGTCTCGGACTTTAGTCCATTTCGGTATCATTTACATACTCTTAATTTTGAAGGTTTTAATTGATATTTATATATTTGAGGAAACCATTTTCTGTTTATTTGTCCATTTCTTTTCGGGGTTTTATAGATTTAGTACACCAAACTATCTGTTTTTAACGATTTGGGTACCCACCTTTCAAATTTTCCAATTTAGGTACCACACTATAATAAATTTCTAATTTAGGTACCACCGTCTAAATAAATTACGGAATCATGTCACGTGACATTTGACAAACATTAATTTAAGAGGTTAATTTGACAATTCTGCATAAAAATATGTCATCCTATAAAAATATTTTTTCCAATTTCACACATAACAAAAATTTGGATTATATGCTAAAATTTTTTTGTGTGAAATTGGGAAAAAAGTTTTTCTAGGATGACATATTTTTGTGCAAAATTGTCAAATTAGCCTCTCAAATTAATGTTTATCAAATGTCACGTGACATGATTTCGTGATTTATTAAGACGGTGGTACCTAAATTGAAAATTTATTATAGTGTGGTAGCTAAATTGAAAAATTTGAAAGGTGGGTATCAAAATCGTTAACCGTACTATAGTTTGGGATAGTAAATGTATTTTTTCCCTTTCTTTTCCGTAGAAATTATTGTGTTTATTTACAACGTACCCAACAATCTTAAACGATATTCTTTTTTATGTTTCGTACGTTAATACAACAATCTTAAACGATATATTTTATGTTTGTACGTTTGATACAATAATTTCGGTGTATGGATCATACAGAAAATTATTTCCGTGGTTAAGACAGTTCTTTGGAAAATCTTTTTCTAACAAACATTGGTTTTAAGAAATTGGTGTTTCCGGTTGAATTGTCGAAAGCGTTTTGTGTTTGCTTTACCTTGTTTGGTATTTTTGTGAAATTCCAATTTTTCGGTTTTTAACCGTATCGTATGTATGTTTATGATATATATTATTGTTCGCATACGAGCATATTGATTGCGTTTTGATAATATGTTTTATCATCGTTTGGATTTTGAGAAAATATATATTTTGCTTGGTGATGATCTAGGTGGTATAAATGGTTAATCATGGATGTTGTTTTTAGCACGATGGAGTTAGAATAATTTTTCCTCATGTCTTGAGTGGCTCATTTTCTTCAAATTGGGACTTTGGATGGGTTACTTTGTGTTAGCTATATTAGTTTTCCAGGTCACTTTGAAGTATATGTGATGGAAGACTAGGAGGTGAAGGAGTATTGGATTAAGAGGATTAGCGTTGATACAGTGTATCGTTTTGGAATAAATGGTGAGGGTATATATCTGTTTAGGTTTTTAGACAACAGAACTTTGGTGCTTAGGCGTGACAGCTAATTTAATCCAGTGAGTTTCTGTTAAAAAAAAATAATGAATTATATTAACGTTTCTGGAGCAACGTTTGTATGTTGGTGTATGTATGCAGTATGCTTATATCATGTAATGTATAAGTTTTTATAACCATGTTTTATTGGGTGAACTAATTAGTTACGGTTTTATAATTAATTGGGATTATTGGCTGTTTTAATTCATGAACAATGTGATTAGAGACTTAGATTTATATTGTTAGCCATTATTAACATGAAAATAATAAGCATGTATAAAACAATGGAATTGGAGAATTGATGATTATTCAAAACAGTTCTAGTAAAAGTCATTAAATTGGGGATTACGACAGAACTGGTCTCGAAATAGTTCTTGTAAAACCCTTTTCTGATTTTCAGAATTTGGGGCTTACGACAGAACTGGTTGAATTATGAGATTGTTTTGTGTAAAATCAGATTTATCTGGTGTTTACGGCTGAATAAATCTTTCAGAATTTGATAATCTTTTTCGGGAATGAACTAGAATATTCTTGCAAAATCAGTTTCTTGAAACCATGCGTGGTTATAGAAATTTGATGTTTGCGAAGGAGGAGTTTTAATTTCATTTTTCGAAATTAGATTGTGCGTGTTTGTTATTTGAGATAACAAACAGTTTCCTGCGGGAAATGTCCGGAACACAGTGGGTGCTGGAACTGACCAGAATATTATGGGTGCCGGTGTAACTCATATTAATTTTGCATGAGTACATATTAATGACGGGGGTTACAAATTCAAAATCACCATTATTAAAGACACTAATGTGCTGATATAATGAGTGATATCCTTATTAATTGTGATGTACTGCAATTTAATTTGAAGGGTTACAAATTTTTTAACCCTTATTAATGACGAGTATTTATAACTTTTTATTAATTGTGATCAATCGCAATTTAATTTGGAGAGTTATAAAATATTGTAACGACAGTTATTGTTGGCATTTATGGAGAGATTTATTAGCTAACTACGAATTGCAATGACGAGTCGGTTACTTATTTGGATGAAAGGTTATTTAATAACCAACTTTGTTCATCCAAGAGCAAATAATTTGATGATTAACAAATTATAAATGGTCGTTGAGTTTATTTTAAGAATAAACAAATATCGGCTAATTTATTATTTGTTGAAATATATCTTATTAATTTGCTGAAAGAACATTTAATTATTTGTTGAATTAACATCTTATTTATTTGTTGAAAAAACATTTATTAATTTGTTGAAATAACATAATATTAATTTGTTAGTAAAGCATATTGTGAATATGTTGAGTTTGCTATTATTGAGAATAGTAATTTAGTAATATTATATTACTATTATTGTGGGAGAACCCCAAGGGTCCCACAAATGTGGGGGTAACCCGTCGATCCTGTAGATCGAGAATCTAAACGTACCCCAAAGCGCCTACGGGCGAGTGAGATAATGTCTAACGGTTCAGTGGTATAGACCTTAAACGTCTGAAATAAATGATAAAATTCATTTATCACATTGAAAGCTGTTAAGTTTCTCAATAAAAAAAATAAAAATAAAATTGCATGTCCTGAGTGAGGACAAAGGGAATGCACGAACTGTGGGGGCGTTAATGTGTGAAAACGTTTTAAACGTTTGGAAATCCACTAACAAGTGCAAGCATACAAATCTGAATCATGACTAGTGGTTTTTGAAACCTAAAGGACAGTAGCCTTTCGGTAGCCAAAACACTAGGATCAAATTGTGATAAGTTTGCTTGTTTGTGGCAATACATGAGTGACTATTTGTTCAAAATGAGCATTTTAGTCGATACTTTTGTGGTCAATAATGACATGTTGAGTTATTCAACTAAGTCACTGATTTGACATGATATAGTAGGTCATGAAAATATAAAACCATAAATGTTTTATTTTTCTAAATCTATTATTTAAATTGAAACACAAATATAAGTTTGTGTTTGAAGCAATGTATTGCTAAGTCTTCAGTTCGAAGTTTCGAACAGAGTACATAACCTAATGGTTTGATGCATTTGAGATGCGTGCAAAACCAAGAAGGGTTTAAAAGGTATTTACTCAATTTATTGATGGTTGTACTAAACACTGATATGTCTACTTGATGAGAAGTAAAGATAAATCAGTCGAGATATTCATTCAAGTACGAATGAATACGTGAATTCTATTGTTGAGGATTAAGACTTGTCAGAAAACATGTTTAATCATGGGTGTTTTGTTGTGTTAATCTACCAACTTTAATCCAATGATTAAGTGTTAATCATTAAATGATAGACTATTCTTGGACATGTTAGATATTGTCTAACTAGTTCCGAAATGGTATATTCACATGGATATGAATACATGATCAGTGTGATTGAAACGGTGAGCATGAGACACTGTTTGCACAATTGTGTGGTTGGAATGTCATGTTGATAACTTCAGGGTTAAACTCTGAGTTTGTGCGGGAAGTGAGCTTTTTGCAAGATAGGTGTTGAACAAACTATCTCTTAGGAAGTTGGACCAAACAGTCAAAATTATAGAAGGCATGGTGCCTGACTATAAGTTCATGAAAGTTTGGTGCTACCTAAGAAAGGTCTCAATCTTGTTCCTTGAAGGACTTGGATAGGATCGAAAAACTATAGATTGTGTGTTTTTCGGATAAGCACAAAATATAGTGCTAATCGGTTTCTAGTGCATAAGGCACATGACTTTAAAGTTCATATAGAACATTGTTCTATGCCCGAGAAGCATATTTTCTAAAAGAGAAATTTTTCCACAAAAAAAACTCTAACGCCTGGCGAGTGTGATCAATACGTTGAGGGTTCAAATCATTACGCTACCCAATACAAGTGAACACTCAAACGGTGCTGGAAAAGTGGGAAAGTGAATCTTGTAAGGAAGATGAAGTGCCTCGGCATGGTAAAATGGTAAGTAATGAAACTTCCTTTGTCCCTTGACCTTCATGAGTGAAGGTGAATCAACGATATTGAATTAATCAATGTTATCCATATAATGTGTATATGGGAAGATGCCATCAACAATGAGGTTGATAGGCACGTGAGAAATAAAGTCAATTATTTTAAGTAAACTGACGGTTTTGATAATTTTAATGTCTAATACTCTAATCTCTATGAAAAGACGCATCATTAATGAATGAGAACATGTGTTTTATAAATGGAGATCTAGAGAATTAGGAACAACCCATTGGTCGTGGTTCCGTGTAAAGTAAGTCAAGGTGCAAAAACTTGTTAAGTCACTATATGGACTAAAACAAACACCTAACTTATCATATGTAGTCTCTTGTGCGTCAAGAACTGCACTAGACCAGATATAGCTAACTCAGTGAGCATACCGAGTAGGTTTGCCAATGAGGCTTCTCAGATACATGAGGTATACTGCCAATCATGAACTGCATTATACGAGATGTCCAAAATATTTAGAGGGTATTTTGATACCAAGTTTCTCAAACTTTAACAGTACAAGGTCTACGAGTGGATATGTTTGTACTTAAAGAGGTTGCAGTCTCATAGAGGTCTGTAAAACAGACATGCATACGTGGATCAACTATGAAATCAGAATTCATAATGTTGTAGACACTGAAAAAAGGCATATTGGCTGAGAGTTTTTGGAGGTATTCCCAAGTGGCCAAAATTTGTTCCCTCAATAAGCGTGCACTGATAAAGTCAGTCAGTTATTGAACGGGATCAGAGTAATTGTATAATGGAAAGTCCCGACAAAGTCATGACATAGTCGTCGGAGACACAAGTCCGCAAAAGGAATTGCTAGCAAACAGTGTGGTATCCTTAGACTTTGCAAGGTCCAAGGATAATAATGCAGATCCATATACAAAATGCTTGACTCATGGAGGAGTCGGAGCATCATCGAGAGAAATGGGGGTTGAAGCCCAATAAATTGGAAACCTTCACATAAGCTACCCAACCTGTACTTAAAATTTCAGTCTCAGGTTCAATGGGAAAACTGAACTGTGCGGGTTACCGAACAAAGCACTCGAGAACATAAGTTCTCAGCCCATTTCTATGATGAAAGAGTGATAGACCTGTACCATTTTAAGGGTGAGCATGAGGCTTTTAATGAATCAAGTATCTCGAAGGCCGAGTGGGGTGAGTCAGGACACATTTGACTTGAAAATCACCTATAACGAGTGTGTATGGCTGATATTATGTGATGGGCTAGGGTTAAATCGCTAGAGCACTCGGTTGAATTTGCCAAGGCAGTCCATGGCCAAATATGGACAACAACTAAAGGGACTAGTAAGTGGTGTAGAGAAGACACTGTGCGGGTATCATTTTGTTATACACAAAACGTTGAGGGTTCAAAGCATTACGCTACCTAAGACAAGTATATACGAAAGGTATTTCGCTATGGCAGGTTCAAGGCATGCGCTACCTGTCCTTATACAGTGAATTCTCGTGGTTCTCTCGATTGTATTTAGTTGCACGTTGCATGTTTTAGATCGCATTCATGTGGGGGATTGTTGGAAAAAAAACCAAGTGGTTTTTATTTGAGTGAATGCTATTTTAATTTAGTGGTTATAAAACCATTCATTCTCCCCATTTATGTGTCTTTAATTGTAAAATGAGTTACAAAGAAAAGGTTTAAAAAGGATGGTCTTGGTCCATTTTTGGGGACACTTTTTCAAGACAAGTTTCATACATGGCATATACACATGCATACATATAGAGAGAGAGTACCGCACCACCAATGGCCCGACCGTGGCTCGGTGCCGTTTCCGTCGAGTCACATGCGATAGATGTTGTACCTTAGGAACGAAGTGCCCCATTTAGCCAGAAACAGATATGGCGGGGCAAATATCTTTTAAGGGAAACTATTTGCAGTTACCTCGTTTCGGACTTTAATCCATTTCGGTATCATTTACATACTCTTAATTTTGAAGGTTGTAATTGATATTTATATATTTGAGGAAACCATTTTCTGTTTATTTGTCCATTTCTTTTCCGTAGAAATTATTGTGTTTATTTACAACGTACCCAACAACTTTTTAATCTCTGATTCAATCTTCTCCGAAGATATGAAATAAGAAAAATCCGAAAGATCTTTTTGTAGTGTGATAATACCAAAATATCAAGTTGGTTCGGTTGTCTTTATCTTGATCCTTACAGGCCTCTTGAATTCAATTGTAGCAGCTCCGGCATCAATTAATTTTCACCTTTTCTTCTAACATTATTATTTTTTTTTTTTTTTCATGTTCTGTAAAAAGGTGAACACTAAGCCAATGTTCAAGATGCTGAACAACAAAGTTTTCTTTTGGAAAAACACTACCGTTATGGGAATGTACATGCGGTAGAAAAATTACGTCAATCCATTGAGATATGGTATGCTACAGCCTACAAGTGAATATTTGCGACAAGAAATGAATCCGAATTTTAGAATGACTGACCCTTTTAATCCAGTTCAGAAGATCAAGGTAGTGAAGTGACAAAAGGTGGTTAAGTGACCGATGTCAAGATTCATTCAATCTCGGGACCAAGGGGGGTAGCAATCGCCTCTGCATCTGGATTTATGCTTGGAACAGTCTTCTCTCTTCTACTTCTACATTTGCACCCGGAAGATCTCGGTCTTGCGACCGTACTCCCCAGGCGGAGTGTTTCACGCGTTATTAATAAGTCAGGTCGAGGAGTGGCAATCTTTCTCTTTCTATACGACGCAATTTCAAATTCCGATTTAAATCCAACAGAGAAGTAAATAATCGATTAGAGCCATTGACTGCGTTTATTCCGGTATGTCTGTTGTGGGTTTTCGAAACCTTGTGTAGTAAAATAAAGTGGGATGCTGTATTTCCAAGATTGGATTTCATATTCGAATGAACCGCGTAATCGTAAGAAAGTGGGTTTTGGCTTTTCGCTATCCTATGAAAGGAAGGCTGGCTCATAGCCTCTCTTTTTCGTGCTGTCAAGGTGAGTTCAATGGCAACGATAGGGAAATACCTAAGACCAAGGTCTGATGGGCTGACGCAGTAAATCAAGTAGGCAATAGAACGAAAAAAGAAAAGAAAGCACCGTGGCGGTGAAGCACCCCTTTTTTAGAATGGATTCACTATTTTCCATCTTTCGAAATTCATTCTAATTAATAGAAGAGAACTGGGATCTGAGACCGAGTATGGACTGTGAAGTCTCGCGAAGCTAGGTTTGCGAAACTTAGCGAGTTTTATAAGGCCGACCACTACAGAAGCCGCCGGCGGAGAAAGCTCTTCGAGCTTCCCTTCATTCGTTGCTAAGCCAAGGTCCCAGGTCTCCCCCTTCAAAGCGAACAGTAGATCCTGTTGATTCGGTTGAGGCATAACAAAAAAAAAAGAGTTTCATTCGTTAAAGACCCATCACCAGCAGCGAGAGAAACTGACTTAAAGCTTTGATTCTCTGATGGCGGAGTCGGTGACGGTACGAAATCGATCGGAGAGAAGAGGAACAAAACGAAATGAGGCGTTTCTAGCTCTAGTTTCGGATGAGCTTCTCCCAATTATGTCTGGTAATAGAATAGGGCGGCTTGCTCTGACCAAGACTCCACTTTTTGCTCCGTCCGTGGAGCATATGAATTTCCTGAAATGAAGAGTATGGTTCGAAGGGAAGGAATTTACCATACCCCAAACCGACACAGGTGAACACAAGACATGCAGGAATGAGATAACTATTTGAAAGAACAATAGAAAGGGGATTCGCCAACAGGAGAAGACCCATTCTTCTAGATGAAAGAAGAGGGTAACCTACGGTTTGGAAGGTTACCGGGCTGATGCGGCCGGTTACCGGGAAACGCGTTCGTCCGTCGTACCTAGGTGTTCAAATGCATATTGGCTGTATAAAAGTTAAATCTTGAAGAAACAATGTCACGTCTCTAGAAATTAGAACGTGACTTATGACAAGAGCCAAGAAGATTAAATAGATTTAATCACTAATTCTTTAGCATCTTAGTCGTTTTCTGTGGTAGTTACTTTTTTTAACTTTTAAGCATAAAACAAATTGATCAACAAGCTAAACGGTTTATCTTGTATGAGAATAATTAGTATCAAGAAATGACATGACGTAACCGATGTGCAAGATGAAACCTAACTTTTCATTATCATATCATACTATTAATATATATATATATATAAGTCAATTCAAAAAAATTGAGTCTGTCAAAATTTGTCATTTTTTTTTTTCAAAAATACTATTAAACATTTTTATTAATTACCATAGTGTTATACTCTCATAACAAATCGAAAACTAATAACACTTTTTATCATTTTTTAACAACTCAACATTTTTTTTTAATTTTATCATATTATATTCTATCTCTTTTTATTGTTCATATATTTGTATCATAAATACACTTATTTTATATATTTTCATGCCACTACGCGTTGCACACGCAATATGTGGGGAACGATAACTAGTAATATTATATGTGAAGAAATAATTAAACAAGTAAAATAAGAATAAAGGTGAGGAGAATATTAAGAGAAATATAGAAAAAATATTAGAGAATTGGGAATGAGCAGGTTAATACTTTGTTTATCTATAATAAACATAAACCATAATGAACAAAAGAATGAGTACTTATGAGGACCGATTGGGCAACTGTAACTTGTAAAACTTGACTAGCCAAAAAAATAAAAAAAATAAGTCGAACTCAGAATCCGAAATAATAATCAAAATGTACAATTGGGTCATTTCTCTTTCATTAAAACAACCTTGACCGCGTTGTCAAACTCAAGCCATATAGTTGAAGAACTAAATAATTCGTCTCGAACCACCGGTTTAGACCGAAACATGAATAGAAACTGTTTACATATTCTTTTAGACCAAACATTTTCCGGCTCTTTCTCTTGAATTTAAGTGCGGTTGTATGTGTAACATCTCAGACCCAATAGGAAGTTACACGGCCGAATAACACGTGAAGCGGCACGTGCTAGACAAATCCTGACTAAAAAAAGAAACATTTTGAAATAGACTTCTCAATTAAACAAGCCTAAATTTTAATAAAGCATCTATAAATAACAACTTCACTATTTTTATACAACTCAACCGACGCCTTTACAACTTACTAGCTAAAAACAAATATAATCACATCGGAATCTAAATACTTAATCCTATAAGATATGTCTGGTTCCGACTAACTTGATCTCGACTCTATAAACCTGAAAACATTTTAAAAACGAGGGTTAAACTAAACGAGTTTAGTGAATGGTTTACCTTGCAATATATAATAGGGACAAAAATAGCTTTTTATCATCTTATCATTTTCTTTCAAAAACAATACTTTTATTTAATAAAATTTTCAAAGCACGAATATAATAAAATTATAATTTTTGGTGTGATAAATACGATAATATAAATTGAATATTAAGCCCGATTGGACTTTGCAATCTCCTAGCTGAATTCAAACTTTTTGAATCTTTTTTCTTCTTTTTTTTGGATCCAGACTTCCTGGATCTCTCCTTGGATTCAGCCTTCCTGAATCTCTTTTTATTCATTGGATTTGGACTGCGCAAATCTCTTTTATTCTATAAAATTAAATCAAAATATAAAACATAATGATCACAAAAAACATAAACCGTATTTAAAATCTTATACGTTCATCAATGTATATAAAAACTCATTCTTTCAAAACTTGTAACTTGCAATTCGATATATACATATATATTTTAATATTTCAAAAATAATTGAACATGCAAACGTTTGTTAGAAATGCAATGCAATTTTATAATAGCAAGTAAAAAAACCATACATCTGATTCAAATGAAGTAAACAAAAGAACTAGCTACCAAAATCTTTAAAGGCTATACTGGGATATTAGCAAATTCTCTAACCACTTACGTAAACGGCTCCATCAATTTTTTTTTATTAAAATGTGTAGCATTGACATTCCAGTGATGGGGTAATTAATAGATAAATAAAATATAAACTCATGTAAGTTTTTAAGGGGTATCTCTTCTTAGTTGTAAGTAAATATGTGTTACATATATATATATACATACAATTTGGTTACATAAAATTTCCAAAGTAAATGAACTAATTAAATGGCATTAATTCCATACCATCAACCATCATGCATAACGTTTAAATTTATATGTTACTATTTTCATTCTCCTTTCACATTAACTATCATAATTAACCATCCTAATTATACAATGAGGTAAACGTAACATAATAGTTGGAATATGAATAAGGAATGAACAACAACGTACAAATTAAATATGGTTATAAGTCCATTTTAATTATTTAGTCTTTTGACTTCCACTACCAAATTAATTCTCTATTTCCGGCGTTACAAATTATCCTTTCATTTTGCTAAACTTATACAACATATAAATAAATACTCCTTAAATCCAAACTTATACAACATATATATACTAAAGGTTCAAAGAAGGTGGACGCCAAAATTAAGGCCAATACTTAATGACCCATCAGTCTACTAATAATAGTACCCAAATAACTTACTAAATCGTTAATAATAAAAGTAAAAATCGAAATTAAAATACGGATTTCACACTGTGTGTATGTTTAACTCCTTTTTTCTTTTGGCACAAAGTAACTGATTTTATTAAGATCCAGTGGATGCTAGGGACATGCCCCTTTATAAGTAGCATTACAGACAACAATGTCCGATCAAAATCCGATAAAACAAATATCATACAAATTTATGCCTAAGCGAGCTATTTCAAGGAAAAAGGAACTGCACCAAGTTTTCAACTTAGCCTGTTTAGATCAAGTGAAAATGAGCTCTAAAAAACTCCTATAGATGGTATACCTCATCTTATAATTAAGCTTGTTTTGGTGTTACATGATATACCTCATCCTATTAGTGTAAATGTTTTTTTTTTTTTTAATTAGATGAGAGCATGCAGTTAATATACTTGATGTAATGATGCTCAAATGCAATTCCTTGAAAAACAATCATATGCTACAATAAACTAGCATATATGTATGAATGGATAAATATAATTTTGGGTACTTTTGCAAACTCTAGTTTTATATCATGTACTTGAAAGCTCTTTGTATTTTGGCGCTATGGAAGGGTAGGTTTATAGTAAGCATGGGTTATGGGATTTCTTTTGTCAAAAAGACTGTTATGTGTCTAGGGTTGTAATTTTGTTGTAAAGCTATTTTCTGTGTCCCAACTTTAATTAATGAAATTTGTGTGTTTAGGTTTAAAAAAAACAGTTATATATCCATTTTATTTCCTAAAACAATAGTAAATGAACATTTATAATGTTAATACATGTTAAGTGAGATGTGTTTATTTAATGTATATACACCATTAAACTTACAAATATATTGATTACATTTTTGATAATTCATTTACTGTACTTCTTAACATATGTTAGCATTTCCTTAAAAAAACATGTGTGATTGGATATTCTTAGAAACTATGGTCACCATTCATATAGTATGTCCCATCTATCATCATACTCGTCGTACTTGAAGACTACATCGTTCTCAACCTTGATCGCACAATTGATACATAATTGAGAATCTCGACCAGCATTGTACACATCAATAGTTGCCGAATGTTGGTACCACTTCATATAAGAAGAGTAGTTGGTGTTGAATATCACATAATCCTTACTATGCCAGGAAAGTTGTTGGCCATGAGAGAGATGCTTCCATTCAAGGTCATCGTCCTTCGATTGGCAATGTAGCGTGAGCACAGTTTGACGATTGTTGATGATTCTCATATAACGTGTTGGGTTTCTTACTTAGCTGCGCGCATCAACTTGTATGAACGCGTCAAATTGAAGAACGATTAGATAACTGAATATGATTAACCTGGTAAGAAAGTACATATTTGTCACCATTTAACCAATGTATCAGAAAATGTCGATTTTCAGGTACAAATTTTACATACACTTAGAAAGGTATGAAATGTTGTAGAATTTTCTCTATTATAATTAATAACAATAGCATGTATAAATAGATAGCGTGATCTCTGTATATATATCCGACTAAACACAAATAAATTGAGACCGCTTGAAAAATATCCTAAAATATTTTTACCATGCTCCTATATATAAGCAAAAACCTATAACAAAATGAAACATAACTTATAACATTTAGATGGAATTAATCTAAGCAATGTCCTAAAATATTTTTACCATGCTCCTATATATAAGCAAAAACCTATAACAAAATGAAACATAACTTATAACATTTAGATGGAATTAATCTAAGCAATGCCAATGGTTGAATGCTAATTATGGTGACGACTAGTATCATACATATTGGAATATATGGAAGTTTTTTTATGGTGGGAATTAATATGTAAATATTGATTAAATAAATGGTTCGGCTAAGAAAGGACTCCGGACATTGTTTAGCCGTCTCCCCCTCATTCCCACAAATTAGACTTAAGAGTATTAAATAAATGGGATGCAAAATGACCAATTCAGTTTTTATTAAAACAGTTTCAGTTATTAAATGTAATAAAGGCTTAAACGGAACACTTAAATAGCTAAGAACATTAAAAACATACATTTTGGAAAACCGTATGAAAGAAAATTAATTAATTTGACATGCTTTGAACTCCTATATAAGAGGATTAGCCCTTTCTCATTTCATCACAACCAAAAAACCATAAACCAAAACCAAAATATTTACTCACAAAATGGCATATACAATAACCATTTTCTCCATCCTAGCTACTCTCACTTTCCTATTTGTCTTGATCGACTCGACACTTGCACGTAATTACAACAACCGTGATAACCTAAGCCTAAAAAAGCTATGCTCAAAAACCGACGATAAAAATCTATGTATGAGTCTCATGTCATCAAATTCTCAATATACCCAGTCACTGGATTATGAGTCTGACTATAGGTCCTTAACCGAGATGGCTATTGATTTAGCATACTCAAAAGCCGAAGATATTCAACAAGATATTAAGTATGTCATTGACCATACAAGAAATGACGACAAAAAAGAATTATATAAATCGTGTTCGAGGAACTATCGCGATGTCTTAAAGGACCTACAAAAAACTAAGGAGCTCTTTAGAGACGGTGATTATAAACGTATTGAGGTTCAAATTAAGGATGCTATTGAAGAGGTTCGCAGTTGCAAAGATCAAGTGAAAAGGAATGAGAATACAGATTCGTCCAACCTTGAGAAGAAAAATAAGGAATTTGCAATTCTATGTGATATTGTTAGAGTTTCGGCTAAATACTGGAATAGTGATGACTGGGAGGTTAACAAGAAGAATTGAAATGCATCTTTTATGCCCAAAGCATTAGTATTGTAGAAGAATAAATTTTGATTTGAAATTTCTTTTGAGTAGAATAAAAACCCTCATGTTATTGCTTTAATAAGCTAAAGTTTTTCCTCTAATTTATAATCCTACACAGATTTCTATCACTTAATATTTCAGTGTTTATACGACCTACATTATTTTACTAACGGTGAGTAGTTGCTCGGTATACCCACCGGAAGGGTTCCATAAATATACCAAATTAAGAAATGCTTTACTTATCACAGAGTTCATGGTTTAAATGACCGACGAAGCGTTAAAATTGTAGATTTTTTTAAAAAAAATATGATATTTTTGGAACTTTAAAAACAGATTAGCATGTAATCAAATTATCTGAATTAAACTTCTTCATCAAAAGTTTCACACACATAGAAGCAGAAAATCAAAACCAAAGGAAGAAAATACTCAAGAATAAAACATTCTACGTGAAGTCTCTCATGGATAATCAATTAACAATAGCAAAGTTGATTACATCTTTTGATTCTTGATGTAGGTTACCTCTTTTTATAACTTAAAATTGTAATATGTAGCTAAAGCTCTCACGAGCTGTGAACCTCACCCTCTCTGAAAGTTTTCTCTGATTACTCAACCTGTGAGTAGCTGAGTTTTTTTTGATCCGTTTGGTTGGAATGTCATGTTTAGTTTGCAAAAATAAATAAAAAATGTGAGACAAACACAAAATGTAAAATCAACATGAGAAAAGCACACATGACGCAATTTGTTTTAATCTCTCAAAATTTCTCAGCAACATAACGCACGTATCCGTTAGATACTACATATCATTCTATTATAATAAGTCAATTCGAGTCAAATTAACCTGTCCAATTTAACAATTTTTTTTCTAAAAATACCCTTATATTTTTTTTTATTAATTACCATAATAACTACTTTAAAAAAAAAAAAAACTAATTACCCTTTTTTTCTCTCTTTAACCATACAAAATTTCTTATATTTTTCTCTCTAAATATTTGTAGCATCATCACAATTTATATCATATTTTTTTTCTTATATCTTATATATTTTTTACTTTACATTTGTATCATCATCATCACAATTTATAGCGTTTCACACACAACGCGTGCGAATCGTTTAATAGTATATATATATATATACACACACACAAGCTTAACCAAATGAAGATTTGCCAATTCTCTACAAGAGCTTTTCGATTGATATATCCCATAATACCATTTAAACATAAAATCAAAAGGAAAGTGTAATATGATCACACACAAAAACATGAAGAGTAAACCCCACTTACTCAAATACACTTACGATACCTTCTGATTTTGTTATACATTATCCCTCAAGAAATCACATGATATATTCATGATAACTTGATATGTGATAACCACACTAAACAAAATAAAGAAAATGAATTAACCCTACAAGGGAAAATGGGCAATGAAAATTTAATTCCTCAATTTTTTTTAGAGTAAACCCTCATGGATAGCATACATTTGAATATCCTTCATATGATATTCTAGAATCAACACCAAACTATAGTAAACCCGCATCGATGTCGCATGATTGTCTTTCCAGTATATTTTTTTTTTCATCTTGACCAATACCAATGCATAAACTAAACTTCAGGGGAAAACTAAAAGCCGCGACGGAAAAACTCTTAAATTTGAGTAAGTGTTAAAACATAGATAGTTAATTAAAAAACAAAGGTAAGCTAATATATATCCCTAAAGTAGGTTCAGCTGTTTAAATAAAATAAAATAAAACAATAAATTAATTTATATTCCTAAAGTTATAGTCCTTTGTACATATGAAAGTGGGATGACTGAGCATTTAGGGTTTTATATCTTTTTTATATTTGTTTATTCATTTTCCCCCATTTTCTACATTTTTTTCTTAATTTTTCTTTTTTTTACCCTTATTTCTAATTTTATTTTCTTTTTATACCTTCATTTCTTTATTTTTCTTTTTTCTACCATGATTTATATATTAAAAAAATTAGTCAATTTTCAAATGCTAAAACTCGGATACAAAGAGGAAAAGAAATTAAAAACCAAGGTACATAAAAGAAAAATTAAGAAACATAGGTATAAAAAGGAAATAAAAGTAGAAATCATTGTATAAAAAAGGAAATTTAAGAAAATAAGGTATAAAACGGAAAAAAGATAAATTAACAAAACATAATACTTTTGAAACTAAATTACCAAAAACATACTCTTACCACTTTAACTATCAAAAACATACCAAACAAATTTATATTTAATGATGTTTATTCTTTTCTTTATCTCTCTCTCATCTTACTCTCTCTCTCATCCATTCTTTTTTCTCACCAATTTTTCTATGTATCTATTCATTATTCTCTCTCATCAATTTTTCTCTTTATCTCTATCTGATCTTTCTCTCTCTCATCCATTCTTCTATGTATATTTCTTTAATATCCCACTCTATCTCTCTCCCTTCCTCCGCCACGAAAATCCGCCACTAACTACCGAACACCATCTAGATTATATAGATATCCATATACATATAAATACAAATATATACATACGTAATACACAAATATTACACTATTTGATACCCCGTAATATATGAAAAATATATGAAATTGGTGAGATTTTTTTCTATTTATTGAGTTTTGAGACTATTGTAAACATTGTGGGTTTCAAGTTGAAAGAGAAGAATTCATATGTACAATATTGAGAGAAATTCATATGCAGGGTATGAAGTTTTGAAATTAGGGTATGAAATTTTAAAATTAGGGTATGAAGTTTTGAAATTATGATATGAAGTTTTAAAATTAGAGTATGAAGTTTTGAAATTAGGGTATAAAGTTTTTGAAATTAGGGTATGAAGTTTTGAAATTAGGGTATGAAGTTTTAAAATTAGGGTATGACGTTTTATAATTAGCATATGCATATTTTGTGAGTTTTTAATTATTTTTAGAGAGAGATGGGTGATTAGCACGTGTTAGAAATATGTGCGATTATCGTGTGTTAGAGAGAGAGGTGCGATTAGAGAGATAGAGAGTTGTGGTTAGAGAGAAACAGGTTAGATTATGGTTTGATTAGAATTAGAAAAATAATAAGTATATATAGATATGTTTTTGTTAATTTAACTTTTGAGTGTATGTTTTTGGTAATATAATAGAGGTAGGGTATGTTTTTGTTAATTGCCCCAAAAAATAAAGAAACGAATGTATGAAAAATGAATTAACCCGATCATTTACATTTGTTGTCTAATTAACTGGAATGGAAACAACTTGCAAAGGCTTTGCCATAAAGACTCTTAGGTAGATTATGTTACTCTTACGTTAAAATTTTCTTTTAACGAATTTTATGATCAATAAGTAAACTCATTAATTGATTTGTATGAGCATCAGGACCTTTTTTACCAGCTTCTTTAATTCCAATACTGTTTATTTTCCTTTTTTTTTATTACTAGTATCAACTATAATTGCATTGAATAATTTTTTTACAAAGAGCGCTCCTTTTTCGAAATCAACCCTTTCCTGTTCTGAAAATAAAATAAAAAACCTTTTCAATTTAAATTGGTTTCTCCTTCTCTATCAAGTTGATTGATTAAAGTCAAGAAATAACTCATTTATATTGATAATGTTCTTTGATATTTTTTCAATCTATTTTCTGTTCAAAATTGTTTTATAATTAACTGGTATAGTTTTTAGTAAGGAAACAAATTGCAAAAACGGCCATAAACACTCTTAAGTGGTGAGTAACATTTTCCATATACTTAAAAGAGTGAAGGAATTTCCTTACCTGACTACCCGTTAATCAGAATACAATTTTGAACAGAAAATAGATTTTTTTTAAAGAACATTATCAATATAAATGAGTTATTATAGAAGCAAGTAAATCATGGCATACGCCTAAATTTTTTACAAAAATCTCTTGGCAGTAAATTTAAGGCTCTATACTCTATTTTCATTTTTTATATTATATAAAGAATATATATTCGTTGGTCGGGTTTTTTGAGGGAAAACTCGACCCAAACAAACCCGTCGATCTGAAAATATTCATCTTGAACCAAACCGGTGATGTATTGAATGCCTAAATAAAGCGGTTTAATTGGGTTGGTTCGTGGTTTTGAGTTTAGTCAAACCCAAATTCGACTTCAATTAATGGTGTGCAAGTGCAAATAACTAATTCAGTTTTTCTTAAAACAGTTTCAGTTATTAAATGTATAAAAGGCTTAAATGAACACTTACACAGCTTAAGAACATTAAAAACACACTATGGAAAACCGTCAATAGAGATTTAAGTACTTTGACATACTTCTAAACTTGAACTTGGGACAGCCCCTTTCTCATTTTAATTCATCCAAAGAAAAGCATAAACCAAAACCAAAACACCTATGAAAATGGCATCTACTTTAACTTTTTTCTTCATCCTAGCTACTCTCTCTGTAGTAGTCTTGATCGACCCGACACTCGCACGTGATTACAACAATCGCAACAACCTAAGCCTAAAAAAGCTATGCTCAAAAACCAACGATAAAAATCTATGCATGAGTCTCATGTCATCAAATTCTCTATATTCGCAAACACTAGACTACGATTATAGGTCCCTAACTGAGGTGGCTATTGATTTAGCATACTCAAAAGCCGAAGAAATTCAGCAAGATATTAAATACGTCATTGACCGTACAACAAATGAGGACAAAAAAGAGTTATATAAATCGTGTTCGAAAAACTATCGGGATGTATTAAAGGACCTGCAAAAGACCAAAGACCTTTTTAGAGACGGTGATTATAAACGTATTGAGGATCAAATTAAGGATGCTATTGAAGAGGTTCGCAACTGCAAGGATCAAGTGAGGAGGAAAGAGAATGCGGATTCGTTTGACCTTGATAAGAGAAACAAAGAATTCGAAATTATTTCTGATATTATTAGAATTTCGGCTAAAAACTGGAAGGGTGATGGATGGGAGGTTAAGAAGAAGAATTAAAATGCATTGGTTTTTTGTGGTTAGAGGCTTAGCGTAGAGGAATAAGTTTCGATTTGAAATTTCTTTCATTACAATAAAAAAAACCCTAAGGTTATTGCTTTAATAAGCTGGAGATTTTTCTCTAATTTATAATACTAGACACTTTTATATCATTCAATATTTCAGTGCTTATACAAGTAGTTGCTCAATATACTCATTGGAAGGGTTCCAAATATACCGATCCGAAAATGCTTTACTTCGCAGAGTTCACGGTTTAGATGACCGAAGAAGTGTTAATATTATAGAAAACAATTTAAAGATGTGATGTTTTTTAAACTCCAAAAACAGATTACTAGGTTATCAAATCATCAAACCAAACCTCTTCATCAAAAGTTTCACACACATAGAAGCTTAAAATCAAAACCAATGGAAGAAAGTATACTAAAAAATGAAACATTTTACATCAAGTCTCTCATGGATAATCAATTATCAATTATGTGGATATTAAGATGTGAGACAAACAGAAACTGAAAAATCAATAGAAGAAAGCACACATGCTGTTTGGAAATCAAGTGCTTCCCTAAAAAGTGTTGTCTTGAAAAGTGTTGTTGAAAAGTGACTTATATAAAAAGTACTTTAGAAAAAATTAGCGTCCGGTGGAAAAGTGCTTTTGATTTTTATAAGTTTTGTATGCGTTTGATATGTATAAGTTCGAAATGACTTAATACCACAATAATTCATATACTACGAAAACACACATAAAAATATACTAATAAATTTTGTATCACTTTAAAAACCAAATATTTATAAACAATTACAAAAATAAAAAAACATCGATAAAAGCATTATTGCTAAATAAATATGCAAAAATAACCTACTGTGAACAATAATTTTATTTTAAAAAACATTTTTAACAATTGTTATAGGATGCAAGAATAGAATTTGCAATTGCAGCGGTGGAAAAGAATCTGATGGAGGTCATCTCCTCTTGATAAGATCTACGAAATTCAACACCACGCCGAAAAAGACACGGTAACTTTGTGTGAGAAGATAACTACTGATTTATAAAGATAGATGGGAAAATTTTAAGAATAGATTAAGGATTGAGACCAGATAAAGAGAAATTCTACTGGACGAGAGAGAAAATAGTTCTATTAGTATAAGAGAGAGTGAGAAAAAAGACGAACTGTATTTTTTATTTTGACTTTGTGAGCAAGTCTATTTTCAGAAGTGTCAAAAAACAACTTCTCCCAACTGGTCTTCTAATGCTTCGAATTTTTTGGAAAGTGGGTTGCTTTTACTTACCAAACACTCATAATTTTACTAGATGAGCTTTTGGACCTAGAAAGTTTTTCCAATCTGTCCGCCAAACACATTAGTAAACGGTTTGGCTAATAAGTGATTCGGGAATATTCATGTTGTCCCGTAAGTGTCTAAACCTTAGAGGGGGTGAATAAGGTTTACGTACGATTTTCGCGGAATAAAAAATTTGAGCAATTAACAACGCAAATAGTAGAATTTATAACCAAACAAATTTTGTTAACTCTATAATGCTAGTTCAAGCTACGCAAGCAATCAAAACAAGCAATAATATAAGTGCGGAAAATAAAAGTTAAGGGAAAAGAAATAACACAAGATGTATAGAGGTTCGGCAAAACGCGCCTAGTCCTCTCCTCGGTATTCACACTACCGAATATTTCACTAGAATCTTCTTTCCAAGATTACACCCTAACGAGCTAATCCGCGGATTAAGCTCCGCCTTACTCTATGAGTATTCCGAATAAAAAGACCTAGAGATTTTAAGCAATACTCGCTTATAAAGCCTCTACTCGATCACTCGCTCACAATTGAGTTTATAATTCACTTTACAATTTGAATTGAAATGTATCACTCACTAACAAATAATATCTTGGTGTTTATATGATTACTATAAGATTACACACAAGAGTATTTATGAATATAAGTAAGAAAAATGAAGTATAAGCTTGATTATGATCTTGAAAGAATAGCTTATGTGTGTGTGAATTGGAGTTCTTTTCACCAAGGATTTTGGGGGTATTTGAAGGCTAATTGGTCTTGTTACCGTTGTATGAAGGTTTATGTCTTTAACCATTGGTTTTAAGCAATTTTCCATTTATCCAGAATAAGTCTAAAAGCTATTTTTTGAATTCTGCAGAAAACGATCGGTCGTTTTCTGCATTTCGACCGGTCGTTTTATAACGACCTCTCTGGTCAATTTTGGACGAAAACGATCGGTCGTTTTTTCCAAAACGATCGGTCGTTTTGTCCAAAACGATCGGTCGTTTTTCTGGTAATTTCTCGGTTTTCCCGCTATACTTCGAATGCTCGTAACTTCTTCGTTTTAAGTCCGATTATGGTTCCGCTTGAACCTTTGGCTTCGTATTTAAGTACTCTTTCATTTTGAACCTTTAACAAGCTAGATAAAATGATTAGTATGCAAAACGAGATTTTATCATGTTTTACATATTTTGTTATCATTAAAACAATCGATTAGAAAAACATCGTTCAACAATTCAGTTGTTATCACTGAATAAGCTTTTAAGGAGTACGTCAATGTAGACTCGTGGAGTCTCTTATGCAAGTTGAGGGGCGCATTTGATGTAATAAAGCATTTCAAGGAGACAACCGAGAACATAACAGACCTGTTGATTGGCTCGCTCATCCTGCAATTCAATGCTGCTTCAAAAGTTACGATGAAGGGAAAGACACACCCATTGATTTGAGTTTTCCAAGAATATTGGGTCAAAGGTGAAGATTGAATGAGAATGACAAAGTTCGATGTAACAGATTTGTTAACTGTGGTATGTTTTTATCTGTCTCTAATCCATCGTGATTGAGTTTAATGTTTAGTTTTTTGTGTTTCTATGACTCTTTCATGTGCGTACGTATTTGGATTGTTGTTGTAGTATTATAAGGTGTTTTTGGTGTTTCTGTAGTTTGTAGTTTGTAGTGATGTGGGTCTGTGTTTAAGTGTGAGAATTTTTGTGTTTTCTGTGACTGTTTAATTTTGCATACTTAGACATATTGCCGTAATAGTATTTGGGTTTAAGTTCAAAAAAAAAATTGCGTCCGTCATTGTTTAAACCTAATCTATTAGTCGTATTAATTATTAATGGAGAATTTTGAAACTTTTTTATTTTTAACGGATCAATATAAAACCTTGTTTGAATTCTTAAAACGAGCTAAAAAAATCGTTGGGTTGAATAATGGATCTCTCAGTTGTTGAGAAGGTTGCCCAAAATAACTATTTACGGGTAGTATGTACTCCCTCCATCCCAAATTGTAGGGGTTATACGAAAGTACGTGTAATTTTTATCGACAAATAACTCATATATAAGTTATTGAAATCGAATTTTTCAAAAATAATTACATTGTTCAAATGTTAAACTATATGAATAAATTTTTAAAATTTACATTTCAACAATTTAACCACGAGATATTTGCCGGTCAAAGTTACACGTAGATACATAGAGTTTCAATATTTTGGGACGGAATGAGTAATCATTAAAAAGATTAATGAAAGTAGTGGATTACCCCCACTTTTAATTTAAAAAAATATATTTTATCTTAATATAATACTTAATTGTTTATGTAAGACTATGATATTTTTACCACATAAATAAGAGGTAATTAATTTTGCAAGATTGTTCTAGTAGTATCACGTCTATATAACACGAATTCAGCCAAATAAGGAATCCTTATAATTGATTTTTTTCAAAAGTAATTTCTAAAAAGTTAAAATTTCAAAAACTAATTCTTTTTTATGCACATTTCTCCCATTCACTTGAAAATTTTAAATTAAATGGATTTTGTTTGATACATTTACTTGAAAAAACTGAAGTGAATGAGTTTAGGTCTGTTATTTTGAAGTGAATAAATTTTTATTTGCTCGATAATATTGAAGTGAATGATCTTTTGGTTGATTTTTTGAATTGAATGAACTTTTTTTTGGTACATTCACTTCAAAATACCAAAATAAATGAGTTATTTTTTGTCCATTCATTTTAAAAACTTAAAGTGCATGAAATTTTGTTTACTACATTCACTTCAAAATATTGAAATGAATGCACTGTTTGTTTATTATTTTGAAGTGCATGAACGTTTTTTTTTATCTTATATTGTTTGGTCCATTCACTCTAAAATCTTAAAGTGAATACACGTTTTTTTTTGTTTTTTTTTTATTTTAATTTTTTTTTGATAGACTGCGAATGAACTCGACTGTGAATACTGCATTAAGACGAAGAAATCAATACGTTCAAATGGAGAGTGTTATACTATATTATTGGTCATCTTTGTTCTTACTCTATAAACATTTACATCGACCTATGTTGTACTTTACTACCATATATAACTTTACCTCTATTATATAAAAAAACTTTACCCTCTATTCAATGTAATATCAATAAATATTAGATTCGTTTCTCTCACTCTATACTTTCCACATACATATACTAGTAATCGTGCCCCACGCGTTGCGTGTGTGACGCGTAATGCAATTAAAATATAAAAAATAAGTGTAGTTATGATACAAATACGTGGATAATACAAAAAAAAAAATAGTATAAGACTTAAAAGAATGTTTGGTTGTTAAAGAGGGACACATAATGTTATTAGTTTTTATTTTATTTTTATTTTTTTATATGAGGATGGTATTATTGTAATTAATAAAACAATATATGGGTATTTTTGAAAAAAATAGGCAAAATTGAACAGGCTCAATTCTCTTGGGTTGGCTTATTATAATAGAATGATACTAAATTAATATGTAATGTAACACAAATTTTGTTTTCAATAAAGAGTCCCATTTTTTGGAAAACAAATATTTACCGCTAAAAGCACAGCAAGGCGGCGATACGCGGAAAAAACGTAAAGCCTGGTGTTGGCCACGATTCCTTTTTTCAGCCCTCCACTATTAAACAATTCAAAACCCTAACATCCTCTCTCTCTCTCTCTCTACAAACACATACATATATAACAAAAACCTATAGATACATAATAATTTGATATAAAAAAGCACCTATCTCTCTCTCTCTCTCTACAAACACATACATATATAACAAAAACCTATAGATACATAATAATTTGATATAAAAAAGCAATGGCGTCGTTTGCGGAGGCACCGACGGGGAATTCGAAGAGCGGTGAGAAGATTTTCAGGACTAAATGCGCTCAGTGTCACACCGTCGATAAAGGGGCTGGTCACAAACAAGGTCTCCCATCTTTTTTATTTATCTATCTATCTATGTATCCCTCTATTTTATTCAGTTTATATCTGACTATTTGTCTTTCTCGTATTTCCATTATGTCACAAACAAGGTCTCCATCTTATGTTCATATTTTAGGTATTTTCTGTTGATTAATTGATCCATCTCTTGATTTTCTATCAATTTTTATACTAGTTTATTGAATCCTGAGATATGATCATTTCAACATCTTATTTGTGCTTTTTTATTTATTATATATATGATTCCCTTTGGATCTGCTAATTTGTTATCAAAAAGTGTTTTATTTGGGCTTGGATTTGGATTTGGATTCGTATTTATATGTGTGTGTATATATATATATATATACAAGCGGACCTGCCCACCCGATGTGTGTGAACCCAAAAAAAAATATATGGAACAATTAAAATAGTACCTGTAGGAGAGAGAACAAATTCTTCAACGAAAATAAAGTGGAATCCAGTTGCAAGAGAGAGGGAAAGAATAGAGAGAAATAATGATGCTAGTTTATGATTTTAATTATTAAACGTTAGATAAGAGCAAGAGAAGTTATTTTTTTCTATTTTAAATTTTAAATCATGGAGCAGTTAAGTCTTTGCTATTTTTGTAATTTCTATAATTATAGGGGTCTTTTAGTTATTAGTTGTTTCAAGGCTTCATAAGAGGTCTTCACATAAAGTAATAGTATAGATATATATATTGTTTCGATAAACAGATTTGTATATGTCGATTGCAGTTATTTCTTTTTGATGTTATTTATTTACCTTTCCAGAAAAATTATTGTGGAATTTATATTTTCTCTAGTAATTGGATATGATAAATTTGTCAGCAATTAAATTTATATCCCTTCTGTCTCCCCATGATTTATATACATTTACATATACGTGATTTTACAAACTATTTATATGTTGCATCAGGGTTAATTAGAATATAGATTGATGATATGAAATGATCCGTCGAGAACAGAGGTCCTTCACAGCCCCGGCTGACACGTCAGCATCGGTGGTCCCTAGATCTGTTTTCCACCGTGGCGCTTTGCGGCGGAGACGGTGGAGATGCTGGTAACCCATAGCGTGGTGTAACGTATGGGTTATCGATAATCGTTTATAAAATCAACATTTAAAAAACTCATAATTAATACAGATAAAAATTTACATAATACTAAAAAAAATCAGAATACCTGTGATAGAGAGAGTAAAATCTTCACTAAAAATAAATAAGGAGTAAAACTGTAAAAGATATATATAGAGAGAGGATAATATTACTCTGTGAAAAGGGGTTAGAAAGTGGGATTGGGAAGAAATAAGAGTGAGCAGTTTCTAAAGTGGGATTGGGAAGAAATAAGTGGGAGCAGTTTCTATACGGTTTATATTGCTGGGCAGTTTTTTCTTTTTGAATTAAAGGTATTTTGGTAAATAAATTAATTAGAGAGGTTTTTTTGCAAATATTTGTTTCAAGGCCTCATAAGACCTCTACACATAAAGTAATAGTATAGATATAGATAGCGATGATTAGATTGACGGTGGGTGGCCAAGATGGGTTTTGGGTGGTTGTGGTGGGGGGTGTACAGTTAGAGGTGGGGTGAGGGTTGATATTTGTTTTATCTTTTAATTGTTTTTAATATTTAATGTTGTTTTGTGATTCAAAGGGTAAATAAGTAATTTTTTTTAACAGAAGTTACGCCAGCTGTTTTTTGACAACTGGCGTAACTTCTGTTAAAAAAATTAACGTCTAGGTACTAAATTGATCGAATTATTAACGTTCAGGTACTAGTTTGGTTTTCCTGAAACCACAGGGTACTAATCGTTATTTTTTCAAACCCCAGGGTACTAATTGGGTATTAACCCTCTATATCGAGATGCATATAGTTTGCGCCATATGTATTTATGAAATTTGAGTTTGGATTCAGATGTAATAATGTTTTTCTTTGTTATTGATATTTTTTTTTATGTTGTCAGCTGAGTTATTTTCAGTTTCCTAAAGAATTATTTTGTTTTAAAACTTCCTATGTTCATTGGAACTTGCTGCATTTTCCGTTATATCACATGGAAGAGTCAAATGACTGCACATATGCATATATGAGAACACTTTATACGATATATTTGAATGTGTATCTGGGCTTGGGACTTGAATTATCAAATTTTCTTCAGTTTTCCTTGTAGCTATGTTGCAATAATTATTAATAACGATTCGATCTTTCTAATAGCTTTTAAATGAACCTGGGTTCTAAAACATAACCAAGGAGTCCAATCAAGATAGATTGAATACCCTTTATGGGTTTTAATTTGTTTTTTCTTTTTGTTTGATAAGTGAATCTGATGTAGCTGAAATTATTGGTTTCTCTGATATGGAAATGGTACTCTTAGTGACTGTTTGGCAACTTCTTTTTCTCTTAGCTTTTTGCTTAAAAAAGTTATTGGTGCTTGGTTTGTTAGCTTTTAAAAAGCTAGTTTTGGCCCAAGAAAGCTAATAAAAGTAGAGAAGTTAAAAAGAGAGGATTTTTTTAGCCTTTTCGCATAAAGATTACCGAAAGTAGAAATTTATTAAAATCATCTGTGTACTTGTAGTTTTGTAAGTTAAAATAAGTAAAAAATTGACTTATTGATATATAAGTTATTAGTACTTTTAATGTTTAAAAGCTAAGGTTGTGCCAAACACTACACTGCAGCAGTTCAGCTTTTACGAAGCAAGTTTGTATCTCATTGTTTCTTTGAAGTAGTTTTTTAACAAAAAAACAGATGCCAAACACACCCTTACTCATTGATGTGGTATCTTGAGCTTGATTGTTAAATTTAGTGTTTGGTTTTATTGGATCGACGCATATCTGGTCTACTCATTTATGTTGATCAATACCCTGGATAATGGCTATTGGGGTTCTGGGGGTTGGCTGGCCCTTTAATGTAGTGCATGATATGTTAATCTTAATTATTAATGCATCTTTAGTTGTAATGGTTTTGTTTGTTGCTGCTCCTGGGTGAGCTACAGTTCTCCGAATCAATATAGAAGCTCTATTGGTCAAGTTTACAGTCAAGTATTTTGGCCATACAATAAAAAATCAAACAAAAAGTGAGTGTTATTACAAGCTAAACAACATACGAGTTTAAAAGGCAATTAACTTGATCTTTTAAGGTCTACTCAAACAAACCCTAAATCAGTCTGTCGCTACTCTTACAAGTTTTTGTAACTGTAGGATTGACATACAAGCTTAAAAGGCAATTAACTTGATCTTATAAGGTCTACTCAAACAAACCCTAAATCAGTCTGTCGCTACTCTTAAAAGTTTTTGTAACTGTAGGATTGCATGGTTAGTTATTTACTTATCTACACCCTGATCTTATAGGTGATTCACTTTAGATTTCCCCTTCTGCTAGTTTTTCATATACATGGCCTTCCTTTTTAACATTATGGACAATTTTGATCATATGGCGACAAATAGCATAGTCCTTGTGTTTTTTATTTGTATTTGACAATTTCTTCCAATTTTTAATTTGTTTTCCCTTACATTAGAAAGAGATCAATAATGTTTATGCTATTGACTAGTAGTGTAGTCACATCATTTATGGTGGCTGTTATTTGAAGTGGTAATCCGTATAATGTAATTTAACGCCTCAACAAGTTTTAAGATTAGAGTAGCTCCAAGTCTCGTGTAACATTAAATCTTTCGCATGCTTTGAGGAATTCAGAGGCCCTTGATGTTTTATTTTATTACTGATTGGGTTTCAAAATGCTGGCTACTAAATGGTTTTGAAGTAAATGGATTATGAAACACATGATGTGTATGCCTAAAATTCCAGTGAGCTGAAGCAATGATATTGTTGGCTTTTTTGTCATACCTTCAGCATTTCAAAGGTAGTTACTCCCAACTACTGCCTAATGGTCTTTTTTTAGTACCTTCTTTTTTCGTGTGGAAGAAGGCGTTTGGTATAACGTTAGAAAGTTACTGTACCTTCCTTTCCTTGAAATTAGCCAAAAGCGATAGAATTCGACCTCTACTTATTTGTTTTTTGTAAAGGGGTATTCGGCATTCTTTAAATTGTTACAAATTAGGGTAGACTCTTACGATTAAGCATAGTAGATTGAAGGCACTTTCTATATCCTCTAACCATCAGTATCTAGTTAAAGCTGTGACAAATAACTCTTTCAGATTATTATAGTTGATGTTTTAAACCTTTCGAATTTTTTGAATAAAGGGAAAACAATCTCGAATTGAGAAATAAAAACCCCCATGCTAGTTGGTCTCAGCATACCTAGTAGCTAATATTATAAGATCTAATTTGGTGATCGTAAACTGCCGCATCGTCCGATTTTATTAACTACAATCCAAACTCAACCTAACCCTTTTACTTGTTGGACTTTGGAGATGCATTGTTAATTGTTTGATCTGTATGCTGTGTCTTATTTATTTGTCTTTCTCTCTATTGATGAAGTGGAGAAGAGTTCTTGAAAGGGAGAAGGTCCATTTGAGGTTTGCTAACTCACATGCTTGTAAATAACATCTCGTCATATATTGTTATATTTTCTTTTGTTGAATATGAATTATAGCCTAGGAAGAAGTATGGAGCTAAATTGATCTTCTATTTGATAAGATGCTTGTAGACAACAATAGTCTAATCCAACATCGACTTGATTTAGGACAAACTTGTGTAGTTGGTTCATACTCATTGGCGGAAATATATGTATGCTTAACTCTGTAGACAGCCTGTGGTTCTTACTTCCTCAGACTAGACTAAGCTGGTTGTATCCTAGTATACCTTTGTATTTTGTGGTTACCACTTGCCAGTATTATTGTTCATCTCAATGGCAAGGAAAATATTTAGACTTAAAAAAGTATTAGAATGGGTCTTTTAACAGCGACACTTTAAAGTAGCTTGCCTTTTGCTGTTTGCTTCGGTGATATCTTATCTTAACTAGTTTGTTGACTTCCGTTTTTTATATCTAATCAATTTTTGAACTATAACATAGAAATAATTCGAATTAATTTGGAAGAAATGAACTTTGTATTATCATTTGGCTCCATGAACTTAAATTTTAGTCGATGATTTTCTTGATTTTTAGTATTTTGTCATCACAAAGGGAAATATAGAAACTGTCGATCAAGTGGTAAGGTTTGTTGTACCAACTTAAATTGCAAGTTCTTTTTAACTCTTATATATGTATTTACTCTTTAACCTTATCATTCTAACATTAGTTTTTTAATGTGAAACTACCATTTCAAATGTTGCCCTTTGGCTTTATATTGCCAATTGAAATATCTGTCCAAAAGCAGCTTTTTTTAGGTAAGTAGCTGTACTCGCAGATTAATAGAGAGCGGTAGCTTATTGGTTGAAATTTTATATTTTATTACCGTATATCTGTTTGAATAGTTGATGAAATTATACTTTATTACCGTATATCTGTTCCTCTTTTTGTTCTCTTTTCCTCACACTTGATTTATGGTTCTTTCAGGGCCCAACCTGAATGGCCTTTTTGGAAGGCAGTCTGGAACAACTGCTGGGTACTCCTACTCTTCTGCAAACAAGAACATGGCTGTGGAATGGAAAGAGAACACTTTGTACGATTATTTACTCAACCCTAAGAAGGTATTACACGTTGCAAGTTTATATTTAATTTTTTATAGCTCAAATAAAAGTGGACTTGAGAGTCAGATGTAAACGAGTGAGGAATTGCTAGTCGTAAACACCTCAGATCAACAATTTTTAGATATTTTATGATTAGTCTTTTTTATTTAGTTTAGCCTATCCAACTGGCTCATAATCAACACCTGAATGCTTTTTTTGATGGAAGGATTTTTCACAAGAATATCAATGGTTTAGAATGTGAAAGCGATACGGGATCATTTTTGGAAAAAAACTTCACGTGTGTAATGTTTGTTTTAATCTAGAGCGCAAGAAAATCTCCTAAAGGCGTAGAAAGTTAAGCCTTTTGAGCTTTTCAATAAACATTATTTTTGCTTATACTAGCAGAAGCAAAATGTGATGCGCTTTCAAGCGATTCTTTTAGTATTGTGGAAAATTGTGGCGAGAGAATCTTTTCATAAACAATTTTTGGCTCCAAGAAATTGTCATCTCTTATATTTTCCAAAGCTTAAGTAGTCTCCCACGACTACAGCAATAACAATCCCGACAGGTGGCCTGTTCTCTCTTCTGAACTAACGAAATTTATTTTTTGTTATTGCAGTACATACCAGGAACTAAGATGGTTTTCCCAGGACTGAAGAAGCCACAGGACCGTGCAGATCTCATTGCATATCTAAAGGAATCTACCGCATAGTGTGCTTGTTACTATTTGTGCTTTAAGTTGTAGACATTTTTGAATGTCGGGAGGGTATTATTTGCTCCGAGAGGAGCCTAAAACAGTTTCTTTTTCCTGAATTTGAGTTTGAATAGTTATGTTTTGCTCGGTTAAACCTGTGGAAATTGCCTTACGTAGAAGAAAACATGAAGTCACATTGACATTATGAACTACTATAAGATTTTTTGATGAAAATAAAGATTGTGCCAATGTTTTTTCTGTTGAAGTTTTATAGGGATCTGACATTCGAGTCTTCCCACTCATTTGTGGTTCATGCCATAGTTACTGAGAAACTCTATTTAGGGCGATATCGTGTTTCCCCGGAAACGCGTTTCGGAGACGAGTACGGTACTCTTTTAGAATTTTAGGAGAAACGTATCCGAAACCTTTCAAAAACCGATGAGAATTCTTTTAAAATCTTTAACAACGCTTCTTGTAAACTTCAATAAAATATTTAAAAAACTTATAAGATACTTGAAAAAACTGCAACCGTCAAAATTGGTTTTTACTTTTTGCCAACTCTATGAGACGTGGTCTATCATGTCATGTTGATGATGTGGTGTGCCAATCCAATAATATAAAGAGATGTGTTTATTATGCATTACATATCTATAAAACTGAAACATCAAATTAAATGCATTAAATCTAATTTTTCTTTTGTGGAGTCACTGTGTTTGACTGTATATTATGCAGTTAAATAAAATACCGTTGGATCATATATAAAACCGTAAGATTTAAGGGTAGAATAGTAATTTCAGGGTTCTTTTTTTTAATAGGGTTTAGATCCTATAAACCGTTGGATCATATATAGAACCGTAAGATTTAAGGGTATAATAGTAATTTCAGGGTTCTTTTTTTTTTAATAGGGTTTTAGATCCTATGGTTCAGATATAATATAAAGTGATATAACGGTCTTCTATTTAACAGCACAATGTGCCGTCAATGAAATAACTGCAAATAAGGGGGACCCATTAACTCTACCCCATAAAGATCACAATCTTCCATCTCCGACCGATGAGTTTCTCAACATCACTTTATACGTTACATGTATCACTAAATTTATATGATTTACATCAAAAGATATTATAAATTACATATTTCTTTGGTAGACGACCGTTCCAATTTGGGGAACCTAAGCAATTAAAAATCCAATAGAAAAAGAGAAACCCTTGTTTGATCACCCTTAAATTTTAAAAACAAACATTATATTCCTATTTGTTAGATTTGTAATATTTAAAGGAAGACCCGTCCGACTTAAAGTTTATAGTTTCAAATAAATTAAATATTATATACTATGAAAAGAAAATACCTGAAATGATATAAGCTTGTAAAAAAAACTATATACTACTTGCTGATGATTAACGTTAGAAGAAATAAGTTACTTCAGAAAAATAATTAAAGAAGTAGTGGGGTGAGGATTAACTTTTATATTGTACAATTAAAAATTAACCTTTTCCATGAAATTTAACCACATGGCATATTTTTAGTGGGTTGCCACACCATGAATGCTTACATCCTAAGAGTTTATCGTTTTTACTATTCTAAACATAAGAGACTCGTTAGTTTTAGAAAAAGAATCGCTAATGTAAATAAATCATCATAGTAGTTTCTAAGAGTTTATTATTGAGGTGTTTGGTTTATTTGTCATGTGATATATTGTTTTTAAGTTCTAAAAACTCAACAAATTAAATTTTGTTGTAATACAACTATTAGCTACGTATTTAGGAAGACAGAAGTAGAGAGAATGGAGAACAGTATCTTTTTTATTATGAATGAATATCTGAATAAATGTAAAATAAAAGACCCATAACCCTCTTTATATAGATAGAAGGGTAGGGTTACAAGCCCACTTGGGCTCATAAAATACAAGTCCAAGAGTCCAATAATATACTACAACACTCCCCATTTGGACGTCTTGAATTCTTCGTCTTCATGCAGTCGATCTGAGTCGAGTTCATTCGCAGTGCTAAACACATAAATACCTTAGGGTCGAAAAACCCGGTGTGGGACAAAACTGGTACTTCAGATAAATTGTGTAGCCGAATGATATATGCCAAAATACTATGTAAGTAACTAACCACAAAACAGTGTGCCTCATCAAAACCTTGTCGGAGCAAACCCAATGGGAAAATCTCTGATCGAAGGGAAAAGAATGCAACAGTGGTAGTCGTGGGGGATCAACCATAAAACATGTGCCTCATCAAAACCTTGCCAGAGTAAACCAAGTGGGAAAAAACTCTGGTCGAATGACAAAAAAGTACACAGTGGTAAGAAGTATATGACATAATACTCACCCTGATTTCGGCAATCCTTAGTGAGGTATAACATGGAACGTGTCTCGCTAAAAAACCTTGTCAAGGAAAACCCGGTGGGAAAAACCTTGTACTAAGGACAAAAAGAGTACACATGCATACAATAGGATGCTCCCCCTCACTTGCACACGACAGGGTGCGAGGATTTCAACTTCGACATAAAATGTCGCTCTAAGATAGCTCAGATAGCCTACGTAGGCCAATCGCCAGTACGTGCTTCTGAAAAGAATGCTTTGGCAGTGACTTGGTGAACAAGTTAACGTGGTTATTCTCTAAACCAATATGCTTAACTTCAATCTTTTGAAGCGTTTGTTGTTCATGTGTAAAAAACAATTTTGGCGAGATATGCTTAGTGGCATCACCTTTGATATAATCATGCTTCGCTTCATCAATCACAGCGGTGTTGTTCTCATAAATAACAACTGATTCATCATGATTGTAAGCTAGATCACAGGTGCTTCGAATATGGCCAATAACTGCTCGAAGCCAGACACACTCTCTAGTCGCCTCATAGAGCGCGAGTAGCTCAGAGTGGTTAGTCAAAGTGGCCACTAGAGTCTGTTTACGAGACCTCCAGGATATCGCCGTGTTCCCAATGGTAAAGACATAACCAGATTGGGAACGTCTCTTGTGCGGGTCTGATAAGAAACCAACATCGACATATCCGACAAGGGTTGCGTTGTTTCGAGGATCAATGGAGCTAGATCCACTCGACGCAAAGGGATAGAATAAGCCCATGTCCGTAGTACCTCTAAGGTAACGGAAAATGTCTTTTATGCCAGTCCAGTGGCGGCGTGTTGGCGCGGTGCTGTGTTGAGCTAGACAATTCACAGCAAACGAGATGTCCGATCTAGTACATTGGGCCAAGTACAATAGTGCGCCTATTGCACCCAGATCTGAACACTCAAGGCTCAATATCTCTTCATCGTCCTCCTTTGGACGGAAGGGGTCCTTATTAATGTCTAGAGAGCAGACGACCATGGGAGTAGAAGACGGCTTAGCGTCACTACGACTAAAGTGCCTCAACACCTTTTGGGTGTAGATTTCTTGATGGACTAAAATTCCATCTTTACAGTGCCCGATCTGCAGGCCGAGACAATACCGTGTCTTCCCAAGATGTTTCATCTCGAATTCCTTCTTCAGGATTTCAGCAGTTTCGAACACCTCTTTCGAGGTTCCTATGAGATTCATATCATTTACATAGACTGCAATAATCGCATATTCTGAAGTGGATTTTTTTATGAACACGCATGGGCATAGTTCATTATTAACATATCCCAAGCCAAACAAGTATTCACTTAGACGGTTATACCACATCCGTCCGGATTGTTTCAATCCATATAGTGATCATCTCAGTCTAATCGAGAACGTGTTCCGTGGCCGGAAACTACTTGATTCAGGCAACTTAAGTCCATCAGAGACTCTCATGTAAATCTCTGTGTCCAGATCCCCGTAGAGATACGCTGTGACCACATCCATGAGCTGCATATTCAGTTTTTCGAAAACTATTAAACAGATTAAGTAGCGGAACGTTATAACGTCCATTATGGGAGAATACGTCTCATCGTAATCAATTCCAGGGCGTTGAGAGAAACCTTGCGCCACAAGGCGAGCTTTGTATCTAACAATCTCATTATTCTCATCACGCTTCCTTACGAAAACCCATTTATGACCAACTGGTCTAACATTGGGCGGTGTTGGAGCGACAGGTCCAAACACCCTTTGTTTTGTTAAGGAATCCAATTCAGCCTGGATTGCTTGTTTCCATTGAGGCCAGTCCGTTCTTCACTGACATTCAGCAACAGTACGAGGTTCCATGTCATCATTGTTCATAATATCAGTGGCCACTACGTATATGAACACATCATCGATGACAGTCTCGTTTCGCTTCAAAATATCGTCTAAACTAGTATGATTGACAGATATTTCGAGGTTATCGGGATGATTAGGAACTGGTGTTTCATCTGGAACACGCTCCTCTAATTCATCACCGTGATCTTTAATGATCTCGTGTGGCAAAAGAGATGCGACATGATTTCTCCTCCTTCGAGGCAGAACATCCTTGGAACAGGACGGCCTTCCTCTTTTTTTCGGAAGGGCGGCGGACTGAACAGCCGACGGCAGCGTCCTTTGCTCGGTGGGTACAACCGGAGCAACATGTTCAACCGGAACACGACGTCTCACTGGGACATCTATCCTTGCAGGCACATTTGCAGCAGGTATATGTGATCTCGTGACATTCGCTAGGTCATTAAATGCATCTGGCATTTGATTTGCAAGATTTTACAGACCTAGGATTCTCTGCACTTCCTTATCACTATGTGCAGTTGGGGAATCTAGATGAGACATAGTGGGTACATGCCACGTTAATTCACGTCGTTCCTTATCAACGTTAACGTTCATTTCTCCCCCTAACGACGGGAAGAATATCTCATCAAAGTCACAATCCACATGTCTAGCGGTAAAGAGATCGCCTATCAAGGGTTCTAAATAGTGTATTATGGACGAGGATTCATAACCGACATATATGCCCCGTCGTTTCTGAGGTCCAAATTTGGAACGCTTAGGCGGCTCAATTGGAATATTGACTAAACACCCAAACACGCATAAATGTGAGACATTGGGCTCATATCCAGTTACCAATTGGTATGCAGATAGTGGTGGGTGGCCATGAGCCTCAGACGGACCAAGCAGCAGCATGCAAAATGACATAGCCCCACGCAGAAATAGAAAGTTTGGTGCGCATAACCAAAGTTCTTGCAATCATTTGCAACCGCTTAATGAAAGCTTCTGCAAGGCCGTTTTGGGTATGAACATACGCAACTGGGTGTTCAAGATTAATTCCCAAAGTCATGCAATAGTCATCAAAAGTTTTTGATGTCTTGTCGATGCATCAACCAAAACCATGAAATATTTAAATGGTCCGCATGTTGGTTGGATAGGTCCACAAATATCTCCTTGAATTCTTTCAAGGAATTGGGAAACCAATTTCGTAGGTTTCATACGAATTGGTTTGAGATTAGTCTTTCTAATCGAGTATGCTTGGCATATGCTTTTCGGATTAATCACGAAACTCTTTCCTCCAAGAGGATGCCCATGAGATGCGTTCATCATTCGAAGCATCGTATTTTGACCCGGGTGTCCTAGCCGGTCATGCCATAGCATAAAATTGCTCTCATCAATCGGTTCCCGCCGAATGATTAGATTGCTTTCAAAGTTTTGGATTGCAGTAACATACAAACCACTTGAAAGACATCTCAACTTCTCCAGAATACGCTTTTGGTCGTATTGAGTGGAGGTAATCTGAAGGTATTCAATACCATTTTCACGAGCAGTTTCAAGATGAAACTTATTTTCTCGGATATCCTTAAAGCTCAACAAGGTACGACTGGACTTCGTAGAATATAAGGCATTAGATACTTCAACAGGAGTACCATTTGGCAACGTGAATTTAGCTTTACCAAAGCCTTCAACAAGGGTCGACGGGCCCGAAATTGTTGTCACTGAGGTTACTTTAGGCGTAAAGTTAATAAAAAACCATTTATCTTTTAAGATAGTGTGTGTAGTGCCACTATCAACTAGACAATCAACTGCCCCACAATACATGCCTAAAAGTAAAATAATTTAAAATCGGTCACACGAATAAAAGGAATTGCTCAATGAAATAACTTTAAATTATACGAGAAATGTTCAAAACATTATCCATAAAACAAAACATAATCCAAAAGAAATGAACAATATCCAAAGGAAAAAACATAATCCGAAATGGAATTGAAATAACATAATCCAGGAGCAAAACAACTCAATTATTAAAAGATACGAAGAAAAAAACTTTATTCTTCCATGTGAGCCTCAAAGTCAGTGGTCTCAAGAGTTTCTTTTGCACTAGCTTCAATCATGTTGGCTTCGACTCTTCTACCCTTGTGGTAGTTTTCGACTTCTTGGGGAGTTTCTCTATAAGTCCTTTGCATATGACCATTTCCACCACATTTATGGCACAAAGTTGGCATATCGGCCGGTTCTCCTTCTTTGGGACGACTGGTCCAGTTGTTCCTACCACCACGAGACTGCCTAGGAGGAGCCATAGGTCCTCGGTTCGGACGATTGTCCAAACCTCGCTTGGCTGGACGAGCATTACGCTCATCCATGTTCCTTGGCTGACGGGACGACTGGCCCTTTTCTAATTTCCCATATCGTGGACGAGATCCACGAACAGCATTAGCATCATGCATTGGAATTGTCTTTGAACCAGCAGGATGAGAATTACTGTTCATTATTCAAATGAGACTATTATTCTCGTCCAATAACAACTGAGTGATGAGCTCGGGAAATTTGGTGAATTTAGACTGACGATATTTCTTTTGGAGCAAGATGTCAGAACTAGGAAATGTGGTGTACGTTTTCTCCAATAAGTCACTGTCGGTGAGTGTTTCACCACAGTATTGGAGAGTAGCATCAATTCTTCATACTTCAGCGTTATATTTTTCAACGCTTTCGAAGTCCTGAAATCGCAGATTTAGCCAATCACGGCGGGCTTCAGGAAGTCAAATGGTCTTTTGGTGGTCGAAGCGCTCTTTCAGAGAGTCCCACAATGTCTTTGGTGAGGTGGTCGCTATGAACACATATTTCATGGCGTTTGATAAGTGGCGGCGAAACAGAATCATCGCTCGAGCACTCATTTCGTGCGTTACTTCCATTTCACGCTCCTCCTCATCATATATGACGTCAGATAGGTCTTGGGCATCTAAATGGTTTTAGATATCCTGACTCCAATCCAAGTAGTTCTTTTTAGCAGCATCCAAAATTGGAAAGTCAAGGTTGATTGACATTTTTCTACAACAGGAGAAAAGAAAAGAAAGACTGGATTAATCATCATATAAAACAACGGGTTTATATGTTTATGGTTTGTATAAGCACAAACTTTATTTCGAAACGACAGGTTCGAAAAACAAGTTTTACTTTAAGTGAAGTGGTTCTCTTTGATTGAACAACATGTCAATCCTGAGACACCAATTCGGCGAATACATATCTATATAGTCACATTCGGGGAAATTATTATTTACTCAACCCCTTTCGGTAGCTCTATTTGAACACGACCAGGAAAGACGGTGAAGGGGGTGGGCACGGATGCCTCTTAAAAACCGACCTCATTAGGAGAACGACTTCCGCCTTTATCTTTCCTAGACATCGTATCCAAATAGGTGAGCCTATTTGGGGAAGATTCATAATTTTTTCAACTTAAATGTGAATATATACGATTTTCGCATTTCATATATGCCAATAATATTAACAACATAGACAATATCTATCTATATTAATCACATATATATAAACATGCAGTAAATATATTTTTTAGGATTTATCTGATCATGCAGTAGATTTGGTGTTATAAATAAATCAATTCAAGATTATCAATCAATTCATAAATATTCTAACATACCAAATCAAATCAATTAGATTTAATTCAATAATTAACTGACATATGTGATATTTATATATATGGTAATACCAAAAGATATGATTATGCTAACAAGATATCAATCAATAATTTACTGTTTATTGCCATATGAATAATTCTATACATTCTAGTTTTAACATGCAAGCAAGTAATATATTTTTAATTACCAATCAATTCAATATATGGTAAAAAAATTTAACATATGCAAAGAGGTTAAATTTACATGGAAACATATCAATTTATTCAATTAACATGCAATTTTTATTTACTTGCCTTTTAATAAAAAAATAAATTATATGCATGTGTGTGTATATTGACCGAATATTGTATCTTATCAACCATATGTACTGTTTTCGTATAAGTATTATACTATAGGACCATGCGTGTAATTTCAGCAAACTATATATCTATTTACAACGTTATTACATATACAGTCCAGAATTTCAGACAAGTTTCAGTTTAGTCCTTGAGTAATTTACAGAATAGTTTACAACTTTCAGAGAATTACAAATCAGTACATACGTTTCAGTTTGTTGCAGATTTAATCCGACAGATTAATACATGTTTTAAAATTACATGATTTTCGATTTACAATCCAATTATTGATTGGTTTTACGTACAATAGAATTTCCATATGCTATATTTTACCCCACAAAAAATATGCTTTTGCTAGACATACAATATTACATATAATTGTACGAATTTATGCATATAAGGCTCAAGCAGAAGTAAACAATTCAATTTGTTGTACTTGTTAGTATATGTCTTTTTTTCATGCTAGTAGTAATTTAAACCATATCAAACATGGATATGTACACTGAGAGGTTTCATATGCAATAGTACTAGATATTCATGGCAACTTGCATATTATTATATATATATATATATATATATATATATATTACAGATACATATATCACAAACCATCATAATATGTCTTATGATTTTTAATATGCAAACAGTAGTAGTTATGGACATATTATTAACATGTAGTTTGTTAATATATTCACTAGACATAATATACAGATTACGTCTAACAAAGACAGATAAGAGTTAAAATATATATACATTACTCACGTATGTTGGTGAAGTTCGATATAGCAAAATACTAAAAAGCCGGATAAACCTCAAGGTTTATTGATACCCAGAATCCGTACTCCGATCTTCGAGAGCAGTGCTGATAACGTGTTGTAATACAACTATTAGCTACGTATTTAGGGACACAGAAGTAGAGAGAGGGGAGAACGGTATTTTATTTATTATGAATGAATATCTGAATGAATGTAAAATACAAGACCCCTAACCCTCTTTATATAGATAGAAGGGTAGGGTTACAAGTCCACTTGGGCCCAAAAAGTACAAGCCCAAGAGTCCAATAATATCCTACAACAAATTTAAATTAAAACAATTGCTGTAGAATATTATTAGACTATTGAGCTTATACTTTTAGTTGGGCTCAATTGAGCTTATAACTCTACCCCTATCTATATAAAGAGAGTTAAGGACCTTCTATACATTCATACAGTGATTAATAAAATATTGTTTCCCATCTCTCTATCTTCTCTGTATATCTATACATATCTCTTATATACATATATCGAGCTAATATGTTACACAACAACAATTAAATTGTTGTATATAAGATTTATTTCTATATAAAGTCCAGCCAATTCAAAAAGTATAGAATTGAACTTCATAATTAGGGTTCATTTTTTTTTAGGTATGTTTTTGTTAGGAGTAAATTTATGAAATTCAATCAAAATTGGCATTATACTTACAAGTGAAACACTTGGACCTCAAGACATTGACAATATGGTTGGTTTAAACATTTTTCTAAATTATAAATCTGACATGTTAAAGTATGAGATGCAAGAATTAACATATGTTTTAACTACAAAAATAATCAATAAATATGAAATGCAATGATATATAAGTAAACGCTTATTCTCCATTTCCACGTGCTTCCACGTGCTTGGAACATTGATCGTAAATGTAACATTTTATTTTATTTTATTTTTCTTTAAGCCCCCAAAATATTGGACACCACAATAGAAAAACCTCGTCTTCAATGCAACTTCATAAATTGTGGAGACCGCTCTAATTATTTAAATAATAATTAACTATGTTGGTGTTTCCCGTTTCATGTTAAATTTTAGCTTTCGATTTCCGTTTTCATTTTTCGTATCGATTCTCGATTCCGATTCCCGACTTGACAATTATGGTTCATGGATTAGCTTTTAGAAAAAGATTTTCTTTTAAGCAAACGATTTTCTCCCATTGTTGTGTTCTTGGTTTCCTATATTAGAAAATATTCTATTTCAAGTGAAAGAGAAAAAAAATCAATGACCCATCCATCACGGCCGTCCATCAGACTTCAAACTCGTTTTTTATTTATTGATGCTAGAATGTCATCATATAATAATCTTCATATTAGTCAAGATCAGTGTTTGGAAATAAAACCACCACTATTGAATGTAATTGATAGATTTGTGTATTCTCTTGTTGAAGATTCGACCAAAGATAACTGAATTGTGATTAAATTAATAATGAAACTTCAGTACTAAGCATTAATTTCTAGAAGTAGATTGTCATAAATTTTTAATTGAAAATTCAGTTTACCTCGTCTGCAAAAATGATCATCGCACGTTTTCTGAGAATTGACTGGATTTTCTTGCATTTTTTTCTTCTAGATATTCACAACTTAGAGTTTGTGATGGAGTGTGAGAATAATGCCTAGAAAGTTGTTTTTATACCTGATCTAGAATAGGATTATAAAGTTCATGAGAAAAAACATTTCCCTTGTATGTTATGGGCAGTATTTAAGTGAGCTAACAACAATAATCATGGATATTTTGGAAAGAGAACAGTAATTGGTCTTTTTGATTAAAAAAAATTAGTCCTTAAATTGTTTTTAAAAAATGATTCATCTGACTGTTTGCGGAGTATCTTTTAATGGTTACTTTGAAATTGTAACACAGTCGAGTATTCACGAAAGCATATTTAGCGTGACTGGTCAGTGCGAATTTTGAGGTTGAGTGTTCATTAACGAGAATATCACTTTTTATACTTCACGTTTGCTAATTTTAGTCGTTTTTGGGATGTCGTGAAAATTACCGAGATATAAGGTTAATTTCTTATTTTTGAGTTCAGTTTAGTAGATTACAAAATCTAATAAATTTTACTTAAACTTCGAAAGATCTGCAAGTCCAGATTGAAAGGACTTACACCTCCAAATTAGGTTTTTGACACTAAACTTTTAAGTCCATGAATTTATTAATTTTTTTTTTTTAAAAAAGCGACATTTACATTGTTTTGATTTTTGTGGATTTAGTTATGTTTTTCGAGATTTCTAAAATTCAAAATGCCAAAAAAATATAAAAACAACATATTTGTCAAAAGTAAAAGTACCAATATAAATAATAAACTAGTGTATTTTGTAGTTTGATTTAATTACAAATATATATATATATATATATATAAGCTTAAAAACTTGGAAATGTCATGATACGCCTAGTTTCTGAGTGTACTGTATCACCAACTAGTTCTAGTTAGGATAACCTGATGTGGCTTTTCGAAACAATGCTTACCAAAACACATGATTGACCCTTTGTCTTTTGTATTCTAATTAGACTTTTTGGTCATCATCTCCCATTCTTGATTTTTTTGGGTTTAAAGCGAAAATGACATTTATCTGCCAAGTGCCAACCTATATTTAGTGTGAAAGGAAGCTTATAAATTTTTTAGAACAAAAAATCCAAACTGGAATTTTGCTAAGTTTCTGTGGAATAAAATTATGCCTATAAAGATCTCCATATTTTTATGGTTCAAGAGGATTAAATTGGATGTTCATATTAAAAAATATGTTATTTCACTGGCCTCCGACTGTTCTTTCCGTCTCCTCTGAGTGTTCTTTCCGTCTCCTCCGTCGGATAGATAGTGTGGAACATTTATTTGGCACTAGTGATATTGTTTCCCTGGTTTGGTCTCATTACATTGCGATTTTTGGTATTTTCCTTATTTGAAGAGTATGAATTGGAGGGAAATAAGAATTCTGCCTCTTCTCAATATAGTGATTTACTCTGTTCGAGTCCTTTTCTTATTTTTTTTGTGGGAAATATGGCTTATTAAAGTTAATTATAAACATGAAGGTATTAAAATGTCCCATGTGAATATTATAGATAAATGGTTACTGGAATAAAATACTTGTATTAAGCCAAAGAGAGGTTTATTATCATTTCAATAACTCTCTCTAGAGACGTTGTATATTACGAAAATTACTTGCGTTAACAAGAATGTAGTGGTTGTTAAATGGCTTATTCCCCCTTCTAGAAAATTAAAATTGAATTTTGATGGCTCTTTTTATAATAGAGATAAAAAAAATTAGCATGAGGTGGAGGTATTATTATTAGATGTGAAGACGGTGTCATAGCTGTGTTCTATAAAATTTTGAGAAAATGATGAAAAGATATATATATATATATATATATATAAAAGTGTTACTTAATTATCAAAAAATACATATGTTAAAACGGTTTTAAAAATTAATACATATGTCACATGATGCTACATATTTTTACTCTTTGTTTTCAACTTTGATGTTACATAATGCTATTATATGTATCAAATCATAACTAAAATTTGAGAATTCGGGTTTTTGAAAATTAAGTACGTTTTTATGTACTAATTAATGATTCTCCCTATAATTTTTCTACTATAGCCGTAGATGTAATGGATGCGGACTTGAATGCGTTGTTTAATGGGTTATTGATTTGTTATTCTTTGGGTTTGGTAAATGTTGAAATAGAAACGGAATCTTTATTGATAGTAATCTGGTGGAAGTACCAAAAAAAAGTGGACATTAAATTTTTGAATTTAATTATCGGAAGAGATTTTGTTGCTTTTGGATGATATTGGTGGAGAATTACATGTTTATTCAATATCTAATCATAAAATTTAACATTTAAACTATATGATCAATTTTTTAAAAAAAGTCATTCTGATAATTTTGATACAAGTCATAAGCCGATCAAAATTGCATATAGTTTCGTAATGGACAATTAAATGGGAACGAATGAGATAGTTTATTATCTCTATACCTCTATCATTTCTTATACTTTATTGGCGATTGAGTAATGTGACTGTTTGACTATAACCTTTTATTTTCAGTTTCTTTAAAGTTTCTATTAATAAAAGTCATGAGTATTTAGGTTCGTTAGTTTTTTATCTTTTCAAAGTTGACATTTAGGTATAAAAAAAACTAAAAAAAACCAGAGATGCTAGTAAATTTGGAATTTGTTTAGCTTTTTCATATAAAAATGACCAATAATAGAATTTTTCCTTTTATGATTTGTATTTTTACAAATCACTTATGAGTTGAAGTAAGTAAAATGGACTTACCAACATAAATAAGTCATAATTCACTTATGATTAAAAAAACTAAGGTCGTGCCAAACAATATACTACAAATTTTTTTAAGCAAATTTTTTTCTCATTGCTTTTTAACATATCTTTTTGTCAAAGAAAATCCGATACGGTATGCGCCCATTATCAAATTTCATTTTTAATTTCAACTTCTAAATGGTGAAGAAGTTCAAATCAGATATTAAGGATTTAACGCAGTAAATATTATGGTTGATTACACTTTTGGCTTTTCAAGTTTGATCTCAAAAATCTTTTGCTTATTGTAGTTTCAATTGTAACATTTTGGTCCTACGGGGTACAATTATATTTACATAGCCCGCCAAATAAATAAATAAATAAATAAAACTATAAAAGATAGTGTTAAGTTCTTATCTTTGTAATTTACTGAAGACTTTCAATTAAAACTCTTTAGTTTCAATAATAAGAGCAAAAATTCAATCTTTTTTCGCCACTTCTTCTCACCAATTTAAACTTTTAATTTTTTTTTAGTAGTGAGCTCCAGGTTCCGAAATATTGACAGAGTACCATATTTATGTACAAGAGGGATCATCATTATCTATAAATAAGCAAAATCATGTTAATGGACCGCATCTAACTTATTCCATAGAAAACATAAGCGTTTTCAGGATTGTTGCTGTTGGCATCCTCGCCTATTATCATTGTGAAAGAGGACGGTAGTAAGGAAAAAACACTATCAATTTATATCATTTTCTCTGGATTTGGAAGAAAATTGATTTCTTTATTAAGTTTTGGGACTGTTTGTGTTCCAGTTGAAATATGAGGACAAAATCGAATTCTGATCCACCTTATGGGAATGTTTCTTAAAATATCCCTAATTTTATAATAGCATTATCCATGTTTTTATTCTTTTTGGTTTGTTATCTTTGGCCTCAGCATGATTTGACAGTGGAATAAATAACAATTGAAACTAATGCATGTCACTTTATAAAAACAAAGAAATGAAATTTTTCTAGTTGCAGTTAATTTGTAAACAAAAACACATGTAATTTTAAAATTGAGGAAAACATATTTCATCTTAGAACTTTTAGGTTATTTAGGCCACAATTCAGACATTTTCTGATGATTATCTTTTTAATTGTTATGTACCCTGTATAATGATGCTTGAATGGGAAAAAGAGAAAAAAGGGAAAAAAGAAAAATCATGTCCAGTTTTCCAAACTTTTTTAGGGTCATTTTCGAGTAAAAGTCAAGTTTGTATCAAAAAGGCTAACTTTGAATATGCAATATGATGATAATATAGATGACAATTGACTGAACTTATGTCCTGATCTTTTAAAAGAATAAAAAAATGAAACGTAAAAACAATTAGTATAACTTTTGTGTCGGGTGTATTATATGTAACTGAATTGGTCAGCAAAACTATCCCAACGTGGCAACGTTATTAGGCAGTTCATTTGACTATCTTTGCATATTGGATTTATCTTCTCTAGTTCATCATTTCTTCTTTGTTTTCCTCTTTTTCTTCTACCAATAAATAATTATTTTCCAGTAACTGATAAATATATAAATTGTTTAATCCATATTTATATATTTTGTGTTCTACATTTCCAAAGTGTTGATTACTTTCATTCCAGGTCAGAAAGATGTCGAAAAACGGTTTTATAGAAGGCGAAACGCAACTGTCTTCAGATACTTCTGAACACGAGGTATGTTGTTCAATGATGGCTACACTGAGTGCTAAAATCAATTTATCATTCGATGTTGTTTCTTCTGCTTGCTTATTGTCTCATTGAGGATTAAATCTTGAATATGCCGACTTTGTGGTTAATAGCGTTTTTTTAGATTCTTTGATTAATTTTTTGCATAATACATGAAACATATCATTTCTACCGAAAATGGTTGCTCAACTTTTCTCTCATAGAACTTTTTTTATGCAAATTTCTAAGGTATTTCTTTCCCTTTTTCCTTTTTACCTCTTTCAGGTTAATCCAGGGAGACCTGCTCAGCTGACGTGGCAACGTAAACTAAACTGTGATACTTCTCTTCCTAAAAAATTCAGCCTGAAGTTCCAAGAAAAGCTTGAATTGGTAAGTCTTAAATGTACGCCTATGAGGTTATGATTTCATCATCACTTATATTCAGATTTCCTTAGCTTGTGTTGGTGTTCCACTAGAACTAAGATCGATGCTGGTTTGCATTTTGCAAGGATTAGCTATATATTCAATCTTATATTTGAGAGTCGTCTTGGCTTGAAGGTTAGCACCATTATTGGGAATGCGTATACTGTATGTGTATATATATCCACATTTTTATAAATCCTTAAGCTGTATACTATCAGTAGTCGTATCAGGAAATTGTATACTAGCTCTTAAGAACTCTAAAATGTTTATTAATTTCTACATCACATAAAAAAAATCTAGCCAATGGCATCAATCTGATTGATCTTTATTCTCACCTGTGTATCTTCGACATACCCCCCCCCCCCCCCTCCTCTCTCTCTCTCTCTATTTTGCGATATATTAGAAACGTTACATGCTTCGATTGAACAGCAAAGCGAAGATTGAACAGCAGAGAGAAGAAAGAACAACAACAAAGGAAAAGCACTTCTGTCTTATTATTTCACTGTTAAGTTAATATGTTTATGCATCTAGCTTATGTAGTGATGGTATTTACATTAGAAGCCCATGTAGTACCCAACTAATGCATATGAACCTAAAGATATATAAACTAGTATACATCATTCAAAAAGATAAATATAAATGATAATACGATATCTTATAACTTCATGTAATTCTTTGATAGGCTGTTTTTGCTTTGCGATTAATTAAACATTTGAGAGAAGAATCTGCTAAAGGCCGGGTACCATCTCTAACTTCTTACATCCATTTCAATATGGCGAATTCGTCATATTGTAAAATATTGAAACTCAAGAGTTAAACTCTACTTTACCTAGCAATTTAATATGCTGTTATTATATTATTAGGTTCCACTAATTGATTCGATTCAAGGGCGAGACACGACATGTCATCATGGTGTTCCTCTTGGCGGTATTGGGTAGGTGTACATGGCACTCAGTAATTCGTATGTATACATAAATGGTGTGAGCTATTAAGCTGTACGCCAACAAAAGTGAAACTTAAGGGTCTATTTTCCATTGTTTCTGAAAATTAGTTTTATAACAAATCTTGGGAAATCCATTGTTTGGTAATGTTTAATTTGATTCATGATTCATGTTTGTGTAGACGATAGTTTTCAGTTTTTAGACCCTTCTACTTTTGGCTGGAGATAGTATAAAGTCGTCGATTTTCTTGATATCAGCATTATATAGAAGTCAAAACGTTCAATTGCTTTCTGAATGTGAAGAAAAAAATCTAAAAAAATTACGGTAGAAATCTTTTACAAACCTATGACCACAAACAAATTTCTGGTAAGATAGAAATTGTAGGAAATATGTAAACACTCACTTATACCTTACACATTCTTTATCAGTGCTGGAAGTATTGGAAGAAGTTACAGAGGCGAGTTTCAACGCTTTCAATTATTTCCTGCAAAATCCGAAGATGGCATTGTTTTGGCAAACCAATTTTCTGTATGTTTGAACTTATACTTTCAAGTTCTGCCTTTAGTTATGTCACTTTCAGATTTCATCTAAACTATATGGAGTAATTATCTGAGTAGTAAATAAAATATGTTTCGCAGGCTTTTGTTTCACGCCAAAACGGGGTTAGACACTCGACCGTCTTGTGTGCAGGAAATTCCGACTTCTCAAAGTAAGTTTATATTAATCTCTCAAGAAAGATTGTATTATTTTTTATTGTATTTTTGAAGATCTATTGTTTGGTTTCGGGAATAGAAATAATACAGTGGCACATTAGACAGAGTTACCACAAGTTTATTTAAAGATCTCACAACTTTAAAAACCAAACTAAAGTTGTATTCACAAGGAGGGTGCTCCAGCGGAGGGTGCTATTAGTGATTAGGGTGATATTGGACAATCGGCGGTGCGTTATTTTGATAATCTATTTGCCTCAGGGACAGCACAGCCAGACCTTTCTATGATTCCAAGATTGGTTACGGGTGATGGTGACTTAGCACTTTGTGTCGAGCCGACTATTGAGGAGGTTAGAGAGGCTGTTTTTTTCTATGGATAGGGATACTGCTCCAGGCATTGATGGTTGATGGTTTTTGTGCGTACTTTTACCAACTTTTACCAACACTGTTGGGATATTATTTATGAGGATTTATACGTTGCGGTCATTGATTATTTTAGTGGCACTCTGAAATTCCGACTTTGCTGTTCCGGTTGCTGTTACACTGTTCAGTTAGAACTGTGGTTATAACTGCAGTTGCAACCACGGTTCTAACCGAACTTTAAAGATGTATATAACTCGGAATAAAAACGTACTTGAAAGTAAATTCACACGCACGTTTTTAAACAGAGTTCACCCAGAACTTTGGGCTACGTCTCTGGAGCACTCACTCAGTTTATAGTATTATTTCAAGCGTACAAAATAGGACACAAGACTTATGAAAAACTCAAGTTTTTTAATGGCAGAGGCGTTTAACAGTTTTATCTTTCTTTTGGGCTCATTTAACTCAAGTTGTTTCTTAGAAAGTTTTTCATTAAGATCTTTTACTTGATTAGTTAAATCTTCATTCAGTTTATTCATAGAGAGAGACTTTTTACTGAGAGCCTTGTACTTTTCATATAAATAGATATATTGTTTTTCAATTTGTTCTTTAGAAACTTCTTCTTCATCACTTTCAGAGTCGGTTTCAAGTTCAGTTCTAAATGTGGTTGTAACTGACTGATTATCACTATCGATTTTAACCATAAAAGCAGTTTCTGTAAAAAAGTAACTATAACTATCCTCATCATCAGAATTAGTGTTATCATTGTGGGTAGCCGTTAGAGCAGATTTGTTCTTTTTCAAAGTATTAGCGCATTCAGCTTGTATATGACCAAATCCTCTACATTGTTACCAATTTTGTTTTTAAACTCTTTCTATTTGGATCCCCATTTTTCATGCATTTTATTCTCATAATTATCAGACTGGGTTTCGTTTTTGACATACGATTTAGAGTTTCCAGTTTCAAAAGATTTCTTATTTTTAAATTTCTTGTATATTTTATTAGCAAAGAAGGCTAATTGTTCTTCATCGTTACTGTCATCAAAAATAAGAGTTTTAGCTTTCTTGGCTTGAAAAGCTGCACCTTGTTCAATTTTCTTAGGTTTTTGAAATTTTTGTTCATGAGACATAATGTTTCCCATTAATTCCTCAAGTTTTAAGCTTTCAAGATCAGTTGATTCTTCAAGCAGTTACTTTCATTTCAAACCTATCAGGAAGAGATCTAAGAGCCTTTTTAACCAGTTTTGTTTCACTATATCTTTTTCCTAAGACTAAAGCATCATGAGCCACTTCACAAATTCTACCATTAAACTTTTCAATAGTTTCATCTTCTTTCATCTTAAGATTCTCAAATTTAGTTTGTAATTGTTGAAGTTTACAGGCCTTAACTTTAGTGATTCCTTCAAAAGTGACTCTTAAAATATCCCAAGCTTCTCTATCTATTTCACAGTCAGAGAGATATCTGAAGACGCTTAATGTGACTCCAGCAAAGATTAGATCGACGGCCGTAGAATTTGCTCTTGCAAGTCTGTTTTCATCTTCATTCCAACTTTCTTCAGGTACTAGTACCAATTCTCCATCACCATCAGATACCATAGGGACCTCCCATCCATTCAGAATCGATTTCCAAGCCAGCTCAGCTTGTCGTTTGATGTGTGATTTTATCCGGATTTTCCATACCCCATAGTTTCCACCTCCTTCAAGCAGTGGTGGTCTGTTGCTAGCGTTTCCTTCCCTCATCATGTCCATCTTGACCAGAACGCAGGATCCACACCAAGTAGGGTCTGGTATGAAGATCTGATACTAATTGAAATTCCGACTTCGCTGTTCCGGTTGCTGTTACGCTTTTTAGTTAGAACTGTGGTTATAACTGCATTTGCAACCACGGTTCTAACCGAACTTTAAATATGGATATAAATCAGAATAAAACGTAGTCAAAAGTAAATTCACACACACGTTTTTAAACAGAGTTCACCCAGAACTTTGGGCTACGTCTCTGGAGCACTCACTCAGTTTATAGTATTATTTCAAGCGTACAAAATAGGACACAAGACTTATGAAAAACTCTCAGACTCCCTCTAGATTTTTCTGCCTATCTTTATTTTGCTATTACCAATAACTACTACTTATAAACAATAATATCTCGTCATTGTTACTCTCGTATTTTTTAGCCTACGTGTATTCTCTCTAAGATAAGTTCTTTATAAGTTTAGAACACGCAACTTTTTACAAGCAAGTATGAGAATATTTATAAGAATAAAAGTCTTTCAAATCTTCACATTCCTTTTCATTAATCTTCAAGAATCTCGCTGCCTATTGAATGAGGATTTGATCGCCATCTTTGTAAGATCTTTAGAGATTAATCTTGTTATGAACACATACCTATTTTAGCTCCAAATCTTCTTAGAAAATTCGGCTGACTTTGCTTGTTAACAAGGAGATTTAGTTGGCTCCTTTTTAGGAGATAAACTTCCAATCTTCAAGATATCTTGTCTATAATTCACATAATTTCAGTAAAAACAAATCTTATCAAATCTGTTAGCACATGGTAGTATATATCTTGAAGTATGAGATAATATATATATATATATATATATATATATATATATATATATATATATATATATATATATTCAAAAAGATTCACACGTGACAATCTTTTTCATAGATTTATATATGGAACAATATATATCCTAACATGATTGAAACTTATACTCAACAAATCAATAACTAATCATTCGTATAAGATAGAATAAGAAAAGATTTTATTTAGCAAACTTTAAGGAATAGAACAAATCTTTTCATAAGGTAATATCTTTTTAAAAACAAATCCCACATAATTTGGAAAGATAATTACTTTTATTTAATAATCAAATATTCTCAAAACATATATCATATCTATATAAAAACGTGAGAATATAATCTGCATTGATAAAATATTCTGCCAATAAAATAAATGCAGAAAATACAGATTCTGCAGGAATCTGCATAACAACAGGTTACAACTGTGGTTGTAACTGCCAGTTATAACCAGGAATACCAGTAACTTTTCCTGCAAGTATAATAAACAAGTATTTTGGCATAATCCAATGTGACAACAAATTAAGTAACTTTAACAAGTCACCTTAAGTTCTAACACACTCCGATGCCCATGAGTTTTATTAGTACTTTTATTGTGCTCCTCCCAAAGAAACACTCCCCTCTTCGTGGGCAGATTTTCGTCCTATCAGTTTGTGCAACGTTAGTAACAAAGTCATGTCCAAGGTCCTTGTTGTTAGGTTGTCGGCTATTTTACCATGCATCATTTTCCCGTCTCAGAGCGGTTTCATCCCTGGCAGGGTGATTCATGACGGAGTCTTGCTGGCGCAGGAGCTAGTTTATGATCTGAACCAAGAGGTTCGTGAGGGGAATGTAGTAGTGAAGGTTGACATGGCCAAAGGTTATGACTGCATGTCCCGCCCTTTTGTCTTTGCCATGTTGCGGACCTTTGGATTTTCCGATAGATGGATTTCGCTGATTCAACATGCGATTATGGGTCCTTGGTTTTATGTTCTTATGAATGGAGGTGTGTGTGGCTTCTTCCAGTCCCAGGAGGGTCTTTAACAGGGGGATCCGATTTCCCCTCCGTTGTTTATCATTGTGGCCGAGTAGCTCTCGAGACGATTATATGAGATGTACCGACGATATACTTCTGTTCGTTACTACATTGGGATGGAGGTTATGGTATCACACTTGAGTTTCGCTGACGATGTAGTTATTTTTTTTAGAGCCACCAGAGATAGTGTTCGGAGGGTTATGGATGTTCTTGATGATTATCAGGCGGTTTCTGGACAGTTGATTAGCCAGGCCAAGAGTGCTTTTTATCTTGGCCCTTCGGCTCCCGTCTTTTGGGGGAATATTGTTGTGGCGGTTATCAGTTTCCAGCGACGGCATCTCCCCTTTATTTATCTTGGATGTTAGATTTTTCGAGATGCTTATAGGATCATTTATTTCAACGAGCTGGTGAAGAGGATTCAGGATCGTATTTATGGTTGGGTCAATCTTTTGCTTTCGTTTGGTAGAAAGCTGGTTCTTATTAGACATGTGCTCGCTTCCATGCATATCTATTTGCTTCACATCTTACGACTGCCTCAGGCAGTTATGGCCTAGATTGAGAGGTTGTTCACGCGCTTCGGGTGACACACTCACCCACAGGAAGATCCATTGGTGTAGGTGGGCGGAGGCATACTATCCGACGGAAGTAGGGGGGCTAGGTATTAGATCGATGGCGGATTTTGTAACGGCTTGCGAGGCCAAGATTTGGTGGAGATTTAGAGAGCAGGGTTCGCTCTGGGGCCACTTTATGAGGGCCAAATACTGTATTGCGTCTCATCCTTCCCTAGTTGAGTTCGGCTATCTAGCTTCACCTCTTTGGCTGTGAATGTGTCAGGCCAGGGTCGACACTGAGCCGATGATTCGATGGCACATTGGACAGGGCCTTTGGCATGATATTTGGATAGGAGATGAGCATGTTTCTGTTCATGACCCGACGACTCTTTTTTTGGAGACAGTTTTGACTTATTGAAATATACGACAGTGGTATAAGGGTAGACTTGAGGAGGCTTGGTTACCTTTGTTTTTAGTCGATCAGATTACTCAGATACCGATACCGGTAGAGGGTACTGATAGGATCCATGGGAGAAAATCAATAGATGGGGAGTTTTCGATTCGTTTGGCATGGAGTATTTTTAGACAGAGGATGACGGTCAGTAGGTTCTATTCATATGTTTGGTGGCGCCCAATTCCAGCACGTGTCATTATTTGTTTGGAGGCTGCTTCGTGGCATTTTAGCGACAAATGGTAGGCTATTTTTGCATGGATTTTTTATGACATCAAGATGCACTTGTGGTGCTTCTTGTGAGACTCTGACACACCTTTTTATTGATTGTCCGCTTACCAGAGAGGTATAGATGTACTTTAGTGAGTTATTTGGAGTCCCATCGGATCCGGTTGATCCTATTATCGGGATGTTCTTGCATTGGCGCAAGGACCTTATCTCGATTGGCCATCTACGGTTCATTACCGCATGCTATATCATGTGGCATGTCTGAAAGGCCCGTAATGATTATATTTTTGAGAGATCAAAGTCTTTTAGTAGGCACGCAGTGGTGTACAAAGTGATCGAGGATATTCATATGTTGGGAGTTGCTCATGGTTTCCGATCACGACAGCTTAGAGGAGATAGAGGAGTGGAGTTTGTGGATTCTCTTAGGGTTTTGCCTCATAGAGTACGACCTCTGCATTTGGTTGCTTGGGTTCGACCTCCTCCAGGTCACTTCAAACTCAACATAGATGGGTGTTCTAAAGGCAACTCTGGCTCATCAGTTGTTGGTGGGATCCTCCGAGACGAGTATGGTCTGTTAGTTAGAGCATTCGGTAGATTTCTTGGACCAAGACCGATTATTTTCGCTGAGCTACAGGCTATTTTGATTGGTTTGGAGATGGCGTCCGAGATGAGTTTCGATACGTTAAGAGGTTGAGTCCGATTCTACGACAGTGGTATCTTTGGTGACTTCAACGGCTTTAGGAGCATGAGAGCACAATTACACTCTAGCTCGTATACGTTAGTTGTGCACGCATGGGGTCTTGGTTCGACACGTCTTTAGAGAGGCAAACCAGGCGGCAGATTTCATGGTAAACTGGGCGTGTTCGCATGAGACTGATCAGATCTTTCATGATATTGGTACTCTTCCGCAGAAGATCAAGGGGATACTTACACTGGATTCGAGACAGATGTCTCAGATCAGACAATGACATTGAATTTTTATTTCCATGTGTCCATTTATTATTTGTCACAGTTGCGTAGATTTCATTTTGTTTCCCTAGATATCATGTATTCAATTATTTCTTTGGGAGGTTTAGTTTATGTCTGCATCTTATGTACAGATTGATATTATATGTTTATATACATGTCGGGGTTTGCCTAACCCCCCTTCATTGGAGTGTTTTGGGTGGGAAAAAAAAAACTAAAGTTGTATTTTGTTCTTTTAGAAACCAACAATTTGGGTATGAGATTAATACAAAGCCATGCTTTTTAACTAATACACTGTTGTCGAAGTGGAAAACTGTGAAAATGAGAACGAAACGAACATAATTCTCAGAGCCGATTCCGACAGGATTTCCTTGAATGCAACATTTATATGAAGTTGTAGTGATAATCTGATTATAACTTGGTCATGTAGAAAACTTACAGGTTCCGGCCTTGAATCATGGGATTGGAACTTAGATGCAGAGAGATCTACATATCATGCTTTGTACCCAAGAGCATGGACTGTGTATGATGGTACTACTGATCATGGTTTATTTGGTTTGGTACAGTTTTTTAACCTTTTATTGGATAAATGTGAAAAAGACGTAATATGAATTGATTGACCCTTTCGCAGGTCAACCTGATCCTGAACTCGAGATTGTTTGCCGTCAAATTTCCCCATTCATTCCCCACAATTATAAGGATAGCAGCTATCCTGTTTCAGTATTTACATATACGGTAATGATAGACTCAATAAATAAAAAGGCAGGAAACTGTATGATGCATCAAGAGTATTGGTCTGAACCGCTGTTACATTCGTAGGTTTCAAATTTTGGGAAATCAGATGCCGATGTCACTTTGATGTTCACCTGGGCGGTTAGTTTATCAGCAGATTTCATTATTTTTTGGGCGACCAACAAATATTCTTGCTTTGAATTTAACATTATATTCTATATTTTTAATTTCACAATTGACGAGGGGTGTTTCTCTTCATCCTTCAGAACTCAATAGGTGGGCTCTCTGGAGAGTCCGGGAATCACGTAAATTCAAAATTGAAGTAAATATACATGAATCTTTCTTCTTTACACCTTAAGAAATGTACTCTTTTTTTGTTGCTTAATTAATTATACTTCACCATACTATGTACGGTACCTTAACACATAATTTGGCTATCGAATTTATCATGCCTTAATATTTCGCTAGGTCAAAAGATGGTGTACAAGGAGTACTTCTTCATCACAAGTGAGTCTGTCTCTTCCTCAATTATTTCGTTCTGAGATTGACGCTTACAAATTTAAATTGTCATTACAATTTTTTTGGGTGTTTCCCTTCCTTGTTACCGAATGCCTGCAGCACCATGCTGTAACAAAGTTTTGTTTCTTATCATTTGGTTGCTTATGCAATTTTATTATTAATGTGAATGTGATTTATTCAGAACTTCCAAGGGACTCGCTCCTGTAACTTATGCGGTAGTTGCTAAAGAAACACCTGGCGTTCGTGTTTCAACTTGTCCTCGTTTTTTAGTATCGCGGAATTCTCAGGACATTACAGCTAAAGACATGTGGTCCGAAATTAAGGAGGTCTGCATATTTTCTCCATAGTCTTTGTTAGATTGTAGTAATAAAATGTTATGGAGGTATATCACTAATCATTGGGAATTTATCTTGGTCTGTTATCTGGTGAAATTCGTTGAATAGGATTAAATTTGTAGCTAATCTTCTTGTGACTCATCGAAATTTTTATTACAAATAAATTTGTTTACTCTGAATTAATGTCAATAAGTAAGTTTATCCTGATTAAACAGCATAGTTAATCGTTTCTCTCAAATGTAGAATTATGGGGGATCTTATCATTACTGGCAGAAAGATTACTCGCAATTAAAATTTTCTTTTCCCGGAATTGGGGCTTTCATTTGTGAACAAATAGTAAATTACTCTTGCACCTCCGAGTTATCTTACAATGACACGTATGTTTCATGTCTTTATATGCCACTGGCAGTCTTCATAGTTCTGTTTTTGTGTTCAACATGGTCAGTGGCTAACCAGTAATTGATTTTTTTACCAAGTATAATGCATGGTGCAAAAATGTTTTCTTTTTCCGCTTTTGTCAATGCGGGAGAGGGGGCAAAGGTGCTAGCTATCCTGTCAATTACACGATAGTTGATCTTAGTTGTGGTTTTTTGTTTGTTTGTTATAGAATGGATCATTTGACAGACTCAAAGTCAATGAAGCTTCAAAACCTTCGGAACTTGGGTCATCTATTGGAGCTGCTGTGGCAGCTTCTGTGATTGTACCCGCTGGCGAGGTCCGTACAGTTACTTTCTCACTAGCGTGGGCCTGTCCAGAAGTTAGATTTGCAAGTGGAAAGACTTACCACAGGTAAAAAAAATTCTTTTTGGATTAATGACAAGTTTTTTAAGTACAAGATACCTTTTCTAGATTAAACTAAAACAGTAATTTTTAAAGGACTCTTTACAAGTGCGTTAAGAATTTAAAAAATAACATTATTTTTATACACGAATGGGGAGAAGTACTTTGCAGTAAAAGATGGCAAATACATATTTCTAAGAAGAAACTATTAGAAAGACTTTAATTTTTCATTTTACATTTAAATTTATAAAACTAGACTTTTGAATATGTTGGAATCCACATGTTATACATTTGTTTTTTAAGTACAAAAGTACAAAAGATTACAAAGCTTGCAAACAAGCCAAACATACCGGGATTTACTCATGGAGTCATGGAGAGCAACTTCGAAGTCATAATTATGTATATGTTTCTTTATCAGGCGTTATACTAAGTTTTACGGTACTCATGGGGATGCAGCAGCAACCATTGCTCGTGATGCTATTTTTGGTAATCCTCACTGTATATTACTCGTATATGTTGCATATGTACAATTGTGTTTTTGTGATGATAGCTAACTAAGAAAAACACTTTTTTTAGATAATGGCTTTGATAACTTTTGGTTGTGTAACTTATGTTCTTAAGGTTCCTTGTCTTTTGAAGTTACAGTAGGTGATTTTTCTTCTAAGTTTTGATTTAAATATGAAACTTTTTTCATTTTACTAGAGCATGAGCAATGGGAGTCACAGATAGAAGCTTGGCAGAATCCTATTATTGGTGATAAAAGTCTTCCTGAGTGGTAAGACGGAACAAAGACTCATGCCAAACCCAAAGTTTATTATAAACTTCCGATCTTTTTAAAGATTTGAACTTCGTAACGTTTTTCTTCAGGTATCCCCTCACTCTTTTCAATGAGCTATATTATCTTAATGCTGGAGGTACAATCTGGACAGGTATTCATCAACTTAATAATCTGATACCCAAATACATTTTATTCGGGTTATAACGTTTGATTTCTGTGCAGATGGGTCCTCACCAATGCAAAGTCTCTCAGCAATTGGAGACAGAAAATTCAGCCTTGACCAATCAAGATTTGATATGGACAAGACCATTAACAATCCTCATCAAACTGATACCTCATCAAAAATCCTTAAAAAAATGGACACCATACTCGAAGCAATACATTCGCCTACCACCTCAAACTCCGCTTTTGGGGCCTATATGCTTGAAAATGGTAAAGAAAACATTGGCCAATTCCTATATCTCGAAGGGATCGAGTACCACATGTGGAACACTTATGATGTCCATTTTTATTCGTCTTTTGCATTACTGATGCTATTCCCAGAAATAGAATTAAGTATTCAAAGAGATTTTGCACTAGCGGTTTTAATGCATGATCCGACGAAAATTAAAACAATGAGCGATGGTAAATGGGTCTCGCGAAAGGTCCTCGGGGCGGTCCCTCATGACATGGGTCTCAATGATCCATGGTTCGAAGTAAACGCATACAACTTTTTCAATACAGACAGGTCAGCATGGGAGGAACTAGAATAATTTATTATTATTATTATAACTAATTTGTTGACATTAGTAATATGGTACCCCCAACATAAGATTTTACTTGGGCTTTTTTTGTATTTGAATTTCCGCACGCCATTAACTATTTATGCTCCCACCACAGGTGGAAGGACTTAAACTCAAAATTTGTTTTACAAGCTTACAGAGATTCGAAAGTTACGGGTGATAAAGAGTTTGCAAAAGCTGTTTGGCCCGCGGTATATATTGCGATGGCTTTTTTGGATCAGTTTGATAAGGACCATGATGAGATGATTGAGAATGAAGGTTTTCCCGACCAGACATACGATGCTTGGACAGTTACAGGTATCAAAGATAGGTCTCGTTTATATTGATTGTGATATGGTTGGTTCTTATTCTGTCAACTCAAATTTAATCTAATTGATTATACAAACTTATTTTAATTAGGTGTAAGCGCTTATTGTGGGGGGCTATGGGTGGCAGCTCTACAAGCTGCTTCGGCTATGGCTCGTGATGTTGGTGATGTGGAATCGGCAGATTATTTTTGGGCTAAGTTTTTGAAAGCAAAAGTTGTGTACGACGGTGAGTTATGGAACGGGTCGTATTTTGACTACGATAATAGCGGAAGTAGCACGAGTACTTCTATACAGGCTGATCAATTGGCTGGACATTGGTAAGTACAAGTAGCTTATCATTTACAAATTATCAGGCAATATCTGTTAGTGCAGGAGTAGTGCTCTTTTTCTTGGTCTTAAAGGGATTATAGTTTCCAGATTAACACACTGGGAAAACAAAACTTAGTAACAATCTTCTCTAAAATTGGCTATATCGAGAACTGTATGTTGTTTTTATTAAAAAAAAGAAAACAGGTAAAATTTCTAGCAGTAGCATTTCCTTTCACCCAAGAAACTAAAGAAGAGCAAACTGAAATGTTTAAAGCCAATAAATTCATTTGGTTCATATTTGAATGAAGTTGAATTCCAATTCCGTTATTAGGTATGCAAGAGCTATTGGTCTTTCACCAATTGCCGACGAAGATAAAGTAAGGAGTGCACTTGAGAAAGTTTACAACTTCAACGTTTTAAAAGTAAACGGTGGGTCCCGCGGGGCAGTAAATGGAATGTTTCCTGACGGAAAAGTTGACATGTCAGCATTGCAGTCGCGCGAGATATGGTCTGGAGTTACGTATTCTGTTGCTGCTACAATGATTCAAGAGGACATGACAGATATGGCCTTTAAGACAGCTGCTGGTATTTACGAAACAGCTTGGTCTCTAAATGGCCTTGGGTAAGTTGTTGTATGTGAAGTATTTGAAATCTCTTTAGTTTTCTCGTTTACTTTTCAGAAAAAATGATTTTCTATGGCGGAAAATATGGCACTTGAAACACGATTCTGGTCAGTGATACTTTAGGTAAAATTCTCTCAACAGAAAATATCTACCAGAACTGTTTTTTTTTTTTGTTTCAAAAATTGAAATGATGCAGAAAGTTGCTTGCTGGTTGGTTTCAGAAACAGATATCCGAGAACTTTTTAAGATAACTCTCAAGTCTAAGAAAATGAGAAAGAATTATCTTGTTTGTTTCGAAAATCTTTTTGTTTAGGTTGCCGAAATAGTTTCACAGATACTGAAAATAATTATGACAAATGCAAGTGATGCATCGTATCCTATTTTCCCTGTGCTCATAATAATGATCTTCACTATAAGCCTTGATGCAAATTTGTTTTCCATATTTATCTAGCATGGAATTAAGTATTACTCTCTCTCAGTTATCAGTTAGGTCACATTAGAAAAGTAGACGAGTTTTACTCCTTCATTAATCAATGCTTCCTATTTACATTTTCTGGAAACTATTTGCAGATATGCTTTTCAAACTCCCGAAGCCTGGAACACCGATGACGAGTTTCGATCCATCGCATATATGCGCCCTTTGTCTATCTGGGCAATGCAATGGGCACTCACAAAGACCAAACACTACAATCAAGATATTAAACTCGAAAAAAACAGTGGCATTGTTGTAAATCCTGTACCACCTGAGGGATTCGCTAAAGTTGCCCGCCTTCTTAAGTTGCCTAAACAAGATCCACCGAGAGCCTTATTGAAGTCGGTGTATGATTCCGTGTATACGAGATTGTCTAATCTGTTTTAAATCGTTTAATGCCATTGAAGATAAGTAATCCATTTTCCTATTCAATAAAATTCTCACAGGAAATGTAATTAAAATCAAGCAGAGAAGAAAAGTGATGTTACTACACTTATACAAGACTATTTGCAACCACTACAGGGTAAATATAATTTTTTTCTCGTATTTCATGTAAGAGTTAAAGGGATATTGTTTTTTATAATATTGCAATAAATGACGAATTTAGTGATGGAAAATGCTTTTCTTTAGTGATGGGAGATAATATTGTTTTGATTTTTCTATTGCTTAGTCATCCATTTTTATTGACCTCAACTTTTTTTTTCCAATTATTTGTTCCTCCCATTGGTTTACTTTTAATTTGATTTCATCAATATATCATCCACTTTCATCTTAATACAAGTATACAACGATACGAGACTGTGACCCGTTGAACTTTGGAATCTACACAGTTAGATGAAATGCCAAGGTGAACAAATTTCGTCATTCATGACGGGCCTTGTCGAAACTAACTTATTTTTACCTTTGTCGCATTATTAAGATTAGTTACTAGTAAGTACTAACCACTTCTTCAAAAATCTAAGTAAAAAAATTCTACATGAAAGTCGATTAGAGGCTCGTTAGAAAAGTCCATCCAAAGCTTGAAAAAGATGAAAAGGCTCGGTTTCACGCTTGTTTGGTCCATAAAGCTTACCCTTTTTTACGTGTTCAGCGAATTCTTATAAATGCTTTTGATTTTCTAAAAGATCGTCACCAGTAACCAAATACTGCAATCCAACTTAAAAACAATGGTAATGAACTTAAAAGCAGCAAGACTACCCTTACCAAAAATAAACTTTGCCATACATCAAATAGATACCATACAAATACTATGTGCCTATGTTCAATAATAATATAGTCTAATTGTATTTATCACGTGGTTTAAGAATAAATAAGCATATAAAATAGAATAAGAAACCGAGAAAGCAAATTGAACTATCTTGTTGAGACGAATTTAAAAAATCCAAATTAAACTAAAATATCGATGGACGCAGGAAGTTAAATTCTAGTGTCGGCATACTTTATGTTAGCAAGGTTATTAACGGATTTCTAGGAAAGACAGAGTAAACGATACATTAAGTTTGGAGCGAAAACTACGGCGCAACAACTAAAAGCAACCACATCGGTTACCTTATATATATTTTTTAAAATTTAGAGTTTTAAATAGATTTTTACAAGGAATCATTTAAATTTTACACAAATTACCATATTTCTTTTCAATTTTCTTAGCCCCAAGTTCATATTCCCTATAGATACTACTTTTTAATTATTTACTTTATTTACCAAAACACCATACACATATTTCATAAAAAATAGAAAAAAAACACATAAAATTATATAAAATGTAAAAAATCTCAAAATAAATGAAAAAAAATCACAAAAAAATGTAAAAATTAAAAAAAAAATGTATTTTTATAAAAAAAAAATCACAAAAAATGAAAACAAAATAAAAAAAATCACAAAGAAAATAAAAAAATCACAAAAAAATATAAAAAATGAAAAAATCACAAAAAATCACAAAATTTTAAAAAAATTACAAAAAAAATGAAAAAAATTATAAAAAAATGAAAAAAATCACAAAATATTATAAAAATATAAAAAAAAAATTATAAAAAATGAAAAAAATCACAAAAAATCACAAAAATCACAAAATATTATAAAAAATCACATAAAATCACATAAAATTATAAAAAAAATGAAAAAAATCACAAAATATTATAAATAAATAAAAAAAATGAAAAATTTATAAAAAATCACAAAAATCACAAAAAAAATCACTTTTATTGAACTTTATGCACTTTCGACTGTACTAGATGCACTTTCGACTAAACCAGATGCACTTTTAGCTGAACTATATGCACTTTCAGCTGAACCAGATGCATTTTTAGTTGAACCAGATGCAGGTTTTACAGAACGATATGCACTTTTATTGAACTAGATGCACTTTTGTCTGAAGCATATGCACTTTTAGCTGAACCATATACACTTTTAGCTGAACCATATGCACTTTCAGCTGAACCATATGCACTTTTAGTTGAACCAGATGTAGGTTTTACATAACGATATGCATTTTTATTGAACTAGATGCACTTTTGTCTGAACCATATGCACTTTCAGCTGAACCATATGCACTTTCAGTTGTACCAGATGCACTTTTAGTTGAATCAGATGCATTTTTAACAGAACTATATGCACTTTCGACTGTACTATATTCATTTTCGACTACACTATATGCACTTTTGACTTAACTATATGTACTTTCCACTAAATTAGATACACTTTAAACTGAACCAGATGTACTTTCAGCTGAACCAAATGCACTTTTAGCTGAAATATATGCACTCACTTTTATTGAACTATATTTACTTTCGACTGAATTGTATGCACTTTCAACGGAACTAGATGTACTTTCAGCTGAATTGAATGCAATTTCGACTCAATTTTATGCATTTTTGACTAACTATATACACTTTCGACTGAACTATATGCACTTTTATTGAACTATATACGCTTTTGACTGAATTATATGTATTTTTGACTGAACTAGATGCACTTTCAACTCATTTAGATTAAAAAAAAGGCATATTTATCATGGAAAAACCATTTTTTTGTATAAAAAAAATCACTTTTCGGTATAAAGTGTTATATTGACAAAAAAAATTGTATATTTTTTGTAATTTTTTAAAAAGTTTATGATTTTTTCATTTTTTTTATACTTCATTTTTTTGTGATTGTTTTCATTTTTTATAATTTTTATAATTTTTTGTGATTTTTGTTATTTTTTTATAATGTTTTGTGATTTTTTATAAATTTTTGCCATTTTTTATAATTTTTTTTGATTTTTCGGTATAAAATGTGTTATATTCACAAAAAAAATTATATCTTTTTTTTGTAATTTTTTAAAAAGTTTGTGATTTTTTTCATTTTTTGTGATTTTTGTATTTTTTAATAATTTTTGGTGATTTTTTTATAATTTTTGGTGATTTTTTATTATTTTTTATATTTTTTGTGATTTTTTGTGATTTTTATAATTTTTTATGATTTTTTTGATTTTTTATAATTTTTTATATTTTTATAATTTTTATAATTTTTTGTGTTTTTTTTTATTTTGTTGTAATTTAAAACTATTTTTTTGGATTTGTAGAAAGATAAAATATGTATATTATATTTTGGTTTATATGACAATTTAGTAAATAAACTAAATAATTAAAAAGTGATACATGTGAGCAATGTGAACTTATCAAGATATATAAGAGGAATATAAGTTGCTATGAGATACTTATAGGGAATTACCCCTACTTTTTAATTACTATCAAAGATCTTAGTTTATAGTTTTTTATTCAATACTCCATGATAAGTATGACCAAATAATAAACATATAGTGTTAAAGGGTGTTGAAACTTGAGAGAGTACTCCAACGTGGGCAGAGTCTTTTTATTGAGTTGTCGTATCACTCAATTTCATTATAAAATAAATAACTCTAATACCAGTTCATTACATCTCATTACACTTCATTTATCTACAAAATAAATAAATTTACCCACTCTATCACACTATTACTTTTTTTTCCATTCAAACTAAATACAAAATTAAAATATTTTATAATCATAATATTATATCAAGTTAACACTTTCAAGTAATTTATATTTTGCATTTTTTTATTTATTAATTTTTGCTTGATTTGAAATGTAAATAGTTTCGTGCTTTATTTCAAAATTCGACGAATTCCTCCCAAAATAAATAACCTTCAACACCAATTCATTCAACTCAATTCCATTACAAAATAAATAACTCTAACACCAATTCATTCCACTTCATTCCACTGCAAAATAAATAACCATAACACAAATTCATTCCACCCCACCTCATTCCATTACAAAATAAATAATCATAACACAAATTCATTCCACTCCATTACATTACAAAATAAATAATCATAACACCAATTCATTCTATCTCATTACACTTCATTTATCTACAATCACTGGTCATCAGGTATGTTGATGTTCTCGAAATAATTGGCGGGACGAGACTGCCTTCTTAATGCCTCATAATATTTAAAATTTTGTCTAAAAACATCTTGTCATGGATCAGCTTCTAGAGAGTGATGCTTGTCCCATCCACTAATAATCGGGGGCAAAGGGAACGGGTTGAAATTATTCTTTTTTTGATCAATAATGACCTCGGCATAATGGTTTGTGTTAACGTGAACCATGAAAATCACAGCAGGCTTTGCCGGAGGGGCTGTATGTTGTGGTAAATATGTTGTCGTACCTGTCAAAATGTTTATCATAACCACTGCTATATTATATCGTGATGCAATTATGAACCCTGTCTCTGGAAATGTCATCCATTTATGTGAAGGCGCCATACAAGTCATGTCATTCCAAGAAAACGAGTCACGAATAAAACCATATCCTTTCAGTTCTCCAAGGATGTCAAAATAATAAGAAGGAAAATTTTCGATCTCTTGTTGTAGTTCTACGCGCACTTTTCCCCAGTCGTCTTCTCCAAATTTCATTCTCATAGCCTTCGCAATAACACGAAAACTGCATTGACCATCCCCAAGTACATCATTCACCCCGAATATGTGATTATGGAAAATAGATGGAATCTGCTTAATATATTTAAAAGACTTGTGGGGTGGTTTTTTTGATTGCGATGATCATTTATCTTTTTGTTTGTCGTAAACAGAATATCTAGGGGGTAAAGGGGCTGAAGGATCGTATTTGGTTTTCGGCCTGCTATAGCTACGTCTCCGTTCTGCTTGCTCATCTTTATACGCCTGAGTATATTCAAAAGCAGATGGGTCACGTTTTGTTGAATATTTACCCCTTTTTTTTTTCCTCGCTGATGATGTATTTCGACGCTGTGGTCTGAGTTCAGGTTCTCTTGCTGAAGTTTTCGAAGGATCGTGCTGAAGTTCGATCTGGGCTTTTAAATTTGCCTTTAAAACTTGATCATGAGTTTCATCATACCTTCTCCGTAAGGCTTCAACATGCACTCCAATGTTGTCTCTTCTTTGTTTATAAGTTCGGCATCAAACTTTAGTTTTCTCCAGTGTGGATGAATTCTTTCTAGCGGAATAGAGCAAGCTCTATCCCAATAGTTACGTATAACATGGCGACATGGAAGGTTATTGACCAATGTTATCTCACACTCAGAGCAGGTTGGGTCTGCTGTTGTCCACTCGAGCTGTCTAATCTCAGTAAGCATTTCATCCATCGCATCCGCAGAGCATTTACCTGATATAAAAAATATTATATCATTAAAATTAACATATTATACAATAATTATAAAAAAATATCCTATAAAAATTAAGTTTACCTTTTATTACTGAAAAAAAAGGAATATCATGTGTTCTTTTAACTCTACTCATGCTTCTTCCCAAAGACTCCTTAATTCTATTATGTTGAGTTGAAAGCAAATCGTTAATGCATACGAACATGTTGTCGAGATTCCCACCAGAAGTTTTTATATATTGTTTAAGTGATGCATGAGCACCCTCAACCCTGTTTGAAATAAAATATATATTAGATAATTTGTTATTTTATAATAATAAAAAAAATATGTACACAATGTCAAATCATAAGTTGTATACCTGTTCGTCGTTCGGTTACCGAAATGTCTAGTTTTGCTAGTCCAACAAGCCACAAACTTATTGTCATGTTTGTCTAGCAAATCACACATATATTTCAATACATTTGGAAATGTTTTATAATCACTTTCCAGTTTCATGCATGCCGCTTCATAATCGTATTCTGTTTTACTATCCACCAACTTTTTCCAATCTATTTTCATTACGTCCCATACTTCTTTAGGAACTTTTGGAGAGCAATTAGCCATGACATTCTGAAATGTGCATAATAGATGGTTTGCATTAGGGTATAAATTTTGGACCGCATTTGTCAACGCTTGATCCCTATCTGTCAGCACAACTCGCGGACTCTTACAATCTTTCATCATCGTTCTCAAACATTCTAGAGCCCATTCGTAAGTCGGCTGTTTTTCATTACGTAAGCAAGCGAATGCGACACAAAATGTTTTTTGGGTTGATGTTACTCCCACAATTTGTAAAAATGGTAAATTGAACCTATTAGTACTATATGTGCAATCCATGCATGGGAATGCACGTACTAATTTTACATAATCTTTATGGCCAAAAAATATATCTTCCAATTGGTTCGTTTCGGGGTTGGTTCTATAAAACGATAAAAATTCATTTTTAACTAGGAGATTCATAAGATGTTGCATTTGACTCATACCCACCATTTTTTTAACCTTTTCTCTAGCCTTAAGGTTATAGATATCTTTTCTGATAGACTTATTAGCAGGAAATTTTTATTTTATAGCGGAAAGTATAGTTCTTGGATTCGCCAGACTATCTACCATGGTTCTAAATAACCTCTTTTCATCTTTTTTAAGTCTACGTGCTCGGGGGTGAGCTTCTGGATAAACAGCCATATCATGATTGTGTATCCCATTTTTGATATAAAACTTCCAATTAATCTCAACTTTGTAACACTCTATTTTAAACAAGCAGAAACATTTACTAGAGCTGGTGTCTCTAGTCGATGGTTTTTTCGGTTGGGGATCCCCTTCCTTGATACACATCATTCCCTACTTTTTTTATTAAAGTGTCCTTTGATATTGTGGGACGAAGTTGTTCTCAAAAATAAACCAAAGGTTTCTGCTGTATCATTCAGGTAATCTTTCAATTCATCAATCGAGGAAAAAACCTGAAAGAAATTAAATATAAGTAAAAAAAAAATGTAAAAAAGTTACACAAGCAAAAACCCATGAAATTAAAAAAATTGTAAACTCACCAAATTATTCTGAAAATGATCGCTATAATCATATCCAATTCCAAATTCGGTTAGTTCACTATGTTCATCAAAATCCGATTGAGAATTTTTGGTATTTTCATACTGATCTCTTTGAACTTCTTCAAAGTGGCTCGTAAATGTTTGTTCTGACGGTTCAGGTTGATTCCCCATGTAGTCATAGTCATTCGGTGTAAATTGATTGTTAAAATTTGGATCAAATGAAACATGAGAATTTTGATATGGATCAGAGGGGAAATTAGTATTTTCAAACATATCAGGCGAAAACTGGTAATTTGGATACATATTAGATGGAAAAAATGTATTATGATAATCAAATGGAAATTGTGTATTTTAAAAAGTATCGTCATGAGAAGGTAAATTTAGATCTATTTCCGAAATATCATAATTGTTATCCATATGTATATGATTTTAGAGAGATCTAATAAAAGTTGTGGAATTGTGATGAAAATAAATGAGGGTGAGGCTTCCTATTTATAGAAATTTAAAATTTCCTTTACATAGATTGAAATCACGGACTTTGGAATCAATTTGAAATCACGGACTTTGAAAATCAATTTGAAATCACGGACATCAATCTGAAATCACGAACTTTGGAAATCACGGACGTATTAATAATTTTAGAAGTGTGGGTAGGTAAAGGTGGAAGAAAATAATAACGTGTATGGTTTTTGGAGACAATTTAATTATTTACTCGGAAGTAACAAAATTAATAAATAAAAAAGTGCAAAATATAAATTACTTGAAAGTGTTAACTTGATATAATATTTTAAAATATTTACTCGGATGTAAAATGAATTGGTGTTAGGGTTATTTATTTTGTAATGGAATGGAGTTGAAATCACGGACGTACTATTTGAAATCAAATCAAGCACGAATTTAAAAAATCACGGACGTACTATTTGAAATCACGGAAGAAAATAATGACGTGTATGGTTTTTGGAAATAATTTAATTATTTACTCGGAAGTAACAAAATTAATAAATAAAAAAGTGCAAAATATAAATTACTTGAAAGTGTTAACTTGATATAATATTTTAAAATATTTACTCGGAGGTAGAATGAATTGGTGTTAATGTTATTTATTTTGTAATGGAATGGAGTTGAAATCACGGACGTACTATTTGAAATCAAATCAAGCACGAATTTAAAAAATCACGGACGTACTATTTGAAATCACGGAAGAAAATAATGACGTGTATGGTTTTTGAAGACAATTTAATTATTTACTCGGAAGTAACAAAATTAATAAATAAAAAAATGTAAAATATAAATCATTGAAAGTGTTAACTTGATATAATATTATGATTATAAAATATTTTAATTTTGTATTTAGTTTGAGTGAAAAAAAAACAGAGGAATGTATTAATTAATAGTGTAATAGAATGGGTAAATTTATTTATTTTGTAGATAAATGAAGTGTAATGAGATGTAATGAAGTGGTGTTAGAGTTATTTATTTTGTAATGAAATTGAGTAGAATGAATTGAAAAAATAAATAAAAATAAGATGTGACGTGGACCTAAACAGGTACTCGTTTGAGTAATTTGGGGCCTCATTTGAGTGATATGACAGCTAAAAAAAAACTCTGCCTCCAACGTGACCAAATAATTTATACCTTTCCCCAGAAACACTAACATGTGCATAGGTTTTTGTTTATCACTAAATATGATCAATAAACCTTATATATATCTAACATTATTTTATTTTCCGATATATGTATCCAAAAAAATACGTGTCAGTATCTACCGGTAATTAATTAGTATGAATAATTATGGACTGAATTTGTGGTGCCTAACATTGTAAATTACTAATCTAAGAATTGCCAACGCTTTTAAACTATTTATTGCAAATTAATATCATTTTACTTTGTACTAAAAAGGGAATTCCCCCTCTTTTTTTATAGTTTAGCTTTCAATTATTTTTTAGCTCAATTCTGAGACAAACGAAAAAAAAAACATAATTGAAAGAACGTAAAAGATAAAACAAAATAGAAGTATACAAGTTTGCAAAACAAATATGATTAACTTGGGAAGAATAACAACTTAAAACTCCAAATAATTGAGGCAATATATCGGATTCAATCTTATGTGTTATAAACTTGCTATATATCGGATTCAAACTCCTTTATTAACAAAATATTCATTAAGATTCACATAATATTCCCTCAAAAAAAATACTTACATATGTAATTGCCAAAATTTAATAACAGTATTTGTTTGGATATGTTAGTTACAAATTCAAAATCAAGCAAGAGAGTTTTCCTGTTTTTCAAAAAGTTAATCAAGAAATAAAAGCTACTAATATATTTTATGCATAATTTATTAGCTTTTGTTTCGTAATTTAGTAAAACGAGTTAAACATAGTAACGGAAAAGAATGTTAAATCACGGTTAGTGGTTAATGGACAACTTAACTAAGAGTGGGCAAAAATTCCGTAAATCTGTCCCGTAACCCAACCCGCATGAATTGGGGCGGGTTGGAGTGGGTTGAATGTCCAAAAAAAACCAATCCATCCCGCCCCAATCCGCTATATATTTTGCGGGTTGGGTTAGGGTTGAGGTTCACAAACCGCAGGTTAATCCGTTCCAATCCGTTTCAACCCGCAATATATATATATATATATATATATATATTGTGTATTTTAATATAGCAATCTTTAATTATTATTATATTTTAGTTTTATTACTTGTTCGTGAATGTTTTAAACGTACTTTGATTGAGTTTAATTTATATTTCTGTTTGAAATATTCAATTTATTTTAAAATTTGGGTTGATTATGCAAACTATGAAAAATAAAGGACCAAAATAAAAATTTAAGAATCAATCTAAACCCAACCAGTCTCAACCCGCAATTTATTTTGCGGGTTGAATTGGGTTGTGTTGGGATTTTAATTGTAACGGGTTGAGATTTAAATTTTATCAATCCGCCCCGCCATTTATTTTACGGATTGGGTTAGGATTGAAAAAAAATCCGTCACAATCCGTCCCGTGCTCACCCCTAAACTTAACTACTAAGTTCAAGGGTTAGTTTTCTAAAAATTAACAATCCATACAACTTTTAAAACCTATTTACCGAAGCAATGACATCAAGTGGGCAATTCACATAAACATACCCTACATCTATTATATTAACAAAAACATACCTTCAAAATTTACATTATCAAAAACATAATTTCAATTAATAATTAATAATTAATAAAAAAGCATATTCATCTCTCACAATCTATTTACTCTCTCTCTCCTCCTCCTCTCACTATGTCTCTAATCTATCTCTCCTACACCTTCTATCTCTCTGCGATCTCTCTTCTCCTTCTTCTACCTCTCTCTGACTTCCTCTCTCTTTCCGATCTCTCTCAATTCTTTCATCTCTCTTTTCGATCTTTCTTTCATCCTCCCTTTCTTTCCGATCTCTTTCTTCGGTGAAAATTGAAATGGAGACATCCGTCGGAATGGACGGTGAGGGTGTAGAGTGATGTCGAAAACTCGAAATTGATGTCGACGGATATGCGGTCGTCGAATGAGATAATTCAAGATTGGAGGACGGATAAGTGTTGAATTTGTTAACTAGTGTATAAGTTTGAAAAATAAGTGTATGAACTACGTGAATTAAATGTATGTAGTTAAAAATTATTGATATGAATTATGTAAATAAGTATATGAATTCTGTAAATTGATATATTAACTTTGAAAATAAGGGTTAACTCTACGAATTATGGTATAAACTTTTGAAATAAGTGTATGAAAATATACAAATTAGAGTATGAACTTTTGAAGTAAGGGTATGAACTTTTGGAATAAAGATATGAACTTTAAAAATTGGGATATGACTTTAAAAATTGGGGCATCACTTTAAAAATTGGGTATAAAGTTTAAAAATTGGGGCATGACTTTAAAAATAAGTGTATAAACTTTAAAAATTGAGATATATGAACTTTAAAAATAGGAGTATGAATTTTAAAATTTGGGATATGAACTTGAAAAATAGGGTATGAACTCGAAAAATTGAGTATAAACTTGAAAAATAAGGTTATGAACTTTGAAAATTGGGGTATGAACTTGATAAATAAATGTATGAACTAGAAAAATAAAGATATGAACTTGGTAAAATAGCGTTTACAATAGGGTAGGGCTGGGCGAAAAACCGGAAAAAACGAACCAAACCGAACCGAAAAACCGAACAAATTTCGGGTCGGTTTCGGTTTTCAGTAAAACCGAACCGAAAAATGCCGAAACCGAAAAATACCGAAAAATCAAAAATAAAACCGAAAAAAACCAAAACTGGACCGAAAAAACCGGTCCGGTTCGGTCCAAAAAATAAAAAGACCGAAACCGAAAAATATGTTCGGTTTCGGTTTTGCCAAAAACCGAACCGAACCCAGCCCTACAATAGGGTATGTGTATGCCATCATTGTGTATATTTTCAAAGGTTATGTTTTGGACATGATAACATTGGATTCATGAATGCTAATGTATAGAGACTTAATCACCTATTCAGCTATATAGCCTGAAAATCGGGGTATGAAATCGAAAAAAACGATATAAGAGCTTATTAAAAATGGGGTATGAACTTGTAAAAACCAGAGTATGAAATCAAAAAAAAATCTATGAACTCGAAAAAAAAGGGATATGGAATCGAAAAAAAAAAGAGGTATGAACTCGAAAAAGGAAGGGGTATGGAATCCGGAAAAAAAAAAACGAAATAAAAAAAAGTGGTAAGAAATCGAAAAGAAACTAAAAAAAAGCAACTTTTAAGTTGTTTTTTTTTCCAGAATATATGCAAATAAAGTTCAGTACGACCCAAAACAGATGCAAACGATGATAACAAATTACTTCGCTAATCATAGATGCAAATCGTCATCAGCTTTTAAGTTGTTTGTTTACTCAGATAATATATTTATTGTAGTAATAGAAGAACAACTTTTTTTAGAGTTTTTTTTTTCAGCCAATCAAGCCCTTTAATCATCATTGGTAAATAACATAACCGCACTTGGGGGCATGGTGTGGTGTGGCGTCGAGGTGGCATGGTGATCGTTGGGAAGGAGTCACGACAATGCTCAAACGGAGAGGAGATGATGTAGATAGAGAGATGAAAGAAAAAACGATGGAGAAAGAGAGAAGATATGGGGAAAGTAAGAAGAGATAGAGCAAAGAAAGATAAATTGATGGAGACAGAGAGAACGATAGAAGATAGAACAAATATAAAAAAATATATATATATATATATATATGTTTTTGATAATTAAAACTATTTGGGTATGTTTTTGTTAATTTAATTTGAAAAATAGTATGTTTTGTTAATTATTCCACAAATATATCATATTATATCAAAATGAGGGGGGTTTGGATCTGTGAGTCGATTGGCATGATCAGTTGTTGTGAACAACAATTCGGAGCCTTGCCGGAGCAACACTGAAGCTGATCAGGTAAGCTCGTCGAAGATCAGTCGAAGCTTGGGGGCAGTGAATTGGTGATGGTGGTGCGTGGAGGTTAGAGTGGTGTGTGTTTGGTGGGATTTTAAGTGATTTGTTAGCTAATTATATTTTTTGTGTGCTTAGGGTTTAGGTAATATATATAGAATGGTCCAATATCGTGTTTAATCATTTTCTCTAATTTAATAGATACTACTCGCGTCTCAAAATAGAAGATCACCCCCTACTTGCGATTTTGACTTGAACAAACTTCATATCTTAATTGTCAAAACATTTTTTTAATTTTTTTTAATCAAATAGTTTAAGTGCTAAAATATATGACTAAATTTTGAATTTTTTTGTTTTGATAATTTAAATACAATGTTGCTGTAAGTCAAAATGCTATGAAGTTTCGTACGAATCAATTATTTAGGGATGTCGAAATGGCTCTTTGGTGGTCGATCAGCTTTTAAAAATATTTTTGTTTATAAGTCACTACTTTTACAAAAAAATTAAGTTTAGCTAACCTTACAAGTAATAAAAAAATATATTATTTTCGTAAATTTTTGATATCATTTTTTTACTTAATAATTCAAACAAACATTAAAAAAAAAAAAGCTTTTAATCTGTTTTTTTGCACTATAATATCTTTATCGTGTAGATTATAATATATTTTTTTAAGTTTAAAAACAGGTTTTAAGCTTTTTTTATATATATTTTAATATTTTTCCCGTATAGATTATAAGTTATTTTTTAAGTTTAAAAACATATTTTAAGCTTTTTTTATTGGGCCGGGTGACCGGAACTTAAATTAGTTTCGGCCCGATACTTGGACTCGAAAAAACTAATAAAATATGACATGTAGCTAATATTTTCCTGTCGAAATTATATTATAATCTTGCAAACGATAGATTTGTGGGGTGGTATGAACCGTGCGACGAGAGCATAAGCCGTACATGAGATCTAAATAAATTACTCACGCATGCATATTAAACAAAGACAAACTATATTACAAATCGTAAGAGAATATATAGATAGTCTTTATTAGTAACTTTTCTGTAGAATCACATAACCTATATTATGAATATAAATTATTACAAAAATAACCTCGACATTCATGATTTTATAAATCACAATAACTAACATAGAGGGAAAATACAACATAATTATTTTTTGAAATTCTTATCCGCAGTTTTAATTGCCGTAAAACTTATGGTTGTAACTGCAGTTATAACTGTGATTGCAACCAAGTTAATCTGATTAACAAAAAACGTGTATAACTTTAAAAGCAAAATAACAAAAGACGTTTGTAACAAAATTCATCCCTAGTTCCAGGACTACGTTTTCGGAGCAGTCACTCAGTTTGTAATATTATTTTAAACGTACAAAATAGGACACACGACTTATGAAAATTCTCAAAATCTCTCTAAACTTTTCTGTCTATCACTATTTTACTATTAATAAATAACTACTACTCATAAACAATAACATACCATCATTGTTACTCTCGTATTTTTTCCTCACGTGTATTCATTATAAGTTGAGAACACACAATTTTTTATAAGCAAATATGAGACTATTTATAAAAATAAAAATCTTTCAAATCTCCGCACGCCTTATCTTCAATCTTCAAGATTCCGTCTGTCTATTTCCATACTTCATTGATTGAAGATTTGATCGCCATATTTGTAATATATTTAGAGATAAATCTTGTTAGGATCACATGACTATTTTGGCTTCTAGCAATGAGATTTACTTAGCTCGGAGATAAACTGTTTTCAATTTTCAAGATAACTTGTCTATAATTATTATAAATTAACTACAAACAAATTTAATCAAATTTGTTACCACAAGATAATATATATCTTGAAGTACGAAATAATATATTTATTCAAAAAGATTCACACGTGACAATCTTTTTGATAGATATATATATGAAACAATATATCTCCAATCATGATTCAAAATTACACTCAGCAAATCAATAACTAATAATTCGTATAAGACTAAATTTGTGATAAATAAGAAAAGATTTTATTTAGCAAATTTTAATAAATAGAACAAATATTTTCATGATAATTATTTTTGTTTAATACTCAAATATTCTCAAAACATATAACATACCTGTATAAAAACGTGAGAATATATCTTTATTAATAAAATATTTTGCAAATCAAATAAATGCAGAAAATACAGATTTTCGCAGAATCTGCATAAACAGGTTGCAACTGTGGTTGCAACTGCCAGTTGTAACCATCAATATCAGTAACTTTTCCTGCAAGCATAATATACAAGTATTTTGACATAATCCAATACGACAACAAATTAAGTAAGTTTAGCAAGTCAACCCGAGTTTTAACAATCTTCCCGTTTGTCGTTAGATTTGACAAATACTTGGAGTTTAATAGTTTTATATATAAATTGGTGGCGAATACCCACTATTTCATATAATTCTTTTTTTTATATAACTAGTCGAAACAACCGGAATTTTGAGACAACATAATTCTTTATTTTCCGGGAATCGCGTGTTTATCCCAATCGCATAGGTGTTCCCAAGTTTAAGAAATTTTACTATAACGATACATTCCAGACTCTCTAATCTTCCAACGAACGTATTGACCACAAGCGTGGATATCCCTTGATGATTTGTAAACATCACAATGACCTGTAACGTTAACACCAAAACCCTTTTCATATACCATATCGCAATAGAACAGTGTCGATCCTGGTATAAAATTGTTATGAAAGCTGAAATTGTACTCCTTTTTATTTTCAAGCTGGTGAATTCCCAAGTTATCATCTCTCGATCTACAATGAAGAGTTAGATCGGCTACGTAGTCAAGCAAATTAATCAAATGAACATGCATTTCTTTCAGATAGAGCGCTGAAACGGTCGACGTATATTGGCCACAATATAGTACCAAAAGTAACGAAACAATTAAGTCACGAGGCGCATGAGCCTTCATATTTAGCTGAAAAATCAAAATCAATAATTAGATATACATCACTACCATATATGCAGTTATTAATTTATGAATATTAATATTAGACAAATTAAAAGGTTTATAGATTTTTTGCAACTAAATGTATTTAGTTACTCTCAACCAGAATATGCTTGTTATATGCATGAATCGTATGAATATCATTAACAAAATTACGAAAAGTATGTATCTTTGTCAACCAGATCTTTTTAAGTAAGAGTTTCAGCTCCTTTGATTTGGTATCCGTTATTACCTAGTGCGTTATATTTAAGGTTCATGAGGAAAAAATGTTGTTTCAAAAGAAAAATGTATAAATAAAAAATGGTCACAAACGGAATTTGAGAAAGTCAAATCAAGCTTGTTACTCTAAAATAATACTTTCATATGCTAAGTATAGGAAAAAAATTAGTTATCTTTCAAACACTACAAGACATGACATTGTCATAATGTCACCAAACGACGTGTTACTAAATTGATGGTAAAATGATAATAGCTAAGTTTTGCAAAAAATGCTATCGCTAAATTTAGCAACACTTACTTTAACATCAGTTTAACAACATAGCGTTTAATAGTATATGTATCCTCACATTTTTCTATAATTATAATGAATTAATTGTTAAAGACTTATTTATATCGTTATCCATGAGTAATTTTATTAAGTCGAACATTTGTTTCATAGGCAAAAAAAAAAACGCATATGTTTGTATCTTATCACATATCTTAAAGACTTATTCCTCATTTAACTTTTCTTGTTTTCCTAAAGTTTTCACGTTATTTAAAAACTTATTATAGTTGAGGTCGACTTAATTGGGTTCTCATATGACGGTGTAGCTAGTTTTGCCTATGATTGCATTTTGATTTAACTTGTAAGATGTAAAATTGCCATATAGAAATCTTAAATAACGTTTTTAGTTAAGGTTGTTGATGGGTATTTAGCCATATACATAAGTGATTTTTTTTATAATATAAGTTAGGTTTTGTGTAACACATGTTGTGACACAAGAATGGTGGGGCTTTATGTATTTTTTCAACGGGGCCTTTTAGAAATTAAAAAAAAAAAAAACGCACAATGTTTCTTCACTTTAAGTCATATTTTTTTTAACTTTACCCTGCGTCAAATTAGCTTTCAAATGTTAATAGTAAAATTTATGAAAAATAAGTTATTAGAGTTGAAATTAATCTTTTTTAAACTTAGAATGATCAGAATAACAATAAACGCTATTGTTATATATAAAACCTAAATTTATTAGTTAAAATGGGAAAAACTGAATGTTTTTGTAATGTGTTATAAATCTTAAGGATATGATTTGTTAGTGAAGCTTCATTTTTTACCAAAAATAATGTTTCTAGAAAGAAAGAGCGCTCAACTGGTGATCCCTGGCGATTAGCTAGGGTTTCTCCCATCTCCTTCAATATCCATCATTTTTCTTCGGGCGCTTTATCTCTTCTATCTTCCCATATTATAGTTTTTTTTTATAGTTTTAGTTTCTTCTTTTGGTTCCCTACTCAATCGATACGAACTCGAACTCATTTATAGGGTTTTAAGATATGGATCTAAGTAAGGGGGTTATAGAAGATCTCACCTCTTCTAGCGAAGGAGCGAGTAAAAGCGGTCCACGTACAAGTGGTTCCTCAACTTGTGTCTTACATACGTAGCGGTTAGTGTTGGTGATTTTAGTATCATCAATGTATTTTATTAGTAATGTGATTTATTATAGGGCGATGCAATAATGCGTTAAACTCGGAAACGAGTTAGGGAAGTGCGGAGTGCACGCTCGTCGAGCCAACGTATAATTAAAACGGGGTTCCAAGGGGCGAGAGCCCCTGGCTGGGGTCCCGCTGCCAGGACAGCGGGCGGGGTGCGGGGCAGCTCCCCGAGCGAAAATTTTTCCGAACAGTTGCTTCCTTTCCGGAAAATTTTGAATAGTTGGACCCTTTCCCAACAGTTGCTTCCTTTCCGGAACAGTTGCTTCCTTTCCGGAAAATTTTGAATAGTTGGACCCTTTCCCAACAGTTGCTTCCTTTCCGGAACAGTTGCTTGCTTTCAGTTTCGGTTATTGATCTCCTATATAAGAAGTCATTTGGCCTCGGTTTTGGTTACAGAAAAAAATAAGAAAATTCTCTCTACATTCCTAATCTATTCTCCTTGCCAGAAACAGATTGTTCTTCAAGAATTATCCCCACAAAGATTTCGTAAACCCAGGCAATAATAGGGTCGAAATACTTTGTTCGGAAAGTGTACGAACACGATTCTTCGAAGTTATTCAGGATTATCATACCCTAAATCTCTAACAGTTAGGCTCTGCTTCAGGCCAAATGAAATATGCTAAACATGCTGTTATATTTAGAAATCCAAAGAGCTGAAGCTCCCTTTCAAACATTTTAATTACTAAGTTTAAAAATGCTATTTTCAATACGTAGGGTCTTATTGGAACACCTATTATAGTGCTAATGGATAATGGAAATGTTTTCATTAAAATGTGGAATGCCTCTAGCTCTAGTAAAGCTTGGACTAAAATCAATCATGAATGAGATAGATGAGGCTTTACTTAGGCTTTTTAAATGATTTAGTGATTTTTTTCAAACAGTCTTCAATTGCATTTGTCTGGTTATTAATACTACCTCATTTACCTATGAAATTGTGTTATTTGTCTTATTTAAAAATTATTGTTCATGCTTTAAGATATAAATATCTAGATACAGACCTGGCTACTTTAACACATGCTAGACCTATATATATGTTAGGGTTTGTGTTGAAATAGATTTACTTCATAATAAGGATGATCTTGTTTGGATTGCAACTTCCACTAATAATTGGCAGAAAATTGAGTATGAGAATTTTCCTAAATACTGCACTAAGTTTTTTTTAAAAGGACAGATCTTTCTGTCAATACGACTTTAAATAAAATTATGTTGGAGAAGAACATTAACAAAGATAGTTCTTTGAATCAGGGTAAAACTTATGCTAGTGAGCCTAAAAAAAGTAATACTAATAGTTCTCAACAACTTTTCTCTGGTAAATTTAATAACAATAATACTAGACTTGCACAATGATGAGAGTCATTTGCATAATAAAAGAATTAAAATTAGAAAAGGGAAAGCTCATGCTGGTGAGCTTCAGACTATCAATGAGGAAAATGGTGCTCTTGAAAATGATGGTGCTAATATAATTTCTGAGATAACTCATAATACAAAAACAGTAAATGATATATTGTTCTATTGTTATTATGTTACTGATGTTTCTAGTTCTGATAATCTTTACATTGATAAAGGTAGGGGGGATTTCTAACTCCTGCTAGTAACATTGATGTTAATGATAACTTCTTTTCTGGCTTAAATTTTGAGGAGGATTCACATGATGTGAGTAACTCAGAGGCTATGAATATAGCCGTCTCCAGAGTTTAAGAGACCTGACATAAACTTGAAAATAGAGGTTTTTTTATTGATGTTTTTTCATACACTAGGATTCATGAATCTTTTGTGTGTACAAATCTACCAGGGCACCAAATTTTGAGTCCTAAAATAAATGAAATATTTTAGAAGCCCGACACAATCGTCTCTATTGTGCGTGCTTGGAGCCGTCTCTGGCTATGGAGAGCTCTTTGCCAGCCAAAGCTAGTGGTATGGTTGCTCATGATTATAATCGGAATATTGAGGATGGAAGACTTACATAACGTGAGTAACCCAATCTCCGAGCATTGTAATCCTAATGTTGCCTCTTTAGTTAGTAAGTACAGTTATAATATTCAAGCTAAAAAAGCAAGAAAAGAAGCTAACCAAAAATCAAACAAAGTTCTTTGAGCTCAGCATAAAAGCAGTGAGTTGGACATGGCCTCTTCTCATTGTGGGAATGATGTTTGGGTAAAAAAGCATTAATATTGTAATCCAGAAAAAACACATGTGAAGAAAATCAAAGTTAGAAAAAAGATAGACTAATTAATACATCAAATTACTTGTAAATGGAGATTTAAATAGGGAACAAATTTTAAAAAGATAGCAAGCTTCAAAGGGGGAGAATAGAGTAGAATTCTGAGGTAACTAGAGACCAAAACTTCTACCACTGTTGGACTTGTTGATCCTTTACGTTTAAAAATTCGACAAACGTGGGTATTCATAATAAATAACTTCCGATAAGACCGTGAAATGCTATATCTTTTGACCTAATTTGAGCATAATTAGACAAGTTTCCTGACAATTATTGCCCAGTTAAGCATTATTTCTTAAAATCTGTGTTTTACAATTATTGCCCAGTTAAGCATTATTTCTTAAAATCTGTGTTTTTAGGTAATTTGCAATTATTTGCACTTGTGTAGGAAAAAAACATGGATTTAGTACAAAAATTGTTTAGACAATTTAGATACGTGACTTTTTTAAGTCAAATTTGCATGAAGTTTCGTAATCGACACTTTTTTGAGGACACAATGATTATTTAGTAAATTACAACACCGTTTGTTGTGTTCTTTGTATAATATAAAATTGGTATCTTGAAATGAACCGGAATTATAACAATACAAATTATTATGCTACACAACAATGAAATAATCATATAGTAAATTAATTATCTACACATGTTGCTACAATTTAGATAAACTAAGTTTACACATATAATTCTATTTTAATAATATTGCATAATTTGAAATGAATTGAGAATTAGAAAATGCATTACTTAAGAGCCATTAGAACATTATTCGATGTAAATGAAATAAAATAGACGGATTAGTTACTCGATCGGTAATCTCTCCTTAAGACATAATTCGCCGCCTATCATACTTTTATGTTTCCTCACAACAGTTTCCTATGTTACAACGACTTTATTATATTGCTTAAAATAGAAATGCAATCGTCCGCACACTCAAGTGCCCTTATCTAGTAAAGAAAGCTGTGAGGCGAGCTAAGATTCATTTTTCAACTGCAAGAGTTTTTTTCTCTGAAACTAAAATAATATGACTGATCATAATTCTAACGACGCAATATGAACGAAAATTCAGAAATAGTGAGAAATATGATTTCATAATTAGATGAAATATATGAATTGTTGTTGTTGTTGTTGTGTGTGTGTGTGTGTGTTGCTTGGAGGGGGATAAAACTCTCTATTTTTCACATTAAGTGGGACAATTCGTAACTATTACAAATACGCAGGGATCTCTATTCGTATGACAGTTAGTTTTAGTGGGGAAATTTTTATAACAAACCGAAGATGTCATGTGTATTCGCACCGTGCCATGAACCATAGCCACATCTGCAGCGTGTTTGAACAAAGGGACGAGACCAAGGCATGATCTGTCAAAGTTTTCTCCCACTGGAACCCGAAGGGCCAACCCTTAGTTTTGTGATGAAATATAAACCATAAAAAGTTCCGATTTATAATCGAGTTGGGATAGGACTTTCCATTTCCAAATTTTCCTATTGAGCCCACTTTTAGAGCGCAATATATTTCAGAGCGTTTATCAGGTGTTTTACAAACTTTCTATCATTTTGAAGCCCTGAAATAGTAGAAGTACTTCGATTCGGTAACCGTGTTTTGAAGATTAAGTCATCCAAACCGGTCCGTGCAAATTGTACAAAACCGTTTCTTATGACAAAATCCCAACACCATGCATTTTGTTGCATTATTCTACTGTATATAACAATACAAGCTCGTTTGAAAATCATTAATAGTGAAAATTAATATGTTTCCGAGAATAAGATCCAGATATGGAAATAAATCATCCAAAATGGGCTATTATTTTCTAAAATGCACTAAGCCTCTAATCGGATACCAATAATTGGAGTCTAAATCTTCTACCTCCTATTCTCTATCCCCTTCCGTGTCCCCTTGCTTATTTTCATTCAAATTTTAAATTTTCACAACTTATACCGCAATTTTATAAACTTTTATATTATATTGTATTCAAATTTTAAAATATTTGAACATAATATTGTTTTAGACAATTTTTTTAATATTCAATGTATAATTTACACTAATTTATACATTTATTCCAAAATAAATTTTGTATGGATTTTCTTTTAAAAATAATTATTAGAATGTATCGATACATGTATTATAGTAATTGTACAATTTTTTTCAAGTTTTTTAGAATTTTTTTTTTTGATAAAATAAGGAAGGAGGCACGAAAGAAAATAGATAAATGGGGTAAAAGATTTAGACTCGTCTAATTGTCTTAAATTTGACAAATTAAAAAGTGATTTATCTATCATGTTATCTTTCTAATAAAGGGTCTGAATGTACCATCATTGTGCAAGGTGCAATGAATTTAGTAACCAAACTAATTAGAATATTCCCAAGGTCCACTAAGACAAATCACTAAAGTAGATTTGAGCACTTCAGACAATAAGACATAAATCTGAAAATTTACTTTTTTGCTTTGGTTGGATCTTTTTGTTTTAGGGTATTGATATAAACGCTTAAAAACTTTATTCAAAAATGTTATCCGTTGATGTGACGGACTGTGTACACAAATTATGTATTAAATAAAAATATGATTTTAATATCGAAGCAAAAATGATTGTTACACTTAACCCGCCATATCAACATGTAAGGTTTTTGAGTAAATTTTTTAGTTGGATATATCATTTCTCTTTGTTTTAACCTCAACTTATTATCATTTTCATAATAATTATTATTATTCTTATTTTATAAGTTGCTATGCACTTCTTTTGATTTTTCTTTCTCGAGTCTCTAGCCTCTAAGCAATTCGGTCTTTTTTATAGTGATATAATTTACTGTACTTTTTCAGTAATGCTACATAGACTGTCTCAATCAGACTAATGGTCAGACCGTCTCAACAGTCCTTCATGTAAGTTTTAAAAAAAAAAATTACACCCCAAACAAAATAAAAATAAAATCTCAAATATAATACTTATAAAATCATAGTTAAAATTACCATAAACTTAAATATTAATTAAAAATATTTTAAAAAATTAATAACTTTAATATATTTTATTTGACGATTCAACAAAATAAAAACTCAAATATAATATTACAGAACTCTATTTGATACTACCATAAAGTTAAATATTAATTAAAAATATTAAATATATGACCGAATAGCATACTTTTAATTTCGGAATGAAAATAAAATTCTAAATTTACATTGATAAATGGTGTGTGAGGATCTGGCTGTGAGCATATCTGGCTCATTAGCATTATTGGTACTTTTTGCAAATTAAAAATGAATCAAAGAAGCTTTTAAAAATCACAATAAATAAAGCCTTTTTAAGTAGCAAATATGATTGACTAATAATTTAAAAAGCTTAATTTTTTTTGGTTCGTCAGCCTTAAAAATATTTCTAATAAAAATGATATAAACTAAATTTTAACAAAATCACAATGTATTAAGAAATAAACCCTTATAAAACCATTTGTTCTCTTTCCTATTTATAAGTTGTTCAGTAGCCAATTTGATTGAACTAATAATTTAGACGCTCATTTTTATTTTTGGTTTGTCAACTTTATAAAATATCTCCAATAAAGGTGAAGTGAAAAATAAATTTCAACATCCTCGATTTTTTACAACCCAAGCACATGGTCTTAGCAATTTTATAACTTATTGTTGCGTGTTTCTCCATAAATAAATCACATTGTTTTTTTTAGGATTAATACCTCACATAGTACTTTGAATTCGTATTTATTTTTACATTTCAAACTTTTCTATCCATGCATAGAAAGCATCCATGTCATACTATTTTTTATGGATGAAATTTAAAAAAATGTAAAAAAATGTATATAGTTTACAAAATAAGAAAATTGACATTAAATGGTACTTCATGCGTTCCCAATTAATTATCAATTACGAAACTACGTGCAATTTTGATCGAACAATAACTTGTATCAAAATTATCGAAATAAAAAATTTCAAAAGCTATTAATATAGTTAAAACATTAAATTATATTATTTAGTCTTGAAAATCTTCATTCTGACAATTTTGATACAAGTTATTGACCGATCAAAATTATACGTAATTTCGTAATGAACAATAATCGGAAACGGAGTGACAAGTAAACAACAAAAACGCAACATTAAACATAAAAAAAAAAATCAATTAACCCAACCATTCCCCAAGGCCATATTATAAAATTAAATAAGCACTTTAATCATTACCTAATATAGAAAACTTAAGATGAAAAAAAAAAATCTTTTTTTACTTATACAGATTCAAAATTTTGACCGTTAACAAACAAACATAACCGTTGAGACAAAAATATACTCTTTTTCTCTCCAAATCTCTCTCTCTCTCTCTCTCTCAATCTCTCCCAGGAAGGCAGGAAACTGGTACCCTTTTTTCCAATTTACACTCCATAATATTACTTTAAAATATTATAAAAAAATAAACCATAGATACATTATTGAACCAGGATTGATGGGTTGTGTCTCATCTAAGCAAGTGAAGAAAGAGTTAAGAGAATTAAAAGAAAAAGAAAAATGTATTACTCATGTTGTTTCTCTCACTTCAAGCACTTATGGGTTGCTCAAACTCGACAAATCCCCCGGTAAAAAACAAGAGGTTAACGACCCGATCGAATGTCAAAAGGGGGAATTTACTAAAAAGAAATCGCCCTCGAGAGAGAGTTTTGAGGTTATCAATACTTGGGAGCTAATGAAGGATTTAGAAGAAGAAGATATTGAAGAAGAAAAGGAGAAAGTGTCGATTGTTTCAGATAAGAAAAGCCCGAAAGGGAGGCCTTTTTTGCAAACACCTAAGAAGTTTTTTAATTCGCCGAAAAGGGGTAAGAAATCGGGTGGGAAAGAAAACAAGGGTCTTTATAATAATGGGTTTAGTAGCTTTAGCCCGAAGAGTCGGTTTGTGAACTCGGCTCCCAATTTGAGCAAAAGGGCTCAAAGCGAAGAAAAATGCGATCTTTCTAGGGTTGGTAATTTGTCGAAAAGGAGGAGCTTGAGCCCCCTTTTTGGGGTTTTATCAAAGGATTTGAAAAAAGAAGAGGTTTCTGAAAACAAATGTACGAAAAGGGCTTTGGATATGGAAAAAAACTCGTCCGTTTTTTTGGAAAGTTTCGAGAGAAAGTGCCCACGTGGAGGAGAGAATTCGGTGGTTATCTACACGACGACTTTGAGGGGAATTAGGAAGACTTTCGAGGAGTGCAACAATGTTAGGTCCATCGTAGAGTCTTACGGGATTCAAGTGTTTGAGAGAGATGTTTCGATGGACTCGAGTTTTAAGGAAGATTTGAGAGAGCTTATGGGTACTAAAGTGGTTAAGGTACCGGTTTTGTTTGTTAAAGGAAGGCTAATCGGGGGCGCTAACGAGGTGGTTAAGATGGAAGAAGAGGGGAAATTGGGTATTTTATTTGATGGGATAGCGAGTGCGGTCGCGACTTGTAAGCGATGTGGCGGTGTTCGGTTTGTGATGTGCTTGGGTTGTAATGGGAGTTGTAAGGTTTTAGGTGAGGATAAGAAGAAGAAAACTAAGTGTGGTAAGTGTAATGAGAATGGGTTGATACAGTGTCCTATTTGTTGCTAAATTGCTTAAATATACTACTATCTTGTATGGGATTTGTAGTGTGATTTGGGATTTAATGTGGGTATTAAGATCCCTAAATATTTGTTGTGTTTAGATGTGTTGTTCTTTGAGTGAATACCTTTTCACTTTGATAATTATTTGTTTCAAATCTTCTATTGTTACCTTTGTCACTGAATTAATGTTAAATATTTCATTGCTGCTTTTATAATTCGGATTCCAGTAATAGTTATCAGAGTGATACAATGTCCTCTTTGTTTGCAAAATTGTTTTGATTAATTTCTGGTGTCATATACAATCTTGTTATTGGATTTGTAGTGTGATTTGGGATTTAATGTGGGTGTTAGATCCCTAATATTTGTTGGGTTTGTTGGATATGTTGTTCTTCTTTGAATGAAATACCTATTCACTTAGATGATTAGATTTTCAAATCTTCCATTGATATTTCATGATTGGGACCAGGTTGTTAAATCCCCTATTTCCGTTTTGCTAAAAAAAAAAAATTTATTATTATTTTTTGACAATTGTTTTGGCTACTAGATTTGTTGTTTTGGTGAGAAACTACTTGTGTCACTGATTAATGTTCAAATATTTCGATGCTGTTTTTATAATTAGCAACTCCGTAAGTATAGTATTATTGTAGACTTGTACTTTGGTACTTGGTAGCTATATAATATAATACATAACACATAAGTAACGTCCCCCAATCGCACATGATATGCAGAATGGCCACTTTGCCCAAGAACAATTGCAAAAAAACTAACAAAAACCCTTATTTTATTAAATTACTTGTTAACATAAAAAAGCAATTACTCCAGAATTCACAAAGTAGAAAGCAAATGGTTTCTCTATTTTGTTTGTTGTTGCAATGACTCACGCAATACGAAACAATTTTTTATTATTTTATTTTGTAGTTTTAATTTTTAACAATCTCTTTACGGTCATTCTCTGGTAGCACACTACAGTGTACATCATTTATATATCCGAACTGAAACTTGAAATAAATTAATTGTGGAATTTACTTTTTAACAATCTCTTATATAGGCATTCTTGGTAGCACGCGGCAGTGGACATCATTTATAGATTGAAATTGAATTACAAATAATCTGGAATTGCCCATATTTAGAATCTAAATTAAATTAGCATTCTTGCTATTAGCATCTGCGTGTATAGTCACCGAGGCTTTGCTTTCGACTTGTATGTGACGATTTGATCAAGTAACTTGCACTTTCATGACTCTCAGACAAGCAATTGAACCACACAAAATAGAATCACCCAGTCTTGAAAAGGCAACAACATTAAAGCGGAGATAGAAATTTAAGTTAGAACAACTTAAGTTTTTATATATTTTATCAAGCTGACAAGGACAACATGCAATAACCAGGAAACAGAAGAAAAAACTAAAAAAAAATGAAGCAACCAAGGTATTAATTAATCATTTTTCTTCTGGATGGTATCCACAAGCAAATACAACAAATTTTAGTACGGATTATAGCGGCTGCGGTCACGTCCATTATCACTCCCACGTCTCCCACCACTCGAGCTGCCGCTTCCGCTTCCTCCTCCTCCACTCTTTCCGCCTCGATGTTGTGGTGGTGGAGTGTGAGGATGCATACCTGGTTGTTGCCTACAGTCAAAAACAGAAATAAAAAATTCAGCAAAAAATTCATCAGATTTTGATCGTCCAGGAAAGGAAATGAGAACAGCAAAATAACTGTACCACGCCGTTTTTAGTTTCAAAACTTAGATTGCAGTCTTCTGTTCCAAAACTAAAAATTTACGAACAAGGCTTTTTTAACTGGAGAAATGCAGTCTTGTGTTCACTAATGCTTACGAAGAAGACTTTTTAAAGAGAGTAAAGAGAAAGTATGTAACTAGCAAAAACACTATTAAGTAGCCAACTAACAAAAATCCGTAGTCTACCACCAACAGAAATTAAAACACAATAAGATGATAAATCTTTCGAGGAAAAAATTACTTACAGGACGTATCCAATCCTTCCATCGGGTAAGAGCATTGGCATCATTGCCATACCACCCATACCACCAGGAGCAGGTCCACCTCCATACATCATAGGCTATACACATCAACGATATCCATATCAGCAAGTGCAAATAAAAGAAAGGGCCCAATATGTAGACAGTTCTTTTTGGTCCCAGTAGTTTTAAATGCAACATTGGGTCCCAAAAAGTTTGAATAACTTGCGCTTACGTCCCCATAGTTTCAATAAAAACAATGTCTCCCCCATAGTTTGGATAAGTTACATCAGCGGCCTCTTCCTATAAGAACCGCTGTGTAATAGGTGAGGACCACTTTCGTAACCTTTTTGAAAGATATGGGGACTGTTGAGGACACAAAAAAGAAATCATTGGGACCATTGGTGTATCATTTAAATTATGGGGGATCAAATGGAAATTTGATCCACAATATGGGGATTATTGGTGGGCTTCACAGCCTAGGACAAATGCCAGTAACTTTAAATTTCATTTGTCAGAAAAAAAGGGGGGGAGCGGGAGCATACCTGTGCAAAACCAGCACCAGCATATCCCGCACCAGCATATCCCGCACCAGCATATCCAGCACCAGCTAATCCATAACCAAGGCGAGGTGGATAACTCGGAAGTAGAGTTGATTTCTGAGAACTTGAAGAACCTCCAGATGACTTCTGATCAGCTTGTGGCTTTGCTAGTGAGCACTCCAAGGTTTGGCCTATTAATTAAAAAAAAGGTGGTGGAATGAGAGCTAATTACATTATTTTAGACTAAGCGTAGCACCAGGTTTCTATTTTGTACACAAACATACATCTCTTGCCAATTTTAGTACACTTAGTGGACCAAATGGAAGAGATGCATAGGTCAGTCAACTTAGTAGTTATGAAACAATAATATAAGATATTCTATGTTGCAAAACTGTATTCTTTTGCACTTATTTATGACATTTTCCTACTTTAGTCCCAGACAATTGCCTTTTTTTCTGATCTATGAATTATGATTGTTTGTGTAAGTTTGACACTAAGTAGGTGCGAAAACAAAAACTTGTATACACCATTCTATCCCTGTCTTAGATTTCGAAATCCGGGTCTCAGCTTTTCCGATTAGACCCAAATTATGGAGTTCTTTTGTTTTGATCCGCAGTTTGTGGTTGTTTTCCTATTTAGTATACTAAAATAGTTGAGACATGTAAGATTTTTTATTTATTTATTTCTTATGAGACATGTAAGATTAGTGTACTAACTTCTGATTTTTGTAAGTTGGTGAACAAAATTGAAATCTGGTGGTATCGTAGTGTACAAAAAAGTAATTAACCTGTTAGCAAGAGGCAATAAAAGGAGCAGAAGATGAGAAAGAGAAATGAGGTTATTTTTATAAAACAACACTAACCATCTATCTCATACTTCTCAGTGTTTTTAAGAGACTTCATTGCGCTAGACCGTTGCTCAAAATGAATAAAACCAAATCTGCTCTTTTCATGTCCAGGTTTAGGAGGAGGGAGAACAACCCTTGTTATCTTCCCATGATGTTCAAAAAGCTCTTTAAGCCTATCTTGGGTTATACTTTTCGGCAAATTCTTCACATAGATTGCTTTAACCTGGACAGTTCGACACACTTATTAGCAACTAATTGGAAAATCTACATGTTTTCTTCAAAACACTCGAATTACTATGTGGTATGCATGTGTGACTGTATATTTACATATACAACACGTGTATATTATATATAACTTTATTTATGTAAATGAGATAGCTAACCTGTGAAGAAGCTGAAGAAGCCTCTGCGTTTTTAGGGTCAGCCCAGCTCACGGTTGGAGCATTGCTATCAAGTTTAAACCCAGGTTTAGACATTTTTTCTCTTGAATACTCGGCACAAGCATGGTTATAATATCCAACGAACACAAACCCTCTGTTTCGATCTGAGTTCTGAGGATCCTGTTACGTTAAGAAAATACAATCCAGAGGTTAGTGACTTAAAGATTAAAAAACAAAACTGCAAAAAAGAAAATACACACATAAAAAGGAGAAGAATGTCTAAACCAGACAAACCTTCAAGAGTTCAATTGTAGAAACCCCAGGACCAATCCTGGACACGACTTTCTTGATCTCCTTTTCTCCCCAACTTTTTGGAACATTACCAATGAATAACTTATTCTTTGCCTGGGATGTTGAACACTTGATCTTCTTCCCCTGAGAAAAAGAAAAAATAAAAATCAGCTACATTTGCCAAAATAAAGGCACAAAGGATTAACAAAAAAGACATGATACATTTTCTTATAGCGAATACCACCTTCAATTGAGTATTACTAAGCTCCTTGATAGCCTTAGAAGCCAATTCTTTTGTTCGAAAGGTCACAAAGCCATACCCCTTGTTCTCGCCCGAGTCCCTTTCCTTCATTAATCTGACCTGTCATCATAAATACAAAACATCATTTCCCACAAGCCATGAAAAAGGTGCATGACTCGTGTATTTAAGAAAATATAAACTACCTCTGACACTTCGCCAATAGATTCACAAAATTTCTTAACATTTGCTTCAGAAGCCTCGTGAGGAAGACCGCCCAAGTACACCTCTGAGCCGTGAGGAGGTAGAGCGAGAAGCTCGGCATGTTTCTTCTGGTCCTCGTCTGAGTCCTTCATCTCCTCGTCTCCATCTGTACCTTGCTCCTCCTCTTCTATCTCTTCCTCTTCTTCTTCCTCTACCTCCTCTTCCTCTTCTTCCTCGACTTCCTCTTCTTCTTCCTCTTCTATTTCTTCATACTCGACTTCTTCTTCTTCTATCATCTCCTCATGATCATTGTCTTCGTCTAAATCAACTCTCTCATCTGATTCAGCAGGTCTTTCATTCTCCATTTTCTTCTCAGGTACGGCAACACTTGATATCGTCTTTGTCATCTTATGACTCTAAATTATAGCTAGATACGCATGTAGCCAATAGAATAATACAGACACGAGGAGGAACAATGAAAGGGGAAAAGGAGAGAGAGTAAGAATATTGAATGAAAAAGAATACTGAATGATAATGAGCCATGTAAGAATTTTGAACGAATCTAAGTCATGAGAAATTGGCTCCAAGAGGGCGAACAGCGGTTTCTTTTTAATTATGGGGGTCATTAATAGCAGGCCACTAGCTACACTATCAGAAACAAGCAAGAGAGAACTCTGACTATAACAAAAGCGATGGTGCAAAATGCAAATCAATAAAGGAAATGAGTTCTCAACTGATTCTAGGGTATTAGTGGCCTTTTACTATTTAGCAATATTATGATGAAATAACAAGGTGCGGAAAATTTGCGGGGTAAAGTTTGTGAAACCATTATTGATGCAAAGAAATGTTTCAAGGAAACAGAAAATAAAGAGACAAGAATATGTCGGTAGCCAGCAAAAAAATGGGTTAGGTTAGGGTAATAATAACAAGTGGCCTTGTGCAACCCAAAATTCAATTCCACTTCCAGTACTAATGGACCAATAGAATATCCCTGCAATATTTTGTTACAAGCTGAGACCAATGCAATAATTATCCAAAATGTACTTATGACACAGGACTCAGTAGCAACATATGAACATTTTATCAGTCTGCTAGAATTGTGAAGTTACAAGTTCTAACTCATATGTTTTAAATACAACGACATACAAGAAACGTTTAATTTCATCTCAATATATAAGCCAAAATCTTCCACCGGAAAAATGTAAAATGAATACTTTAATATACATAACCTAGATAAAACATATTTAACAATACAAGACCTGCATTAAAATGACCGAACACCCCTTGTCTTGTTATCTTTTTTATAGTTCTACATTGATTTCGGATCTGAAAACTAAGAAGTTATAGAAGTCAAATGTTCCATTATCAACATGTTTTCCTTTTGAACAACACAAAGTAGCCAATGCTAAGGTACTTTCCCCCAACTCTAATTCTTACATTTTCAGAATGACTTCAAAAAAATTAGATGTAGACCCACTTTGCTAAGCATCTTTCAAGAAATGTTTATGTTTTAAGAACCATAAGAAGCTTGTCGAACTATAACCAAAATCTGTTCAACCTCTCAAAAGAACCATATCACCCCAAACAAAAAAAACAGGCCATAAGAAAAGGAGTGGAAAACAAACCTTAATGCTACAATATATTCACCTAAATATGAAATACTATAGAAAACAAAATTACAGTAACCTGCTTCTTACAAGTAAGAAATTAAGCACATTATTATGCCTCATCTGATGTAACTTTTACCTGACATGCAATTATCTCACATACAAGCTAAATGCATTAAGGAGAGCCCTGTTATTTTATTTGTTTTCCGCATGAGGCCTTTTCTAAGTCAAGTCATTGCAAATCGGTTTCTTTTTAATTAGCAGCGGTAAGAATACACCTTATGAAAATTTTCTTCTATAATGCCATGTTAAGCATTTGATACCATCAATCCTAAAGGCTTTAACCCTTAATGACTTCAAAAATATTAGTTGTAGACCCACTTCGCCAAGCATGATTCAAGAAATGTTTATGTTTTACGAACCATAAAAAGCTTTTCGAACTATAAAAAAAAACAGCCTGACCCCTCAAAAGAACTATATACTACCACACAAAAAAACAGCCAATTAAAGGAGTGAAACAAATCTTAATGCAACAATATATTTAGATACGAAATCCTATAGAAACAAAATTTAAGTTACCTGCTTTTACAAGTAAAATTTTTAGAATATTTCTATGCCTAATCTGATGTAACTTATAACTGAAGTGCTATACCATCACCTACAAGCTAAAGGTATTAAGGAGAGTCCTGTTATTTAATGAGAAGATAGCTTATGAATTTTTTTCCTACAATGCGATGCTAAGTTTTTTATACCATCAAACCTAAGAAGCTTAAACCATTAGTGATATTAATTAGGGAGTAATATTCCTCAACAACATCACTCTATGTATCCTCTGCAAGTCACCACAAAAATCAACCTATAGATGTTAAAGAGTTTCTTAATTTTCCCACATCAGTCATTCTCAAAGTTTCATTTCTTCACGTTAAAGCCTATTATGTTGCACAAGGTATCAAAAGTAATTTTATATTAATTTGATCCGACCTACTTACAAACTTGACAGCAACCACCTGACTCAGGGTTCATTTGGTTGAGTTCTAAGCTAAAGGCTGCTTTTTTTTTCATGGTACATTGGTACCAACGCTAGCAGTTTTGAATGCTTGTAAGCTGTACAATGCATATTTGCTAGCCAGCAAAATAAGTTGCGTTATTATTATGCCACAAAAAAATGAAAGGCTAAATCAGACTTGGAGAATCAGCGTCAATTCAGTAACATGGCAACCCTAGCTTGCTTATACATTATTAATCGAGTTAGATTGTACCCCCTGACTTGAAATTTCAATATTAATGCAATAAGAATGTAAACCCTAGTTTCCACTCATTTGGTAGCAAGAGTTTTTAGCTGGCTTATAAGAATCGGTAGGAGGGGAAAGTTAAAGATAAGACCCATCCAAAGTCAGATTGAAAAACTACATTCGACTTAGATTGTAGCCCTAGCTTGGACATTCTGCATCATTCCAATTAAATTGTAATCCTATCTTGGATTTATACCAATGAAATTAGATTATACCACTGGCTAAGTGTTTCAACATCAATACAATTATGTAACCCTAATTTCACCACATTTGCTAACATGAAATGTCAGCTGGCTTAAGAATTGACAGAAAAAAATGAATATTAGATTAGACTTGGATTGTAGCTTCGATAAACTATGGAAATCCAATTAAAGGCTGAATTTTAAAAAACATGGTACAAACCCCGCTGCTTATATGATTCGAAGCTGTAAAATAAGCATTTCATAGCCAACATAATAAGCTTGGGCTTATTGAGTCATAGAAAAGTAAAAGATGAGACCTATCTCAAGTCAATTAAAAGCTAAATCATACTAGGGCATTCACTATCAATCCAATTAAATTGTAATCCTAGCTTGAATTTTCAATACCGATGAAAGTAGATGGTAACCCTAGCTAAGTATTCCAATATCAAAGAGATTAGTCTGTAAACCCTAGCTTCTACACATTTGGTATCCAAATAATTAAGTTGACTTATTAAAATTGACAGTAAAAAAGTTCAAGATTAGATCAATCCACAATAAATCAGACTTCGGTACTCTATATCAATTCAAGTAAAGGCTGAATCTTTTTGAATATGGTACAAAAGCTAGTTTTTTAATGCTTAAGCTGTGTGATACACAATTTGTAGTAGCCAACAAAATAAGCTGGATTATAAGATTATACAGAAAACGAAATTGATCTACAATAAAGTAAAAGGCTAAAAGCTAAACCAGACTTGGATATTCAATATCAAATTAAATAAAAGCCGAATCTTTTTTAACATAGTACAAATTCTTGGATTTTCAATACCAATGAAATTAGACAATAACCCTAGCTGCGTATTTCAAATTCAATGCAATTATAAATTACACATTTGCTAGCATGAAAGATCAGCTGGCTTAATAGAACTGACAGGAAAAAAATTATAGATTAGACTTGAATTGTAGCTCCGATAATCTATCTAAATCCAATTAAAGTCTGAATTTTTTTTTTAAATGGTACAAAAGCTGGCTGCTTGAATGCTTCTAAGCCGTAAAATAAACATTTCATAGCCAACATAATAAGCTGGGGATTATTAAATCATAGAAAAAGAATTACAGATGGTATCTATCTCAAGTCAATTAAAAGCAATCAGACTTGGGCATTCACTATCAATCCAATCAAATCGTAACCCTGGCTAGCTTGGATTTTCAATACCGATGATATTATATTGTAACCCTAGCTAAGTATTTCAATATCAATGCAATTAGTCTGTAAACCCGTTTCTACACATTTGATGCCCAAATAATTAAGTTGGCTTATTATAACTTAAAATTGACAGTAAAAAAGTTCAAGATTAGATCAATTCACAGTCTAAAACAGAATTGTACTTAAATATTCAATAACAATCCAAATAAAGGCTGAATCTTTTTAAAGTACAAAAGATCGTTTTTTAATGCTTAAGCTGTGTAATACACAATTTGTAGTAGCCAACAAAATAAGCTGGATTATAAGATTATATAGGGAAAAAAAAACATCGATCCCCAACAAATTAAAAGCTAAATCAGACTTGGGTATTCAACATCAAATTAATAAAATAGTAACCATAGCTAAAGAAATTTAATTTCAATGGAATTGGTGTTAACCCTAACTTGGTAATCAGTTAAATATAATTAGATAAAAGCCCTTTTTATTTACAACCAAAATGGGAAAGTATAGATAAAAAAAAAAAATACATAAACCCTATTTCTTTCTAATAGATTGGAAGAATTAAATGCTAAAACAAAGTTGGGTATTGAATATCAATCCAATTAAATTATAACCCAGGATTGGAATTTCAATTTTAATGCAATAAGAATGTAAGTCCTGTTTTTTAACACCCAAAATGGAGAAAAGTACGAAATAATAAATAAAAAAACACAAACCTTAATAAATTGGAAGGATTTATTGGGTTTTGCGATTGATTAAGGAGATGAAGATACCTTCTACTGGGTGATATATATATATATATATATATATTATAGATATATGTATATGTTTAGAGAGAGAGAGAGAAAAGGGAAGAGAAATAAGAACCCTAAATGGAAGTAAAAAAAAAAAAAAGAAGTCAAAATTATGATAAAGAATTAAAATTGTATGGAGTAGTTTTCAATGAGTAATTATATTTTTTTTTTATTGTTTTTAAGCATAAATTATCGAAAAACTCGTTTTACCTTATTTTAAAAATTCTCTTTTCCGCTTTTCGTTTTCGGTTTTCTATTATTTTACGTGTAAATTGTAGATTTTTTTTTATTTTTCTGACGTTTCCATTTCTCGTTTCGTATACTCGTTCTGTTTCTCACCATGACAACTATGGTTTTATCTCGGGGGTTTGTTTGTTTGAGTGGAATACGAGGGTTGAAAGATATTTTTCGTGGAAATATAGTTTTTTGTATGTTTCTTTAGCCGAAAAATATGTTTCACTGGAAAATATTTTTCGAATTTGACAAAAAAATAAGAAAAATAATTTGCTATAAAATTTGACAACATCATATTTTCAGTTCGATGTAAAACTTAAATAACTTGTTTGAAAATTAGAAGTGGCTTTTAACAAGTAAAAAAAAAAAAAAACTAATAGGTTTGCTAGTGACACCTCAATTTCCTGATTCGGATGAAAGTAAAAATTAAGCATCGGGAATGTGGTTCGATCCATGACATGTTAGAGGACACATTATCAACTACATCACATCGGCGTGAACGGTATAATTATGTATCAAAATTTTATTAATAATGGCAGCCTAATATTTTAAAAATCTTTGTCTCAATTGGGTCGCGCCCTAACAGTTAATTTGATTTAACTAACCACTCGTTCGACGACCTTATTCCTCACCAACAGAAACGATCGTACCTAAACTTGCCCAAAGATCGAGTTACATGTGTTCCAAAATCCAAAAATCCCCCACCAATCGACTCGTTGACTACTCTTAATTATAGAGTCACCGATTTGAATGATATGAGAAAAGAAAAGGTGGGAAAAGGATGTCAAAGGAGACGAGAAGATGACCGGTTGGGGATAACAACCATACTGCCGACTAAACATGTTTTCCAACTGAAAAATGAGAGGTTGATGATGGAATGACTTTATATATACAACTTAACATGAAATGTTAGAAAAGTGGGTTCGACCCACATTAGATTTTGAGCATATGTATGGAGAACTCGATTAAAAACCGCATTATTGCCTAATTAATCTAACATTTCCTTTAATGTGGCTAATAATAGTGATTAAGTATTCCTTAAGTAAAACCAAGTCAACAAAAACCAAAGAAAAAATATGAATAATTCTTTTAGGTTCCTCTGCCTCTTAAGTTAATATAAAAATGTTAACTGGTTTTGTGTACATACACCGTGTTTTTTGTTGAGTTTTCGGCTAATGGGAGATGTCAATAATATAACGACTCAAAAGACGTTAAATCAATTAACATCTCCAACGTGAAAATGCATGACGTTGAATTGATTTTTCGTATCAAACTAACTTGCATTTACCCATTAATGTTTTGACGAGCACAAACTTATACAAGGGTAACACGAACGGAAAGTTCTCACCGTGATAACAATTCAAAAGATCGTGAACTATCTATCGTGTCAAATCTGAAAATCCACAACCTTGAATTGTTTTTCTTCTCAAATTGATTTTAAGGCATCGAGTCTCATCGTAATAGAGTAGAAAACTATAAAGAAAATAGAAAATGATGAAAGGAAGAAGCACAAGTAATCTTAACACTTTCCTTCCAACACATGAAGCAACTAAAATAACATTGCAAACAATCAATAAACGAAAGTTACATCGAACTCGTGTTCTTACTTTTACAAAAAATCTATGATCAGGACATAACACTCTAGTAATGTTTCGGACGTACTATAAATAATAAGAAAATACACGAAAATGGAAATGGCTGGTTTATTTGAATTTCCGACTATGAGCTTATTTCTCTTTTAGTTTCTTGGTTATGGCAAATATTGCTCCAGCAACCGCTACAATCACCGCTGAGACAATTACAGCAGACTTGAGAGTCTGCATCGCATCTTTCTTTTCTGCCTTCTTTCGTTCAATAACAGCTTCATCTTGTTTCCTCTACAATAAATAATCGACCGAGCACATTATAATATTTATATAGATACATAAATTATTTTATGCAACAAAGGAGGGTAACTTGATGCACAATATTGTACCATCGTGCATTTGTGTTGAAATATTGGAATATATTTTTTGGTATGTATGTGTACATTGGTTTGATTTAGTAACCAATGTTGTGATAAAATCGACATCGTTTTGGAAGTTTAACACTAAGAGAATTTTTGTATTCATGGTAATTTTGAGATCTATTCTTGCCTCAAACCGGAATTATAAAAATTCCAACATGAATTGGATCGGGAAACTCAATGTTTAAGTAGACCGTTTCGGACTTAATTAAAAAAAAAACCCAATCAATGTATTTTATTTAATAATTGGTATACATCGATGCAGCAACATTGAACATCGACGGTAAACACAAAGAGAGAAGAAAATGCAGCATCATTGAACACCGGAACCAAATCTTAAAAGAGGTTTCAACCCCGATTTTTTATATATATTTCTCTAACTGTATAGAACGATAAGACACAATTAAACGTGCTATAAAAACGAAAAATGCATCTAGGTTGAAAAGCCATGTATATATCAATAAACTAGCAAAAATAAATAAGATCTCTGTCTCTTCAAGACCGTACGATTTACTTTCAGTCGATACTAGATAAAATCATAACGAGGTGACACGGAATAAATTTCTTCTGAAAAATCATAAAAACAACATGACAAAAATAATATTACCTCAACTTCCTTTATAACATCTAATTCAGATGAGACAGGATCGACCTCGAGACTTTTCTTCGCAGGAGGGGATATTTCACTTTCGTCGACTACAGGAAACGTTTGATCTGAGACATTCGGAGCAACTTCATCTGCCATTTTCCTTGAACAAAAAAGTACAATTTATTTATTTTCTTGAAAATGTGAAATAACTATTTAATCTTTTGCCAAGTCTTGAAAGAGAGGAAAAGAAATAATAATGGTGTTGATTAAATTATGGTCCAAGAAAGCATCCCCAGACACGTGTCAGTCAACCCTTAATAGATTGTTAACTACTTTTGCTTATCTTTCTCGTGAAAAAGCTATAAAAATTCAACAAACTATTTTCTTGTTTTTGCAAAGTTGTAAAAATCACTGCTTTAAAAGGCAAAAAGACATGATCATGACTAATAATGTGTGTTAACTTTTCAAAGAAAATTGTGTTTTAAATGTAATCAAATATTTTTTCGTTACCAAATTATGATTTGAACAAGTGGAAATCAATCACTAATCAGGTAAAACTTGAAATTTTCTTAGCATTGTGATCAAGAGCAGGCTGAGCAGCTACTAACAAAAACACTAAAACAGTTCTGAAGGCTGTAAATATATAAATTCGTAAACAATACGGCACATTTTTTAATGCGCAATATAAGGTTCGTTTGAACGCAACACTTTAAGCAAAAAATATGTTGTAAGAATCGGGAAGAAAACGGAAATTATACAATTTAAAGTTTTAGGTTCTTCATTCCAATGAAGAAAAAAAACCTAAAAGGGAGCAACTTATAAGCAAACAAGATTGTTTAGTTAAAAAAAGTCATAACTACTAGGCATTAGTAAAAACTTCACCCCACATTTGTTTTACTTAATTAATAAAATAATTTAAAGATGTTAATTATAAAGTAACAGAATCCTTATCCCTAATTGTGGTGCTAAGCCATCCATTGAGTTACAGGTTTACAACTAATCAGCTTGTATACGAAATTTAATTCAAAAATTATCATTCCTTTTGCAGCAGATTCATTTTACCTCAAAGCTTAGCATTGAAATGCTTGTGTTGTAATCGAACATTCTTTTTTACATCGAAAGAGGAATGTAAGTTAGAAAATCATGCGAGAGCGGAATTATAGAAGAGTAAGATTGTTAACTCACGAACCAACACCAACTCCATAGGCTATCAGAGAATTAGTATGCGAAAGGTTAAACTGCAAAGGTGGTGGGTCAAATTCATATTTTTGCTCCCACAACCATTTAAATAAAAATGAAAGATGATAACCAACAAATTTTAGATGTTAAACAATAAGGAAATAAGCAAACTCAGGCTTGTCATGGATGTTCTTTTCAAACTTCAAGGATATTCTCACACTTGCTTGAGAATTTATATGATCTAGCCGGTACTGGCTCAATATATCGGAATGTCTAAAACTCGTTTTTTTTTTCTCAATAAATACAAATCAAAATAAGTAAAAAATTAAATTGTAACTTACGAGTTTTGAACTCATCATCTCCTATATTGAATATCAAACTACTCTACCATTTGAGCTATTGTAAGACATTGTAAATTGATTTGTGTTTAATTTTTTTATTTTAACTATCCAGTATATTAAAAATATAGTCGGGTGTTGTCTGTAAAAAAAAATTCCGGATCAATTACCCAAGATCCAAGTTTTACTCGACTTGGGCCTGGACCGCCCCTAGATCTAGCAGAATAGTAATTTTTCGTTATCGCAGAGACTTGCTTACAAATAACATATTAAAGTCTTGATAAAATCAAATAACATAATTTTGTATTAGGCTAAATATCCTAGACAATATAATAGATGAAGAAAGACAGGGAAAAGAAGGCATGCTCGGGTTTACGATAGAGAATGGCTACCATGTAAAAGAATTGAGTTATTTGTAATATTTTACATAAACAAAAAATTGAAGGGATTGGTATGTAAGTCCACTAACAAATTGTTGTGTCACTTTAGTGATTCTTCCGTCCCACTTTATAAGTTTCTATACGAAATTATCTGCAACTTTGACCGTGTTTAAACATATAACTAAATTGCCGAAACGAAAAATTTTAAAATTTGTCTACATAGTTCAAATGTTAAACTATATGATATGATTTTAAAAAAAAATTATTTCGATAATTTAGATATGAGTTATTTATCGATTAAAATTATGCGTAATTTCGTATATGACTGATAACGTGGTACAGATGGAGTATAATTTGTTTGCGCTTTCGACCAGTGAATCTCTCGGACCATCATTTAACCATTTAATAACATTTCAAAATTAAATTACATTAAATCCAAACACTAGTTGCATATGTACTATACCAATTCATTATGACATTGTTGAACAGCATATGTATCCTTAAGCAATTCGTAGGTAACCTTGGTAAGCATTTCGCTATTAATAATGCTCTTTTCACCACACTTTTAAGGAGTAATTTACTTAAATATATATATATATATATATATATATATATATATATATATATATATATATATATATATATATATATATGTGACCCTTTTAATCAGGAGTCCCTGCAATTTGCAAGTGAGTTGGTCCTAGAGCTATCTATATACTTAGGTCGAATTCCGTTATTAAACGTTATGCATTCAACTTTATTTTTATTATACTTTTTATTACATTATTTAGCTCAATTACTATTCTGAGTTATAATTGAGGTGCATCTTGAAACTTAGCAAGGGTAACAAAATTGCTATCGTGGTTAACATTATGTGTGACTGTATGCTTTCTCATTTTGCTATTATTCAAGTTCAAATGAAATTAAATTTGACCGAAACTATAGATGAAATAGTCTAGTTCACGTTCACCCATAAAATAAGGGATGAGTACAATGAGTATACAACAAAATCATGGAAGAAACTTTAAAATTGATGATTCAATTAAAATGTCACTAATAAACACATTACTTTCCTCACAATTACACACTCCGAGTTTTGGTTCCCTATCAAACACGTAATGACAGATTCTAACTGATAAAATCCGGCTCAGCCGTTGTCTGTATTACAAAAAATCAGCCTACATTTGTTATCGACATTTAGCCCGTCTATATGCCATACTCCGTTTTTAAAAACAAGTTCCCTCACTTTCTATCTTAATCTCTCTTGCTATCTTGAGAAAGATGAAAATGTTTGGAAAGAAGATACTATCCGTGAAGAAGATGGTGAAACAAGTGAAGGTTAAGGGAGGTGATAATCAACCGTCAAGTCTTCTACAAGGAAACAATGACATAGCACCTTCTTCACTCGCCACCCCACATGGTTACATCACACTATATGTGGGCAAAGAAAGGTCGAGGTTTGTGGTGCGTACCGAGTATCTTACTCATCCTCTTTTCAAGATGGTTTTAGAGAAGGCATACAAGGAGTTTGGGTTCGACCAAAAGAATGGTTTACCGGTCTCATTGAGCACTGCTGCTTTTCAAGAGGTGATGGATGTAGTTAAATCTAGCCATGGAAACTTTGATCTGACAAATTTGATAGAAGAGCTTGGCCAGTCAGATGATACGAAATAAACCAAGTTTTTTTGATCTTAAGATTAGCCATTGTTGAGTTTTAACAATTAATCAGCAATTTCGGACCAAATTGATCAATTTTTTGTCGCAATATTGCGAGATTTCCCCTGTTCTTTTTTATACCAATAGCCAATATATGGTACTCCCAAAATCATGATGATTAGACTATGCAGCTATGCCCAAGTTGCATAGCCTAAACATCATAAGAAATGGCACTAAAGTAGGCAAAAATACATATCTATATTAATAAATAAAAAAGTGAATGCGCAAAGGCCAATATAGTACTGAAATATTAGCCCTCAAGTAGTAAAACTGCTGTTTTCAATGTCGCCATGTCAGTTTCAATTTGACAAATTTAGTTAAAATCTGCTGTTGTTCAGTTAGAGCAATATGTCAAATGTATTTTTTATAATCCTTAAGAATCCTTAAATAATACTGTTTCAATTCAATTTTGTTGGAAAGTTTCAACCAAATTTAAGCAAATTCTATTGTTTCAATTATACCAACGAATCATTTGTCCTTTCTAAAATATCATTAAAACTGATCTGACATACAAAACTTGAGTATATTGGAAAAGATAGTGAATGCCTAAAGGCCAAAATAGTAAAACATTTAACCAACCATGAGAAAATTGCACCAAAACAAGTCTGCTATACAAAAACTTCGCGCATACTTAAAAGAAGTAGACTGCAATATAACAAAGCGACGGTCTATTTACCTTGAGCCTTGATGAACAAAATTTTGGTACGACATAAAGCTCAAGTATAGGGATCGATAGCTAAATATGAGTATACAAACAGCATGAGAAAGTTAAGCATGCTGAGGTTGAGTTGAAACCATTGGCTGTTGCTGAGTGTTAACATCACCTGGTTTCGTTTCAACTGCTGTGGATGGTTTTTGAGATAAGACCGGAGAAGTTTCGGCAAAATTTAAGGCTTTGCCATTTCCAGGTGGCAAACACCTTTTGGAAAAAAAGGAGGCAATGGACTTTCCTCTGTTTCCATCTTTCTCTGCAAGTAGAATACCCATATTTTAATATGAAAACCAATCTAAAATTAAGTCCAGTCTTTTCAACACTTTAGAAAATATAATGTATGAAAAATATCCTAATGATAGCAAATAAGGCTTTACAACATTTTCAGGTTTTATGAGAACATACCAGGTGAAATTGATATAGCGAGTTTGTCCAGAATCTCTTTCTTGACCTGCAAAAATAACAGGGAAAGGCAACTAGCTTCAGAACCTTAATGGTTTTAGCACCAATTATTTGGATATACTGGTTTATCTGCAGGTGCTAAACCCACCCCACCTTGAGATTTTCCTGATAAATGCTTTTTTTACTGTTACTAAAAATGCATTACGATGTTTTTTGGTGTCACTGCATATCTGATAATGTGATGTAAGGTCAAATCAATGGCCAGGCCTAATTCAACTTAACAGAGATGTTGAGGTTGGCTGAACATGTTTAATCACTTCAAAAAGGGATAATAAAGCTTGATAACATATCCGCATTTGAATTAACCTCAATCAGTTAAAGAACCAAGTGCCACAATATGGAAACATAAAATGCAGTTGACTCACCTGCCAACGATTATCCATAAATTCCGCAATCTCACGTACTTTATTTCTGAGTTGGATTTTAGGAACACATGGAAATTTCTGCTGCAAAGAAGTCACAACTTTGTTGATACTCGGTGAGGACACTTGAATGATTGATACCTGAAAAATTGGTCAGATATCTGTCAGGACAACACCTCATGATATGAACAAAAACAAGTATCAAATGTAAATCCAACTGAAAAACAGCAAAGGTTAATTATCAAAAAATGGATTGTTAGGCAATTTCGTATTATTTTTAGCAATATCATAGAACGTACTGGGAGATTTAACATTATCTACGAGCCTGTTTAGACTAGCTATTGAGGAAGCAAACTTCTTGCTGCAAAAAAAAATCAACCATGCTTCCACTAACAGAAGGTTACTTATATTTAGTTCTAGGCACTAGCGTAAGAGTATTTCCCCAGAAAGAAAAAAATTTAGTATGAAGAATTTTTATGAAACTTGAATCGCTTAACAATGTTCAGCCCTTAGGCCTTCACTTTTATCTTTATATTTAATTAACCAGTAAGCTAGATGCTTAAAAATAATATTGGCCAACTGAATGTTTTCCTGAGCAAAAACCTTAAAAGCAAATAATAAAAACAATACTAAAGATTGACAAGGGCATGTTTTGTTGCAGTTTGAAGCATGAAGCTTTAATTATTTAAAGTTCAGAAAAACGCCGAGTTCATCCAGCTTGAAACTGGTAACTTTTTCATGCCAAAAGAAATAAAAAAACAAATTTAAAGTTAATAAATCGAAAAGCTTAAATGTGTTAATTTCAGAAAAATGCTGAGTTCATCCAGCTTGAAGCTTTTTCATGCCAAGAGAAACAAAAAAAAAACAAATTTCAAGTTAATAAATCAAATGCAGCGCAACTTTAGAAAAATCGAAAGAGGAGCTAAGACTTGCAACCAAACAAAGCATACATAAATAAAAGATAAGTACTCACAATCTCAGGCAAGTCAGATTCCATAAGAACTTTAGTGGTTGCCACTGGTGTAGTTTTGTCCTTACGATCTGATATGGATGTGTTTTCACATTCAGAAGATTTGATGGGTACCGCTATTTTAATAGATGGAAATCCAGGAAATGGACACATGCTCAGAGCTTGTAAACATGTCCGCTCAAGTTTAGCAGTACCGCTGAGCTCTTCAGTTCCCAGTAGTGAAGACTTCCCATGCAATATATTTACAATTATTATTGGCTTGTTTTTTCTCATGGCATGTTCAGTCCAACTGTGTAATTGCTTCTGTTGTCGGAGAAGCAAGGTAATTTCCTCACTCTCAAACTCTTGCTTACAACTAGGTGAATTTATTGCGCCTTCCATCACGGCATCTTTTCCTTTTCTATCAACTTCTACCCCCTGTATATAATTATTTTTTAGTCACAATTAGGCAAACCAAGTCACTTAAACACCAACATAAAAGAAGAATTTCTAATCTGTTTTACACTATGTAGCACGGATACTTAATTTTTATTCTTTTTTGAAGTATTCGATACGGATACGTCCCTGATACGGGGAAACAGTATCCGATACGGAGATTGGAGTATCGTTGACTATTTGGAGGTTTGACCATTTTTGATACGGCATGGATAGTTATGGATACGGCGGGTTGGAAAATGATATTTTTAAAAATATTTTCTTGGGGGGGGGGGGGGGGGGGGGGGGGGGGGGGAGGAGGTAAAACATAAAAGGGGTCACACATGTAATAAACATAAAGGGATAAAATTACTTTTAGATCTACTTTGATTTTCACACTTGACATGTTTACTCAACAGATATATACATACACACTAATATAGAGCAAGGATGGACAAATGTTATGTTCAGCTAACTAAATACTGATTTTTGGTTTGAATGTTTTATAGCTTATATACAAAATATATTTTAATGATTGGCGTATCCAAGCTGTATCGTATCCTAAATTTTCCAAAATATCTGTATCCACGTATTCATATCGTATCGGATACGATACCTGTATCCGTGTAACATAGGTTTTATCTGATGTGAACACATGTCAAATAGCCAAACCACAAGAAGAGAAGGTATGAGTGTATAATCATAAAATACTACCTTTAAAAAGGTAAGAATTTTTCGAATGCTCATAAGATAAAGGTTAGGCAGACCACGTCATTTGTAGACCCGAATAAAAGATTACCACTCTATTTCTCACGATGTTCATGACTTATGTCTAACAACCAGGAGAAGGTATAAACAAAAAATTCTACCTTCGAAAGGTCAGAAATTTGCTGAAAATCATACAAATTCAAAGTTTCCACAAGTAAAAAGGGGGGTTTTTGTTTAAGCACACTTCAATAATTATGAATAAAAGTAAAATTGAACGGAATTTTACAATTAACTTATAGAATATTCATTCAGATTTTAAAAACAAGCTGTACTTTTAAGGATTTGCTTTCTAAAAACATTTTCTTTTGAGGTTATTAATAACAGATTTACCTTCCAAGTAAAAATTGAAAATTAGCAAAGAAAACTGTAGGAATACCTCGCTTTCTGAGAGATACCCATCAGGTACAAAGAAGCCATCTTCACTCTCATCTTCATCATCAACTTTAGCGTTCCCCTCCTCTAAACTTTCTTCAATGTCATCTTTATCACAATCTGATAAGCTTTCACCAGGTTCCTCCTAAAACAATACATCATTATCCATTAATATACTATTTCTGCTAACATCTTGCAAACAAGTAATCACCTCACAATTAACATACCTCCTCCCACTCTTCATCACTATCGATATCATAATCTAAATCTGGATCCATCTTTAAAGGATGCCGTGGTCCAATAACTCGACTGGAAATATTAAAAATGAGATGGGATTAAAAAAGTATACAACAAGGCATTTCTTAAAAGCTGTGTTTTTTCTGGTTTTCTGCCTGAAAGGCCTACAAGCTTCAAGCAGGATTAACCTAGCCTTTCCAGAACTTAAAAAATCCAGCCTATTTCTGCAACCAAACCAGCCAAAATAACATTAACCGCAATCATTGCCTGTTCCTCAGTAAATAAATACCTGGTATTAGGCCAAATACCATAAAAGGCAGGTCGGTGACTATTATCAAACTGAAGTAGCTGCTTATATCGATAGTGCTTTTGGCTGCTTGAAGGAGAATTATCTACATCTAAATCAATAATTCTTTCATCACCTTTGCTGGTACAAAGCTTAATTTCCTTTATCAGTTCTATTTTCGGTGTTTTACGAATGCCCCAATGCTGCTTCGCATTTCCACGAATTTCACGACCCAAGCCACGCCATGAACTCAAGTGTGACCTAACAGATCAACAACATTTACCCACAGATATTCAATATATACAGCTGAAAACTCAACAATAAGGAAAATGGATTATTCTTTTTACCATTTCAAACACTAGCTATCATAATTTTTCAATTTTGTACACCAACCTAAGGATTTTAGTTAATGCGCAAGCAGTACCCTTACACTAATGTTACCATAATAATTAGTGTACATAAGTGAAATTTGATCACTAGGTTATCATACATAAGTGAGATTTACCAAAACAATAGTGTACAAAAGTGAATAAAAAAGTGAGATTTAATATTGGTATATAGTAAAACTGATAGGTTGGTGTAAAAAAAAACGGGTTAGTATGTACACCAGTTAACAACTCAAAATTGAATATATAAACTCAACAACTAAAGAAATTAATTTTTTGATGAAACTATACCTGCGAAGATCTTCAGCACTTGTGCTCTCATTTTGAAAAAGAGCATCATCCAATAACTGGGTAACTGGTTCAATCCTGTTTAATAGTGTATTCGACATTGTCGTCTTTGGTGAGGATTGGTTGTTTGGGGAAGTTGAGCTAGTTTTGCTTTTCTTGAGAAAACGTTCCATTAATGAAGCTTGCTTTTGCATTGAAAGAAGCTTTTTTTTTTCAGCTTCTTCTTTCTCCCTTCTTCGCTGTTCTTTCTCTGCTTCCTCTTCTTGTTTTTTAATATGTTTTTGCATTTCAGATTCTTCTTTTTCTCTCCGCTTTTCCTCTTTCTCTGCTTCATCTTGTATACGCCTTAGCTCCTTTTCCTGTATTTCCATCAGTAGATTAAAAATATGATACATGTACAAAGTATTTGCCTTAAGATAACATGAACCCAGATCTTACTCAAGGAGAGGATGATCACAGTACAATATCTTTCTTTTTATCAACTGAGACTCATGAAAGGTTTTACACATGTGATTGAAGACGAAGACTGCCAGCAGGAGATGGAAACTGTTCATATAAATTATTTACCATAATGTTTAAGATGTTTTTAATTGTCTTATTAGCATCTCTCCAACTTCTAATGTTCAAGTGCCTATGGCTTAGAATCCCCCTTGTTTTTTTAGGTAAGTTCCACTTATGCATATCCATTTATACATCTTCAGGCTTGTTTTATTACAGCTTTTAAGAAAATAAGCTGAATCTTTAAGATTGAGAAAGGGGTTGGTTTCACCCCTCTGTTTTAAAAGACTTGTTTCAAAGTTCAATAATCACGCTTAAAAAACAATAAAGAAAGAGCTTAAAAGGCAACCAAACAAGCCAATAATCAAGCTTCTACATTTCTTGCAAATACTTTATATTTTATTCCCCTCAAAAGTTGCAAACAATGGTCAATTTCTACTAAGCACATCAAAACTCAAAGAAGTTAAAACTAAAGTGATTTCTAAGCAAATGGTACTACGTGCAAAATCTAAACTCACATTTTGTTTCTTCTCTTTCTCCAGTTCGCGGTCCAGTTTCTTTTTCTCCCTCTCAGCTTCTCTTTTGCTTTTCTCCAGCTGCTTCATTAGTTCTTTTTGTTCTTTTTTTGCATCTTTTTCAGACCTTGTAAAATACAAAATACAAGTTAGAAATCCGATGCACAAATACAATTCCCAAAACTTTTATATAACGTACTTGTTGGCATCATTTTTCTGCTCCAGACTTTGCTGCAACAGACGTATATCTGATTCACTTAAAGCTTTACCCAGCACTTCAGAAGCTTTTCTTATGTCATGGCTATAACTTTGGTTATCTTCCGATTTCTGTAATGCAGCTATCATATCTGAAATAATTAAAAGTTCGTTATCCAATTAAAAGAAATCAAGAATCAGAAATATGCCTTTCTACTATATAATTCAAGCCAGCAGACTTCTCATTTAACTGATAATTTGCTTCGGAAAAATATTACTATAAATATCTGGAAAAAATGAGAAGAAATACTAACCAGAAATGGCAATGATCCTCTCATGAACTTTTTTCCGACACACTCTCCTAGACTTTATAATCCCACGAACTGTTTTTGGCATTAATTTCAAGTCTCTTGTCTGCAATTTTACATTAATAAGACTAGTTCAACAAGTGTAAAAGGTGAACTATATAAGACATAAATAATAGGTAATCAAGCTAGTAATTACCAAAAGTAAGATAAAACACTTGATAACTAATGAAGGTATACATGGTAAGACCATTAACAATACGACTTAAGGACGAAAAGAATAATCAGTGCCCTGGAAAGGAAACTTAGATGGCAAAAGAGGGAATAAGTAAATAACTAAAGAAAACTAGAGTTCATAAGAAGAGCGAAAATAGAATGCATCGGCAAATATAAAGCTGGAATAGTTCAAACAAAAGAAACAGAAACAGTTCTTTGGGATATATCCAATCACTAGAACAGTACAACCGTACATCACCATAGAAAATGAAGCAGTACAACAATAAGCAAATATTATTATTTTTATTATTTTATTTTAAGGTCTTTTTTTTCTTTATTAAAACAATAAAGTGATTACACGGAGATGAAAGGCAAGCAAAAGTGAAGTCAATTTATCCAAGGAATGAAGTTGGTGAAGAACAACAAACGGAAGATGAAACCTTTCTTTCCCAACAGAGATTTAATACAACAAAAACTCAATACTGGTGAACATTAAAGTTCTGAATTTACTACAAAAGAAATAGAATACTACAAACAATACAGAATAACGATCCAGTTTTTAAGTCTTTTAATAGAAATTCAATACAAAAAAAAAACATTTAAGAGTTGAGAATCCAGGTCTTTCAACAAACACCCAGTACCAGAAAACATAGTTTATAACAAATTTAACAAACACTATTCATATACCAGCACAACATTTCAGTTCATAGATTAATTGTTCATAAACAAATGCAATAACCTTTCTCATTGAAGTCCAGTATTAAATACATAAAGAGACTAATTCAAAACTCGGAAACACATAGAATTCCAAATATAGTATAATAAAGTTAATCTTTAGAACATTAAATCTTACAACACTGATTGATTAGTAGTTCAAACATTACAGTTTTGGAATCCAAATCTCTATGAACAGATCCAATATTTGCAAACACCGGTGTTTTCGATCCATATCTCTATCTAACCCAATTAAAGAACCCGCAGAACATCTACGAGACTAAGATCGGGATTTAAAACATAAAAACATACTCAATATGCACAAACATTCAAGTTCAGACTTACTAAATACTTAAACACAAATCAACATTCAAACACTTCAAGATCCAAATTCAAGTCTTTTAACATATTAGATACCAAAAGTAGCACAGAATTTAAACCCTTTAACAGTATAAATACATGCATTACACGTACTCTATACACAATTCCATAGCTTCCAATACAGTTAAAAGTCTAAAACAACAACATAACATTTAAGTCTGAGAATAAGATCTAGACACAACCTCAACACCAGAAACATTGAACTTCCAAATAATAACATTTCACCAGAACTCGGCATTCACATACGCTAAACTTTCATATTCAAATCTTTCAAAATAAATTGCATTCATAGTTTCACAGATACGTTAACATTCAATCCAAAATTCATGCAAATTCAGCACTATCAAAAACTATAAACACTAAAATACCATAGTCAATATTTTCAGCTTAAACTCAATACTCAAAACACAATAAAAATCCACATTCCAGTTATCTTAACGCAAAACATTAAATTACAAATAACTATATATATATATACCTCCCAACACCACAAAGCTTCCTCTCTCTCATCCTCCAACACATCCGCATCGACATTCGGCACCCCATACGAAACCCTCTGCCCAATCAAAAGCACGGTGCTTTTCACGGAAGCTAAACTCACTCCCTCTCTCCCCTCCTTCACCTTGTCGTAAACCTCGTCAACGAGCTTAGAGAGGGAAACACCCCTCTCCTCCAACAACCATGCAATCTCCGAATTATTACCCGAATCATCTAACCCTATTTTCTCTCCTAAACACTCTTTGTAATAGTTTAATAAACCATTTTTCTCATTTTCGAGCACTACAATACGAGATTCCCTCTCCTCGTTTGATATTTGGTTCAAACCCGAGGATCTTTTTCGTTTTCCTGACTTTTTCTTTGCCACCTCATCGGTTACCATCGGCTCCGCCATTGAAACCCTAGATTTTTATAAAAAGGTGAAAATTAAGAAATATTCAAATCTGCAATTAAAAAACTAATTATCAATTATAATTAACAAAATTTCAAATCTGCAATAAAAAGACTAACTATCAATTAAAATTAACAAATATTCAAATCTGCAATTGAAAGACTAGTTATCAATTAAAATTAACAAAAGTTCGAATCTGCAATAAAAGATTAATTATCAATTACAATTAACAAATATTTATATCTGCAATTAAAAGGCTAATCATCAATTAAAATTAGCAAATGATCAAATCTGCAATAAAAAGACCAATTATCAATTACAATTAACAAATGATAATTAACAGAAAAAAAAACAAATAAAAAGGCCATTGTTTTTCTTCAAAATGGGAAAAAAAAACCCTAAATTCAGTATAAAAAATCAATTAACAGAAAAATATTAAAATCTAATCCAAAAATCAATAAAAAATGAAAACAAATCAATATCTCCCAAAACCACAGTTAATTGAAAGCTAGACTTTAAAATCGAAATATTTCAATTAACAGAAAACATTACAACCTAATCCAAAAATCATTCAACACAAATACCCAAAACTAAACAGCAAATTTTTTAAAAAATAAAAATAAAAAAATCCATACCTCACAAACACCAGAGTTAATTAAAATCAATTGTTTTCTTCGAAATGGGGAAATTTAACCAGATTATATATGTATGCATGTATGTATGTGTGTATAAACTAATTAAGAAGTGTTTTAGTAATTAAAAATTAAAAACAAACCCATACCTCAAATCACCGCAATTAATCGAAAGCTATTATTTTGCTTCGAAATTAGGAAAATAAAACCAAATTCAATAACAGAAATACAAATCTCTCTCTCTCTCTATATATATATATATATATGTGTGTATATATATATGTAATTAAGTAATTAAGAAGTGTTTTTTAGTTTTAGTAATTAGAAATTTGATCGGAAATGTAACGTGTCGGTTGAGTTGTTTTTTTTTCTAGAGAGAGATTTATTTATAATACGAGTATAATATGTATCGATATCTATATATATTTAAGTTGTAAAAATAGGTATTAATGGAAATAAAAGTATGTGTATTTTTAATCTCCCGCCAAATAAAGAGGAAAATAAATAAGGGGGAATTTTTTTTTCTGTTTTTGCCGCTCCGGTTTATTTTGGTTGGCGCCTATTTTATTTGAGTTTGGGTTTGGGCCCAATTATCTTATGGCCTTTCTTTGGGCTTTGTTTGTTTGTTTTTGGGTTATTTGCACTTACGGTACTCGAAGCAGGCGTGACATCGGTTCGGTACTGAACTTTTTTTGACTACATACTGATACCATATTAAACTAGTTTGTTTTGAGAATTTTTATACAATTACCGAAACAAAAAAATCGGTATACCAAACTATTCGGTTCGGTTTCGTTTTTATACCAAATTTTAGAGTTTACAAGTAATGATAGAAAAATAGTGCGTATTGGGGAAAAAAACGTAGTATAATGTTTTAAAAGTAGTAGATTAAAAATATATATTTATTTATATTATTGTTACATTTATTGTTTCTTTGCATAAAAGAGTAAACCATACTGGACATTTCTAGTAAATGTTATAAATAAAAGAAAATGTTATAAGTATTTACTAGAAAAAGTAATATAAGTATATTATAACAATGTTAATAATTAAGTGTATATAAGTCTTTTAATTTATTTGTCTATATAGTATATTTTTATATTTCGGTTTGAATCGGTACCATTTCGAACTCACCAAACGAATACCCAAACCGAACCGATTTTCAAAGATCGGTTCGGTTGTACCGTACCGTAATGTCGGTATACCAAAATTTTGATATCGACTTGATTGGTTCGGCTTGAAAAGAGATCGTTTGATATAAGTGGGTAAAAAAAAAGTCACCCATACCTCCAAGCTTTAGAAAAAAATAGTTTTATTTGGTTTTCTTTGTTTTTCTCATGGAAGGAAATAACTCCCCTCTATTTTGCTAAATTTTGATGAAAAGCAAAAAAAAAAGTAAAAAAAAACAAACAAACTATATGTTTTGATCAAAATAGTAAAAAATCTATATGAACTGTTTTTGGTCTGGTTCATTTGTTCGGATTAATTACACATATTGTCCTCGTAACTTGATAATAAAAAAAATTGGTTTCCATAGTTTTACTTGTAAAAAGCTCGATTGCTGGTCCGGGTTTATTTTGGGTTCGCGCCTTATTTATTTTGAGTTTGGGCCTAGTACCAATTTACTTATACATTTGATTATGGTCTTTCTTTGGGCTAGTTTATTTGTTTAAGGTTATTTACATTAATGGTCGTGGTCCTCATAGTTTGAGAAAAATAAATTATTTGGTTTCATAGTTGTCTTTTACAAAACTACATGCAAAATTAACCTTATACCAAGATTGCCAAAATAAACTTTTTCTAAATTTTATCACATAATAGTTCATGATCTCCGTTTGATATCAGCTTTCTCGGCCAAAAAGTTGATTTCAAAAACCATTAGGAGAAAAAGCTTACTTTAAAAAAAAACATGTAATGGGTGTGTTTGGTAAAAAGTTAAAAATAACAACTTTTATCATATTGATGTTTGACATTTGATCCGTTTGATATCAGATTTTTCGGTTGAAAATATGTTTTCATAAAGCAATAGAAAAAAAGTTTGTTTTCCAAAATATGCATGAGTGTATGACAAAAACTTAAAAAGACTAACTTTTAACGTATTGATTTTTGCCATTAGCTAATAACATTTTTATTTTTTTAATTAAAATAACTTCACAGGACATTTTTTTGATAAATTTTCATAATATCATATTTAAACGAGTAAGTAACACGTCAAGTATACGAATAAAATTTTAATTGAGATAAGATCAATATTCATTTAAATTCTTAAAACGGTGGCGATAAAGCTACCAAAATCTCCAAAATGTGTGACCTTTTTGGTTTTAGCTTTTCTATTTATATTCCTCCAAAATCTAGATTTTTAAAAGCTAAAAAAAAAACAGTGATATCAAACGCATGTGGGTTTTCAAAATAAAAAATCTAACAAAAAAAGTTGATGTCAAACATGCACATTAGCTAATATTCTCTTGTTTTTTCAATCAAAATTGACTTATAAGATATTTATTTTGATTAATTTTTAAAATATCATAATGAAACGGGCAAGTAACACGTCAAACATACGGATAAAACTTTAGTTGGGATAAGATCAATATTCATTTAAATTATGAAAATGGTGATGAGAAAGCTACAAAAATAGGTAGTTTTTTTGCTTTTAGATTTTCTAATTAATAAGTTCATTCAAATTCTGAATTTTTAAAACCTAAAAAAAACAGTTATACAAAACGCATGTGGCTTTTTAAAAATTTGATTCCAAACATGCGTTGTAGCTATGTGATTGAAATTTTTAATTTTTAATTTCCGCAATTTAATATACTTAAAAATTGCAAATCAATGTTACACGTAATTTCGTAGGAAACACTTCTTTAGAGACGTGAGGAGTAGTTATGGTTATACTTTGGTTTTGTTCCTCGAACACGTGTTACCTAAATTGGACGTCGGCCAATTGTTTGATGATTCAAAAATTGGAAATACTTACAAATCGATACATATTAATCAAGCTAATTACAAAAAACTTTTATGTGCGTATTTATATACAATTAGGTGCATATACTTATTTACAATTATATATATGTTATAAAAAAATTTAATTTAAAAAACAAATTCGAAAAAAACTGAAAAAAATCAAAAAAATTGTGCATAATATCAAACAGAATTAGACATGATTAAGTAGGATTAAACATGATTAGACATACAAGATTGGATATGATTAGACATGATCAAACATGATTAGACATACATGATTGAACAGGATTAGACAAGATCGCACATATTTTTTGTATAAAAAATGTATTTTTTAAAATTTTGATTTTTTTAACTTTGGTTTTTAATATTTAAATATTTTTTTCGATTGTTTTGAATTTTTTAACGACACATCTACCTATTTGTAAATAAATTCACAAAATATGCATTCTTTTTTTTATAAAAGGGTTATCAAGTTCAAAATAACCAAATTTTTTATAAATAAATTTATAAATATGTACTTAAATTGTCATATTCCTTAAAAAAATGAGAGATGGTACACATTGCACATACTATGCCACATTGTACTAAATATTTCATGACTCATTCACAATGAACTTGCCGTTTCATAATAAACCAATCTATGACTTTCTGTAAAGTAAAAGGTGATTATGCTAATCACATGTCACAAAATATACATGGTTGGTAATAATGTTCTAAAGTTTTAAATACTCTTGAAAAAGGAGCTTCTCTTTTATTAAAGTAAAACTCACAAGTATCACATGCAGAACAATTGGGAAAATTTTAGACAAATTCAAAACTGAAAAACAGAACTCCATTCAAACTTAAAAGGCAGAAGAATATAACACTTTATTCCACAAGCTTATTAAAAAAAATTGTTCATATAAATTCACAACAAATAACAGACACAATTTCGCCTAGATGACACTCTCGGCTCGAGCTATAATTAACAAACCAATGAAAATACATCACGACCCAAAAACTTCCATTTTCATGCTTCCGAAAAACACTGTTTATTTTAAATACTATATTGGCAATATCTAGACCTGCAAAAAGCTTGCATACTTGGCACCAAGAAAGAGCCTCTGGGCACAAAGCAAGGCGTTTTTGGTGACCTCAGCATTTTCGTGGTTCATTAATTTCATTATACGCTCCTTTGCTTTAAGGTCGTTCACTATTACCCGACCAGCAGGGTGATATTGAATGAACTGAGAAAGATCGTAGCAAGAAACAGCTAGTGCCCTTGAATCACTCGATGTGTCCAAAATTGTGATGAGGACCCTCAGGATCTGCATTTGGATAGGCAATGGAAATAAATTCACTTAACATTTCTAAACAAAAAATGATAGTACTTGTTTTTATTTAAAGGTCCGTACAGTCGACTGTTATGTTAATTCAATATTGTACACCATAAAATGAAACCATAATAAACCCGGTGATACTCCGTTGCTAAATAATTCAAGCATTCAATTTAAAATGCAGATAATTTGAGAATAGTATAGATCAAAAAGGCACAAAGAAGAGGATCCTAACGCGATACTCAAGTACAAGGATATATTCACCAACAAAACCAAATGTCCTTTTTGAAAAACCACTCGCCAAGCTAGAATCAAGTCTATATGGCTTGTTTGCTTATTTTGTTGCAGCTTTTAAGCAATTTAGCTGGAAATTTTCACTATTTAAGAAAAAACTAGAGTCCTCCAGTTTGAAATTCTAGCCTTCTCGGGCCAAATATAGGAAGAAGTCCGCTTTTAAGCTGGTCAACCAAATGAAGTCCAGCTTTCAAGTAAAAAGACTATATCACTTAGCTTAATAGCTGCAAGCAAGGAAGATCATAATTTTTCCCTTTTCTTCACATTAAGATAAAGAAAAAAGAAAAAATTCTTAGCGAACAATACCTGGTAGTCAACAATATACTTAAGTACAAGACATGTTCATGAATGAAACCAAAGCTGTTCGGAAAACGCTGTGTACCAGCTAGTATCCAAGTGTTATTCTCTCCTTTCTATTAAAACCGGAAAGAGGAAAAGGAATCATAGCCTTAGCAAAACAATACCTGGAAATCGCTTTCTTCGAAGTGTGTAATGTTCTCACGCCAAAAAGTAGGATCCTTGTGCATAGGAGACCAATCAAGATGGCCTATAAGGACTTCTTGCTTGTACATGTCAAACGAACTCAGTTTCCTTATATTATCCTTCAGATCAACTTCTAGTTGGTTTAGAGCGTCCAATAAGTCCTAAAAGACCGCCAGAATTAATATAAGAATAAGTGGAAAAGGTAGAGAAAACATCACGGTGATAGAAATTCTATTTATCAAATGCCTTTCAGAAGCTAAAACAGGTCTCCAATAATGGGAAAAATCCTTTTGACACACGGGCGAATTCTTGTAGAGGCAAGACTAGGGAAGAGCCACCCCTTGGTTTGGGTCGTGAACCAAAAAAAATTAAAAAATTACGTAACATTTTCATATATTTATATAAGCGGATATGGATAATCCTTGTGATGTTCTGTTCCTGCAGAAAGCTATTTTGGTTACTATCCAAAGGTCATTTGTTCAAATATTACCACTCCCCATTTTGATTATTTTTCTTTCTTTATGTTAATTAACTGAAGGCTTCAACCTTTAACTCTTTTCTTCAGCTGTACAATTTAGTTCTTACAGTATATGCAACTATTAACTCTAGTTGTTTGACATTTCACAAATCCAATGCTATATTATCTTTTAACTTTACACCTCCTCATTATTACGTGTTTGAATGAAGAATCTTATAATTGTATATGTAATGTCATCAAGACAAGATCACAGCCAAGTTTTATCGGACTTTGTCATTGAATACATTAGTTAATTAATATATATGAAAAATCTTTTACTTTTTCCAACTTGTTTTATAGTTTTGCACTTTTACAAACTATCTATGTATAGATACGTGAAAGAACCTAATAATACGATGTTAAATAATGATAATTCAATTACAACGAGCCTTAAGTACACTAATAAGAACTGCACCATGTACGTAGCATTTCCATGTTGGGTTTTTGCTCCCCTTTGTTACCTTCACGATGCGCCCCTGTTAGTACACCAACCTAATCAACTTTTAAAAATTCCTACACCTTACTACTCAATTTCACAATTCAGACACCGTCTACCCAAAGTCGAACTAGGACACCAGCGTTTAGATTTAAACTCAAGAACACCATCGTAGGTTGGTGCTGTACACAAAATTGAACCCAAAGACTCATTGAAAATTTAACTTTTAAGCAACTGTGAACCTTGATATTTTGTGTACCAATTGTGAGATTTATGCGTAGAATGGAGTTGAAATTGTAAATTATGTAGATAGTGTACTAAATGTTCGCTTTTGTGTAGATAGTGTATAATGTGAAACTTAAATAGTATGGTGAACTAATTGTTATCAGGATGATAGTGTAGTATAAAAATTGAAAAATCTCCCTTTGATAATTGGGATAATTGCACCCCAAATAGCCACTTATTACAAAATAAAAGTGAAGTTTAACTTTTTAAGAGTAACAGTGCATACTAATATCGTGAAGAGCAGTTGATGAAACATTTTGCAATAAAAAGGATTAAGCAAAAGATATGAAGGGAAGTAGTAGCAGCAAATATTCTAACGCTCCTATGTGTTCTGATGGTCAATCACAGGGAAAGTAAAATCGAGAATGAACTCTGACAATTTCATCAACAGCAAATGTAAGATGAAAGTGAACAAGCCACTGATGAATATCAATGATAGGATGTATTCACTAAATTACTTCTGATACTTAAACATATAAATGTGAAAGAGAATTTCAATAAAATGCCCACCTCATCACTCCATGCCTGTGCTTTTAAATTCTGAACGATTTGTGGTAATCCTAGATCAACCATAAGAGCGACAAAAGTCCCTTTAGGAAGCAAGTTTCTAAGTGTCAGCACAACCACTCTCACAACCTGGCATTTGTCGGAGTCAAAAACAATCAGAACTCTCTATGACAAAAAAAGAGAGGGGAAATATCACTTTTGTAACCAAGCTATCAGAAATGAATAATTCGTACAATATACTATTAAGTTTCATAAAAAAAACACCAAATTGAAAAGTTAAAGACACGCGTTAAAATTTGACTCAAAAACAAGTCATGTACTAATTGTTCGGTTACGCTGGTGTACTCATGAACTAGAGAAATCAAACAATAAGTACATCAATGTTAAAATATTAATTTTTTTCCGCACTTGTGAACTTTGATGGGTTGGTAGGCAAATTGATGGGGTATTGGCAGATTCATATCTATTAATTTTGATACTTTGGTGTACTAACTGTTTGATATTGTGCATACTGGAGTTTAAATTGTGAAACTTTAAAGCATGATGTACTAGTTTTTTAAAACTGATAGATTATATTTTCCCCAAAAAATTTATGCTGCAAGTGCAGCCAATATAATTAGTCAGTTGTGCTGCTTGTGCACATAAGAGTACTCCCATCCGTATGGCTACCAACCTATAGACATACACGGATTGCATAATAGATTAATAGGGAAAAAGAGCTACCCAACTGCCTATATACTAATAAAAACTGATATGCACTTTACACATATGTAATTATATACATCTTGTACAAAGATAATAGATTCCATTTTGGTAGGATCCTTATACAGACTGAAATGTTCTAACAAATTGCAGCAACCATGTACCATTAAATATTAATTACGATAAAAGGATGCTATATAGAACAAAAGACACATTTGCTGAAAAATTAAAAGATAACAAGTGAGTCAACAACCATTTCATTGACAGATTTGTTTATGGTTATATGTAAACCTAGTCGTAAACATGACTGCAATAAGCAGGTGGACTGGACCATGACTAAATTAATTACACAAATGCCATCAAGTTACCTTCTCCTTAGTGGAACTCTTGACAACATCTATTAACCGTGGAAGGGCTCTGGAGGTGGCCAGGAACTCAATTGCGGGTTCATAATATGACAAGAGCCAAATGCAGAGGCATGTTTCATATAGAAGCTGTTTTGAACAAAAAAGGAACGTCATAATCAACAGAAAATGGGACCAAAGAAATAAATGACACATGAAAAACTCAATTTTAACCTTTACTAAAAAAGATGTGCAGCACACTATATAGTATCTTAATCAAGTAACGGCTTGAATAACAGCAATGGTCTCCATACTTAGCGATGAATTACGACTTGGTCCCATCATTTCAGTTAGAACACCATTCTTCCTCAAAGTTTGAATAAGTTACGGCGATGGTCCCCGTAAATTAAACTGAAACAGTCCGGGTCCCCAGAGTTTCTGTATGTTACACTAGTGGTCCCTTCCAGTGGGGTCAATAGTGCTACACATGGGGATCATTAATGTAACCACCTACTTAAAATATTCGGACTATGAGTGGAACTTACCCAATCATGGAGACAAATAGTGTTTCTATTGTAACTACGGAGACAAAATGGAAATATTACCTAAAGTATGGGACCATTACTGTTTTTTTTTTGGAAGTTGGGACCATTAATGTTGTTATTGGAATAATGGGGATCAAAATGAAACTTGATCTAAAGTACAGGCACAATTGTTGTACTTTACCCTTCAATAATCGTAACAAGAAGGGATGCCAACTTAGCATTATATGTTATTGGCCATTTCTCTGGTGAACCCCATACAGAAAATAATAATAATAACAACAACAAAAATAATTACTCACCTGAATGGACTGTTGAGTGGAAGCTGGGGAAATCATAGGAATAAGCAACTTTACTCCATCTGATTGAACAAATGAAGATCTCACCACTGGTTCCTTCAACAATGTGGCCAAGCAATTCACGGCTGTGGGAATACCACGACTAGGATGGGAAGGGCTCTTTAACTGCACATGAAAAAGCCAATAATTTTCTTTAGTTGTTTTTTGGCAAGTAAGAGACTGGAAAACGGCAAGTGATAACACGCTCGATAGTTTTTGTCCATTAGTATAACCCAGTTTAAGTTATAAGGCCAGGAAAGATATAAAAGGCTAAAGGCAAAGAAGTTCGATGTGGGATGTTTCCTCCCCTTTCTGGTAATGCTACTTAAACCTTGGATTTATTTAGCTTTTTTTCCCACAGCCTCCAATTTTATCTCTACATTTGATGTTATACAGTATAAATATCATGTTTCCCAAAACATAACTTATCTGACAATGCGACCTAATGCATATAGCACACGCTTTAGTACAAATGAAACTGGAACCTTTATTACTTATAGCAGAGTTTCATCAAACAAGTAATAATTTGTTACTTCTCAAGGTGCAGTACTAAATCAAGTGACGAAGCCAATTCAGTTTGAATAGTTAAGCAATTATCTCTATTCATAGCTGGTAAACGATCATTGCAGAACTTCTTATACTCGGTCCTCCATAAATCTTTGGAGTTCCTGTGCTGTTATTATATGCTGATTTACTTACTTCTACTTCTTCTACACGAGAGGTGTCCCATTGATGCATTTCGAAAAATAATACTACAGATACTAGAAATGCATACATATCTGAAACTAAATACATGTGTACCTGAGCACAAAGCCAATTAACCAGGTCCTTCAACAGATCATCAATGGTAGTCAGTTGCTTCTTCTTCGAACCTTCTCCATTTGCATATGTACCTTCTTGTTTTTTCGGCCTAGCACTGTTTAAAGTTTAAACCATAAGATACTTGTGGACATAATTGTTGTTCAATAATTTATGAAAATGAGGATATCAGCAATAAAATGAACAAGTTATCACATGTACCTCACTATCATGGAGAGTATCTTACAACTCTTTTCTTGAATGAACCAGTTACCTTTCCATAGCAACCTGAACACGGTAATATGTCACTACACATCGAATAACATTTTTCTAGCAGAAATACCATGTGCTTTTTATGTTTCCCGCTAATTTTTGTTGTTACAAAACCAGAAAACTGTATGTTACGCATTTTGCGCATAGTTTTATGAACATTGTAGATTCTGTCACTACAGCCTACAGCATTTAGGGTTTAAAAACCAACAAAAAGTCATTCATGATGGTAACTAAAAAAATCTCAAAACAATGAATGATGGAAACACTCGACTTAAGAAAACTACCATAAAATTTACCTCAAGAAAGGTTCATATGTATCTTCATTAGCAAGAGACTTGTCATGAAATAACAGAGCTCTTTTTGGGTTCACTGCCATGAAAAGGGAATGAAAATCAGTATAAGAGTTTCAACTTGTAATTGTAATGAAAATTTCTTCATGGTTACCTGTAAGCATTTCATCAACCAAAGCTAGTACATATTCCACTGTTTCTTCCTTGAATATGTCACGCAGTATGCTAACAAACACACGAACATATGAAGGACCATCCTGACAATTTCCAATTTGGTAATTGTTAGAAAAACTGGTATTCAAGAAATTCTTTAACTTCAAAACAAAAGGAAAATCGGATTAACAACCCAAGCTAATGACGGAGATTTGGTGTATTCTAAATTATTAACCATAGATATCTCTAAATTTACTACTAATACTACCTTTTTTTACAGAAACCCTATTGACTAGTGAACAACAAAACAACCAAATATATTAGAACCATGTATTGGAAAGAAAACTCACTTGAAGTATCTAACGTGAATATGCTTAAAATAGATCCAAAAGAACAACTTTTCTAGACTGAATGTAAAACAAACGTGATATCTTCAATACAGTAGTAGTTTCCAAAAGAAAAAAGAAGGGAAACAAAAATATAGCAATAACTTACTTGCAATGAATCATACTTATCCAACAAATTAAGCCTCAAACTTAAACTCAAAGAAACGTAAAAGGCGAACAAAATATTATCGGTGATCATGTACATGGGATTTGAATTTCATGAATAAGTGAAAATTGCAAATAATAAAACTTTACATCATCAAGCAGTACGGCCCGTTGACTTTCTGATTTGTTATCGTAACGCCTTAACAGCTGAAGGCCAGTTCCAGTGATCAACTTAGTGGTCATGTATGTCTCCCAGGGAATATCCCTTTTGAGAACCTAAATAAAAAAAATATCAGTTGTCACCCCCTTAGAAACTCAAATATATTGATAAACTGTAGCTGGAGAATCAAAATTACTGGAACAGTAGAGAAGTCATTATGCGAGTTTTATATGGAGGATAAGGGTAGACAATGGTTATCCGAAATGCACATGAAGATGCTTTTGCTTTTCTGATTTTTTTCTCAGATAACAAATTATAGATGAAAACAGAGACGGGATTATATGCAGCCTGTTTCTTGATTTAACCGTAATATTTCGGAGGTCTTCGTCAACATGTTACGAAGCTCCAGTAAACGAAGTGATTGGTTTCTTATCCAGATTAGATCCAAAATATGTAGGAAGGGGAACAAAGTAGATCAAATAAAATATTTTCAATAATTGAGCAATAATGGAAGAGCATAAAGACATGGGCAAAGAGGCTATTTTCCCATTTTATATCTTACCAAGCTTTTAACAAACAAATAAATCTGCTGCTGAATGGGCCTAAACTATAAAAAGAGCGGAAAAATGAACCATACCCAAATCTTCTAATCACAGCCAAATTACGCAGCAAGTGGAAGAAATCAGATCAAATTAGGAATTTTCAATTTTTTAGCAAAAAATGAAGAATATAAAGGTATGGGCAAAAAGAAATTAGCTGCTTTTGCATTGTTTATTTCTTAACAAGTTTTTAGCCCCCAAAAAAAAAGGTGCCAAAGAGGCCTAAACTATAAACAGAATGAAACAACAAATCATACCCATATCTCATAATTACAACAAAATTAGGCAGCGAGTGGAAGAAAGTAAATCAAATAAGGAATTTTCAAAATTTGAGTAAAACTTGAAGAATATAAAGACATGGGAAAAGATAAGTTAGCTGCTTTTGCATTGTTTTTTTCTTAAAAAGCTTTTAAGCTATAAAAAAAAAAAAACTGCCAAAGAGCCCAAAACTGCTAAACTATGAACAAAACGAAGAACAAATCATACCCTGTCTTACAATTACAACAAAATTACGCAGAAAGTGTTATAAAGTAAATCAAAAGCTAAGTGATATTCAATAATTGAGAAAAAATAGATTATTTTAAAGAAACTTTTTTACAAAAAGTCCCAATCCATAAAACAAAAACAAAAAATGAACTGTATCGATTACTCTAAAAACATACCAAATTTACGCAACAAGTGGAAGAAAGTAAATCAAATACTCATTCAGACGACAATTGAGCGAAAATTGAAAAGTTAGCTTCTTTTTACACTAATTCTTAAGAATATTTTATTCACACAAACAAATAAATACGAAAGACCCAACAACAAATTGTATCGAAAATTCTAAAAACGTAGCACATTTACGCAACAAGGAAGAAGGTAATTTTATATATTACGCAAATTGGAACAAAAAAATCATGCCCATATCTTATAATTACAACAAAACTACGTAGCAAGTGGAATAAAGTAAAACGAATATCAAGTTATATTCAATAAATTAGCAAAAAATAAAAAAAAAAGTTAGTTTATTTAGCACTAATAGTGGCAAACAAGCGTAACCCATAAAACAGACATATAAGAAAAACCCAACAATTCATTGTATCTGAATATTCTAACAACATAAAAAAAATTAACTAAATCGATTGAGATAATAATATTATAAAAATGAGCATAAAAAAAAATAAAATAAAAAAGAAGTTACATGTTCGGTTGTTAACTCAGCGTGATCCATCGGCATTTTAGAGAGAGAGAAAGCTGATTTCTTTGCTCAGGGTTCAGATCGGAGATAATATATATATATATATAATTATATATATAATTATATATGTATGTATTATTTTATGTGGGTGTTGATGCAAGGGATAGTAATAAAATTGGGATCAGCCTTTGATTGATTTTATTTATTTATTGGAAAATATGTTGTAAACTAAATTAACAATCGGGAACATTAATAATTTTAGTAAAACTTTGGAAACGTTGTGTGACATATTAGCTCGTTATAGATATATATAGAGATATGTATAGATATAGAGAGAGGTATGAGAGACAACAAACAAGGGAGACTTTATTATCAGAATGTATGAATGAATATGAATGGAATGTCAAATACAAGACCCTAGCCCTCTTTATATAGATAGAGGGTTAGGGTTACAAGCCCATCTGGGCCCATTAAGTAAAAGTCCAAGAGTCCAATAATCTTACAACACTCCCCCTTTGGACGTCTTGAATTCTTCGTCTTCATGCAGTCGATCTGAGTCGAGTTCATTCGCAGTGCTAAACACATAAAAACCTTAAGGCCGGAAAACCCAGTGTGGGACAAAACCGGTACCTAGGAGAAACTGTGTAGCCGAATGATATAGGCCGAAATATCATGTAAGTAACTAACCACAAAACAGTGTGCCTCATCAAAACCTTGACAGAGCAAACCCAATGGGAAAATCTCTGATCGAAGGAAAAAGAGTGCAACAGTGGTAGTAGTAGGGGATCAACCACAAAACAGGTGCCTCATCAAAACCTTGCTAGAGTAAACCCAGTGGGAAAAAACCTCTAGTCGAAGGACAAAAGAGTACACAGTGGTAAGAAGTATACAGCAGGATACTCCCCCTAATTCGGCAATCTTAAGTGAGATAAGATGGGAACGTGTCTCGCTAAAAACCTTGCCAAGGAAAACCCAGTGGGAAAAAACCTTGGTCTAAGGACAAAAAGAGTACACGAGCATGCGACTGGATGCTCCCCCTCACTTGCACACGACAGGGTGCGAAGATTTCGACTAAGTGGTAATTAGTGCAATAAGCATTCACCTGGATGCTCCCCCTCACTTGCACACGACTGGGTGCAAAGATTTCATATTCCAAGAAAGAGTACGAGCATTCGAATGGATGCCTCATTTACTTACATACGACTGGATGCAAGAAAATCTAATGTGGAATAGAACGAGCATTCAACTGGATGCTCTTAAACTTCATTTGTGAAGATTAATTTCGGCGAGAAATGCTAAATAGCATAATGTAGTCATGTCTCTCTTGATCAATAACAACAAGTTGTCTTCTATGACAAGTGTTTTATCTGGATCGTGAGACAGAACATATGTAATTCAAATATGACTAATACTAGATCGAAGCCATATACACTCTCTAGTCGTCTCATAGAGCACAAATAGATCAGAGTGATTCACTTGGAGTCATTCCAAGACCTCCAAGATGTCGCCTTATTCCTAATGGTAAAGACATACCATGTTAGGAATATCCCTTATGCGGGTCTGATAAGTAACCGGCATCGGTATAACCGAAAAAGGGTTGCGTTAATTCGAGTACCGAAGGGGGTAGGTACACTCGATGACGCAAATGGGATAAACTAGCCCACTTCCAAAATTACCATAAGGTAAGGGAATGTGTCTTTAGTGCCATTTCGATGGCAGCGTGTTAGCGCGCTGTTATGTCGAGCTATACCATTCACAACAGACGAGATGTTCGTCCTAGCACATTAGACCAAGTACAATGATGCGCTTATTGTACTTAGATATGAACATTATGGTTCAATATCTCTTCATCGTCTCATCAGGGACGGACTGGGTCTATATCAATGTCTAGTGATCGAACGATCATGGGAGAATCTGACGACTTAGCGTCATGATGACTAAAACGTCATAACACCTTCTGGGTGTAGTCTAAATCATGGACTTAGATTCAATATTTACGGGACTCAATCATCAGGTTGAGTCACTACCGTGTCTTCCCAAAATCCTTCATCTCGAAGGCAAATCCAAAAATGGATCGCGTAATAAAACACGCAAGGGCATAATACTTGTTCAAGTATCCCAAGCTAATCAAGTACTCACTTAGGCGGTATACCACATCCGCTCGGATTATATTAATCCATATAGTGAACGTCTCAGTCAATTGAGATCGTCTTCCGTGGTCAGAAACTACTTGATTTAAGCATTATGAAGTCACACATGGACCTTCATCTATATCGCTTTGTCTAAATCCCCATAGAGATAAAACTGTGACCACATTCATGGCTGCATACTCAGTTTTTCGGAAACTACTAAACTGGTAAAGTAGGGGACTGTTATAATGTCCATTACGAGTAAATCAACCATCTCGTAATCAATTCCAAGGTGTGAGAGAAGCCTTGCGCTACTAGGCGAGCATTCTACAATCTCATTATTCTCATCACTTTTCCTTACGAATAACCAAATAAACGAACTCGTTTAACATTGGTGGTGTTGGAACTACAGGTCCGAACACACTTTCGCTAAGGAGTCTACTTGGATTGCAAGTTTCCATTAGTACAGTCTATTCTACGTTGACTTCAGGCAACGATACATGGTTCTCTGTCATAATTTGTTCATATTATCAGTCGTCACCGAATATATGAACAAGTAATCAATGACAGTCTCGTTTCGCTTCAATATCGTCTAAGATATCATGATCGACAGATATTTCGAGATTCTTAGGATGAGGAGGAAATCACACATCTCCTTGATCCTTTATAATCTCGTGCAACAAACGAGTTTCAGTTCACCACCTCTGGGGCTGAACGAATTAAGAACCGGTCAACTTCCTCATATCTTGGGAAGGACGACAGACTGACGGCCGACGACAGCGTCCTTTGCTTGGCGGGTTCGGCCAAAGCAACGTGTTACGACAGGAACACGGCGTCCGACAGGGACGTCTATCCTTGCAAGCATTTTGCAGCAGGTATAAATGATCTCGTGACATCTCATAAAGTCATTAAATGCGTCTGGCATTTAGTTAGACTTGAGGGAGTCTATGCACTTACTTATCACTAAGTGCAGTTTTGGGATCAAGCTAAGACTGAGTGGGTTATGCCACGTTACTTCACGTCGTTCCTTATCAACGGTAACGTGCAAATCTCCCCCTAACGACGGGGAGAACAGTCTTAGCGATGTCACTTTCGCATATCATGCGGTAAAGAGATCGCTTGCCAAGGTTACTCTATCAAATGATAGGCAGGAGATTCATAATCGACTTATGTCCCCTTCAGAGGTCCATATTTTGAACGCTATAGCGGCTCAATCAAAATATTAATTAAGCACTCCAAACACGCGTTAATATGAGACTTCTGGCTCATAACCAGTAACCAGCTGGTACGCATATGGTGTTTGAGTGTCTATGGGCCTCATAACGGACCAATGCAGCAAAATAGCATAACCCCACACGGAAATATAAATTTTGGTACGCAAGACCAAGAAATGCGTGCAATCATTTGCAGTCGCATCATCAAACTTTCCGTGAGTCCATTTGGGTCTGAACATAATCGACAGGATGTTCAATTTCAATTTCCAAACTCTAGTAATTGAAATCGAAATTTCGACTATTACTCTTCGGAATTATCAAATCAACTAGACTTTTCAGGATAATCCGGATCATGAGCCATCAACTTAATGATAGGGCTAGAAGTTTGGAAAGTGCTGCATTTAAGTGGACAACATTAAAATGTGACCATATTGTCGATGCATCAACCATAACCATTTATATTTATGGTCCGTCTTATGGTTGAATAAGTCCACATAACTCCTTCAATTCTTTACAAGAATTCTACGAGTTCATTTCGTGATCTTTACACATACTAGTCTTTCAAAGTGAGCATTAGTGGCATGAATTTTGGATTAATTACGAAATATATTCTCAGAGAGAATCCAAATGCGATGCGATTATAAATCAAGCATCGTCTTTTGACCCGGGAATATCTCATCCGGTCAATGCCACAATATCAAAATGCTCTTATCAATCGACGACAGGCGAATGATAGTACAGACAATCATGTCTTAGCATTTAAATCATTTATCATTTCGACGACAGGCGAAATGATAAGGTAACTTTAAATGCTTTAAAGAATGTGGTAGCAACCACTTGAAAGACATTTCAACTCCTCTAAAATACGCTTTTGGTCGTATTGAATGGAGGCTATGTAAAGAAATTTTAATTCTTTCATGAGCTATTACCAGATAACACTGGTTTTCTCGAATATTTTATAACTCAACAAGGTACGGCAGGACCTACATGAGTATAAGACCTCATATTTGACAAATCAATTTGGTTTTACCAAAGATTTCGATTTGGAACGACAGGTCCAGAATCGTTGTCACTGAGTACTCTTTTAGGCAAATAGTTGGTGAAATTATGTGGTACACTGTTACCCACTATTTCTAAAAAACCAACTACACCACAAGTATTGCCTAAAATTTCATAATTTAAGGTTTGGTCACATTTGTCAAAGGAATTTGCTCAAAACACTTTAAATTATTTCGAGAAATTTCGTAAACAGGCAAACCATAATCCAAAAGTATGTCCAAATGGAAAAATCATAATCCAAATGGAAAAACATAATCCAGATGAGCGAAAAAATGGCTCAATGATTTATCAAAATCAATAAAGAAAGGTATCAAACTCATTTGAGCCACAAAATCGGGGGTCTCAATAGTTTCCTTTCAATTAACTTTAACCACATTAGCATCGGTTTTTCCACCTTTATAATAGTTGTGAACTATTTAAGGAGTAACCGTGCATGACCTTTGTCTTTATAGCATAGAGTTGGCTCCTTGAGCATTATATCTTGCTTTGTGACAACGTGTCATATTGTTCCTTTCAATTACTGTCTTGGAGCCACAGGTTTTCGATTTTGACGATTGTCTAAAATCTCGCTTGGCTAGGCGATTCATCGGGATCGCGACAGTTCGAGGCAAATAACACTTGTCTCGGTTCTCGATTCGTGAAAAAAAATATACACGAAGAGCATTAATATCAGGCAAACAATTTGCCATTGACCCAATAGGATTAAAACTACTCACCGGGGTAATTTTTTTTTATCCAATAACAGATGGGCGATAAAGGAATATGGTGAATATAAATTCACGATACTGCTTATGGAATACAATTTCCAAGCTAGTATTTTGATGAAGGATAGCTCCAATATGTCAATTTCAGACATTTGTTCACCATAGACGTCATCACGTCTCAAATGTGGCGGCGGAATAAAATCAACGCCTTAGCATTCATCACGAGGGTAACAACAAACTCGTGTTTTACTCATCAAAGATGGCATCCAAAAAAATTTTGGGCATCACATTTTCACACATCAGGGTGAGTAACATGTGGTGACGGATTAAAATCAACGTTTAAACAGTCATTTCGCAAGTATGTTTTTACGATTTTTCTCATCATAGATGGCATCCAACATGTGTTGGGAGTTCTGGATTATTTATCATATAAAACGACTGGTTTATATGTTTATGGTTTGCACAATCATAAACTTTATTTCGAAACGACAGGTTCGAAAAATAGTTTTGCTTGTAATGTGAATAGGTTCTCATTGATCGAACGACAGGTCGATACAGAGACACCAATTCGGCGAAACATACATCACTATATAAACACACTCGGGAAAATTATTATTTAGTCAACCCCTTTCGGTAGCTCTACTTGAAAAACGACCAGGAAAGACGGTGAGGGTGGAGGGCACGAATGCCACTTAAAACCCGACCTCATTAGGATATCGACTTCCGCCTATATCTTTCCTAGACATCGTATCCAAATAGGTGAGCCTATTTGGGGAAGGTTCATAATTTTTCCAACTTAAATGTGAATATATATGATTTCGCAATTTTACCATTCATGGCAATAAATAACAGGTATATCTTTTCTAGATAACCACATATATACAAGGCAGTATAAAATATATTCATGATATATATCTAATCATGCAGTAGATTTGGTGATAAACTAAATCAATTCAGGATTATCAATTACACAAATTATATCATACCAAATCAAATCAAATCAATTAACTGCCATATGGTATATTTATATCTATGGTAATATCAAAAGATATGTTGATTATACTAATAAGATATCAATCAATTATCTACGGTTTATTGCCATATAAGTAATTCTATACATGGTAGTTTTAACATATCTTATACATAACAGCAGTAATAATATTACATGGCAGTAATTATTAACATGGCAATTCATAAATTAATTCAATTAACATGCAATGTTATTTACTAGCCAATTAATCAATTATCATGTACGTATTTATGTTAGATATGGACCGAATTTTATACATATATGAACATATATACTGTTTTAAGTGTAACATACATACTACAGGGATCACTACTGTAATTACAGTAAACTATATTCAATTTACAGAGGTTATTACATATACAGTCCAGGAGTTTCTGTCAAATTACAGTTTAGTCCTTAAGTGTTTTACAATGTAATCAATAGTTTTAAGGCGTTTCAAACTAGTCCTACTATGTTTAGTATGTAACATGTTTAGTCAGGAGATTTAATCTAACAATTCTACATGTCTTAATTAACTTTTACACAAGTCTCTAACGTTCTGAACATAATATGTTTGCCTCTACAGGTTTTATTCTACCAATTTGGAGCAGAAGTATATTTATTGTATAAGTAACTTTCAAGACTTGGTAGCAATTTAATTAGTGCCATGGTATATACATACAATCATGCAAGCATGTAAACATGAAATTATCTATTTTATTCTGTTACATACACTGAAATATATACGGTTCATTAGAAATACTATAGCAGTTTGATTTTTCCAAATCAATATCAAACATGTTTATGTCATTATCTAAACACTATAGCAGTTTGACTTTTCCAAATATATCAAACATGTTTATGTCATTATCTCAGTAAAGGACTATGAATCAAGTATGCAATTTATTTGTTTTACATATATAAATAATTAATCCATACAAGTAACAAACTATAATACACATGAATTATATATTACGGTATATTTATCATATTTTAGTTATCCATAAAAAAATACGTGCGATCACATATATGGAATAAATTAAGTTTTGAATTCGGTACCTTACGCACGGTATGTTGGTGAAGGTCGATATAGCAAAACCCTAAAAACCCGGATAAACCTCAAGGTTTATAAATACCCAATATACGTGCGTTTACCAAAAATCTCCAATATCCGCGAGCGTATATCCTATTCTCCGCGAGCAAAGTGCTGATAACGTGTTGTGTGACATATTAGCTCGTTATAGATATATATAGAGATATGTATAGATATAGAGAGAGGTATGAGAGACAACAAATAAGGGAGACTTTATTATCAGAATGTATGAATGAATATGAATGGAATGTCAAATACAAGACCCCTAGCCCTCTTTATATAGATAGAGGGTTAGGGTTACAAGCCCATCTGGGCCCATTAAGTAAAAGTCCAAGAGTCCAATAATCTTACAACAGGAAACAAATAATAATTAAAGAAAGTATTAGTTATTTCGGGAATATGGAACAAAATAAAAAAAAAAATTGATGCTTGTGGAGTGTGGATATTTTGTCCAATTAAGAAACAATAAAATGATACAAATTTGTGTGTAGAAAAGGGTGACGTTTTTGTATAAATTTGTATCAATTGATCGATTTTCGTGACTAGCTAACCAAATGTTCGGCACTACTGTCAGAAATATTTACTGATACTAGAAATACTTTTATAGAAGTATTAATCTTTTGCGTGCGTTTGGTGAATAAATTTTTCATGACTTTTTTTAGAAGTCATATGTTGCAGAAGTCGATTTTGAACAGTTGAGATTTTGTGCTTACTCAGGAAGTGTGCTTCCACGCACTTATTTATAAGTGCAAACTAAAATAAATAAATAAATGTATTTCGAATTTTGGTCATTCTAAAAAACAATTTATAATAAAAATGATTCTCACCATAAAAACACTTTTATTTAACGTAAAAATGACTCTTTTTAAGATGTCAATTCAAGTAAAAAAAACTTCTATAGACTTTTTCAAACGGTTATTTTCTCAAATTGTATTTCATTAAAACGTCTTTTGAACAAGAAAATTGATTTATTTGATAAAATTTTATAATGAATTCTTTGCGAATATGATGGCGGTGACACTGACTTTAATGATTGTTCAGCGACGATACTGTTGTGTCGGAAAAGATGATCAGAGTGAGAAAGGTCGAAAATAGAGATTGCGAAAATAGATGAATAAGATGATATCGCGATTCACGAAGATTTACATAAATATACGAAGATGAAAAAATGTAAGTGAAAGTACATTAATTCTTCATTAATTATATGCTAGTTACATTATTTATAATGTTTGACTTTATCGGGTGAATGACGTTGTATGTGGCTTTTGAGGGGGTTAATTTAAAAGTATGATTTATGGGCATCTTTGCTTAGTGTAAATGTTAGCGAGAAGGTTGCATATTATTCATGCATCACATTAGAGCATATCATCATCATACTTATCAAAACACACTTTCTTTACGATTTGAATGAGTTAATAGAAAAAGATATTTTGCATCAGTCTCATTTTAAGTTCTTTAAAAATAAAGAGAGCAATAAAACTCATAAACTAAACAGAGTATAAACCATCTCTTTATAAGATAAAAATATTTTTTTAGAATATTTCACTCTCTCTCTCCTACAAAATAACAAAGGCCAAATAATGAAATATTATTAAATAATCAATTTAGAGAATAGAATAGAGATACTGATGTAGTGGTTAAAATGTTTATGGATCATAAAAGTTGAAAAAATTATTTAAATTCAAATACCCAACATCATGGAACAACACTTGTACGGCCTTGTATTTTTTTACCAAATGGTTTACCAACGTGTTTCAGAGGGGCGTTCAACTATGAGATTAACAAGTGTCATTGTCACCATGTCACTAAAAACATTGTCAACGGTTTCTTTTAATTTTCTCTCTAAATATGACTATCTATAAAATTTTAAACTCTGTATAACCTCTATTTCTAGATAGTGCACAACCGTGTTATATACATTTGATATATCTAAAAAAAAACATTTTTTTTTCTTTTTTCTTTCTTTAAATAAGTTTTTTCCCTCTGCCCAAACATGAGATTTTATACAATTTGGTAAAAGGGCATATTCCTAAATAATGTCCAAATAAGTGCTTTCAATTAACAACCAATCATTCTAATCTATTATTTACCGTTATAATTAGATACTATGATTTCAAAATAAACCTTACAATTAAAAAAGTCGTACAATAATAAAGATAGCAGATCTATATTTTTATCATAAAAATAAAGTGTCAAAAGATGAATAAAATAGTAGGGTTGCAAAAACTTATTAGTAGAATTGTTGGGAAGGAGAAGTGAAAAGCACCGGACTTTTTTTTATCTCTAATGGAGAGGGAAAGGAGATCACAGGAAAGGAGATAGCGGTTTGCAATGGAAGAACATAGTATAAGAAAAATGAGAAAGTGATAGAAAATATAATGAGTTGAGCGTGGAATATAAAATTTGGAGAGCTCTGAATTGGTTCTCCACATGTGAATATCAAATGTAAATATATCTACATTTTGAGTTTTTTTTAATGATATAAAGTAGTATAAAATAGGCTGAGAGCATTCGTAAGAGTCTCTTTTAATTTTTTCTCCAGATATGACTATATACAAATTTTATGAACTATATCTATTATCTATTTTTTCATATGGTGCACAACAATCCTATATAAATTTGATATATACAAATAAAAAAAATAACTTTTTTTTTGCTTTTTTCTACCTTAAACATTTTTCTTATAATCAACCATTCAAATAACAACATTAGACATGTTATATTCATTTATAACTTTGACTTTATGATAAAAAAAAGTGTTTTATTTTAAATTTATCACCAAAATATAGTAAAAAAAAAAAACATAACGCAAAAAATAAAACCATGATGTTAAAGATGAAAACATTTAAAACTCCACAGATTAGTAACTTCTAACAAAGATTTACGTTTTGATTATATAAAAACAAATGGTCAAAATATCTATAATGAAACTAGGGTTTTAAAAATTATTAGCACATTGTTGTAATACAACTATTAGCTAGATATTTAGGAAGACAGAAGTAGAGAGAGGGGAGAACAGTATGATGAATATGAATGTATGTGTGAAGTATAAGACCCCTAGCCCTCTTTATATAGATAGAGGGGTAGGGTTACAAGACCTACATGGGCCAATAAAGTATAAGCCCAATAGTCCAATTATCTTACAACACTCCCCCTTTGGACGTCTTGAATTCTTCGTCTTCATGCAGTCGATCTGAGTCGAGTTCATTCGCAGTGCTAAACACATAAAGACCTTAGGGCCGGAAAACCCGGTGTGGGACAAAACCGGTAACTAAGAGAAATTGTGTAGGCGAATGATATATGCCAAAATACTATGTAAGTAACTAACCACAAAACAGTGTGCCTCATCAAAACCTTGCCAGAGCAAACCCAATCGGAAAATCTCTGATCAAAGGAAAAAGAGTGCAACAGTGGTAGTAGTAGGGGATCAACCACAAAATAGGTGCCTCATCAAAACCTTTCCAGAGTAAACCCAGTGGGAAAAAACTCTGGTCGAAGGACAAAAGAGTACACAGTGGTAAGAAGTATACGACAGGATACTCCCCCTGATTTCGGCAATCCTTAGTGATATAACAGGGAACGTGTCTCGCTAAAAACCTTGTCAAGGAAAACCCAGTGGGAAAAACCTTGTACTAAGGACAAAAAGAGTACACATGCATACAACAGGATGCTCCCCCTCACTTGCACACGACAGGGTGCGAGGATTTCGACTCCGACATAAAATGTCGCTCTAAGGTAGCTCAGATAGCCTACGTAGGCCAATCACCCGTACGTGCTTCTGAAAAGAATGCTTTGGTAGTGACTTGGTGAACAAGTCAGCGTGGTTATTCTCTGAACCAATATGCTTCACTTCAATCTTTTGAAGCGTTTGTTGTTCATGTGTGAAGAACAACTTTGGCGAGATATGCTTAGTGGCATCACCTTTGATGTAACCATGCTTCGCTTGATCAATCACAGCGGTGTTGTCCTCATAAATAACAACTGGTTCATCATGATCGTACGCTAGATCACAGGTGCTTCGAATATGGCCAATAACTGCTCGAAGCTAGACACACTCTCTAGTCGCCTCATAGAGCGCGAGTAGCTCAGAGTGGTTAGTCGAAGTGGCCACTAGAGTCTGTTTACGGGACCTCCAGGATATCGCCGTGTTCCCAATGGTAAAGACATAACCAGATTGGGAACGTCCCTTGTGCGGGTCTGATAAGAAACCAGTATCGGCATAGCCGACAAGGGTTGCGTTGTTTCGAGGATCAATGGAGCTAGATCCACTCGACGCAAAGGGATAGAATAAGCCCATGTCCGTAGTACCTCTAAGGTAACGGAAAATGTCTTTTATGCCAGTCCAGTGGCGGCGTGTTGGCACGGTGCTGTGTCGAGCTAGACAATTCACAGCAAACGAGATGTCCGGTCTAGTACATTGGGCCAAGTACAATAGTGCACCTATTGCACCCAGATATGAACACTCAGGGCTCAATATCTCTTCATCGTCCTCCTTTGGACGGAAGGGGTCCTTATTAATGTCTAGAGAGCGGACGACAATGGGAGTAGAGGACGGCTTAGCATCACTATGACTAAAGCGCCTCAACACCTTTTGGGTGTAACTTTCTTGATGGACTAAAATTCCATCTGTACGGTGTTCGATCTGCAGGCCGAGGCAATACCGTGTCTTCCCAAGATCTTTCATCTCGAATTCCTTCTTCAGGATTTCAGCAGTTTCGAACAACTCTTTCGAGGTTCCTATGAGATTCATATCATCTACATAGACTGCGATAATCGCATATCCTGAAGTGGATTTCTTTATGAACACGCATGGGCATAGTTCATTATTAACATATCCCACGCCGATCAAGTATTCACTTAGACGGTTATACCACATCCGTCCGGATTGTTTCGATCCATATAGTGATCGTCTCAGTCTAATCGAGAACGTGTTCCGTGGCCGGGAACTACTTGATTCAGGCAACTTAAGTCCATCAGGGACTCTCATGTAAATCTCTGTGTCCAGATCCCCGTAGAGATACGCTGTGACCACATCCATGAGCTGCATATTCAGTTTTTCGGAAACTACTAAACTGATTAAGTAGCGGAACGTTATAACGTCCATTACGGGAGAATACGTCTCATCGTAATCAATTCCAGGGCGTTGAGAGAAACCTTGCGCCACAAGGCGAGCTTTGTATCTAACAATATCATTATTCTCATCATGCTTCCTTACGAAAACCCATTTATGACCAACTGGTCTAACATTGGGCGGTGTTGGAGCGACAGGTCCAAACACCTTTCGTTTCGTTAAGGAATCCAATTCAGCCTGGATTGCTTGTTTCCATTGAGGCCAGTCCGTTCTTCGCTGACACTCAGCAACGGTACGAGGTTCCATGTCATCATTGTTCATAATGTCAGTGGCCACTGCGTATATGAACACATCATCGATGACAGTCTCATTTCGCTTCAAAATATCGTCTAAACTAGTATAATCGACAGATATTTCGATGTTATCGTGATGATTAGGAACTGGTGTTTCATCTGGAACACACTCCTCTAATACATCACCATGATCCTTAATGATCTCGTGTGGCAAAACAGATGCGACAGGATTTCTCCTCTTTCGAGGCAGAACATCCTTGGAACCGGACGACCTTCCTCTTTTTTTCGGAAGGGCGGCGGATTGAACGGCCGACGGCAGCGTCATTTGCTCGGTGGGTACAACCGGAGCAACGTGTTCAACCGGAACACGGCGTCTCACTGGGACGTCTATCCTTACAGGCACATTTGCAGCAGATATATGTTATCTCGTGACATTCGCTAGGTCATTAAATGCGTCTGGCATTTGATTTGCAATATTTTGCAGACCTAGGATTCTCTGCACTTTCTTATCACTATGTGCAGTTGGGGGATCTAGATGAGACATAGTGGGTACATGCCACGTTAATTCACGTCGTTCCTTATCAACGTTAACGTGCATTTCTCCCCCTAACGATGGGAAGAGTGTCTCATCAAAGTCACAATCCGCATGTCTAGCGGTAAAGAGATCGCCTGTCAAGGGCTCTAAATAGCGTATAATGGACGGGGATTCATAACCGACATATATGCCCCGTCGTTTCTGAGGTCCAAATTTTGAACGCTTAGGCGGCTCAATTGGAACATTGACTAAACACCCAAACACGCGTAAATGTGAGACATCGGGCTCATATCCAGTTACCAACTGGTACGCAGATAGTGGTTGGGTGGCCATGGGCCTCAGACGGACCAACGCAGCAGCATGCAAAATGGCATAGCCCCACGCAGAAATAGGAAGTTTGGTGCGCATAACCAAAGTCCTAGCAATCATTTGCAATCGCTTAATGAAAGCTTCTGCAAGGCCGTTTTGGGTATGAACATACGCAACTAGGTGTTCAAGATTAATTCCCAAAGTCATGCAATAGTCATCGAAAGTTTTCGATGTAAACTCCGCGGCATTATCAACTCTAATAGACTTTATCGGATAATCCGGATGATGAGCCCTCAATTTAATGATCTGGGCTAGGAGTTTTGGAAACGCTGCGTTTCTTGTGGACAACAAAGCTACGTGTGACCATCTTGTCGATGCATCAACCAAAACCATGAAATATTTAAATGGTCCGCAAGTTGGTTGGATAGGTCCACAAATATCTCCTTGAATTCTTTCAAGGAATTGGGAAACCAATTTCGTAGGTTTCACACGAATTGGTTTGAGATTAGTCTTTCCAATCGAGCATGCTTAGCATAGGCTTTTCGGATTAATCACGAAATTCTTTCCTCCAAGAGGATGCCTATGAGATGCGTTCATCGTTCGAAGCATCGTATTTTGACCCGGGTGTTCCAGCCGGTCATGCCATAGCATAAAAATGCTCTCATCAATCGGCGCCCGCCGAATGATTAGATTGCTTTCAAAGTTTTGGATTGTAGTAACATACAAACCACTTGAAAGACATCTCAACTTCTCCAGAATACGCTTTTGGTCGTATTGAGTGGAGGTAATGTGAAGGTATTCAATACCGTTTTCACGAGCAGTTTCAAGATGAAACTTATTTTCTCGGATATCCTTAAAGCTCAACAAGGTACGACTGCACCTCGGAGAATATAAGGCCTCGGATACTTCAACAGGAGTACCATTTGACAACGTGAATTTTGCTTTACCAAAGCCTTCAACAAGGGTCGACGGGCCCGAAATTGTTGTCACTGAGGTTACTTTAGGCGTAAAGTTGATAAAAAACGATTTATTTTTTAAGATAGTGTGTGTAGTGCCACTATCAACCAGACAATCAACTGCCCCACAATACATGCCTAAAAGTAAAATAATTTAAAGTCGGTCACACGAATAAAAGGAATTGCTCAATGAAATAACTTTAAATTATACGAGAAATGTTCAAAACATTATCCATAAAACAAACCATAATCCAAAAGAAATGAACAATATCCAAAGGAAAAAACATAATCCGAAATGGAATTGAAATAACATAATCCAGGAGCAAAACAGCTCAATTATAAAAAGAAACGAAGAAAAAAAACTTTTATTCTTCCATGTGAGCCTCAAAGTCAGGGGTCTCAAGAGTTTCTTTTGCACTAACTTCAATCATGTTGGTTTCGACCCTTCTACCCTTGTGGTAGTTTTCGACTTCTTGGGGAGTTGCCCTACAAGTCCTTTGCATATGACCATTTCCACCACATTTATAGCACAGAGTTGGCATATCGGCCGATTCTCTTGCTTTGGGACGACTGGCCCATTTGTTTCTACCACCACGAGACTGCCTAGGAGGAGCCACAGGTCCTCGGTTCGGACGATTGTCCAAACCTCGCTTGGCTGGACGAGCATTACGCTCACCCCTATTCCTTGGCTGACGGGACGACAGGCCCTTTTCTCGTTTCCCATATCGTGGACGAGGTCCACGAACAACATTAGCATCAGGCATTGGAATTGCCTTTGAACCAGCAGGACGAGAATTACTGTTCATCATTAAAATGATACTATTCTTCTCGTCCAATAACAACTGGGTGATGAGCTCGGGAAATTTGGTGAATTTAGACTGACGATATTGCTTTTGGAGCAAGATGTCAGAACTAGGAAATGTGGTGTACGTTTTCTCCAATAAGTCACTGTCGGTGAGTGTTTCACCACAGTATTGGAGAGTAGCACGAATTATGCATACTTCAGCGTTATATTTTTCAACGCTTTCGAAGTCCTGAAATCGCAGATTCAGCCAATCACGGCGGGCTTCAGGAAGCCAAATGGTCTTTTGGTGGTCGAAACGCTCTTTCAGAGAGTCCCACAATGTCTTTGGTGAGGTGGTCGCTATGAACTCAGATTTCATGGCGATTGATAAGTGGCGGCGAAACAGAATCATCGCCCGAGCACTCATTTCACGCGTTACTTCCATTTCACGCTCCTCCTCATCATATATGACATCCAATAAGCCTTGGGCATCTAAATGGTTTTGGATATCCTGACTCCAATCCAAGTAGTTCTTGCCGGCAGCATCCAAAATTGGAAAGTCAAGCTTGATTGACATTTTTCTACAACAGGAGAAAAGAAAATAAAGACTGGATTAGTCATCATATAAAACAACGGGTTTATATGTTTATGGTTTGTATAAGCACAAACTTTATTTCGAAACGACGGGTTCGAAAAAACAAGTTTTGCTTTTAAGTGAAGAGGTTCTCTTTGATCGAACGACAGGTTGATCCTGAGACACCAATTCGGCGAATACATATCTATATAGACACATTCGGGGAAATTATTATTTACTCAACCCCTTTCGGTAGCTCTATTTGAACACGACCAGGAAAGACGGTGAGGGGGGTGGACACGAATGCCTCTTAAAAACTGACCTCATTAGGAGAACGACTTCCGCCTTTATCTTTCCTAGACATCGTATCCAAATAAGTGAGCCTATTTGGGGAAGATTCATAATTTTTCCAACTTAAATGTGAATATATACGATTTTCGCTTTTTTTTTTTTTTTTATATATGGCAATAATATTAATAGCATAGATAATATCTATCTAGATTAACCACACATATATAAATAGACAGTAAATATATTTTAGAATCTATCTAATCATGCAGTAGATTTGATGTTATAAACAAATCAATTTAAGATTATCAATCAATCTATAAAGATTCTAACATATCAAATGAAATCAATTTAAGATTATCAATCAATCCATGAAGATTCTAACATATCAAATCAAATCAATTTAAGATTATCAATCAATCCATGAAGATTCTAACATATCAAATCAAATCAATTTATGATTATCAATCAATCCATGAAGATTCTAACATATCAAATCAATTTACATGCAATTTTTTTATTCGCTTGCCTTTTAATAAAAAAAAAATTATATGCATGTGTGTGTATATTTACCAAATATTGTATCTTTATCAACCATATGTACTGTTTTCGTATAAGTATTATACTACAGGACCATGCCTGTAATTACAGCAAACTATATATCTATTTACAACATTATTACATATACAGTCCAGAAATTCAGACAAGTTTCAGTTTAGTCCTTGAGTAATTTTACAGCTTTCAGAGAATTACTATTCAGTACATACGTTTCAGTTTTTTTTTAGATTTAATCCGACAGATTGATACATGTTTTACAATTACATGATTTTCGATTTACAATTCTCGGTTATACATGTAATAAGTACACAACTTTAGTTCGGTTATACATGATTTATCTATTATGGATACTATGGTAAGTGTTAACGCAATAAATAAGTATATTTATCTATTCTCGGTTATACATGTCATATAACATGCAGCAGTAAAGTCAAGTAATTATTTAGGTTATACAGATTGATACATGCAGCAGCAGTAAAGTCATCATCACATATAACATATAAACATGCAGCATTAAAGTCATATAAACATGCTGACTTGTACGGTTCAAAAGAATTATATCCGGATACCTTACGCACGGTATGTTGATTAAGGTCGATATAGCAATAACCTAATAAAACCCGGATAAACCTCAAGGTTTATTGAACCCAGAATCCGTACTCCAATCTCCGAGAGCAGTGCTGATAACGTGTTGTAATACAACTATTAGCTAGATAATTAGGGAGACAGAAGTAGAGAGAGGGGAGAACAGTATGATGAATATGAATGTATGTGTAAAGTATAAGACCCCTAGCCCTTTTTATATAGATAGAGGGGTAGGGTTACAAGACCTACATGGGCCAATAAAGTATAAGCCCAATAGTCCAATTATCTTACAACACACATGATATAATTGTTTGTAGTAAGAAGATGTAGGCCATATGAGAATTTTACATGAGGAGAGAGAAAAAAATATTATATGTCTAGATAGAAGGAGGAGATCACACGAAATAGAAAAAAAGTTTTTACATGAGAAAAAGATATTATATGTCTAGAGAGGGAAATAAAAAAAAAACGTGAACTTCTTTTTGATCTGCTAGTTGAGCAGATAAAAAAAATATAGATATATGTAGATTGACATGTGAATAGCAAATCTGAATATATCTAAATTTTTAATTTTTTTAAGATAAGAAGGATTCTAAAATAGTCTGATGGGTAGCTAAATATCTTCAACTATTTATATACAGAGATAAAAATTCACGGTTGAGAATGCTCTTAGTATCTACATATCTCCAGTTATCTACGGGCAACACACGACTATATTTTTAATATAATTGATAGTTAAAATAAAAATATTAAACACTAATTTATTTATAATGTGTTGCTATAGATCAAATGGTAAAATAGTTTTTAATTTAACATAGGATATCATGAGTTCGAAACTCTTAAATTACAATTTAATTTTGTTTTTATTTTGATTTGTATTTATCAAGCAAATAAAAAAATCGAGTTTTAGACATATCAACGTACCGGGACCGACATCGGGAAGAGTACTTGTGGGACTAAATAATGGTAGACATGCATCAAGTATAAGCTATATTTATTTATAATGTGTTGTTATAGATCAAATGGTAAAATAGTTTTTAATTTAACATATGAGATTATGGGTTCGAAACTCTTAAATTACAATTTAATTTTGTTTTTATTTTGATTTGTATTTATCAAGCAAATAAAAAAATCGAGTTTTAGACATATCAACGTACCGAGACCGACATTGGGAGGAGTACTTGTGGGGACGGAGATCAAGAAAGGAGCACTCACAAAATCAGATCAATGACTAAATTATGGTAGACATGCATCAACTATAAGCTAAATAATAGAGATAAGGGATAATTATAGCTTATTACACAACATTATTTGTTAAGAATTTTCATATTCATCTTATAAGATTAATAATTTACATACTCGCATATAGAAGATCTATCAATCAACACACTTTAGTTGATTTATGTTAACTTTTTAGCCGATTTTTTATCATATGCGATGTTAGTTTTACATTTAAATCATAATTAGAAGCGGTAACATGATCACACGTGATCAAACTTCTTTTAAAAAATTAACATAAATCAACTAAAGAGTGTTCATTGATAGATCTTTTATAGGTGATTATGTAAATTGTTAATTTTGAAATGTAATTATGTAAATTTTTAACCACCAATAGGTTAGTATAGTAAGCAATTATTTTCCCTAGAGATAATTATGATTCAAATTATACAATAAATTGGTGCACTATAGGTGACCACAGGTTCCTATAACTCATAACTATGATGCTATTGTCTGCTTATACTATTCTGAATGGCTAGGTTATCCGAATCAATAGTGCTCCGACGATAAATTATTCTATACCGTGTAACACTATCATGAATTTCGGTATATCGAATTTTCGGTACTGTGCAACTAAACATATTCGGAAGTCGTTTCGGTATCGATATCAATATTGTGCAACAGAAAAAATACATATGATTCAGCTAAAAGTATATAATGTTTGGGTAAAAATTCACTATGTTTTAGGATGTGTCACCCAATAAAAACTCATATATTGAGCAACTCAAGTAATAACTATCTTAAATTAAATAAAAAACTAAAACAAAAAATTTGTAAAGATAACAGACGTAGTTCATGTTCGTTTGATTTTAATATATGATTGCTTTTCAAAAAAGAAAAGAATTAAAAGATCATCACAATTATCTATTACTACAAAACATATTTAAATACATCTGTAAAACAAAATTAGAAGAAAAGTCATAACACAACGACCTTTTCAGTTTTACGACCTTATTTTATCATTATGTGAACGGTGTTCATTAATTCAGGTAATATTCACACAATATTTGTTAGCAATTTTCCTACACAAATTCAATATTCTAACTTTTCAATTTAAGATTTAGTTTGGATTTTTTTAGCTCATTGTATAATTATAGTATTTTGTAATCCACGTTAGGACGTTTTTAATAAATCTTCCCTGCCCCAAAATAAAAATATGCATACTTTTTACACTAGTAACAGGTGGACATGTAATGCGCAATCTAACTACAAAATAATATTTGATTTAGTGAGAGTCAAAAGATGTCACAAGTCTGTCATTAATTTAAAAAGTTGTCACAAATCTGTCGCAAATTGATTAAACTGTCACAAAACCGTCATAAAAACCGTCGCTAATAAGCTCGTAACAAAAAATATCTCGCTATTTGAGTCTTTTTTGTAGTGTAATGAGCGTAATATTACTCAAATGATTAAATGTTTTGATTATTGATTATAGGCTAAGTGAGCCGTTTTTGTATGTTTTACTTTTCTCCCTTCTTTTTCAATGCCTCTTTCTCGATTACTCAACCCCCTTTTTATAGGGGTATGGGCATATGTAGTGACTTATGTGTGTCCATGTATTATTTCCTGATTGATCGTGGCGTACTCATAATCTTAAACATCAATCTTCTACTCCCCCTCTTATCGGAGATAACGAAAGCGAGGCTGTAAGTGGAACGACCATCCAATGCCGTGCACGTATGAACTCATGGTTATGGGCCGCACGTGCCTGGGCCCACTTGAGCTTGGGCCGTACATGCCTCAGTCTGCTTGGGCCGTACGTGCATGGGCCCATTGCAGTCTGGACCACAGTGCCTGGGCCCACCTCAGACGGCCGCACGTGTTCTGGTCCCACTGCAGTCTGGGCTGCACAGGTGTAGCCCACTAATATCAGGCCTGCTCGTGTTTAGTGTCAGATGATTTTTTTCCGTGCGTGTGTTTTAGATTATTACGTCACGCAAGAAATAATTGTTACATTACGAGTCTCGTCACAATGTATAATTACGTTTCATGCGCATTGCAATTACAAATAGTATAAACAATGTTCTATAAATGAGACATTGAACAATTCTAAACTGAAATAACTATTAACAACAACCGATGTTTAATTGATTGAAAAAAAAACGGGTTTAAGTATTCAAATAAAAACACACATGCATGCAATAAAAAGACTTAAAATGTCATGATTCACATCTTTTGCTTTTACAAAGATGAAATTATAACAGAACCAGATAATAAACGACTTCATTTAAAGAAAAGGATTAGTGATTACAAATAGAGGCTGGATTTTTCCACTATAAATAATCTGATTTCACACACAAACCGTACTTTCACATTACGAACCGTAGTCTGAGAGTCCGGGTTTTACCTCAAGTGTAAACCGTACTTTGAAAGTACGAACCATACTTTGAAAGTACGGTTTACACTGAGGTAAAATTACCCCGTGTCCCTACGTAAAATTACACAGGAAAAGAAACAAACCAATAGAAGAAAAAGTAGCAAAAGAAAGAAACAAACCGAAGAAAAACAGAACAAAACAACGCATAAAACAAACAGCTCAAATTTGTTCCTAATCAAACCATATACCCAAATTCGTATCCGATTAAACCACACGATTCTTTCATATACCCTTCATCAAGTTAATTCATTATTTTCTATTCCATTAACTTTAAATTTATAATTTATATATTAAAATAAAAATTATGTAAATTGGGATTTTGATATTTACATATTTGGGTTTTTATGGCAATTTGTTTCCTTAAATGGTTATCACTAATTGTTTAGTTGCATAAATTGTAAAAAGTTAGGGTTTTTCATATTTTACATTTTTTTATACAAATTAGGGGTTTATATCAATTTGTTGATTTAAATGGTTATCACTAATTTTTTATGCCAATTTGTTAATTTAAACGGTTATCACCAATTGTTTATATTACTAATATTGTTTGGATCATGATAAATTGTAAAAAAAGTTAGGGTTTTTCATATTTTACCTTTTTTTTTTAATACAAATTAGGGGTTTTATGCGGATTTGTTAATTTAAATGGTTATCATTAATTGTTTATGTTACTAATATTGTTTGGATAATGATAAATTGTAAAAAAATTAGGGTTTTTCATATTTTACCTTTTTTTATATACAAATTAGGGGTTTTATACCAATTTGTTGATTTAAATGGTTATCACTAATTGTTTATGTTATTAATATTGTTTGGATCATGATAAATTGTAAAAAAGTTTCGGTTTTCCATATTTTACCATTTTTTTATTATAGAAATTAAAATGATTATCACTAATTGTTTATGTTATTAATATCTATTTTTCCATATAGGTTTCATATGAGTGAGGCGGGTCCAATAATTAGAGATATGACGGAGATCTTAACCCAGACTAGTCATCGATCGGAAAAGATTTGGGCATCCGAGAGAGAGACAGGGAGAGGGGATGCGAACACAGTAAGAACGTACAACTATAGATGGAAGATAAATATCTATACTAGGATATTGGAGAATATGGTTAGAGTCGGATTCTATGGTATATACATTATAGGTAACTATAGTGCAGCTCGAGCTCTGATTATTGCTTTAGCGGATAGGTGGCGTGATGAAAAGCACACTTTTCATTTTTTTGGTGCCGAGTTAGGAATGTCTTTACAGGATGTAGAGATTATACTAGGATTGAGGGTGGATGGGTATGCGATAATCCGGTCTGAGACGAATGAGAATAAAACTAGCAAATTGGATTTGATGCAGAGGTTGTTGGGTAGAACACCCAATGAGGCTAATGTTGATCAAATTGATTTAACCGTTAAACTTGGTTGGTTTACAGAGCATTTTGCGGAATTACCCCCAACCCTAATGAGGAAACATTGTTATATCATTCTAGGGTTGTCATGTTATTATTGCTCGGTGCACATATTTTTTCTGATAAGAGTTGTGATCAGGTTCCAATGTGGCCTTTACCATTTTTGGAGGATTTCGATAGATGTGCAGAATATAGTTGGAGAGCAGCTCTCCTAGCTTGGTTGGAGGCCAATTTGTGCAAGTTGATTCAAGGTAAAGCTGATGGAATAAGTGGCGCGGTGATTTTCTTGACATGTGGGCGATCACTAGGATACGGGCTGTTAGACTGTGTCCATATTTGCCAGGTCTACCTGATGATTACGACGCTGAGGACGGATTGCCTATTCCTCTACTTGGCTATAGATTTGATATTATTTAATTATTGTATCTGATTTCTATTATTTATGTATTTATCAAGGTATTTTGTTTGTTTTTATTGTTTATCTAATGTACTTGTATTATTACAGATGGAAAATGTTGTTGTGGTCTAATTCACGTGTGGTCGACCATAAATTAGTCTATATACGCGACTAGTTTGATCAGTTATTGCCTGAACAAGTAAGTTTAAATTTCATTAATAATCAATTTTTTGTTATATATTCAGTTTTATTCTCTTTTCGTGTTATACTCGTACTATTCTGACTCTGTAATATAATATTTAGCATTTTGACTATCATGTAAGTTTTACTAATATTGTAGTACATTATATATATATATATATATATATATATATATATATATATATATATATATATAAATGCATATGATTCATAAGAGTATCAAATTTAAAAGATAATATATTTATGACAATATATTTGCTATGTTTTCGAATTGTCATATATATTTTTTGGATAGTTGTTTTTGCTGCTTTATTATATGATTATTTTTGCATTACAGATAGATTGGCAGCCATGCGGAGACATTGATGAGTATCCTGACTATTGTATACGTGGCCGTGAGATGTGACATTCGATTGTGCCACTTATGCATGGAGAAGATCGAATGGCACCCTGCAGATAGATTTAAGAGGCAATTTGGTTTTGGTCAGGGATCCCTACGAATCTGTGGAAAAGCGAGTGCCACGTCATATTTTATCCTATATAATAATATGATAAGATAACGTTATCGATAATATAATATTTGTTAAAGTTAAAAAATCTGTTTCAACCAATCCGTGAATGTCACGTCATATTTTATCCTATATAATATAGATATGATAAGATAACGTTATCGATAAGATAATATTTGTTAAAATCAAAAAATAAGTTTCGACCAATCTGTGAATACCACGTCATATATATTATATGATAAGATAACGTTATCGATAAGATAATATTTGTTAAAGTCAAAAAATCTGTTTCGACTAATCCGTGAATGTCATGTCATATTTTATCCTATATAATATAGATATGATAATATAACGTTATCGATAACATAATATTTGTTAAAATTAAAAAATCTATTTCGACCAATCCCTGAATACCATGTCGTCTTTTATCCTATATAAATATGATACCGCATATCCATTTCTAACCATCTCTCAAAACAAACACAAACACAAACACAAACACAAACACAAACACAAACACAAACACAAACACAAACACAAACACAAACACAAACACAAACACAAACACAAACACAAACACAAACACAAGCACTCTTGAAAATTACTGCAATATTTATTTCATAAATTTCTAACTCAACATAAAAATGAGTTATAACGGTGAATACAACGATAACTTCTCTTTTAACTATAACTATGTTGATTCATCAAGTAGCTCAAATCCGGAACTAACCGACTACACAGAATTTTTCAACAACGTCAATTATTTGTCTTGGGATAAGAGGGCTGACATGATTACTGATCTTGAAGACATTGGTCGAGATGTAGGTTTTTTCCTTTCGATTCGTAGGTCGGGGGTGATTCGAGAAGAGCAGCGTATGTTGAGCTAATGTGTGATAAGTCGGATATTTACCAACAAAAGAAAAAGTCTTTCCACTCATCCAGAAAAAAAAAAAACAAGACCATGCCTTTAAAATTTTGGCTTACATTATTAATGATGAGTGGAAATATCATGTAGAAAATGGATACCATAACCATCCACCTGTCACTTATCTTCAAGGGTCAGCCCGGGGTGCTCGTTTATCAGAATCTGAAAAGGAATTAGCTAAATCTTTAAAGAAAAGTAGTTTTAAAGTTCGTGGAATATTAGATGCTTTAAAAAATAAAAATTCGAAAAATGTTTCAAATTCAAAAACGATTCATAATTATTTTGTTGGTCTCAAATTTAAAGAGCGAGATGGTAGAGTTATATTTGGGTGTTAGAAAAATTTAAAGAAACATTGGCGGGTTGTACACTATCTAGGGCCATCATAGCATACAGAGAAATGACATTGATGAATGCATTATGCGTTGTCTTCCCAACTTTTTTTCATTTGTTATGCACTTTTCATATCTCAAAAAATCTTTTGAAAAAGTGTAAAAAAATTATCCCTTCTGCAATTTTCCAAACGTTTCTAAATGAATGGGGTTTAGTCGTTGAAGCTCAAACGATTGAGGAGTACAATTTTTACGTAGCTAGTTTCATTTATTCCTACAATTCGTATCCCGATGTGGTTAAATATGTAACCAACTTATTAGATAAATATGTCAATAAGTTTGTTGCATGCTATACCAACCCTATAAGGCACCTAGGTAACAGAATTAGTAATCGGGCTGAACAACAACACTCGAAGCTAAAAAAAATCTATTTCCACCAATTCTGGCACTCTTGAAAACGTTTGGGTCGAAGTGCATACAATTCTTAGTAAACAGTTCGACGATATTAAAATGAATTTAGATAAATGCAAGTCCTATTTTCCACATGCAGAACAGACAAATTTCTTTTCCTATCTTAGGTCATATATTACACACCATGCCTTTAATTTATTATTTGAAGAACATAAAAAATATGTTGGGCAGTGGGATGTGAATTGTTCTTTTGGTTTAAAATTGTCTCACGGGCTACCTTGTCACCATGTTATGAGTGAGCATATTACACTTAGCAAGTATATTTCATTAGAAGATATTGATAAATTCTGGAAAAATTTAGATGTAATTGATGATAATGGGTCCAATGATGATGATGATGGCGTTGAGGGTGATCTGTACGAATTTAAAAGTGTTTATTCTACCAAAACGTCTGTCGAAAAATGCCGTATGAAAACACAACTGCGAGAAATAACTTTACCCTCTAGAATATACATGAATGAACCTGAGATAAGGCAGAGTAGGGGGAGACCTAGAAAAGGGGATACTTCCAGGAAGAGAGATAAGTCAGACTGGGAGTATATAGACGAAGAACTTGTGAGTGGAGATAACGAAAAAGGTAAAGGGGAAGAAGAGTCAGTTCAACCAATTAGGAGGACACGTAGGACGACTAAAAAACCAACTAACCCTATGAAACCCTTCGAGTACGATGAGCAAATATGGTGCATGTTACATAACTACATCGACACCATAAACGATGTACGTGGGGATGGTCATTGTGGATTCCGGGTCATTGTAAAGGCGATGGGAAAAGAAGATGAGGCTAATGATTGGTATAAAGTTAGATGTGATTTGATGCATGAGATTCATGTAAGGAAAGAAATTTATTTTGATTTGTTTGAAAATCTCGCTCCGAAAGGTTTTGGATATGAGTATATTCTTGAGAGTTTGAATTGGCATGATATGAACGCCAGTTTTGCCCCTCCCGATTATTTGGTGAGATTTCCAGCCTATATATTTCTAATTTCATTTTGTTATAACATACCACTTGTATACTTGTCATTATCTCATACCGATAACGATTTAAAGATTCGCAACAACACTTATTTACTTATTTTCTACGGGCCTCGTGAAGGGAGATCTTACACCCCTATTATAATGGTGTTCGTCAACAACTGCCATTATGTTGAAGTTGTTCCTAAAGACGAGAATTTTCCAATGACAAAAATTGTGAGTCGGTGGGAGAAAATACACTTTCAAAATGCTGGTCAATGGAAGACGCTTTTTCGATCAGGTTTCAGCAAATACAAAGCGTTACAAAAGAATGAGGGAAAACAAATCTCAAATGAAACACCATACCACATAGGCGATTAGTTATTTATATAGGGTACTCTTTTTCCAATTTATAAACTGGTTTTAATGTGGCCCAAATAAAATCATGTAAGTTTTAATTTTGAGTTAATTCATTTTATGTAATTTATGTAATGTTTTATGAAATTTATGTAATGTTTTATGTTGAGTTAATTTCTTTATTTAATTTTTCGTGTATAATTTAATAATTTTTTCCTAATCTATTTCATTGTTTCATTCAACAACATTGACAACTACAACTAATAAATAAACTTATACACACAAAATAAGATAGCTAATATCAGCCCATGGTACCACATTGAAACCATCGTAAGTATCTTGTATGTACGTGAAAAATGCAGTTTGTCACGTGTTATAGATTTCTTGTATGATGGAATAAATACTTATTTGCTTCACATAAAAAGCAACATAACCAGCGAAGTGTAAAAAAACAGTCCTGATACAATATTACAACGGTCATAAAGCTCTCGTATGTACATGAAAAAAAATGATTTTAAATGTTACACATTTCTTGCACGACGTACTAAATACTTGTAAAAATGATTAAACTAAAATGATCACCAAATCACAACTTATTTGCTTCACAAAAAGGAACCATGACAAGCCAAGTGTAAAAAAACAGCCATAATATCATGTTGCAGCGGGAGTAAAACTCTTGTATGTACATGAAAAAGTATGATTTGAAGTGTTAATCATTTCTTACATGACAGACTAAATATTTCTAAAAATAATCAAAATAAAAGGGTCACATAATAACAATTTATTTGTTTCAGTAAATGGCAATATGACCATTGTGTTTTATACAAATAAAAAATAGTGTTTTTTGTTTTCGATGTTACATTTAACAAGCCTATTAAGGTATTAAGCACTACATTTTAAACATAAATAATTGAGTTTTTTTTTTTTTTATGAAAAGTTTTTTATAATTGAGTTTTTTTTTTTTTTTTTTTTTTTTTTTTTTACGCATGGGGCAGGAAGGTAATTTACCTTCGTATAAACCATACTTTCAAAGTACGGACCGTACTTTGAAAGTACGGTTTACACAAAGCTATAAATCGTAGTTTCAGACTACGGTTCGTAGTGTGAAAGTACGGTTTGTACGTGGAACGATTTGTGCGTGGAATAAGATTATTTATAGTAGAAAAATACAGTCCGTTACAAATAATCTATCTAAAACAACAATCCTTGTATAAACCCCATTAAAACCAACTTAGTAGCATATTATACTTTTATCCGCTAATGATTACATGTGAATTTGGGGTTTTATAAGTTTGATACACCAAACTATATAATTTTAATGATTTGGGTATGCAACTTTCAATATTCCTAATTTGGATACCACACTATAAGAAAATTTTCAATTTAGTTACCACATTATAAGAAACTTTTCAATTTAGGTACCAATTAATCACAAAATTATGTCATATGACAATACGTGATTGACAAACGTTAACGTAAAAGGGTAATTTTTTGTCATACTGCACAAAAATATATCATCCTAAAAAAACATTTCTCCCAATTTCACAAATAACAAAAGTTAGCACATAGTTCAAATTTGGAGGAAAACGTTGTTCTAGTATGATATATTTTGATGCAGAATGACAAAATTACCCTATCACATTCAAATTTATCAAGCATGTGCTGTCATGTTACATGATTTCGTGATTAATTTAGACAGTGATACATAAATCGGACAGTTTTTCATAGTGTGATTAATTTCCCGTTATTAAAAAAAAGTGATATTTACAAAAAAAAAACACAACGTGCCCTGTCCACAGTGGTTTTTCAAAAATAAAATAAAAAAAGGAAAATAAAAAATTAAATTAAAAAAAAAATTCGAAAGAGAGAGAGAGAGAGCGGCTCCTCAAATTTCAAAAAAACTCATATATCCCGCTCCACTTTTATATATATAAACAAAACAAAAACAAATATATTAATATAGAGAGAGAAAGTTAAAAGAGTACCCAAATTAAACTTAGATCTATACAACAACAACAACAACATAGTTTAAACTCAATTCGTACAGATCTATTCTACTTATCACTACTATTATTATTATTCTCTTTTTTTATTTGATAAAATATAATAATGTCTGGTAAAGAAAAAGGTGTTAATGTCCAAGTCCTTCTCCGTTGCCGGTACTCTCTTTTTTTTTATATTTATTGATCGTAATTTTTATATATTCTGCTACCCTTTTTAGCATATTGAAATGGGTTTTTTTTTAGTTTTAAGTTTGGGTTAGTGTAGATGCTGTAATTATAAACCCTAGAATCGTAGATTTTGTGTATTGTGCTTGAAATTTTGAAACTTTTAATTATAAACCCTAGGAAATGGTACCCTCTTGTTTTATATGTTTTTATGGTTAATTGGTCTTAATTTTTGTGTTTTCTGGTACCCTTTTGAGAAAAAATGAAATGGGCTGTTTTTAGTTTTTAATTTGGGTTTGTGTAGGTGCTGTAATTATAAACCCTAGAATGGTAGATTTTGTGTATTGTGTTTGAAAATTTGAAACTTTTAATTACTCCTAATTTTTGTATTTCTTGGTACCCTTTTGAGTGAAATGAAATGGGTTGTTTTTAGTTTTTGTTGTGGATAAGTATAGTTGATGTAATTATAAACCCTAGGAAATGGCATCCTCTTGTTTGATAGGTTTTTATGGTTAATTGGTCTTAATTTTTGTGTTTTCTGGTACTCTTTTGAGAAAAATGAAATGGGTTGTTTTTAGTTTTTAATTTGGATTAGTGTAGGTGCTGTAATTATAAACCCTATGAAACTGTACCCTCTTGTATTATATGTTTTAATGGTTAATTGATCTTAATTTCTATATTTTCTGGTACCCTTTTGAGAAAAAAATGAAATGGGTTGTTTTTAATTTTTAGCATTGTCAAGTATAGGTGATGTAATTATAAATCCTAGGAAATTGTAGATTTTATGTATAGGGTTTGAATTTTTCTTTAAAAAATGTCTGGTAAAAAAAAAAGGATTCATCTACAAGTGCTTCTCCATTGCCGGTACCCTCTTGTTTTATGTGTTTTTTTGGTTAATTGATTTTGATTTTTGTATTTTCTGGTACCCTTTTAAGTAAATGAAATGGGTTGTTTTTAGTTTTTAATTTGAAAAAGTATAGGTGCTGTAATTATAAACCCTAGGAATTGATTTTTTGTGTGAAATTTATCGGATTAAATAAAAAGTTCCATAGCGAAGTTTATAGGTGTTATCTGTTGTGTTTGGATTGTTGAGTATTAAATTATAATTTATACTTTTTGGTACCTTTTTGTGCTAAATGAAAAGGTTTTTTTTTTAATAATATATTGTGGATAGGTATAAGTGCTGTAATTATAAACCCTAGGAAATGTTAGGTGTTTGGATTTTTGAGACTGTTTAGTTAAATTTATATTTATATATATATTCTGGTACCTTTTGAAGCCAAATCAAAAGGGTAATATTATAAAGAAAAGTAGCGATGCTTTAATTTTGGAACCTTAAGCCGATTGGAAGTCATAAATTTAAGGGGATTTACTAGATGTCTGTATAGTTATAATTTTATACATTTTCTGGTGTTATATTTTTTATACTTTTCAATTAATGGAGATTAATTGTTAGAAACTGTGTTTTACCAGACCAGAAAATTTGCTCTAGTGTTGATCGGTAGCCAGAAAATATCCCTTTTACTAAAAGGGTATATCATGTTTCTGTAAAATTAAAAGGGTTCTTGTTATATATGTGTATATAAGCATGGATGCCCTATGTTTTACCAGTCCAATTATGTTTTCTGTAAATTAATTTACAGATTGATTGGGTGTACTATCAAATTCATGTGTTCTTCCCAAAATCTGTGTTTATATCTGTATGTGAATGTTTTCTGGTTTTAAAATGTTTAAACATATTACAGAGATCGTGTAAGAATTGTTGAGGGTATGTTTAGACTTTGAAATGAATGACGATTGATCAGATACTGTCCGTTGTCTTCATTGCAAAACTAAACAAATTCATTTGTATACTATCTTCAGGCCATTTAGTGACGATGAAAAGAGGACCAATGCTCCACAAGTGTTGAGTTGCAATGAGTACCAAAGAGAGGTTTCCGTTTCTCAAAATATTGCTGGAAAGCTCATCGATAGGGTGTTTACTTTTGATAAGGTAAGGGACATGATAGTTTTACCATTACTATGACCAATTACTCATGCTGTTAGAGTGCAACATTAATATGTTTTTAACATCGGATGTCCATTATATATGTTACACTGTGGTCACATGTTTGAATTGCCAAATTATCAGAAGGATATTAACTTAGTGAAAACCGTTTTTCGTTGGTCATATTTGTCCATATGGTGGTTGTTATTTCAAGTTCAAATTTTAGACTGTGATTTAACTAGGAGGATATCATTGGCATTATTTTCTGTTTCCATCAATTATGTGTTGTGTTGAGGGTATTACTTGTACTACTTCCATTGACACTAGAACTTTTACATGTTCAGGTTTTTGGTCCTTTAGCTCAACAGAAAGTTCTTTATGATCAAGCGATTATTCCAATTGTAAACGAGGTTTTGGAGGGTTTTAATTGTACAATTTTTGCCTATGGACAAACTGGTACGGGTAAAACTTACACAATGGAAGGAGAGTGTAAGAGATCGAAGGTACTGTTTGTATACGTAAAGTTTATCTTTTACAAAAATGTTTGATTAAAATATCTATATTGATTAATTGGAAAAGTTCATTATCTGCCTTAAGGTTACTTTCGCTCTTTTACTTACATCGCAGCACTAAATTATCTCTTGCTTTAGTTGTGAATATCTTAAACCATAAATTGCCGATTTGAGGTAATCTTTTTATCTAATTGATAAGCAGGAGAGGAACTAATTTATGACACAAAGGAATGCCCCCATATCTATAGAATATGTATTTTCACATCTAGTATCTGATTGAATATATAATTTGATGACAGAGTGGACCAAATGGAGAATTACCTCCAGGTGCAGGTGTAATACCTAGAGCAGTAAAACAAATTTTTGACACACTAGAAGGTCAAAATGCAGAATATAGTGTAAAGGTCACTTTCTTGGAATTATATAATGAAGAAATCACTGATTTGCTAGCTCCTGAGGAGTTATCTAGAGTACCTTTGGAGGATAGACAGAAAAAACAGTTGCCTTTAATGGAAGATGGTAAAGGTGGTGTTCTTGTTAAAGGGTTAGAGGAGGAGATTGTAACGAGCGCTAGTGAGATTTTCACTTTACTGGAAAGAGGGTCTTCAAAGCGCCGAACTGCAGAAACTTTTTTAAACAAACAATCGAGGTTATTTTCGTAATTTCTTTGCTCCTTTTTGGTCTGTCTGAAACTAATTTTGTCATTAATTTGTTTTCTTATCTTTTGCAGTCGTTCACATTCGCTTTTTTCTATAACCATACACATTAAGGAAGCAACCCCAGAAGGGGAGGAGCTTATAAAATGTGGAAAGCTGAATTTGGTTGATTTAGCTGGTTCAGAAAATATATCTCGCTCTGGTGCTAGAGAGGTATGTTTGGAATATAATATGGGGGCGTGATTAGGTCTAGTTTGGTTGCAGGAGTTGCGCTAGATCTTATTTCCTCTTATTAAAAGGTTCGGCCGTTTTCGGTTGACCAGCTTAAAAGCTGAGCTCTTTTTGGTTTTTCCTGAAAAAACTTGAATGTTTAAGACAAACAGAACTATAATATATTTGAATCTAAACAAATTAGCTTGTTTAAAAGCGGAAATCAAACAAGCCCTAATGTGCAGTCTTCCTTCTATTTTGTTTACTAGACATCATTGCCTACTGTCCAACTAAGCAATACAATCTTAGCCTCTGTTTTAAAAAAAACTTCGCATCTCTACATCTGCTCAAAGTAATAGATATTCAGTTGTTTGCCTTGTTGTCTCTTTCGTTGTTTAGGAATTAATACATAATTCTTGTTTGTGTGATTTTCTTTTAGGGCCGTGCAAGAGAGGCAGGAGAGATTAACAAGAGCTTGCTTACACTTGGCCGAGTTATTAATGCTCTTGTGGAGCATCTTGGTCATATTCCTTACAGGTTAATAATATAAACAGAACATATCTTTTTCTATTTTTACTATTTTCTTCTAATTCTTACTGACCTTTTTATTGGATTCCAGAGACAGCAAGCTCACTCGATTACTTCGTGATTCACTGGGAGGAAGAACAAAAACATGTATCATTGCAACTGTATCACCCGCAGTTCATTGCTTGGAGGAAACTTTAAGTACACTGGATTATGCGCACAGGGCGAAGAATATAAGGAATAAACCTGAGGTTTGATTAATTATTTGAAGTTATATCTGATTCATTTTACTGGATGTTTCAACTTCCATTTTCACATTTACTGCTGTCATAACAGGCTGCTCTCTTTTCCTGTCTTAAATGTTATGTTATTTGCAAGTATTGTCCTTTGTATTTTTTTTTCTTTCTGAAATGAACTCTTATTTGCGATAATGTGATTTATCACTTCCTTGACGGCTTTCCCTCGTATACAGGTTAACCAGAAAATGATGAAAACAACTCTTATTAAAGATCTTTATGGGGAAATTGAACGACTGAAAGCTGGTAAGATTTGTTTGGTGTATAGCACTTGTAAATTGTAGCTACTATTCTGTGATGAGATTTTTTTTAGAATTGATTTTTTATTTGATTCCCTCTCTCTTCCCAGAGGTTCATGCTACACGGGAGAAAAATGGTGTTTACATACCAAAAGAAAGATATTATCAAGAAGAGAGTGCAAGGAAGGTACTTAGATTTCTTTTTTCAACATGTCGTTTTTGGTTATTCACTTATTTTATGGAACACTGAAAATTTGTTCAATGTCTTGGGAAGGCCATGTCAGAGCAAATCGAACAAATGGGGATTACCATCGAAACTCATCAAAAGGTAAAACTTATTTTATTTCACTACCACTACTCAAAGGTTCGATTCACTTTCCCCATTTTCATTTCTTTTGTAATGGTTATGGACACTACAGCAACATGAGGAATTGCAAGATCGATTTGATGCGGAGGTTCAAAATAGTGCTCATTTGAGCAGCAAACTTGATGACACTGAGGTAAATTCTAACTTCTACTTATTACTGAAATTTACCTCAGCAGAATTATGTTATTGTATACATCATATTTATGCATTTGACTGCAGAGAAGTTTGAGTGGTACAAGAAAAGTGTTGGCCAGCACTGAAGAGGAGTTGAAAAATTGCCGATTCCTTATCAAAGAGCGGGATTATATTATATCTCAACAAAAACAAGCAGGTAGACTTATTTTCTGAAGGGATTAGGAGTAGAAATTAGTTAAGTCTTAACAGATAAAATCAGACTTTTATTGATCACATTTCTGTTCCTTTGTGCTTTTGGCAGAAAATGCTTTGGCTCATCAAGCTTGTGTTTTGCGGTCTGATTTGGAGAAATCCCTTCAGGATAATGCTTCCCTGTATATGAAAATTGGTACGTGGTGTCAGTTATCTGTTACTTTTGCTTGGTTGCAGCTTTTAAGCAAATAAAAGTTGAGTTTTTCAGGAAAAAAATTTTGGTCATTTAGTAAAAAGCTTCCAACTCTTCGAGTCCAAAGTCCAGAAAGAGCCTTTGCTTTTTAAGCTGGTCTATCAAGTTCAGTTTAGATTTTCCAGGAATGAGCAAACAAAAAAAACTGAGCTTTCAAGCTGCAACCAAACTAGGTATTAATCAATTTAACTTGAGAAATGAGAACTACTGGTTGAATGTGTTTATTTCTAATTTTACTGCAGCTAGAGAAGACAAGCTGAACATGGGTAATCGTTCAGTTGTTAACACTTTCCAAACTGAGCTAGTTAGTCAACTTGGTTCTCTAAGTAACACAGTTGCAAATTCAATGTCTCAACAAGACGAGCACCTCCAGTGTATTGCGAAGCTTTGCCATTCTTTTATGGACATACACGATAAGGTGCTTTCAAAGTTTTATATACCTTTCTCTGTCTCTCTTCAAAGTTTTTATCCCTAAACCTATGTGGTTATTATTACTGTCAAATAAAGGAGTAATATCATGTATTTTGAATGATATTACTACTATGTAACAAACTTTAAAATGGCACATACATGAATTTGAGAAGAAATTAGGACCAGTTAGATACACAATTGCTCTGTAACTTAGATAATGTCGTTATATTCAATAAAAGACTAACAAGTAACAGCTGTAGGTCTAGGAACAAAACACACACAAGTCGAAATGTTCATGCTCGTTTTCTGAGCTTCATCTAATATTGTTCCTCTATCAATTTGCAAGCAATTTTTTTAACAATTATTGTAATAGGCGGTCATGGAAATGAAGAATAAAATGACTGCTTCAAAGGCTCTATATATCTCTCACATTGAGTCTGTGCAAAATGTTGTCCGCCTGCACAATGCAAGCTCTAAGGCTAATTTGGAGGATATTTCCGCTTCGGCTTCTTCTACAGTAGATTCCATTAAAGAAGTAAGTAGCATGAGAGTGATTTTTGGATCGAATACTAATTAATAGAAATTTATATATTTCCATTTTTGGATACCAACTCACCATGATGTCTCCTTCTGTTGTCCTTTTTTGTATTTTTAAGCTTTTAGCCGCTGAAGCCACTATTGCAAATTCGATATTTGATGATCTTCAAGGAACACTATCCAGTCATCAAGGAGAATTGTCACAATTTGCCAGAGAACTTCGAAAGGTTTAATCTTTTTGTATCATTCAGTTCAGTAAACATAGACGGACTTTTACCCAATGAAAGCTTGTAGTAGTTTTTCTTAAGAAAGTTGCTGGGACTTTTTAAACATAGGAAAATTTGATCCTGTATGTGAGTTTCCTCAATTTTTTATATTAAGAATGGAATATTATACTTTTTTTAGATTTCGAGTTTCCTTTTTTTTGCAAGTAATGCATCTGGCTTTGTTAAGCTCTATCATTGTCAATCTTTGCAGCGATTTAATGACAGTATTGAAAACTCAAAGAATATATCAGAATTTACTAATGGATATATTCACGAGCTTATTGAAGAGTCAAGAAAGGTGAAGAGCTATGCAATTGAAGCTGATGAAGTTCAGTCAACTAGCATTGCAGAGTTTCGAAAGGCGTATGAGGTACACTTCAATAACTTATTTATATGATTTTAATTGTTTTGTACACCAACTAGAAACATGTTAGGTTCCTGATTGAAAAAGTATATGGTCTACTTGTTTAAAAAAACAGTGGAAAAGCCCTTATTTATATAGAGTTGCATTTTTTTTTACCGTTTGGATTTAACATATGCAGGATCAATTAAATTCCGAGGCAACTAAGCTTATTTCTGATGTGACCAATTTGGTCTCTGACCTCACCCGTCGTCAAAAAGAAATGGTCAGTATTTTGTCTAATAACCTTAATTCCGTTATTTTATCAGCTTACTATTTTTTATTTCTTGAGACTTAAATTTATGCGGTCAGGTGGGTGCTCGACTTTCTGGTATTAAAGAAGTTGTTATCAACAACAGAACGTTTTTGGATGGGCATGTTTCCTCCATGGAAGGTATTACTACTGATGCGAAAAGAAAATGGGGGGAGTTTTCTAAGCAATCAGAGAATGATGCGAAGGATAATGCTGTTTTCTGTGCTGCCAAACATTGTGCAATGGAGTTACTCCTCCAGCAAAGGTAAAGAAACATTGTATTTTGGGTGAAGTGCAGTTTACCCCCATTGACTTTCATTACCTGCATTTAACTCTCATGTACTGAATAAAACTTGCGATTCACCCTCACATCCTACTTTTAAATGGTATAGCTTGAGCTTGAATATCCGCTTTTTTTTTTATAATAATTATGTACCTCAAACATCCAAATGCAGGCGTAAATTAGCTTTTTTAGAGAATAGGACAACCTTTCCTCTTAACATGACCTTTTTTCTGTAAAAATCGATCTAGTTACTTTTTCCCTGTTAGTCGGAGCTTAAATGAATACGTAATGACATAAGACATGGACCAAGCATATGCTTTCGAAAGGGTCGCTGAAGGCAAAATTAAATCATTATGAAGTTGATCTTTGGGGTTATTTGCAATAGTTTCATAGAATATGGGATTGTTTGCAACAACTCATAGTACAATGAGGGTTATTTGTATTTTACCTTATATTTTCTGTTCCGTTTATTCAAATGATGAGAATCTCAATTTTTCGTTCTTACTTAACGGGATACTTGTTAATATACTTTTCCTACAGTGTGAACCATGCCGAAACAGCTTCGAAACATTGTAAAACGACACATGGGTCCACAAACGAATTGGGCAGCCAACATGTCTCCACAATGGCCTCTCTCATAAGGTTTGTAGTTCTGTTTTATCTGGCTACTGTCTTTCTGTAAGAAGCTTAAGACTATGAGCATTTATTAGTATGGGTGTTCTCATCATAATAACTAGCATTGCTCTGGTTTTTTTTGTTCCCTATTCTTCCTTTAGGAATGCGTCAGATACTATAGAGCAACATGATGCTGACATTGCATCAACAAGGGATTCCATCGAAAAAGACATGGCAAAGACTTGTGATGATATCACAGAGCACCTAGATAGTGAGTGTCTAGTCAAATTCAGGTGGTATGTATTATTTCAATTTTGGGGTTTTAACCTAATATTATTGTTTATTACTTTTTTTGCAGACGTGTCTGAGCAGGAGCGTACATCTATAAGTGATATAAAGGCGACAGTGGAGTCTCATACAAATACGTTATCGGTTTTCCAGAAGGATCACTCTACCCATCTTGCTTCTGTTGAACAAAATGCAGTTGATACTTTCCAGCAGGATTACATGGTACAATCTATTTTTCTCTCAAGAAGATCTAATTTAAATCGTTTCAGATATAAAAAGAAGTTTTTTATAGTGTCCAACATGTAGCACACTTTTACAATTTTGTAAAGTAACCTAACATGTTTAAAGAGCTCTAAACTAACTTATATTTTGATGTTTTAATTGAGGAAGAAATGACGTCATTAGACTGTTTCTGTCCAATTTTAGGCGTACTGTGATATTTTTTCAGGTAATACTTTATTACGGCGGATGATAGTTGATCTTAATTTTAAAACATGTTAGGTTACGCCATTATGGTACTAAAGACAAAAAAGTGTCAGATTGGAGTAGAAAACAGAAAATGAAAGGCCTAAGCTGGCTAAACTATAATTGATTACTAGAATGACATACGGAATCCTATGTGGCAAGTGGAGTCCATTCACAAATTGATTACTCCAAATTTATATCTACTCAATTAATTAGCCCAATTAATTGAATGTATATTGTGTTTATAGCTGGGCTTTTTTAGCCTTAGTCCTCAAACATCCAGAAGTTTCAGAAAAATCTTTGTTTTCATGAATATAGAGGTTTTGTTTTGGTTGCAGCTTTTAACACTTATTTTTTACTTTCCTGGTTTATCACCATAAATGCCAAGCTTTTTGGGGTTCTTTTAATTGACATGAAACGGTTAAAAGTTTCAAGTTAGATTAACGGAAAATTTTCTAGTTTAAAAAATTCTACTTTTAAAAAGCAGCTTATTGTTGCAGCTTTATAGAAAATAAGCTGCTCAATATTGTTGTAATTTTTTCGACACTCTATGGAAATTTTTAACTGGGAACAAAATCTGAATCTATATCGTTTTATGAACATATGTTCAGGATTACGAGCCAACTGGGACAACACCAATCAAATATGAACCCGATGTTCCAAGTAAGGGAACAATAGACTCTCTCAGAGCCATGCCAACAGAAACCCTGGTTGAAGAATTTAGAGAAAATTATTCGTGTGAATCTATCGAACCGAAGGAAGTAAAACCGTCCTTAATTCCACGGTCACCTCTCACCCTAATCAACAACTGACCCTATGTTTTTCCAAGATATATACATCCGTTATATAGGTGTATTCTACTGTATGTTATTTCATCGGGAAAGTACTGGCATGTGGCTATGCCAATGGGGCTTTGTGGTAGTTCACTATGTGCTATCTTAATCAATCTGAATAAGTCCCTGCTTGGGATTTTGCTAGTATAGGTCAATGATGATTGTAAGTCGCTTCAACATAAGTTGTTCGTGGGAATTTATTTCTTGTTGATGCATTTTGTTATGTAACAATATATTTGATTTTACTAAGAAGGTAAATTTTTTTATTTCATGTCCTAAATTCTGTCTTGTATCAGCTTACTATATTTACATTCTCTTGTATTATTGTAGACGATTCCTGTATCTTTAAAGTGACATTATTGTGTATCATGATTACACGTGAATCTGCTATTTTTTGAAGGGTAACATGCTGTTTAATTTTGACTAACTACCATATTCGGTGCATCTTGGAGATTATTAGAAGTCGAAAAAGATACTCCATATGAGAAGATAAAAGTATTGAACTGAAAGTTTGAGTTTGGCTCGTTATGAACCGAATAAGATTTTCGTCCACATTGACAAGGAACTTGAATATATAGAATGAATATTGACAAGTTGGCAATTCACAGTTTCACACTTCGTTTACATAACTCGAGAGTGAGCGGTGGTTTATCACAAATTTAATGAATTAGTTTATGCTGTAGTGTCGCTAGTTGATTTCACCAGTTCAAGACATTTCTCGATTTTATACACATCTCTGGATATATATATGGTTTTTGTACAGGAATTAGTTGATTTCACCACTGTTATATCCCGAGATTAACCACACTAGGAACAAGATTCTCATTGAAGCTCTTAATTTCAGAGCTTGTCAACAAGTAACTTTTTATCGAGCATTTCTTTATAGAGATACTCATGACACTCCTGTATGGTGAAGTTTCCATAATTTGCCAGCCTTCTCGGATAGCAGTTATGGGAAACATACTTTTATGAGAAGCAGGGGCAGGGCAAAAATTCTGCAAACCCAACCCGTAACCCAATCCGCATGGATTGGGGCGGGTTGAGTGTCCAAAAAAATTCAATCTGCTCCGCCCCAATCCGCTATATATTTTGCGAGTTGGGTTAGGGTTGATATTTTCAAACCGCGGGTTAATCCGCCGCAATCCGTTTCAATATATATAAATAGCTTGCACAAATCAATTATTTTCCGGGAACAAGATTAGTAACAAAAGCCCACAAGCATTTTTCTGGAATTTTTATCGTTTACTAAAATTCAATAACACAGATATTTTATACCTGCCCATAAAAAGCTTTCTAGCTATTATATGAGAAGTAAAAGCTGTAGTTTTTGGGTTTATCAATCACCAAAAAGTGCATGCATCTTCTAAACATTGTAAAACTATTGGGTTTATCACCTCAGTTGCATAATTATATGTAAATAAAGTAAAAATTTATATTTTCTACTGTCACTGTGTACTTTTTTATTCCTTGATGGGATGCTTCAAGCAATTATGAAATATCTCGGCGGAACAAAAAGCTTTTCCTATCAGTAATATGTTAGACTTGCACTTATTTTAAAACCAGCCACTGAAATCTGATAACTGCACCTTAGTTTGTTCAACATTCTATAACCAGGCATTGTTTTTGTCCAATGCCTTTGGCAGTTTGTTTAAAACTCAAATTACTGCAAAGCTGCTGAGCTTATTATAGGTGTCGATTGGGTTTAACTTTCAGGCCATCTAACGATGATGAATAAAGGACCAATACACCACAAGTGACGGTTTCTCAAAACATGCTGAAAGCTCATTGATAGGGTGGTAACTCTTTTAGAATTTAAAATGCAATTTAATAAGTTTCGATTACGGGTTTGTTTTTATTTGTATTTCTTCCATTGACACTAAACTTTTACATGTTCAGGTGTATGGTTTGATCCTTCAGCTTAATAAAAAAATCTTTATGATCAAACAATCGTTCTGATTGCAACATTAAAATCGAAAAACTTGTATGATCAAATCAAAACTCTCAATAAACCATTTTGAAATCGGATTAACAGATTGAGCACTTCACTTTTTTAGGTTTCTATCCATTTTATCTAGAACTGGCGAATAAGCACTTGGTCGAAAAGTAGAAATCTGAGGAAAGCCAATATCTAATTCAGTGATTCCAAATCGGAAAATCACAACTAAACAAATAGAAACTCGTTAAAACAAGCTCAATGACCCATGAAAAAATTCCACTGGTAAATTCCGTACAAAGACTACTGATAACATGAATGAATTTTCGTTAAGGTTGCAAACTATAATTAGAAGAGGTTAATGTTTAAATTTGAACTATAAACTCAAACTAAAGGCAGAAAGATAACTAACCAAGTAACCATATTTTTTAAAGAAACGAATAATCATTCGAAAGTATAAACACAGGAAGATGAAGAATAGGGGTAAAAATGTCCAAAATAATTTGGACCATTTCTCAATTTGTGCGTGTTATCCTTGCGCAAGGGCCATGCTAGTCTTCTCGGTATCGTTCCAATTTTATCAAATGTCCCCAAAGGGACAATCATATGTTGCTATGTTACTGTATATATATCGTTATATTTTTATACGTATCAGCAATGTGGGATGGGACATTATTAGTCAATAATAATAACTTAAACAACGCAGGTTTATTTTATTTGAGGGCCTTTTGGCCCAATGCTCTAGCTTCTAAGTCTGTCATTAGTTTAATTGGTTTTCAACCTTTTTTTCCATTTGAAATTGTATTAGTAATCTTCTTTATTGCTTTTAGTCTCTTTATTTTTCGTAACTTGGAGCAAGTTTCTACATAGTTGGCAACTTTAAACATATAGAAAAGACTATTCTATGAATAATTATAGTACTTCACAATAGGCATGAGTCATGACCATGATGAAATTTTGTAAACCATTTGTAAGACAATAAGAGCTGTTTACATTTTGAAACAGACACGTTTTGTAATATTAATTTAGTATTATTAGTAACAAAGCGAAAATATCGCTAAATAAAATTTATTTCTTATTCTGTGCCTATGCAGTGCGGGTTGTGTTTTAGTCAGTAAACTTCTCTGGAGAGAGTTTCAGCGGTATAGATTTTCCATGGCGGAGACGAGTTTTTCAAAATGCGGAGTAACTTCATGATAGTATGGTTTTATATTGATGTTATATTTAGTAATTTTCATGTTATGTTTTAAAATTTGATCTCTCTTTATATTCTTGCATTTGATTGGTTATTTCTGGCCTTTGGCCTATTAATATGAAAGCCTGATTACAACAAAAAACGCTGTTATAAATTGCTAAATTAAACCAGAATATATATACAAACAGTTAAATACACAACTATGAATCCTTTTAACATGAAAAAGATCTCCAATGGTATTAATTATCAAACTCTCGTATGCTTAACCAGAAAACCATTCACCTCTTTTTTCAGCACACCCTGACATTTTATGTTTATTACCCTTTAAAACTAACCATTAACTTAACAACACAATCATCTCTTTCTCGGGTACCTATAGTCGCGAACTTATCAAAAAGAATCACCAAAACAAACCGATCATCAACAGTAACAAAGTCAATCGTATTTTAATCCAATTCACAATATTCAATACTCCAGAACTGAATTTCCGAACAACTAACAAACGCTAAACGAAACTAAAAACCAAATCAGAAAAATAAATGACCTGTAAAGACGAGAGCAACAGCAGTAACAACAAAAAGCACCACCAAAACAAACCGATCATCTACAAAACGTCCAACAACAATGATCGGCCCTTCGCGAGAGAAGTACAGAAACATCCAAAGCAGGAACACGGCGATGAATACGACTAGATAGAGTGGGTGGAAAAGCAGGTTCAGAAACAGTATTACGAAACTTATTATGACGTAGTTTGATCGGAAGTGGTTAATGTTTCGCCAGATACGTGACATAAAGCTGATACTGAAAGAAACATTGTAAAGCTGTACCATGACATAGATACGTATCTATGATATAGATACGTCTCCCCGACTAAGTAATTGGCCTTTACCTCTAATGTCTAATCGTCAAATCTTTGAGTAATCATAAATGTCTTCTTAAGAACATTCGCCTGCATTTTTTAATAAATCACTTGAAAAAAATCTCCAAGTTTCTGCCGGTTCTCTGATTTCTTTCACAAGAAGATTGAAGAACTGGGGTAAAAATGTCCAAAAAAATTTGGACCATTTCTCGATTTGTGCGTGTCATCCTTGCGCAGGGGCCATGCTAATCTTCTCTGTATCGTTCCAATTTTATCAGATGTCCCCGAAGGGACAATCATATACTGTTCTGGTGTTGTATATATACAGCTATATTGTTATATGTGCAAGTAATGTGGGATGGGACGTTATTAGTCAAAAATAATAACTTAAACAAGGCTATTTTATTAAATATTGATAGTTACAAAACGAAAAATCACTAAATATATTTTATTTCTTATTCTGTGTGTGTTCTGTTTTAGTTCATAACTTCTCTGGAGAGAGTTTCAGCGGGCAAATACTTTCTCTATCCGAGATGAGTTTTTAACAAAATGCGAAATAATTTGATGATAATTTGGTTTTATTTTGATGTTTATTCAGTATTTTTCATGTTTTGTTTTTTTAAATTTGATTTCTCTCTATCTTCTTGCATTAAATTTGTTGTTTCTGGCATTTGGAAAACAACAATAACAAAAAAAGAAAAGAAAAACTGTCATGAATTATAAACAGAATTAAACATCTAGACGCATTATCACTATTTTATTTAACAGAAAATAGTGATAGCGCGTCTCACTCCAACATTAGAACCGAGAAACTTGTATGATCAAATCAAAATTCCAATAACCACTTTTAAATTGGACTACAAGATTAATCACTTTACTTATTTGAGTTTCTATCCATTTTATATAAAATTGGCAAATAAGTAGTCGATCGAAAAGTAGGAATCAGAAAAAAGTCAATGTCTAATTCAGTGATTTCAAATCAGAAAATCATATCTAAACAAATACACAACTCCATAAAACAAGCTCAATGACCCATAACAAGCTCAATGCGTAATCAGAAAGACAACTGATATCATGAATGAATTTTAGTCAAGGTTACAAACTATAATAACAAGAGGTCAAGGTTTAAATTAGAAGAAACTAAATTTAAACTAAAGACAGACATATAACTAACCATACTTTTTAAATAAACAGAATAATCGAAAATATAAACACAAGAAGATGAAGAATAGGGGTAAGAATGTCCAAAAAAATTTGGATCATTTCTCGATTTGTGCGTGTCATCCTTGCGCAGGGGCCATGCTAATCTTCTCTGTATCGTTCCAATTTTATCGGATGTCCCCGAAGGGACAATCATATACTGCTTTATTACTGTATATATATCGTTATATTTTTACATGTATCAGCAATGTGGGCTGGGACGTTATTAGTCAATAATAATAACTTAAACAACGCTGCTTTATTTTATTTGAGGGCCTTTTGGCCCAGTACTCTAACTTCTAAGCCTGCCATTGTTTTTATTGGCTTTCAATCTTATTTTTTTCATTTCAAATTGAATTACTGTTCTTTATTGCTTTTTCCTTTTCGTAATTTGGAGAGTGTGTTTACAGAGTTGGCAGTTTTGAACATATAGAAAAGACGATGTTATGAAAATATTGCACTTTACATAGGTATCAAGTTTGTTCATATTCACAAGCGATAGGAGGCAATAAATTTCTCAAATCTGTCAAATATTTAGTATTGCTACATCTTTTGTTAAGATACATAATGCTAGTTAGATTAATTTATAAATAACTGCTTGTGTCAATTGTAAAACTTGGTTGATCAATAATACATTTCATTTCCTATTAGAGTTTATCTCTTTAAAACATTTGCGATCATCCCCCGATCACCCATTTCGACAAGGTATCAGAGCTTCAAAGGGATAGCACCGCCGTTCAAGGTAGCATAATGGTGGCGATATGCCTGAGCGGCTTTTGTCACAAGCACAGTCATCGCAAGACAAACAGCTAGCAAAAAGTTCACCCCACCCCAAAGTCTCTTCACACCACCAAGTACACGCGCCAAGGGCTCCACCGCTAACGAAAGAACCCCAAGAACCACTGAATTTAGCATGAGCCCTAGTGCACCGGCTCGCACCCCAATCCCATAAGCGTCTCCTCTTGGGCCATTCTCACCTGCAACACCACCATACACCTCACGGCACATCCAGTCAGTGTCGAAGAGGGGAAAGGGAACCACGTGATCCAGTTGAGGACGGTGACTAAAAGAAGGGTCCACATGGGTTTTGGGAGGTCTTTCAGGGCCGCAAAGATCTCCTTGAAGAAGGGTTCGGAGGTGGAGTTTGGGTTTTGGGTGGTGTCTAATTCGGATTTTGTGGGTGGTGGTTCAGAGACAGTGCATAGGGCGATGGTTGTCAGGGTTAGTAAGAGGAGGATCGAGAGGATGAAGCAGCTCTTGAGGTTTGCACAGTGCACATCACAGGCGGTGGTTGAGGTGAACGGAAATGCATTGTGGAGGTGGCTAAAGCTTCCAGCAGCGAATCCGAGGACATTCTCAACAGCCATAAAGAAGGAGAAGAACGCATTAGCGGTGCGAGTGCTCTTCTGGTCTCCCGCCGCCAGGTCAACAAGAAACGACACACGGACCCTGTAGCATGTTATTCGCCACGTCTAGGATCCAAAAGCCCACAACAAAAACAGCTATGGCCCTCGGTTTCACCTTCCCCTTTAGGTAATCGCCCGACATGTGTCTGATGTCTACTGCGAATCCGATCAGGACAACAGCCACTGCTACCAGCCCTGCCCCAGCTGCAATAAACGGACGCCGACGACCAAACATGGAAGTGGAGCGGTCACTGTAATACCCAACGAGCGGCTGAACGAACATACCGGAAATGGGCCCACATAGCCAAATAAGTGGGGCCCACTGGTCCGGTATGCCCAACAGCTGCACGTACGGGGTTAAGAGAGATAGCTGTAAAGCCCAGCCGAACTGTATCCCCGCCGCGATGGACGCGACGACGGCGATTCTGAATATTGGGGAGGGAGGAGGAGAGAGGGTAGATGGGGAAGGCTGCATTTCTAGTGCCTTGCTTGATTTCTCCTCCATTTTGGTTATTAGTACTACTGTTATTATTTGGATTTTGGTTTGTTACGTGTGTGTGGAAAAGGTGGGAGTGTAATAAATTTGTTCATATTCACAAGCGATAGGAGGTAATAAATTCCCAAATCTGTCGAATATTAAGTGTTGCTACATCTTTAGACAAGGAATGTTTGGTTCGGAAATCCCATACATGAACACATAACCAATAAGCTCGGACAACAAATTGTTCGAAAAGGCCAGTGTAACTTACAAAGGCGAAAATTGTGTAGAAATGTTTTAAATTTGTACTCTGGCAATTGCGAAAAGCAAGCAACAATACCTAGCATATAGCATTGCAATACCAAAAAGGAACAGATTTCTTTATTAGGACATGATGAAAGAAAACTATAATATGAAGGAGAGGCAGGTTAGTAGTTGTGATGTTCTATTACATGGTCCTAGTGAGATACCGCTGATAGTTACGGATAATCAAGCCATGAAAGAAGGAATGGGATTATGAGATGGAGCTCTCGATTGGTTCCAAAAACGACCAACCATCTGGTCAGTCGGCTAGAAAGGTTTTGCCATAGACAACCTGAATTCATGTGTGGGCTGAAGCTATGACCGTGTATTTATGCGTTTTTGGCTTGATTAATAAGAATGTACTGCTAAAAGATGAAAATTAAAAAAAAAACAGTAATTGTTGAAGTAATTTTAAATCCACATGAAAATGTCTGATAAGTGAAATGTATGAATCATTTTACTCCATAATGACATACCCACCTCTCTAGTCCCGGATAATATCATTTTCTATTTTGTAGATAATCAATTATCATCACTCTCATTGTCATATCCTACATAAACATCTCTCATTGAGAGTCTTAATTACTTGAAGGGGGACAAAATTTGCTAAGATTGCAACTTATTTACTATCCTGGGTTGCATTAAAATTGCAAATGATATTTGAAATTGGCATTTAAACTTCTATACTTGTCCAGTTATCCTCAGTCAAGAGGCTCTAAAGGGTTGCTACTTTTTTATGACACCAATGTTAAGCTATTTGCTCCTTTTGAAGGATATTATCATATTACTATGGGTTGTGGAAAAGAGCTTCAAATTAACAATTGCTCATTGAAAAAGTAATTACTGACCAATCTGTTTAAAAGAAAGCACAGGTCTACTTGTATTTCATTGAAAAATAGGCAAAATAAAAAACACAATAAAATCACAGGTCTGGTTTTCAATCCATATTTCATCTAAACAACTTCAAAATTTCATCAAAATAAGTTCAAAGTGACCCCACCCCATAAGTTCAAAGGTAAACAACAAAGGTAACAATTCCGGCCAAAACAGCAGGCATAGGACATGATCTGATGACTCAAAGACGTCTTCCCCTTCGTCCACCCTTTCGGCGAGTACTGTCAGTAGGAATTGGAGTAACGTCCTCTGCAAAACAAGTAAATGATAAGATTAGCAAAATATCAAACTATGCAGAGATAAAAATAAAATGACTTCTATTACTCTATGCACAGAGAAGAAAAATTAAATCTCAACAATCAACGCAGCAAAAGAAACTGAAAGATTTTTTTGGTCATTCATGACCTTGAAATAATGCTTGGTTTGTACACCTCCTTCAGTATATGCTGCTAGTTTAGAAACAAGCAGTAGACTGCAATAGGAACTTGAAGAATTGCTTCAAAAACAATTTTAATCTTGTTCTGTAACACATTCTTAAATATTTTTAAAAAACAAAAAATATTAAGTATCCGGCTGGGAGATGAACTTTGAAAGTTACTATAAAATACAGAGTATGTTTTTAGGGAAAGGTTGGTTCACTGTTCACATATAGATGTTGAGGCAAACAAAACAATATTTATTAGTTCCAAATAATTACGGGACTACAGAGGAGAAGGATATTATTGTATTAGAGAGCTGCTTCAAAAACATAAAAAAGCAGAGTGGTTATTATATTATATATACAACGGACATACCTATGCGGCCGATTTTCATGCCAGAACGAGCAAGAGCTCTAAGTGCAGACTGGGCACCTGGACCAGGGGTCTTTGTCTTGTTACCTCCAGTAGCACGGAGCCTAATATGAAGAGCAGTGATCCCAAGCTCCTGTTATGGTAAGCAAGATATATATTATATTGTACGATATTATGCAAAAATCAGCGAATAAACTGGAAATTGCGAGAGAACACCAGATTGCAATTAAATAACAAAAGTTTAATTAGCTGTGGATTACGTGGTATAAAAATGATAAATACCTTGCATCTCTGAGTAACATCTTGAGCTGCAAGCATAGCTGCATATGGTGAAGATTCATCACGATCGGCTTTCACCTTCATTCCACCTGCACAAAAGACAGATCATTACAAGCTGCATCTAACAGCAAAGGAAGGACAACTTTATCTGTGTTTTTGCAGGGTAAATTCAGAAAAGATTAAATAACTAAAAATAATAATTTTTTTTTTTAACTGAAATCATTTTGGTGAACAGAGGTCAATTGCATCCATCATGTAAAATTAGAGAAAAAATAAACTGTCAGAACAGAAGTATGCTGGACTAACAACAATACATAATATGATAATACTAAATACAGGGTTATATTTCTGTTGCGCACTCATATCAGCAGTACTCACATGACAAATCAGGTTGAACAACAGTCAAAAAATAACACTTCATTTAGCAATAGAAATAATAAATACTAATAAGATATTTGGTTGGAACATCATTAGTTCCTTGTATCCAAAAGAGATAATTTTATTATTAATTCCTCAAAAATTGCTTAAACCAGATTTAAGTGCACAACTAACATACATTCCACACTATCACATAAACCAAACGGCTACTTCAACAAACTTCACCAAACAAATAGAACAATGCTAATATTTACAAATATGCATATTAGAAGAAAACCAAGATTTATTTTTAATAAGTGAAGACAATTTCAAATGCATGGAAAAAAACAAATCCACTTATTCAGAAAGAATGAGAAAACATAGAAGCTAAAATTCAGAACAAGTAAAATATACCAGTGATGCGAACCAAAGTTTCTCTACCAGAGAGATCAGTGACATGCTGCGATAAAAACATAGTACTGATGAGATACTAGTAAAATATATATAATTATGATCAAAGTTAAACAGGCCAAAACTCCAACAACAATTAAATAAATTACTTAGTACTTACAATGAAGGTATCATTGAAAGATGCGAAGATGTGAGCAACACCGAAAACGATCTCTCCATCCCTAACACTTGGCCCAAGAGTCACAGTCTCCTCTTTTGGTTCCCTGGTTCTTCTCTTAGACTGCAAAACAAAATAGAGAAATGATCAGACAACAGTTTTTCTTATGCACTTAAATAAACAAGATACAAAAGCCATAAACAGAAAAAGCAAATTCACGTGTTCTATTATAAATATATGAATAGTCCAACAAAATAAAAAAAATCAGGCCGAAATAGAATCAAGACCAGACTTGTTAAACACAAACTCTCAATGACAAAATAAGACAAAAAAAGTCATCATACCAATCATTCCTATCAATGCCAGCATGTGATTAAGTTTTACAAAATGATCCAGCCACAGAAATATATTTGATAAATCTACGTTGACGCTCTTCATAATCAATTGTCGACTAAAAGCAGAATAGCATAAAGTTTAAGGTCATACTAAAGCTAGTCTTACCAATTAATACCAATAACATAGACACAAGAAGCAAAATTTTCAAAGTCAACATTAAATGCTTCTTTTAAAAACAAGAATGAATGGGCGAGCATTCATGATTCACCCATGTATATCAATACCTATTATAGAACTGTACTTGAAAAAACAACACAGGAAACAGGTATTTTGCAGCAACTATGCTCATAAATATTCCAACTACACTCCAACTGCCTAAATCTTACAAAATGATTTACTTACAAAGCAGATTTTTTTTACACATATATACTTTTACTATTAGTCGAATTATAATAGCTAAATAGAAAAGTTATATTTTGGACTACAAATCAGAATAGCAATAAGCTTTAGGCTAAAATTTAAGCCGATGCCCGGTGGTACCAATTAACATTAGTAACAATGCTACTAAGGAGCAAACTATTCTGAAACAAAATAAAATCCTAAAAGCTTGATAGAAATGCAGCTGGGCATTATAGATTTTGTACAGATGTTTTAGCTATTTCTAGCACTGTTTTAAAAGACACGCTTTGTAGTTAAAAAGCTTGATAATAGCTTGATTTAAATCTTTAAAAAAAATTTAAAAGCTTGCTTTTCCTCTTTTTAGACCCCTAAAAGCTTAAGCTAAGATTTGACTTTTAAAACACCAATTTATAGTAGCTGAAGAAATGTTATTGTGGACTGCATATCAGAGTAGCAAAACTTTCCGTGTAAAAGATTCTTTTTCGCACATAAACGATTCAGCTATTCATAGAATCATAGTAACTGAATATGAAAAATACTGCAAATCACAATAGCGGAAAATTTAGTGCAAAGTTTTTCTGCACATAAATGTTATAGCTATTTATAGCTAGATATTTAAAGTATTAACTGTCAGCGTAAATCAGTATGGCAAGATTTAGTGTAATTTTTAAAAAAACATTTTAGTTACTCGTTTATTGCCTGTTTGGCAACAGCTTATTTTTCTTAGCTTTTTTTTTTATCTTATTACCATTAATATGTTACTACATAAGAAAATGATTCAGCTACAATGACTTGTATATTTTCGGAATTTGATCATTTTATCACTGCTAAATTAGTAACAAAGAAAAAGACAATTAGCATCATTTGATTAAATTTAATAAATTGATTCATTATACCAACAACTGTTATAATCAAAACCCACAAATAATTAAACAAGAAAACACAGGAGGAAAAAAAACAGTACACATTTTCTATCAAATTTAATCAATATTAATTTTTATAATTATCACTTAAAATCAATATGACAATACTTATGGTGTAATTATTTTTCACACAATGTGTTTCTTTTTCAAGAAAATGATTCAGCTATTATGAATAAAATATTTTTCAGAATTTAATCACAAAGAAAAAGACATTAACAGAGCATTACCATGATGTGACTTAATTAAATTAAATGATTCATTATACCAACAGCTGTTATAATCAAAACCCACAAATAATTTTACAAAAAAAAAAAACACAGTTAACACATTTTCTATAAAATTTAATCAATATACTTCGTAAAATGATTCAGCTATGAGTAATAAATTTAATAAATTTATATGAAAAACCCAGATGTAATTCGACAAAAGAATACACAAAAAAGCACTAAAATTACAATAAGTGTAATAAAAGAAATTTAATAAAAATGGTAAGGAAAATTGAACAAATACCATCTAATGATCTAAACTAGCGTTAATTGTAAAAGGGATTATAAAATATTTACATATATTATAGAGAGAGAGATTACCATGGTTGCTGCTAGCTAGAGAGAGAGAGAGAGAGAGATTTGGGAGAGAGAAACAAAGTATGCGCCGCTATGGTGATATGTACGTATATATATATATATATGTTCGCTAGCTAGGGTTTAGAAGTGTGCTGTTTTAGTGAAATACCATTATTACCCCCACCCCTTACATGTTTTTTTTTTTTTTTAGATAATTAATGTTAAGCGTATTCAACTTTCAGCTCATTTCGATTTACTATACTCAACTATCAATTTTTTGATTTAGTATACTGTATTAATTTTCCGTCCAAATTGAAGGGTAAAATGGTCTTTTTAGCTACTAAAAAAAAAAAAAACTAAATTAACTAAAACAAAGAAAACAGCAGCCCATGGGACTCGAACTCAGGCCTCACAGTCAAAAGGGAAGGCTTTTAACCACTTGGTCATCAATACTTTTATTATAATAACAACGTTATATATATATATACTCTATCTGTGTATAGATGTGTATATATACACTTTGGGACTGATTTCGTAAATTTTAGAAAATTCAAATTTTATTTTTGTTTCATTTTAGTCCTTACATTTTCAAAAAAATAGTTTAAAATTACAACAAAATAAAAAAAAAACACAAAAAAATTATAAAAATCATAAAAAAATATAAAAAATAACAAAAAATTATAAAAAAAATTATAAAAAAATTAAAAAATTAAAAATATAAAAAATCACAAAAAATCACAAAAAATATAAAAAATCACAAAAAATATAAAAAATCACAAAAAATCACAAAAAAAAAAACACAAAAATTATAAAAATCATAAAAAAATATAAAAAATATAAAAAATCACAAAAAAATTTTTGTGATTTTTTATATTTTTTGTGATTTTTTATATTTTTTTATGATTTTTATAATTTTTTTTGTGATTTTTTGTGATTTTTTATATTTTTTGTGATTTTTTGTGATTTTTTGTATTTTTTTTATGATTTTTATAATTTTTGTGTGTTTTTTTTTTATTTTTTGTGATTTTTTTGTGATTTTTTATATTTTTTGTGATTTTTTGTGATTTTTTATTTTTTTATTTTTTTAATTTTTTTATAATTTTTTTTATAATTTTTTGTTATTTTTGTTATTTTTTATATTTTTTTATGATTTTTATAATTTTTTTGTGTTTTTTTTTATTTTGTTGTAATTTTAAACTATTTTTTTGAAAATGTAAGGACCAAAATGAAACAAAAATAAAATTTGAATTTTCTAACATTTAGGAAATCAGTCCCAAAGTGTATATATACACATCTATACACAGATAGAGTATATATATATATAACGCTATTATTTTAATAGAAGTATTGGTGGCCAAGTGGTTAAAAGCCTTCCAATTTGATTGGTAGGTTTGGGTTCGAGTCCCATGGGTTGCAATTTTCTTTGTTTTAGTTAATTTAGTTTTTTTTTTTTTTATTAGTAGGTAAAAAGACCATTTTGCCCTTCAATTTGGACGGAAAACGTTAGCTGACGTCACTATTTAACGGTTAATTTGGACGGAATATACTAAATCGAAAGTTTTCATTTAGTACAGTATACTAAATCAAAAAATTGATAGTTGAGTATAGTAAATCGAAATGAGCTGAAAGTTGAATACGCTTAACATTAATTATCTCTTTTTTTTTTGTTAATAGCAATCACGGTTGGATTCGGTTCGGTTTTTGGCAAAACCGAACAGATTTTTCTGTTCGTTTTCTGTCTTTTTAACTTTTTGGACTGAACCGACTCGGTTTTTTTTTGGTTTCTCGGCTCTGTTCGGTTATCGGTTATCGGTTATCGGTTATCGGTTCGGTTCGGTTCGGTTTTTTCCGGTTTTCTCCCAACCCTAATAACAATGTTATAAAATGTGTATGAGGAACTTTACATGTAATTGGCCGCTTAGTATCTAATTACCGTCTAATTTCGGTCAATTACCATTTAATCCCGTCTAATTTATTAGCGTTTTAGGTTTCACCTAATTTGCGTTTAGATGCGCCTTTTAAAACAATGGTTAATGAAATAATGGGAAAAAAAAACTGTTTAGTAGCATGTACTATTGTATTTTATCGATTCAGCATCCAATGTTTAGATTTTATCGATTTGGGCCCCACCAACCTACCAATTTAGCAATAAGGTGTTTAACAAAATGACGAAATTGTAGTTATATACTCTCACCTATCACATAGTTAGTGCAATTTTATTAATTTATGCAGACGGGCCCTTAATTGATAAAACTTAAAGGTTATGTACCAAATTATTAAAAGTCAATAGGTATAGGGTATTAAATAACTTTTCCCCCATAGAATAATAGGCACAATAATCGGGTGGAATTATACACCGAAACGCATAACCAGATTAAGGGATGAGCCGGAGGGGGCCAAGCCCGATGCCTCTAAAAAATCTCTCAAAATTTAGAAGGGTATTCGGTTTTGGGAAAAACGTGTTTTTATCAATAATATTATTTAACATATTAATATATGAACCCTTATTTGACATGACATATGTAAGTGTGAGTCCAAAATGGTATCATCATAAATAATTTTGTATATTGTCATCATTTGTGGGTTGAATCCTCGTAAATAAGAATTTATTAATTTTTATTACTAAATAAAATAAAATAAACAAGTTTCGATAAAGAGGCCTCCAAAACTCTGACTCGGGCCTATCGAAACGTATTAACCAACTGTAATTGTTATTGATATCGTATCATTTATGTTGCATTTTCGATAACACTATGGAATGGTATTACTTACTGCTTAAATTTGTGATACGATCGTGTTAATCGTTTTCGGATACCATGTTATTGTATCATTCGGACCATATATATATATATATATATATATATATATATATATATATATATATATACACTCATAATTAATAAAAAAAACTTAATCTTTTAAATTTTTTATGTGATATGTTCCGTTATTATTTTTAAATACTACATTTTTCATTTATAAAATTTTGACACGATTTTACCACGTTTTTTTTTTTTAATTTCAAGTCACTGGTAAATGAATTTTCTATGCAATTTATAAAAGTAAAAAAAAAAAAAAAAAAAAGGTTATCCCTTATAATTTTTTAAGTGACACACGAGACATGCTATCAAAAACAAAATTCTCGCCATTACCAATATATAAAAGAGGAGCATATGTCCTTGATAACGGATGTAGGGTCATGCTCGACTTTCTTACCATCGATCTTCACCCAACCATTTCTGAATCTAAAAATGTTAAGATTTTACCTCTGAGTGATGCCCATATTTGTCTAATACAAACGCGTGTTGAGTTAGTTCTCTTCCAACGTTTTTTTTGAGTTATTTCTGAATCCTCATGAACACATAATAATAGTAACATGTTAATATGACATAAATCAATGTCTAATAATAAACAAATCACCTATTAAAAAGATTGATTTCAAAAACCTTAAAGGTCACAATTTCTCCATAGCCGTCTCAAGTTGGCTCAATGATGGTTGTAGAAAGACAGAATTAGAACTTCTCCGCAAGTAATGTGTGTCATGACCAAAAAAGTTTAGATAGGAAGAGACGACACTGTTGTACGATAACGAAACAGTATTCTTCCTCACCATCACAAATCACAATCACAACCTCCTCACTCTCTCATAAATATTTTCTCTCTAAAAAATATGGGTTTCTATCCAAATTGGTCAGTGCTATAGCCATGGTCAAACCTGATTGTTTCTTTGCTTTTACCATGGTTTAGCGAGCGTCACTGCACTCATGACGCTGGGGGAGTAGAGGCAAGCATGTTCTAATGTGGTTGTTGACGTGTGCCTCATTAATGTGAGTGCATATTTAACCAAAATTTAAATTTGGGTGAATGGTGTAGACAGCCCAAAGATCATCGTTGGGTGCGTTTTAATAAGTTATGGGGTCCACTACGCATGGAAGAGTATGATGTCGTGCGCCGATGTGGGGCTAATGTGATGGATGGTGTTGAGAAGGCTACAGTTGATGCGGGGAGGAGGGTGGAGCTGGTGGTGGTTGAGATGTTAGGTCATGTTTCACTCTTAAGGTTGATCTTATCACACATGAACTCATTCATCATAGACGTGACTAGCTTGCCATTTTTGGAATGAATTATCCAATACCTCTTGTGAAATTTATTGTTCGTGGTAGCTTGATTACCTAGTTATCGAATGGATCATCCCCTCGTTTTTTATGTCAATTCATTACCAGCAAAAAATGATGAAATCCAAAAACGAAAAGCGAGTTGTGACTTATATAATCAGTCGAATTCTCGAATTAGACGGTAAATCTGATGAAGCAGAGCGTGCCTACGAAGCGGACGATTAAATTGCATACCGACAGGACACGGTTATCACAATAGATAATGATATAGTTCTGTATGAAATGCCATTAATTATCATTGAAGATAATGATGCGAGATGCTTATATATGACGACTTTATAAATAATCCAATTTTTTATTTGAGCGACTTCCAATCTTATAGATTTTATATTTTGCAACTGTGATTATATAATGGCGTCGAAGGGTACTAATCTTGATGAAGTGTATGGAATTTTGAAGGAATACAAATGATAAAATAAAAAGAGAAAAATACAAGGAAAATTTGAGGAAAGCTTTTATTGTTTTTAACCATAAAATCGTATACGATTATTATGAGAGAGAAGGTATTTTTTTGGATCATTTCATTAAAAAAAAGGCTCATAGATTGCCTATGAACAGATGCAGATTGCTCACTCTTAGCCTCGTAGATTGCACACTCATAGGCCGGTTATTCTTATATTAGATGGGCTGTGTAAGCATGTTTTTGTTGATTTCACGTTGATAAAAATATTCAGACATGCAGTATTTACCCCTAACCTCTATTTGTTATGTAATTTTTTTTGTATCATAAATCAAACAATAAGAGGATTTCGATAACACATTTGTTTTCAAAAGTATAGAATCGCATCGTTGATAAGTTAGTCACTAAAGTTGATAATCCAAATAAATTGCTCTGAGTTATTGGTGAATTAGAATTTATATATTTTTTTCAATTTAAGAACTTAAAACCACCTTATAACTATCACATAACCTACTTTCGATGTTAGAATTGGATTTATGCATGTTTTCAACATTTTTATAGATAAAAGTTTGAAAAAGAAAAGCAAATATTTACAATTATAAAAAAGGTTTATTAAAAGCAAATATTTACAATTATAAAAAAGGTTTATATTAAAATAAATGACAGCTGTGGGATTTGAACCCACGCCCTTTCGGACCAGAGCCTAAATCTGGCGCCTTAGACCACTCGGCCAAACTGTCTTATTATTTTGTAATTTCAAGTAATTTTAGTAATACTATTAAATAACCATGATTCAAAAAAAGAAAACACTTCAATTACAAACATGGTGTTTTTACCCTGATAAATGCGATTTTGTACAAATTATAACCAGTAATACACTCTCATCAATGCCATCATATTGACACAAAAAAGATTCAACAAGTCATACACAATTTTTTCGATATATAATAATATTAGTAAACTATATTCAGACCGTAACGATTTTAGCTATTTACTCCCAGTTAAACGTTTAGTGGGGTCTGATGACGATTTCAATTTCGCTTTTGCATATTAAACTAAGAAACATAGCTAATATGGGGTTGCTAAATTATAAATTTCATTTGTTAGGGTCGCAAAAGATAATCTTTTAAAAATATTTTGAAGAATCTATATACTACAGTGGTATAACCGACCGACAAAATAAGGACAAGTTATAAAGTTTAATGACAGTTTACAGTTTTCTTTTTGCTAATTGTGTATTATGAGCTACTATTAACGTTTGACTTGTTGTTCAGTCAAGACAATCTGAACATATAGTGGGACAAGGGTTGCTACGTATACGGTAACCCCACAATTTACGGAAATGCTATTTTTTTTATGTATATAAGCTGGCTCTTAATTTTATTTCGAGACCTTCTCTTAAAAACAAAAAACTTGGCACACTATTTAGCGATGGGATACAAGATACATGCATTAACATCCCCGAGAAGATTAACCTTTTTTTTAGAAAACAATTTTTTTGCTAAGGGTGTAATAATCGGGCTAAACAAGAATGATCGATTTATTCAAGAAAAACAAACTTAAATTTGTTTTCAAGCATTATCAAATATGGTACACAATAATAGTAGTATATTTTGAGAATGTATATACATATGTGATACAAATTATCGTTTTTGCACTTCTTCAAGCTACTACAATTCTGTAAAAGAGTTAAATCTGCTAGATTTTGTTAAGGTCAGACAAATATTACTTTGGTTTTATCTGGTAAAGAAAGTGAATTTATATGTATCTAAAATGTCTCCGCTTCAAACCTCATCACAAGTACGCTTAAAGTTCAAAGAAAAAGCTAATCGATCTATAGTGTGAGCACATCTAGTAGTTGGAGTACGTAACGGACTATCGGAAAGTTTGATGCTGAAATGAGTTCGATATTCAACCAAACACCATTGGGGAACAGCATGCACATACCAAATATGTGTTCACTGAATCATAGGAACTTATAGTAAATGTGGAAAAAATCTTAAAATAACAAAGTCATAAAAATCAATTAAACTCGTTCAGTTACATAAGGAAACAGTACATTTGGTGCAAGTGCTAAATACTAACATTTGGGACGAAACTTAACTCGTACCCCGCAAAGAGACTCTCCCTCCTACCCTTCTATTTGGGCCAATCATTTCTTGACACGTATGAAAGATGTAAAAGGATTTTTTTATTATTATTCTTGCTAGATTTTACTATCATAACAATTAATACTTTTACAAAATAAATCTTTTCCCTTATCAAATTTCATAATGGTCATATGATCTATTATAAATCGTATATCATTCCTTCAAATGTTAATTACCTAGTTAGTTACCAATAAATAGAAAAAAATGTACTTAATTTATAAAAATACATATATGTTTTTATGCTTATTGATTTGCATATGTTGAATAATATTTGAGCATTGCATAATTATTTAACTTTTACTAAGGATATAAAAACATAATTTGTAATATATATTCTACACATCTTCAAAAATTCGTTTGAGACAATATAATATTGTTATGGAAAAGATAATACTAATGATGTGTAAAATTATTTGAAAACTTATAGTGTATATATATATATATATATATATATATATATATATATATATATATATATATATATATATATATATATATATATATATCTTTTTTTTTTTGGAAAGATTTGATTTGTAAAAGTATTTATTGTTTTATATGATAGTAAAAATCTAGTAAGAATAATAACAAGAAACACTTTAACATTTTTATACGTGTCATGTAAGATTGGTCCAAGTAGAATGATAGCAGGGAGAGTTTCCTACCCGTATATAAGGCAAGTTTCGTCCATTTTTTCATGTTTTGACCCAAACTTCCTTAATTCTTACATTTTTTTGACTTCATATTTGACGAGATTTGTAACAAAGATAATTATGATTTTTTTTTATCATATATATGTTACTGAATAAATATTTGTTAATGCTAGTCAGTTTGCTCATTTTGATTAAAATTGTCTTTTTGTGATTGTTATATGTTATATTTTTTTAATTGTTTGATTATTTCCTAATACTAATATATAATTTTACATAGGGACCTTATGTTACTTTTATACAAAAAATATTAATTTGATCTATTACTTATAAAAATTGTTTTGGTAGTAAAATCTATCTATATAAAAAAAATGATATTCTCTGTATTTTAGCGTACCGGTTCCAAGGCAATACTTGCACCTTTTCTTCTTTCTTGTTTCTCAACATTATTAGCTTCCCGTAGCATCAACGCCGAAATTACTGTTTAAACCTAATATATGTTACCATTAAAAGGCCTCATAGTGATACTAATGGGTAATTCTTTATAAAACACAAGTTGAATCGATATATAGTCAATGCGGGATAATATACTCTAACAATTACATCCACAACCCCACCAGAAAAGGAGGTAAAGATAGGGTCAACTTGACTATATTACAAATTTATACAATCGATAATAATTAAAAGGGAGATCAGCAATCTTAAACACTCCATCCGTCCCAAGTTAGTTGCAATTGAAATTTCTAAACAATTTAATATTTTCACATAATATACCATAAAACACACCACTAGTTTTGATCAGGGAAGCCATTTTCTTTTCGTGTTTACTGTATTTGCACTTAAAAGTTAAAACAGATTAAAAAGAAGGATGAAAGCGCAATTTGATTAGATTTTACAAACTAATTTAGGACAGCTCTAGTATTTTTGGACAGTCCGGAACAGACGAATAGTGTTCAATTATTCAGGGACGCGAGAGTATGACATAGGAATTTAAATGCATATTGCGTATAAATTCCTCGTATGATAATGCACTATCCGGAGCAGATTTGGAGTTTGATTTTGTTCAATTTCGTTACAACATCTTTCATGTCAAACCTCTCTTCTGGTGAATTTCTCGAACAACCGAGTCCTATGTCTACTAAGGCTAAAAGAACGTCTTGTGAGGACGCCCCAAGTCTTCCCAGAGCATTTTCATTCACCAAGTTCTCATCAACTACTTCACCTATTTTGTGAGGTACCGATGAGCTCACCCATTGCCGGAGGTTTGTTTCTTCTAAAAATATTTCATCTGTCGGTTTCCTTCTTGTAAATGTCTCCAACAACATAATTCCAAAACTATATGCATCTCCTTTGGTAGACACTCTTCCCTCCATGCCATACTCTGAAACATGAATTGATTACGAAGTACCATAATATAAATTGTAAAACAAAAAGTAAAATTGTTATCTGCATATAGCCGTAAGCACTACATGATCAAGACATGAGTCTCAAAAAAATAACAAATACAAACAAATTCAAATCGCTGAAGTGTTTTCAATAGTTTTTAGGAAGAATGAGTCATAATAGAAAGAAAATAGAGAAACCATCAAAATAACGTGTATACCAAATCTTCATTTTCATTAATTTAAAGTACTAGCAGAAGTTACCATAAAAAAATTAGTTTACGTGGCGCAATGTAACCCAAAGTACCTAAGGTGGTGGTATGAGTTTCTAGTTTGTTTGCAGTCATAATTTTTGCAATGCCGAAATCACTAACATGGGCGACCATGTCATTATCTAAGAGAACATTGCTTGGTTTCAAGTCACAATGAATCACTTGCTCGGATTGGCCACAATGAAGATAATCTAGAGCCACTGCAACATCGAGCATGATACTCACTCTTTGGAGGAAACTTAAACAATAATTGTGAGAATACAACCACTTCTCAAGGCTTCCATTAGGAATATATTCCAAAATCAGCGCCCTAATCTCAAGGTTTGTACATGAAGTAATGACTTTCACAAGATTTCGATGTCGCACTGTTCGTAGAACTTTGCACTCTGCATCAAAACTCTTGATTGCTCCATCGACCGTGAGATTCAGAAGTTTCACCGCGACAATATTTCCATCAAAAAGTATTCCCTTATACACGTGTCCAAAACCTCCTGATCCAAGAAAATTTGCCTCTGAAAATCCATTTGTGGCACGTGAAAGCTCATGATATGAAATCATTATCTGCTCTTGTAATGCGTTCCTTGGATTTTGATGCAAGCTGTTTCTCCTTTGTTTGTTTGAGAAGATTAAAAAGACACCAATGATTAGCACAACTACGACAATTGGAATAAGATAACTAAGAGGCAACCACTTATTCGTTGATTTCTTTAAACCATGCCTTGTGCATGGTTTGGAAATGTATTCGCCACAAAGGTCCAGATTTCCTATAAATGACTGTGACGTGAGAGTCATAAATGGTCCTCCGATGGGTATTTCACCAGACAGTTTATTATAAGAAACGTTTAGGTAATCAAGATATGTTAGGGACTCTAGAGACTTTGGTATTTGGCCAGATATGTTGTTTCTTGATAGATCCATCTTAGCCAATGAGGCCAAATTTCCAAATGATTCTGGTATAGGACCCGAAAATGTGTTCCACGACAAGTCCATGACATTTAAGGTTTTAAAGTATCCTAAAGCGGAGGGGATGATACCTGCTAATTGGTTCCGAGACAAGTCTAAAAAGTTTAAAGACTTCATTGCTGAGATATTTTGGCTTAAATCACCATGTAGCTCGTTGGACGATAAGTTCAAATTCACGAGTTGATCAAGACTCCACAAGCTCCAAGGTGTTGTCGAACTTGTTACATTAGAAGAAATGATTAACAATTGCAGGCCACGTAGATTGCCTATGCACTCCGGAATAGAACCAGAAAGTCTATTCATTGCAAGATACATTTCTCCCAAGTTTTTTAAAGTGCATATCTCTTCTGGGATTGGCCCTTCGAGATCATTATTGTTTAGATATTACCGCTGCATGTTTTCCATTCCTTTAATTGCCGCAGGAATTGTTCCGTTAAATCTGTTGCTAGTGAGATCTAAGAAAGTCAAATATTTCAGACTACCGATTTCTTTTGGTATATTACCTTGTAAGTTACAATTACCTGCACTTAAAATTTGAAGATACAATGGCAGGGCTGCTGGAAGTGGTCCAGTGAAGTTACTATTTTCGATGCTCAAGAGAGTCAGTTTAGATATATTGTACAAATGAGAAGGAATACTTCCAGTGAGTTGGTTGCCACCTAGGTAGAGTTGTATCAGGTTAGGAAGTTGGAGACTTGTATCCTTCGGTAGAACTCCGGTGAAAAGATTGCCTGACAGTGCAAGGATCTCTAAAGAGGAGATGTTGAAAAAGGAGGAGGGTATTGTTCCAATAAGATAATTTTTATTCAAGTAAAGGCCTGTAAGTTTTGGAAGAAGAGCCAACTCGGTAAGAATAGTTCCATGAAATTGATTAAGTTCCAAACCTAGCCCTAGTAAGGTTGGCATGTTACCAAAAAATGCAGGGATTTCACCGGTAAAGTTATTCAATCCTAGAGCAAACCATTGAATCCGTGGCAAGGTAGATAGATTTTTCGATAAAGAGCCAGAAAGTCTATTATCAGTAAAAATAATTTGTTCGATATTTTGGCACATGGATAAACTTATCGGAATCTGCCCTTTTAAGTTGTTGCCGCCTAACCGGAGTATTCTCAAACGACGCAAGTAGCCAAGCTCTTTTATGACTTGACCGTAAAATTCATTTTTGTTGAGGTTTAGAACAGTCAAGAAAGAGAGGTTACCAAGTTGAGGTGTAATCGGCCTACAAGGCCCATTTGCGGGATTTCGAGAGCTGTGACTCTTTGTCGGCTTTTGCTGCAAGAAACTCCGTACCAGTTACAAAAGTTTGTATCTAGACTCTAGAGTCCAGTTACTGGCAAGGATATTGCTGGGATCAATCTCGATGGCGGTTTGGAAGGCAATGAGGGAGTTTAGGTCAGTCATATTGGAAGTTAATGAAGTGGAAGTGACCATATAAAGTGTCCATGTCTGAACTAGAATTAGCATAAAAAAAGCTAACAAAAATTTGCAATACATTTCAAGCGTTGGCAATGGATAGTGAGAATGAGAGAGGGAATATGGATGTGCTTGGTCACAATGAAATATAAAGACTTTTGAGGAGAATATATTTGAAAAGTAAATATTCAACCCCTTGTAGGATAGATAGTCAATTGGACAAGCTTTTTATCGCATTAGTTGGTGAAATAGTATTTACAAGAAGAGAGTGGGGCAGTGAAATTGGAAGGTACTGCACTGCCATACAAAGTCTACATGGTTGAACAAGAAATATCACCATAAAAGCAAAGCCTTGCAGTCCATTTCGGTTCTGATTCACTATCATGATCATTTACATATGGAGACAGTTTCAGAAATAATGGATCAATCCTTAATTAAATTTTATAGCCGGACCAATACTTAAATACTTTTGTTTTCATGGTTCAATACTTAATTTTCTCTTACAAAGGGGACATTTTTTCTCTACAGAAATTTAAAAATAATTTAAAAACGATGAGTCTCGTAACCCCGTAAATTAACACTTTGATTTGTGCAACACCAAAATGTTAATCCCGGATCCTCCCCTGAATATAGCTGAGAGGACATGATTATTTTTTCCTCCGACTTCTTTAAATATATCTGAAAGATTGTGCTGTAAAATTCGCAAAAGGCACTCGGGTTGGGATTTCACCAGAAAGCCTAGGTACTCGGGTAAGTTTGTGCCTTCAAAGACTTGAGTATATGACCAGATAACTTGTATGTATATTGATTACAAGTTACAGCTAATCAGATTAGATCTTCCAAAAGATTGTGGTATGGGACCTAAAAACGAGTTCCATGACAAATCGAGAAAAAACTAAATTTTGGGAGAAAACTAAACTATGGATTTCATTTTCGTGGAAAACAATCTTTTAATGAAGACACAGAACAAGATATATCACCACCCATAGTCATCTACAGCTGAGGAGAAGGTTCGGTACAACATCCTAATTAGTTTAAAAGAATTCAGGACAAAAAACCGAAAAAGTGAAACCCTTTAAGCTCGCCACTCAAATCGTATATGGAAAGAACAAAGAAGCCAAACTTAATGCTGCACCTATAAGAGCCTACAACAAAAAAGTCTTCTATATTTTCATTCAAACAGAAAGTAAACTGCAAATTAAGCAGCTAACCGCCTACTCCTCTCCTTACCACATAATTACGTAAAAAAGTTATATAAGTATATAACTTTTTTGTTGTAGGCTCTTATAGGTGCAGCATTAAGTTTGGTTTCTTTGTTCTTTCCATATACGATTTGAGTGGCGAGCTTAAAGGGTTTCACTTTTTCGGTTTTTTATCCTGAATTCTTTTAAACTAATTAGGATGTTCTACCGAACCTTCTCCTCAGCTGTAGATGACTATGGGTGGTGATATATCTTGTTCTGTGTCTTCATTAAAAGATTGCTTTTCCTGTCCTGTAGAAATCAGTTTTTTTTGCTTATAAAACTGTCTAATATCTGGTTGCTCAACTTTAAGCTGACTATTGTTAGCATAAACTGGTTGAAGTTGTAACTGTTTCTTTTCTTCTCTGTGTGATTTGTCATCTGGGGGTTGGGCGGGTGAATCATGAGAATGAGACTCTTTAGAGCGAGTAAAACTTAGTAAAACAGAAATTTAAGTAAAACAGAGTTTGTTTTGTTCATTTTCTCAAATTGTACTTGATATTTCTTCAGATTTTTGCTGATCCCTTTGAACTTGAAGTGTTGTCTTGCTTTGGAGCCAGTTGTCTTCTTTATAGAAGGTAAGAAACTCGTCTCTGATTTAATAGCTTGGAAAGCTGTATTATTTTCATAGTATGCTGTTAAGATCTTATTTGGTTGCAGCTCGTAAGAAAATAAACTAAATTCTTGTAGGTTAAATTTTTTTTTGGTTTCATCCAGCTTTAAGATTCTAGATTTTTAACCCAAAAAACTAGAGAAGCTCAGCTCAGCTCAGCTCAGCTTCTAAGCTAATCAACCAATTGCATACCAGCTTCTAAACACGGGGGAAAAATCGAAAAGCTACAACCAATTAAAGCTGATATATTTGACAAACATATTTGTGGTTTTGATTCAGTTTGACAAGTAGCATCTACTTGAATCTCACCTGAAATTTGATGTGAAATTAGATTACTGTTCCTCTCATTTAGTTTGTTCCACAATGTAAATCATTCATCATGGTTTCTTATTATCAAATAAAAGCCAACGAGCTAGTTTGTTTTTCACCGTTTTCGTTTACAGTGTCGCAAGCTAATTATTAACTACTTATTGCATCTCACTTGCATAATTTATGACACGGTAAAAAGTAAAAACGCACATATGGAGCCAAAAATGGGTAGTTGACCTCAAACAAATATATAGCTGGACCTCAAAACATAATTAGCATGAGTGATAAAGTCCCAAACCAAAAAAAGCAGCGAGATATTTGAAAATGTTAAAATGCAAACACCAAAATTTGAAAGTATCAAACAAATTACTAATATAGAGCTGACCTCAAAACAATAAAGTAATTAGCATAAGTGAAAAAATCCCAAATCATAAAAAGCAGTGGGATATTTGAAAATTTTAAGAAACCAAAACCAAAATTTGGAGGAGAGCCAAATTCAAGTATGGTTATATGCGACATTATTATCAATTTCGACAGAAAAGTTATATGTGACATTACAAGTTATATCGATATTATCAATATCAAAAGAAAAGTTACATGTCACGTTAAAAGTTTATAGTTGCCCCCATAATAAAATTTTGAAAATTGCCAAACCAAAAAGCAGCGGGACATTTAAAAATGTTGAAAAAGAAAAACCAAAATTTGAAAGTATCAAACAAATATACAGATCAAACAATAGTAATTACTAGCATAACTGAAAAAATCCCAAATCAAATAAAGCAGCGGGGCTTTTGAAAATGTTAAAAACCAAAAACCAAAATTCACAATAGTTATGTTAATTTTAACAATATTAACTTTGACATATCGTCATTTAATTGCAGGTTAAATAACACATGTGTAACTTAAATTTAACTTTCACATTAGTGTATTAACTTAACAAAATTATCTAATTTTAATTAAAATTAATTATTAATTGAAATCTCATTAATTAGTCATTTTGTAAATCCCACTAAAATATGAACTAAAATAGTAATAGTTAAAATAGAGTTAATGTTCAAATTAATGATATTTTGTCACATCATCGATTAACAACATTAAAAACATTGTTTTTTTAACAACTTTTTTAACATGTATAAAAATAACACATGATTTAACATAACTAATGGAGACAAAAAATTATATTTTTAGGTAAATATTTTAGTTAACAACAGAGATAACAGCAGTACTGTAGACGCTCTTAAATGATTAGCATTAGTGAAAAAAACAATTCCAAAATGATTAGTGAAAAAATTCCAAAAAAAAAAACAGCGGGACATTTGAATTTTTTAGAAACCAAAAAACGAAGGAACCAAAATTACATTTCCCGCTTATTATCCGCCATGCTGGCAATCCGCGCACTAATAAACCCACCAATCACAATCATTCACCTCTCTCTATAAATACCACCCGGGAAATGTTATATGAACATCATGAAAAACACCCAACTAGACACTTTTTCGTAAAAACGCTCTAAATCAAGATTTGGTTAATGCAAATCTTAATGGTTTCACGACGGGAACACAAATATGCGTCTTGTTTTTTTTTCAAATTGTACTTTATCTATGAAGGGGAATCAAGATAAGTAAGTCAATATTGTTCAACTCTAATTCAAGTACGGGATCGTCTTATTACTACAAGAAAGTGAACACAGTTTAGCTACCCACTTCCATCAAGCTGTCCATTGGAGGCGAGATGTGCCATGTATTGCTGCAGAAGGAAAACAAATAAAACATAAATGTTATCTAGATAATACCTTTTACTCTGTAATCGGTATACATATCAGAAATCTCCTTAAATTTTTAATGTTAAGGGAAACACACTTTACTAAAATAATTAGTCATAAGTGTGTGAAGCAAATGAGTTCTCCATCTCTAAAAGAATATGAGAAACAAAGAATGACAAGGATAGTAAAACCTCAGCTTAGAGGTTTGTTTGGCTGCAGTTTAACTCCATTTTTCTGTTTTGGGCATGAACAAGCTGAAACTTTAAAACTGAACAAAAAAGGTTTTCTTTCTTAGCCTCAAATGAAAAGCTTTCATGCTAAAAAGTTGCAGCCTAACAAGTCTTACATGAAACTGAACGAACTTTAATCTATGCGTATGTAACCATTTACTATAATGATTTGAAAACTTCAATGTAAATAAAATGAAGCACGGAAAGGATTTTCATTTCTAAATATGAAGAGTAAGGATCGAACCCATAACCTCCTACTTAGTTTTAGCAAAAAAAAATGACTCATACGACCATAAGAGGTATGACATCTGGCAATTCGTATTGTACTTGTAAATTTTTTAAAATTTTTTGGAAATACATGCAAGTAAATGCTTGCCTATGCATGAAACAACAGGTAGGCCACATAAATGATACCTCAAACAAAACCTTCGAAAGAAAGTCACGTACTTTCGTCCAGACCTTGCGGCTTGTTTGGTTACAGCCTAAGTTTTTTATATTTTGTTTTTCTAAGTTGTACTGTATTTGGCTGTCCGGCTAGCTCAATCTCTTTATATGAAAAACCTAGAAGTTTTCAACTTAAAACAAACTCATTATTCTTCTCACTCTCAAATAAGGTAGTTTATTCGATTAAAAGCCGTGACCAATCAACCCCTGAATATAAACTATGTGTACTCCAACTACTAGTTATCTAGACAGGGAATTAGAACTCAAAGAACAAGACACTCTAAAACTTGGCTAGCATACAAAAGAACAAACAAATGGTTATATATTCAATTATGATACCTCTCAAGAAATATATTTTTAGACATTTTGCACCACTAACTTCACTTGCATATGGAAAAAAAAGGGAAAACATAAAAGAGCTACTCAAGTTTTCGGAACATATGCACATGGAGATTTTACTTAAAGAAACATCATATCGGAAGAAGTGGAACCTTCATTCTTAGTTTAAATTCACATTGCTGAAGGCTTTGCTTGTTTTCAACTTTATGCTCAATATCTTATTTAGACTTAAAGGTTGTACCGCTTTTGGAGTCCAACTTAAAAGCCGAGCTTGTTCACTTGAATAGATCTTTAAGTCTAAGTTTAATGAACTTATCCTTTTCCTTAGTCTCAAATATGCCACTTATCTCGATATAATTCCTGAAAGTAAATTATGTACACCCAGCTACTAATTCTCTACATAGGACAGTTATCTTTTGAACAATGCTGAATTTGCCAATTTATATGCATCCTGGTTCTTAGCTTTTAGAGTTTTTGCAACAATAGCATCACTCACGTACAAAAATAACGGAAAGAAGATTGAATGAGTAACTAAACTTACCGCATGATATGCATATGGAGATTTTCCTTGGCGTTCAAAATGTTTAGACATGACGGACCACTCGACAGGCCCCCATTCTTCCTCTTCAAAGCAATTACCAAGTGCAGTTTTGTATAACTAGTGAAAAATTAAAACCTCAATTATCCCATGACCAAGAATATCCGAGAAAAAAACATGTAAATCAGGTTCAAGAAGGTACAACAGACCTTAGCAGTGTCAGTTAAAAGCTCGGTTCCAGCTGGGTAAGATGCATAATACTGGTCAGCTCTGGAGTACCCAGCTCTAGTCCTGTATATAGATCAAGAAAAGTATATACCATAACACACACTACAGAGAAGTGAATGTGTCAACATAAGATGAACTTGAAGAACTATTTTACTCACGTATTGCTTGTATAAGCATAGGTTACGAGTGTGACAAAGCCATAAAATCCAGTATACGATACGATTCGTCTGAACTTTTGGATCTTTAATATCTCCTTGCACCCATCATAGAGCCTCAAAAAAGCCATAGTTTGAATATATGAAAACGACAATTTGAGACAATTGGCTCCAAAGCAAGACAACACTTCAATTGGCTCCAAAGCAAGACAACACTTCAAGTTCAAAGGAATCAGCAAAAATCTGAAGAAATATCAAGAACAATTTGAGAAAATGAACAAAATAAACTCTGTTTTACTCAAATTTCTGTTTTACTAAGTTTTACTCGCTCTAAAGAGTCTCATTCTCATGATTCACCCGCCCAACCCCCAGATGACAAATCACACAGAGAAGAAAAGAAACAGTTACAACTTGAACCAGTTTATGCTAACAATAGTCAGCTTAAAGTTGAGCAACCAGATATTAGACAGTTTTATAAGCAAAAAAACCTGATTTCTACCGGACAGGAAAAGCAATCTTTTAATGAAGACACGGAACAAGATATATCACCACCCATAGTCATCTACAGCTGAGGAGAAGGTTCGGTAGAACATCCTAATTAGTTTAAAAGAATTCAGGACAAAAAACCAAAAAAGTGAAACCCTTTAAGCTCGCCACTCAAATCGTATATGGAAAGAACAAATAAGCCAAACTTAATGCTGCACAATTAAGCAGCTAACCGCCTACTCCTCTCCTTACCACATAATTACGTTAAAAGAAAACTACAACCTCCAACTATTTCTCCACACAGGTTTCTCTAATTCTTACACAACTTATTATACACACTTTATTTAAAAAACTAAACTAAACTAAACTAATCCAACTGATTAGAGCAAACTGTGAGGCAAATATCCTTCATAGAATATTGAAAACCCATGTTTCTCCACAGAGGTTTCTCTAGTTTTTTGGGTTAAAAATCTAGAATCTTAAAGCTGGATGAACCCAAAAAGAAATTTAACCTACAAGAATTTAGTTTATTTTCTTACAAGCTGCAACCAAATAAGATCTTAACAGCATACTATGAAAATAATACAGCTTTCGAAGCTATTAAATCAGAGACGAGTTTCTTACCTTCTATAAAGAAGACAACTGGCTCCAAAGCAAGACAACACTTCAAGTTCAAAGGGATCAGCAAAAATCTGAAGAAATATCAAGAACAATTTGAGAAAATGAACAAAACAAACTCTGTTTTACTCAAATTTCTGTTTTACTAAGTTTTACTCGCTCTAAAGAGTCTCATTCTCATGATTCACCCGCCCAACCCCCAGATGACAAATCACAGAGAGAAGAAAAGAAACAGTTACAACTTGAACCAGTTTATGCTAACAATAGTCAGCTTAAAGTTGAGCAACCAGATATTAGACAGTTTTATAAGCAAAAAAAACTGATTTCTACAGGAGAAGAAAATCAATCTTTTAATGAAGACACAGAACAAGATATATCACCACCCATAGTCATCTACAGCTGAGGAGAAGGTTCGGTACAACATCCTAATTAGTTTAAAAGAATTCAGGACAAAAAACCGAAAAAGTGAAACCCTTTAAGCTCGCCACTCAAATCGTATATGGAAAGAACAAAGAAGCCAAACTTAATGCTGCACCTATAAGAGCCTACAACAAAAAAGTCTTCTATATTTTCATTCAAATAGAAAGTAAACTGCAAATTAAGCAGCTAACCGCCTACTCCTCTCCTTACCACATAATTACGTTAAAAGAAAACTACAACCTCCAAATATTTCTCCACACAGGTTTCTCTAATTCTTACACAACTTATTATACACACTTTATTTAAAAAACTAAACTAATCCAACTGATTAGAGCAAACTGTGAGGCAAATATCCTTCATAGAATATTGAAAACCCATGTTTCTCCACAGAGGTTTATCTTTTGTCTTACACAACTTCATGCATAAATTAATTCTTTATTACTACCATATATCATATAAAAACCCAATCCCCTAAATTTTTTTCAAAATTCAAATATGTTTCTCATTTTCTCAAAGATTGAACCTTAAAAGCTTAGATTCTTAGAGAGACACATTGAATTGGTTATTATAACGTACTTTCATAGAAAATCCAAACCCCAAAATGTTTCCACAAAGTTTGCTATTTTTCCTGCGTAATTTCATTTACACATAACTGAACAAAAACACCCTACTTACAAATTGAAACGAAATCATGAAGCAATTTTTTTTCATAAACCTAATAGCTCAACGTTTAGGAAGAGAATACTAACGTCACTTACAAAGTTACAAACACCCATAATCTCATTGAAAATCTAATCCTTAAGTATTTCTCACCATGGGTTCTCCTTTTCTCACAATGGTTTCTCCTTTTCTCACACAAGTTCATATCACACTACTAAACAAAGATCAACTAAACTGATTTCGAATAAAGGGAACTCACGAATGCTTCACAAACCCTAACAGCTTAACTTTTTAGGGAGAGAGGTTGATTTATTTATCAACACCAATATTTTTTTTAATTAATAAAACAACCCCCTAATTGCTTTTCACCAAGCTTGTCTTTAATAAACAACTTCATACACACATAATTGAACAAAAAAACCTCACTAAAGTAGTATCAGCCATTGAAGACAAATCAAAAGGCGCATGTACTTAATGAACCATAAAAGTTAGTACCTTTTAGCGAAAGACTAAATATGACATATTACCATCCACAGGCCTGTTTGGATGTAGTTTTTTAAGGCAAAATAAAAATAAAAATAAATAAATCGGATCTATCAGCTGGTCAACCAGATGCAGTCCAACGTACGTCAGAAGCAGAAAAACAACAAAACGACGTTTAAAATCCAGAACCAAAAGTGACCATAAACTCTTTGAAGCATCCAAACCCTAATTATTTTTCCACAAAAACCCATTATATTAAAGTCAACAGTCATCAAGAATTCAAAAAAAAATTGTTCTTGATGTGCCCTATTATTTTACAAAAACCTAATTCCTTAATAAGTTTCCTCTTCAATGCATCTCCTTTTTTTACTTGATCCATAATAATAACAAAAACCCATCAAAATAACATTTTAGCGAAAAACTTAGTATGACATATTACCACCCACATGCCTGTTTGGATGCAGTTTATAAGGCAAAAAACAAAAAAAGTCGGATATTTCAGCTGATCAACCAGATTCGAAACCAAAAGAGGCCATAAAATCTTAGAAACATCCAAACCCTAATCTTTTTCCACAAAGATTTCTCCTTTTTAATTCAAAACTTCATACACAAACAATAAAACAAAAATCTATTATAATAGAGTCAACAATCACCAAGAATTCGAAAAAAGAAAAGAAAAAAGTTCTTGATGAGCCCTATTGTTATGCAAAAACATAATTACTTATTTAATTTCCTCTTCAAATAATCTCCTTTTAACTTAATCCACAAAAAACCCAATAAAGGATTAACGAAAATAGAAAAAGGTTCAACGAAAAAAAACTTTGTTGATGAACCAAATAGACACATAATAAGAGGGTGAATAAACGGTAATTAAGAAAGTAACGAGTATTAAAAGGTAGGTGTAAGAGGATAAATTTACCTGTAGAAGGCGGAGAGAGAGAGAGATCTGGATTTAGTATATATGTCGTCGAGCCCTTTGACCAAGTACAACCCGTTAATCTATTATTCCTCTAATTTCAAAATTCTATTTTTTACGGTACATGTTTTCTGAAAAAAGGCATAAAATGTATAAAAAATGTACACTCTGCAGCAATTCACTGTAAACCGTAGATTTAATCTACGGTTTACAGTAAATCACTGTAAACCGTAGATTAAATCTACGGTCTGCAGAAATTACACAGTCAGTCCCTACTTTTCAGAAATTACACAGTCAGTCCCTGCGTCAAAAATTACACAAACAGTCCCTGAAAAACAGAATCTTACGTTTTTTTTAAAAAAACAAATTATTATACTACACTCTCTATCTCTTTCTCTCAAAAACCCAAATTTTTCATCAAAAATAACTCAAATCAATCAACCACAATAACTATCAACTTTCTTAACAAAAAACCTCAAATGATCAATCAAATTTATCCATAATTCAAGGTATTTCTTTTATTCTCTAATTTATTATTTATTTTGTGTAATTTCAATTTGTAAAATAGGAAAAAATATATAAAATATGGAAATTGATTATTCATTTAGCTATATATAATTGTTTGTTGTTTGTTTATATTAATTATAGAAATTATAATAATTGTTGATATTTGTCTCATTTTATAAAAAAATTAAGGTTTTTATTGAAATTTGTTTAATTAGATATTTATTACTAATGGTTTGGTTATGATGTTGCATGTTTATGCTTTTTATTTGTTTTGATTGAGAAAAATAAAAATAGTTATGGTTTATTAATATTTACCCGTTTTGAAAATTAGGTGTTTTATAAAATTATGTTTTTTAATTAGTTAGTTTGCCCAAATCACCAATAAAAATTGGGGTTGTTGATATTTTATCCGTTTTATAAAAAAATTGAGTTATCATTATTTGGTTATCATTAAATGTGTTTGGTTATGATTAAAAAATTGAGTTATCATTGTTTGGTTATGATTAAAAGATTGAGTTATCATTGTTTGGTTATAATTGAGTTATCATTGTTTGGTTATCATTGAGTTTTCATTGTTTGGTTATCATTAATTTGTTATCATTGAGTTATCATTGTTTGGTTATCATTAATTGGTTATCATTCTTTAATTAGATAATTAAAATAATTGTTTGGTTATCATTAAATGTGTATGTTTCTTATGTTTTTTTTATTGTTAAAAATAAAAATAGTTAGGATGGCAGAGCCAGGTCCATAGATTAAAGGCAGGTTGGGCATTTTACGACTGACCGGTCATATTTCAAATCAGACTTGGGATGCTGGAAGAGAAGCGGGTAGAGAAGATGCCCATAAAATTAGGATTTATAACTATAGTTGGCAGATACCGACGCCTGACAGAGTAGTTGAAAATATGATTAGGGCCGGTTTTTACGGTATTCACACTATAGGTAATTATACTGTAGACCGAGACTTGCTTACGGCCTTAGTTGATAGGTGGCGTGATGAGACCCACTCGTTCCATTTTGTCGGTGGAGAGTTGGGGATATCGTTACAGGATGTAGAGATTATGCTTGGTCTCAGGGTGGATGGTCTTGCTGTTACCCGATCGGAGCGGTATGACACCAAGGCGAGCAGGTTGGATATGATAGAGAGTTTATTGGGTGTTAGACCTGCTGGTAATCAAGTCGATACAAATTGTTTGACAGTTAGACTTGATTGGATGTTACATACCTTTGGTGAATTACCCCCCAACCCTAGTGAGGAGCGTTTGCTATATCAGTCCAGGGCTGCCATGTTATTATTACTTGGTGCACATGTGTTTTCGGATAAGAGCAGTGATCAGATTTCATTATGGCCTCTGCCATTTCTGGAGGATTTTGACACATGTGCAGAGTATAGTTGGGGATCAGCTCTTCTGGCCTGGTTAGAGGCTAATTTATGCAAGTTGGTACGTGGTAAGGCAAACGGAGGAAGCGGGGCGGTGATGTTTCTCGATATGTGGGCGATGGCGAGACTACTGCCGGTTAGACCATGTGAAGGGTTGCCGGAAGATATCGAGCCACCTGAGGGCTTGCCTAGGTTCCCCCTCGGTTACAGGTATGATATTATTTAATTTTTGTATTGGATTTGTGTTTTTTTTATTGGGTCATCTATCATTTACTTATCTTATTTATATTTATTGTTTATCGGGTTTTGTTTGTATATTACAGATGGAAGATTTGGAGGCTTACTAATCATAAGCCATATGTCTACGGACATAATGTGGTCCACATACGGGACCAGTTTGACCATATGTCGCATGAACATGTAAATTTTAACTTTCTTATTTCCTACATGTAACTTACGTATTATATGTTCGTAGAATTTATTACTAGTATTTTTAAACCATTGTTTACATATTCTAATAATAATTTTGCTGATTACAGATAGTCTGGCAACCTTACGGGAACCTCGATGACTATCCGGAATACTGCACGCGGGGCCGTGATATGTGGCATTGTTCTGTGCCTCTCATTTGTAATGAGAAGATTGAGTTCCACCCCGCGGACAGGTTCATGAGACAGTTCGGTTTTGTTCAGCGGGTCCCTACATATATTTGGAAACCCAAACAGGGTCACGGCAAGGATAGAAGATATGAGATTGGCCAAAAACACGATTGGCCTGCACTTTTTGCAGAGTTTATAACCGTGTGGAATGACCGCCACAACCGGCTTATTAACGGGGAATTTGGCACGGGGACGTCACCGGATTACATGAGATGGTATAGAGAGAGGACCCGCATCTTTATAAACCCACCTGAACTTGGACTGCCATCGCACGGTTTCCGCGAGCATACGGGTGTGCTCAATAAAATGGTAACAACTAGTTAAAGTTCATTAATATTTGTTTGTTATTTGTTTGTTTTTATATCTCAATACTAATAAATCTTTGTTTGTTTGTTTGTTTTTTTCAGAAAGCGATGTTGCGCCTCAATTTCAAATCGTTCAAACGGCTGAAAGCTAAAAAGGAGGTGGACTTACTATGTGCGGAGTTCAATGAACTGGGAATGAATCCGCATGGGTCAGATGATGAACAGTCGGATGAGGAGGATGACGACGACGACGATGGTGATGACGATCTAGGTTACGACCCAAGAACTTACACTAGGGCTTCAAGTTATCGGCGTACCGAAAGAGGCAGAGGGGAAGGCGAATCTAGTAGCGGCGGGCGTAGCGGGGGTAGAAGAACGAGTGGAGGTCGACCCCCGACTACAAATCAGGGTCCGAGTTCAAGCGGTCATCGTCGTCGTGCTTCTTTTGCTGGGTCGGACTACGTTCAGGACGATGTTCCGTTCGATTATCATAGACAATCATTTGGGTCGTACGATCATCATCCTAGTCAGCATTCAACCGACAGTTGGACTCGAGGATTGACAATTACATCCCAAGAGCGTACTCCGCATCCAGAATCGCAGCATCGAGAGAGATGCCGTCCGGAGCTAAACGAAATCGAAGAGTCTACTGAGCCGTCATCGGATAGATTAACATCGGCGAGAAAGATGCTCCCTACGTCCAACTTTAAAGGATTTATTGGGGAAGCCTCTTCCTCTAGAATATATTCATTCATTCTGGAAAAAATTAGACGTAATTGATGATAATGGGAACACCGATAATTATGGGGTAGAGGGTGATCTAGAAGAGTTTAAAAGTGTTTATTCTAGCAAAACTAATGTTGAAAAATGGCATATAAAAACACAACTCCGAGAGATAACCGTACCATCTAGAACATCCATGAATGATCCCGAAGTGAGACAAATTAGGGGGAGACCTAGAAAAGGAGACAATTCTAGTAAGAGAGATAAGTCGGGATGGGAGTATGTGGAGGAACAGAGTGCTGGTGCTAGTAGAGACAAGGGCAAAGGTAAGGCGGAAGAAACACCGGAGGTAAAGGTAAATCCAACTAGGAGGCCGCGAAACCAGACAAATAAACTCACCTCCAATAGGCAAACCTTCATGTACAGTGACCAAATATGAGTCATGTTACATAATTACATCGAAACGGTTTTTGATGTGCGTGGGGATGGTAACTGTGGGTTCCGAGTAATCGCGAATGTGATGGGTAAAGAGCATGGGAAAGATGATTGCTACGCAGTTAGATGTGAGTTGTTTCAAGAGCTGCAACAAATGAAGGGTGTTTATTATGAGCTGTTTAAGAATCTCGATTTTGAGGGTTATCGATATGATTATATTCTAAATAGTTTGAATTTTTATCATCCTACAAATCCCGCCCTTTCTGACAAATGGATGAGATTTTCGTCTTATGGTTTTAGAATGAAAGTTTTGCAATGTCATGGTACTTGATGACTGCTCTAAATCTAAACGTACGAGAGGTGCTCTTTTTGAAATTCTATCATGCTGTATTTCTGTTTATACTTGTTTTGTATGCTTATAAATTACTCCCTCCGTTTCCAATTAATTGTTCATTACGAAACTATGTGCAATTTTGACCGACTAATAACTTGCATCAAAATTATCGGAATGAAAATTTTCAAAAGTTAATCATATAGTTCAAACATTAAATTATATGATTTAGTTTTAAAAAAATTCATTTCGACAATTTTGCATATTATAAGCCGGTCAAAATTACACGTAATTTCGTAGAGGACAATTAATTGGAAACGGATGAAGTATAACTAATATATATATATATATATATATATATATATATATATATATATATGGGAAATGATCCATATATATATATATATATATATAAGTTTCAGTTAATTAATTAGTTAGGGGAAATGGACCAATCATTAATTAGTTTCAGTTTCGTGGACCAATCCTTAAATACTTTTGTTTTCATGGTTCAATCCAAAATTTACCCTAAATATAATTAATGACGATTAATCAGAAGTTCAAAGTTCAAAGTTTAGGTAATGTATATAGGCTTGTAAGTCAACTCAGCTACTTGAAACTCCATTATGATTTCATGGTGTCATCAAAATTTTAAAATATTTCAAATGTATAAGCGGGTTAGTTTTATCACAATTATTAGTTAACTTAATACTGTTTATTATTTAACAATTTTCGAATAATCAGTTGACGAATAAGTCATTACTAGGCCACACAGTAGCATAATACATATTTGATGACACCTTGTAAGTCTAAAATGGTTGAACTACCACACCTATCATATTATGCAATAGTAAGAAAATAAATTAGAATAAACGAACCACTAAATTTGGGTGAACCATACACAACTAAAATTAGTTAGATAACAATATATGCATGAGGGTGACTTAAAATAGAGAATCATTCTATTGTTTATTTTCCGGGGTTTGAAAGTGGAAAATTGCGTGAGTAGTGAACTTTGACCATGTCTAATGTGTGAAATGATTTTCATAGGTTTGAAATTTGGAAGGTCAACAACCTAACAAACAAAAGGATTGTAAGTTTGGCCTTTTTATTACTTTCCCTTTTGGGTCTTGGCTGCTTTGCTTTGCTTTTCATTTATTTTCTTTTTCTTCTTACGATCAAACTTTTTTTGGTCTAAATGACAAAACATATTTGTTTCTACTAATGTAAGATTAGCCAGAATGTCAACCTCTGGAGTTTGAAATTAAATGCCTATATTTGGTGAAAGTGTTCCATCCTTAACCGAACCGTCCGGGGTTAAGGCCACTTCATGTTCCGACGTTCATGAATATCGTAAATTGATGGGTGTAATACTTTGAGTAAGAAATTGATAGAAAATGAAACTCTGGAACTCAATGAACAAAATGCATTACTTTGGGTGATTTTGATCATTTCCCAAACTAATACCTATATTGGTCCTTATTTTTGTTTTGTTTTTTGGAAAATTATACATAAACTGATCCTGAAAAGGTAGATAATTAGCAGAAAAATCCTTTTATTTGAGTAGGTTGGTAAAAATTCATAGTTTCTACTTTCTAGACCTCAATATCAAAAAGTCCCATATTTTTTATTTAGTCTGCCAAAAGTCTCTTACATACTTCTGTTCTGGGAAGCAACTATTTTCTGGTTGTCATTTGTCTCAAACTCTCAATGACTTGTTCAAAATTCACCTTGATTATCATGACACATGAACTTATGTACTAGTTAAGTAGTAACTTCTTGAAGAATAACATGATTGTCATGAACTTGCATACTAAAAACATGAATTTTTCAACACTAAAAAGGAGTTTCTAAATGTTTCAGGAAATTAAACCCCACAAAGTGGGCCATACCAACCACCAGAACGAGCCAACTAATCGACTGGATACGTAAACCTTACAAAATACTAGAAGCAGCCATAGATCCCCTCACTCAAACTAATCTGTTTAGCTAACCAAATTCTTTACCAAAAATGTAAAAAAATCTGTTACATTTATAATTATATCGATCAAGCTTATGATTTAATAATAAATTTCCATAATTTTTGTTATTTATGAGTGGATCAATATATAAATAGAAAAGGACAAAAAAAATTCCACATACTTATAAAGCAAAGCACTTAAGTTTAGTTACGTAACAAACTTATCTTTCATCTTACTTGGGCAATAACGAACAAAATATGCATGGATGAGAATGATGATATATACGCATGATGTATTCTTCTTTTCTCTGAGTCAATTTTGTATGACCGGATAGCTCTTATCTTTAATTGTTCGTATATACTACTATATATGTGGAACCCTAGCTATATTGTATTAAAATCTTTTCGTCTCTTTATTCTAGTTATACGTGTGTGGACATGATAATCAGACTTACAAGTTACAATACATAATATAGTTATGTTGCCACACTACAAAACGTAAATGATTAAATTAATGACTAGAATAAAAATTATATTTACCTTGATTGTTTTCTATTTTAGTTACCTATTCTTTTCTAGAATCGGGCGGACCGGAGGTCGCTAAAATACTCAAATAAGTTTACATAAACCTCAAATTAGCTAGTTTATATTATATTTACCTTGATTGTTTCTATTTCATAGACAAATTTTTTTGCAAAGATATTGCTAATTGAGAAGGTTGTTGCAAAGTCGACACTGATTGAAAAAGAATGGTTTTAATATGCATATGCCATAGCTTTAAGCAAAAAAAAAAAAACGCCGCTGTTCCAAGTCTCTAACACTTTTTTTTCTTCGGTGATTTTCCGTGGATCCTGAAAAAGAAAAGTCAATCCTTTCGGGTAAATTTTGAGGGAAATAGTTTTTCTCCATTTCTATGAAAGTTAAATACATATAAAATGAGAAAAAATATACCGTATGTGACATGCATGTAGTGTAGTGGCATGTCAAAACTCAAGCTTGGATGGCGGAATGGGACACAAAGGTATGTGGGACGAAATGTCACTTTCACCTCAAAGATTCGAAGAGGAAATCAGATTAGTAGAAGGAAAAATGATTTGGTTGAAGATCAAGCGATATAATTGTTATGAGATGTTGTATTATTCTAATCTAACACGAAATGAAGTAAATATACCCCGACCGAGTTACAAGAATGACCGGAAAATATTCAGATTGACCAGCTTACAAAGAGAGAGGTTACCGATTAGAGGAAATGTTGCAGGAATGTATATTTAAAAGAAAGACATGGGGGAATTTGTCTAATAGACAAATTTACTTTTGAGCTTTTCAGTTCTTTTCATCACACTTGGAAAATGCCCACACTGGTTTAAACTCATACCTAAAAGGGTCTAACCCTTCATATGATCGATTATTAGACTTGAGTATTAACATGACAATGATCCGATTCCCAGCATTACTTCATTTCTAATTAGCTAGAGCAACACGGGATAAGCAAGACCATAAATGCCAAAAGAAAAACTTTATATTCTTTCTTTGATCACTTATATATCTCGAGCTAAAACTTCCTTTTCTGGCTTTCCAAGTGAAAGGAAACTTTTAAGCTCATGCCGAATGATGAGCTCACAATCTAAAACCATACCTTTGAAAATCCAAGTAACAATTCATACTAGGGCACGAGCATGGACCCGTCTTGCTAAGGTTAAACATTAAGTTTGTCCTTCAAGTTTACATCCCGACCATGTGAACGGATAAAGTGGAACCACACAACTTTGTGATTTTTTTTACATCTAGCTTCTCGACTGTTAGTTTAAATCCAACGATTGTGATATAAGTTTAAGTTGATTAAGTTAACTTTTAAGTTTAGCAACTCCTTCCCGAGCACCCGCCTATTTTCTATATCTCCTCAATTATGTTGTTAAGATCCCTCATACAAACCTCTGGACGCCCTAGGGTTGTTGATGATTCCTCTGAAGGGCTTCCCATTTGATTTAAGCAACAAAATTTAGATAAAATATCGATATTAATTGGGTGATATATTCCACCACCAAAGACACATGGATTCATATAAATAGTAAACTCAAAATTACAAGACTTTTCAACTTTCTCTTGTTTATGCTTTCATTTTATTTTCCCCGTTACAAATATCACTACAAAATAATATTTAATTAAATTAGCTACAACCAAAAGCAATCGAGAAAGAGTCACTCATTGACGAGTTAGTCGTTATCTGTTGCCCATTGTCAAATATTGTCTATATGAAAGCAAAAAAACGGTCACTAATATTATTACTAATGCAACACAAGAATATAAAATCAGAGCTCATGAGTTATTACTATTCAATTTCGAAGGCCAACGAATTTGATAATAAGAAACCATGATGAATGATTTACATTGTCGAAAAAACTAAATGAGAGGAACAGTAATCTAATTTCACATCAAATTTCAGGTGAGATTCAAGTAGATGCTACTTGTCAAACTGAATCAAAACCACAAATATGTTTGTCAAATATATCAGCTTTAATTGGTTGTAACTTTTCGATTTTCCCCCCCTTGTTTAGAAGCTGAGCTGAGCTTCTCTAGTTTTTTGGGTTAAAAATCTAGAATCTTAAAGCTGGATGAACCCAAAAAGAAATTTAACCTACAAGAATTTAGTTTATTTTCTTACAAGCTGCAACCAAATAAGATCTTAACAGCATACTATGAAAATAATACAGCTTTCGAAGCTATTAAATCAGAGACGAGTTTCTTACCTTCTATAAAGAAGACAACTGGCTCCAAAGCAAGACAACACTTCAAGTTCAAAGGGATCAGCAAAAATCTGAAGAAATATCAAGAACAATTTGAGAAAATGAACAAAACAAACTCTGTTTTACTCAAATTTCTGTTTTACTAAGTTTTACTCGCTCTAAAGAGTCTCATTCTCATGATTCACCCGCCCAACCCCCAGATGACAAATCACACAGAGAAGAAAAGAAACAGTTACAACTTGAACCAGTTTATGCTAACAATAGTCAGCTTAAAGTTGAGCAACCAGATATTAGACAGTTTTATAAGCAAAAAAAACGGATTTCCGGAAAATCAATTATCTTGAAGAATAAGAACTCCCAAGTTGCTCAAAGAACATCTCTCTTTCGGGAAGGCCCCTTCAAGCTCCTTCTCGGAAAGAGCTAACATTTCAATAGTTTCAATCGGTCTAGTTGTCCTAGAGATGGTTCCCTTGAATCTGTTTCTACCTGACTTCATTTTAATCAAGTTTTTCAGATTACCAATTTCTCTGGGGATTTCACCTTGGAAATTGTAGTTGTATGTGGAGAAAATTAGACGAGACACTGCATGCCTTGCATTGTTGGTGGAAAACTTCCGGTGAAGCCAAGGAAGATAGCTGAAACATGTACAAATAAGTTGGTTGCCACCAAGAAGGGGATGAGGGACCGATTTATTTACCATTTTACCAGTTTTTTATAGTTATTTAATTTCAATTAAAGGTTGAGCTTAGGCTATTGTTATGAAGCCCAACCCCGTAGAAACCGTTATAGTGCTATGTCGTTTTCTTTTTAAACAGTTTATTGTCTTCATTACGGATTATCAGTGAGAAGTTGTCAGTTTAGTTGTTGGTATAAATTGTCTTTTATCACCTTTCTGTTGGTGTTAAAACACTAATTTATCGATGGAGAAAAGTGATCTCCTCTCCATAAAAGGTCTTTTTATATGTTAGACGATTGCATGCGCATATCTTTGGTAGATCTCCGGAAAAAGAATTATATTCAAGTGCTAAGCCAAGTATCTCTAAAGAGGAGATATTGAACAAGGACGAAGGTATTGTGCCGCGAGATTGTTACCTTCCGAGTAAATTATACTCAGCCTAGTAAGAAGAGCCACTTAGTTAATTTAGAATTGTGTAGTGAAATTTGTTTTCAAACCTATCCCTTGTAAGGTCGACAAGTTACCAAGTGAGACAGGGATTTTTACCGCTCAGATTGTTTCTTACGAAACCAAGATATTGAATTCACGATAAGATGTTTTGGATTTTTGGTAATGTGCCACTGAGCCCATTCTCATGCTTATAAATGAAATCAAGCTTTGGGCGAAAGGCTAAACTCGACGGAACCTCTCCTCTTATGTTGCTGCATCTTAACTGGAGTATTGTTAAACGACTCAGATGGCCAAGCTCTTTTGTAACTATTGCTATCAATGTCGAGCAAATAGGTCGAATATTTTCTTATTTTGTTAAAACCCATCGTTTCATAGGACATTTGGTGTTTCAGTTGTACGTATGAAGTCGAATGAATATTTTGTCAAAAAATTATGGACTAAACGTATCAAACTTATAAATAAATCTAGTAAATGATTTGTTAAATTCATCTACTTTCATTTTTATCAACTCTCTCTTATAAATTTCGTTGGTCATGAGCAGGCTATGGTGTGTCGTATGTTACATACATGCACATTGGGTATAACAAACCATTTTTGCACCTTTTCATCTATAGGTCAAATGAAAGTAACTATTACCATGTTAGAGGACTTAAAAACGAACAAGGAAAGAAATTGACTGTTACATCAAAGTTGTAGGAACTACAATCCTTTAAGAAAAGTTCAGACCTGCTAAACTCAGCTAAGACTGGACAATTTTTTTTTGTTTTTTGTTTTTTGTTTTTTTGTAATCCTGGACAGATATTTCTTATAAGCATTAAGCCTAAAATGTTCGCCCAACTAGGAACATAATCAAGAATAATCAATAATGATAAAATTACACCTTTGGAGTGGTCATTTTGTATTGATTTTTTCTTCTTTTAACATCGTGTTTAAATAAGATTCTTTTTTGTATAAAACAACCACTTACATCATCGAATCACAGAGTACTTTTCTTATAACGTTAAACGAAGAGGCCAAACATGCATACTAATGTGAACACCTTCAATCTTATTAGTCAAAAGGCTCAATCCTTGGGTCATGCTCGCTCGCCATAACCATTCCAGTGCAGAGGCATGTTGGGCACATAACCTACGTAAACAAAAAAAAGTAAGAAAATATGATGACACATAAATCCGTATTCATATATGATATATACTTGCTATAAAATTGCGTACCTTTCCAGCCCCTGAACAGTTTAAACACCTCTGAGTAGTTGGTGCACGTAAGGGGCGATCGGAAGGGTTTGATACTGAGATGGGTTCGATTTTCAAGCTAACACCGCTCGCAGAGCAGCGAGCACATGCCAAATATCCTGTTCACAGAGTTATGGAAAATTACAATTAGAATTGGAAAAATCATGTGATAAAAATTAAAAAAACAACCATACTCATTCACTTATAAAGAGATCCGACATTCGGATGTAATTGCTGAATACTAAAACTTGTTGGTTACAACTTTTGAGCTTATTGTATTGTTTTTTGTTTATAGCTGCCGTGGATCTTCTTGGCCCCTTATTTAGTCTTTTGACGAGCAAAAACCCAAGTTTTAAATGGAATATATCCAACTTTTTCTCCGCCGGCAAGAAACAACCATATTTGCTTATAAAACTGCAGCAAACCAATCCATAGAACTGATCAGTTGCCAACTTGGGAAACGGAAACGGGAAGCGGAAACGGGAAACGCAGCTTAAAATTTTATGTGAAACGGGAAACGCCGGTATAATTAAAAATTAAAAAATAAAATATATATAACACTTTTACATAACTTATATTAGTTTATGGATTTCACAATTATAATGCGAATGAATATTCAATCTATAGCTAAATTTTGAAAACTATACAAATAATTTATTTAGATTTCACATAATCTCTTTTAGTATTTTATTTTCATCATGTTTTAATGCATTTTTTTTATTGTTAATTACCAAAATACTATCGTAAAAGCTTCCTTTAAGTTTCAATAAAGTTTATTTTTCGTATTGTTAGAGTTGTGAAAAAGTTTTAATTAAGATTTTACAATGTTTCACTTAAGTTTCGAAAACGTTTCCCCTAAAATTTTAAGAGTATGGTTTCCGTCTCCGAAACGGGTTTCCGGGGAAACGTATTTTCTCACCAAATAGAGTTTCCCGGTAACTATGGATCAGTTCATGAGGATTTTTGTCAATCAATTAGCCCAAGTACATGTAATGTAATTGTATTGGAAATCGTCACTCTAGAAGCTATAGTCGAGATACATCCCAGTAACAACTAACAAGGGCTTACTATGAGCGCTAAGTTGATCAATTCCTCACTTGTTTATCAATTTTATAATTCTTAGAGACCTTCTAAGGTTTTAAAAATGGGAATATTACAAGTTTTTCTTGCTTTATCTGTGGACATGATACTGCTAATCAGTTAGGTTTAATCTTGAGTGGGGCACATATTAAGAAACATATAGTACTTCTCTGGCTGAACCATTTTAACCATAATCCGTTTCTCTTAAAAAATAAAAAATAAAGCGTATAGAGAGATTCCCATTACTCCAGATATAAATATGATCTATCATCATTTAAACATTTAGCGTACCGGTTCCAAGGCAATACTTGCACCTTTTCTTCTCTTGTTGCTCAACATTATTAGCTTCGAGCAGCATCAAAGCCGAAATTACACCCACAGCACCACCAGAAAACGAGGCCACAATAGGGTCAACCTGACTATATTACGAATATATACAAGTGTATCAGCAAACCAATTTGGCCCATTTAACAACTAAATGGGAGATTGGCAATCTAAATACTCCCTCCGTCCCAAGTTAGTTGGAAGTTCCAGATTTCAAAGCAAATTTTAATCTTTTTCGCCAAATTTATAAAAATTAGCCCACTTATTTTTTCCAGGAAACCCATTTTTTCTTTTTTATTCAATCGTGTCCATTGTATTTGCACTTAAAATCGCATTAAAAGAAGGATAAAAAGGCAATGTAATTTTACATACATATTTAGGACAGTTTCAGTTTTTTGGGACATCCCACAACAGAACAGTGATCAACTATTCAGGGACACGGGGGGAGTATGATATACAAAGATTTCATGTCAGGGAAACCCAGCTCAGAACTGTACCTTAACTGCATTGGTAAATGCATGTTGCGTATAAAATCCTCGTATGAGGTCCCTCCTAAACCCAATTTTAGCTCAAGCTGCCAACAAAATAGAAGCCAATAACTTCAACTATATCATATTTAAGTTAAAAAAGACCCTAAGAAGACATAATTAGTCCAAAACTCATATGCTTTGTGCAATTAGTTCCTTCAGTAGCTAGCCAAATCAATACCAGTACCACGGCAATAACAAAAACGGCACATCTTTCTTCAATCCTTCCACATGATTATAAAGTTCTTGTAGAATTTTCCCTACTTTTAGTTATAATGCTTATTTGGTTGGGAAAAGAAAAGTATGCTTGTTATGAAGTAAAGTATATATTTTTGAAGAAGTACAAAATTTAATACTTAAGGGTATACATACTACTACACATTCTACCAAATGCTGTCAATGAGAACTAATACACAGATTTTTACAAAAAATCGCAAACAACTTGCATGTCACTATGTCAGTTCTGGTTGATGGGAAAGTAAGGGCACCCACTACTTTGATTAATAAATATGTACTAAATGAAAGATTGAGCATAAATAAATTTGTTTGTGAAGTTTCCTATGAAAGTTTGATTATGTAACATTACTCTATGTAAAATATGAGTAAGAGCTTGAGTTACGTACAACTGGTGCAAGAAGGCCACCAAATACAATTGTAGCAGATATGAAAGAAAAGCTTGTCAAGTAAAGCTGCTTCAACGTCTTTGGTGTCTGGTTCAGAATATAGATAAAAAGTGAGGTTACAACAATTAATTTCAAAACAAAATAACCTAATCTTTTAATTTTAAAATTGTTCGATAATCACCACGTGAGGGAGAAAGGGAATTGATGATGGGAACTCAGGCATCTCATTTTCCTCCTCACCATTGTCACTGACAACTTTAATACTCTTTATTCTTTGCTGTATACGTAATCTTCGAACCTGCAGAAAATTAGCACGATCACCATAAATATAAAGCAATGCAAATAGAGAAAACAAAATGAGACAACGACAAACTGCAATTGTTTTATAATTGTACCTCTTCCATAAGGAGAAATATTTTATTTCGCCGACTCTTTATATTGTCATCAATTTCTTGCAACTGCATTTGGACGAAATCCTGTACAGTCTCTGGACCTTCTATAATGCAGAAATTGCTGCCAAATGAACAAAATATATCCACTTAACGACCGTATCTATTAAAAAGTACATTCTTTTGTAAGCCAAATATTGCCAATGACAACAATTACATACACACTTTTTCCTACCAAAAGCATGAAAATAACAATAGATACACCATCTCAATTGTTAGGAAAACATTTATAAAGATAGGATATACCGTCAACACAAAAACAGAGGTACTCCTTCATTTTAAGACAAAGAAGCAACTGTTAAAGACAGCTGTCACAATTAACATTAAAAGAGAGATCTTTGCAGTTAATGGGTTTCCATAAATTCCTTAATTGACTGACCGTTATATATTCTCTGGATACTAATCACAGTATGAGTATCATTCTAAAATCATAGATAGCATAATTATGGGCTGAATATATGGCTGTATTCAAGTGTAAATCGGTATATAAAGGAGGGAAGCCACTGAGTAAGGGGTAACCTTTTTCGGTTGATAAAACAGGTGTGTTATCTTTGTCATGGTATCAGAGCCAGGCTCTAATATTAATTGTTGATTCATTTTTTTAAGCCTCATTTTCTCGTGATCCAGTTCTCATTCCTAAATATATTTTTTTCCGATATTGGTCGCCCTCCTTATTTGATTTTGATCTCTGCTGGATATTTTATAGAGATATTTTGGGACATTTTTTTGTCATTTGTTCAAATCTGTTCAACCCTCGCTTTGTTTCCAGTAGCATCTCATTTTGTCCATTGAGATGTCTTTTGAAAAATCTGATTTTCTTTCGATCCGTTTGTCGGGAAGAACTATTTTGCATGGGAATTTCAGTTCCAACTCTATGTCAAAGGCAAAGAGCTCTGGGGTCATCTTGATGGGTCTGATCCGAAGCCTACGGATGTTACCAAAGTAGCACAATGGGAAGTGAAGGACGCACGTGTCATGAGTTGGATATTGTGCACAGTTGATGCACACATAGTGTTGAATCTTCGCTCACACAAAACAGCCAAAGCCATGTGGGATTACCTAAAACTTATCTATAATCAAAATAACGATGCCCGACGATTTCAATTGGAATTTGATATTGCCAAGTGCGTTCAGGGAAGTTGGTCCGTCCAAGAGTTCTACTCTGAATTCCTGAACTTGTGGACTGAATACACAGACATTGTGTATGCTACAGTTCCTGCCAGTTCTTTGGAGAGTATTCAAAAAGTTCATGAAACTAGTAAACGAGACCAGTTCCTAATGAAACTTCGTCATGATTTTGAGAATCTTCGATCCAACTTGATGAGTCGAGTCCCTTCACCGTCTCTGGAGACATGCTTTCACGAACTTATGCGGGATGAGCAGCGTCGTTCTACTCAAACAGTCTTGGATAATCAAGAAAATCCTGGTGGACCTTCCAATGTGGCATTAGCAACTCATGTGAAGCCCAGGGGCAGAGACATGAAAAATATTCAGTGTCACAGCTGTAAGGAGTTTGGCCACTATCAATCCCAATGTGACAAGAAATTTTGCAACTATTGCAAAGAGAAGGGGCATATAATTACAACATGTCGCAAGCGTCCTCAAAATCAGCATCCAGGAGGATATCATGCTCCTGATAACGGTCAAGGACATACCAGGGGGAGGTTCTTTCGACCACCTATCCCGAATGTTGTTGCTCCAGCTTTTCACGCCACAACTGAAGCACCCATTCAAACTGCACCTGCAGTTGTAACTCCTGAAATGGTTCAACAAATGATTGTATCTGCATTTTCTTCTTTGGGGATTACAGGTAAAGATAATTCTAATCTTTGGATTTTTGATTCGGGAGCATCCAATCATATGACGAACTCAGCCGATTATTTATCAAATGTGAAAAGTTATAAAGGAGATCTTAAAATACAAACAGCTAATGGGAGTTCTCTCCCGATTACTTCCATTGGCGATGTCTCCCCCTTGCTAAAAAGTGTCTTTATTGCACCTCTGTTATCGACTAATCTTATCTCTGTTGGTCAACTAGTGGATAATAATTGTAATGTCCAATTTTCTTCATCTGGTTGTGTTGTGCAGGATCAGGTATCGGGGAAAGTGATCGCGAAGGGGCCTAAATGTAGACGACTTTTTACTATACACGTACCAAAACCCCTTTTTCAAGATTTAAGCTTGTTTTCTTTGTCTTCCGTTGTTTTGAACAATAAGAGCCAATTGTGGCATAATCGATTAGGACACCCTAACTCTAAGATTCTGCTTCATATGTTAAAGTCTGGTCTAATTGAAAATAAAACACATTGTTCTGTGAAAGATTTGGAGTTTAATTGTTTCAGTTGTAAATTAGGAAAAAACAAAGTACTTCCTTTTCCTAATCAAGCAACTATATCTAATAATCATTTTGATCTCATTCATAGTGATGTTTGGGGAGTCTCACCTGTCATTTCTCATGCTCAGTACAAGTATTATGTTACTTTTATTGACGATTATACTCGTTTCACTTGGGTGTATTTTCTTCGTTCAAAAGATGAAGTATTTGATGTGTTTAAAAAGTTTTTCGCCCTTATTGAAAATCAGTTTTCTACCGTTATTAAAATATTTAGATCAGATTCAGGAGGAGAGTATATGTCTAATGAGTTTCAGAATTTTATTCAACAAAAAGGTATTATTTCTCAAAGGTCTTGTCCATATACTCCTCAACAAAACGGTGTAGCTGAGAGAAAACACCGTCATCTCCTTGACATGGTTCGAACTTTGCTTCTCGAATCATCTGTGCCATCTAGATTCTGGGTTGAAGCTCTTTCTACTGCTGTTTACTTAATAAACCGTCTTCCATCTTCGAAGTTTCAGTTTCAGTCACCATATTTTCGCTTATATCAACAATCTCCTCAATATTCCCAACTTCATACATTTGGTTGTGTTTGTTTTGTACATCTTCCGCCCCACGAACGTACCAAACTTTCAGCTCAATCTACTAAATGTGTATTTCTAGGGTATGCGTCCAATCAAAAAGGGTTCATGTGCTATGATCCCAATAGTAGAAGAATGAGGGTCTCTAGAAATGTCATTTTCTTAGAAAACGTATTCTATTTTCGGTTAAAACCAGAGCAGACCTTATCAATGAAATGCATTTTACCAGATTTTTCAAATGACTCACCATCAGATGATACTAATTCACCCTCTTCATTTGGGGTTGTGTATGAAAGACGTCGTTCACAACAAACTGATGTGCCCTTACAAAATCACACTCCGGCACCTGAGTCTGCACATAACCCTTAACGTAAGTCTACGCGTACATCACGACCCCCGGGCAGGTTTGGTTATTCTAATGCTTTAGTTGCCACCTTGAACTCAATTTCAGTTCCTTCTTGTTATTCACAAGCTGCACAGATTGAGTGTTGGCAGAAAGCAATGCAGGAAGAGTTAAATGCTCTCCACATAAATCAAACGTGGGAAGTGGTTCCACGTCCAGCTTCAATTAAACCCATTGGATGCAAATGGGTTTACTCTATTAAGTTACGTTCGGATGGTTCACTGGACCGATATAAGGCAAGGCTTGTAGCTATGGGAAATCGGCAAGAATATGGTCTTGACTATGAAGAAACATTTGCCCCTGTCGCTAAAATGACAACTGTTCGTACCATTTTAGCAATAGCGGCATCCCAGTCATGGTCTCTACAACAAATGGACGTTAAAAATGCATTTCTTCATGGAACTCTGAAGGAAAAAATATATATGCGTCTTCCTCCGGGCTTACAAAGCTCTATTGGTGATGCCGTATGCCTATTGAAAAGGTCTTTATATGGATTGAAACAAGCGCCTCGTGCTTGGTTTGAAAAGTTTCGTGAAACACTCCTTCAACTATCTTTTAAGCAAAGTCAGTATGATCCTTCATTATTTCTTCACAAGGCATCTACAGGTATTGTCATACTTCTTATATACGTGGATGACATCATTATAACAGGAACCGATTCTATATTAATCAGACAACTTCAAAGCTCTCTAAGTAATGTGTTTCACATGAAAGATCTCGGATCTCTTACATATTTTTTGGGTTTAGAACTGCACTCAACTGCCAAAGGTCTATTCATTAATCAACAAAAATATATCAAAGACATTATTTTGTTGGCTGGTTTACAAAACTCATTATCGGTTGATACACCCCTTGAGGTAAATGTCAAACTGCGTCAAGATGAGGGGGATCCCCTTCATGATCCTACTATGTATCGAAAGCTTGTTGGCAGTCTCGTTTACTTGACTATAACCCGACCTGATATTTCTTTTGCGGTGCATCAAGTAAGTCAATTTATGTCGTCTCCAAGGCACCTTCACATGGCGGCTGTCCGTAGAATCATTCGGTATCTCATTGGTTCGCCGAAACGGGGATTATTTTATCCATCAGGTTCCACACTCAGACTTGATGCGTATAGCGATTCAGATTGGGCGGGATGTCCTGATACACGCCGATCCACAACGGGTTGGTGTATGTATCTAGGTGACGCATTAATTTCGTGGAAATGCAAAAAAGCAGGATCGAGTTTCAAAATCTTCAACAGAAGCTGAATATCGAGCTATGTCCGCTGCCAGTTCGGAAATTATTTGGTTGAGGGGTCTACTCTCTGAACTTGGCTTTGCTCAGCCAAATCCCACACCTCTTCATGCTGATAACACCAGTGCCATTCAGATAGCAACAAATCCGGTTTACCATGAGCGAACCAAACATATTGAAGTGGATTGTCATTCGATTCGTGAAGCTTTCGACAATCATGTCCTTTCCCTTCCTCACATCTCTACCAATCTTCAGGTGGCCGATATTCTTACCAAGGCTTTTACTCGTCAGCGACATGAGTTTTTCGTAAACAAATTGTTGTTGGTTGATGAACCGACATCAATTTGAGGGGGATGTTAAAGACAACTGTCACAATTAACATTAAAAGAGAGATCTTTGCAGTTAATGGGTTTCCATAAATTCCTTAATTGACTGACCGTTATATATTCTCTGGATACTAATCACAGTATGAGTATCATTCTAAAATCATAGATAGCATAATTACGGGCTGAATATATGGCTGTAATCAAGTGTAAATCGGTATATAAAGGAGGGAAGCCACTGAGTAAGGGGTAACCTTTTTCGGTTGATAAAACAGGTGTTATCTTTGTCAGCAACCAGGACAGATTTCAGAGTTTGGGGACCGTGGGCCACCATAAATATGGGGTAACTAGTAAAAAATTTAATCAAAAGTCAAACCTTATCTATCGGATAGGATAAAATAAGCACACATAATAAAGAATGTAATAATACCAAATAGGTTTTTGTACAATTTTCACCATACCGAAATCATAATGGGAAGAAAAAAAAATTCCAAGAAAGAGGACTAATTCGGTCATCTTTGAAAATAAGCAAGCATTCTTCTGTTGTGTTTAAAATATATGGGACCAGAAAAAATCTTATCTGAAACTACGGTATTCATTAATGTAATAATGAGATGTGAAAAAGCAAAAATCACACCCCCAGGTTTGAACCTGCATGGATGGTGGGTTACAGTACTTAAGTATGTAACTCTTAACCATTCCAACAGATATAAGAAATGTTAATATATACCAAACAAATTGCTAAAAACATGTATTTGTTCTTTAAGCGGAGGCCCTAGATAAGTAAGTTTTCGAGGGCTTTGAGTCCCATGCCTCTTGGGCCTATATCAAAAACCGGCCCTGAAAGCAACCATACTATAGAGTTTTAGTTCCTGTTTTCCAAACCAATGGTTCCTTTTCATTCACTATAAAGTTATACTCCCTCCGTCCCTAAATAAATGTCCCCTACGAAAATACGTGCAACTTTGACCATCGAATTTAACATATCTAAATTGGCGGAATGAAAAATATAAAAATTCCATCGTATAGTTCTAACTATGAACAATGTGATTGACTTTTAAAAGAATTTTTTCCGGCAATGTATATATGAAAAATTTGATGGTCAAATCTGCATGTATTTTCGTAGTGGACACTTATCTAGGGACGGAGGGAGTATAAATTATTATCCAGTTAACTGATTTGATTTCCTTTTTCCTGCTTGAAAAGGAACTCTAAATTGGTCCTGATATTCATAATTCACAAGCATAGTTAATCTTGCTAAACTTAGGAATAACATATTTAAGTAGCATAAGACCAAACTGGGTGGTAATATAGATTAAAAAAAGGTCAACATTCTATAACTGAGAATATATGTATTTATTTTCCGCTTACCAACCAGATTATAACTGGTAATTATTGGGGAAAGAAAAGTTTAACTTCGCCTAGAAAGCTGAGCAAAAATTCAAATCAACTACTTAGCAGACACCAAATTAAGAAATAAACGTAGCAGAAAAATGCTGAAAAATTGATGGTGTTTGGTGGATCATATGATTATTTCCAAACTTTGAGCCAAGATTTGGAAGCGGTTAATACTTGATACTGGAAGCGTAAACGAGGGTTAGAACCTTACCCATGACTTCTAAATACATGCTTCTAGTTATCTGAAACTATGACTCTGGTCAATGCGAAAATGACTATAAAGTTGGTTCGGAGAATAAAATTTGGCAAGATAAAGAGTGTCCACCTTATAGGCAAAGCCTTTAGCATTGGCTATTGTGAATTTGGAAATAGTTTACGAAGAAATAGGAAGCAGATAATATGCAGCTGAACTAGTTGATTTCACAAAGTAAATGGAATTTGAACACAAACACTTGAAGTGGTTCAAACTCGGATTTCACTGCTACAAATCAATTACAAACTCTGGACTCTTAATCAAACATGGTACACTATATACAAAAAAAATACACACTAATCACAAAAGAAAGCATATAGCAGTTTCGAGCAGTTTTCAAATAATAAGTGAAGCATACTCTAATCCTAAAAAACAACACCAAACTGAAAGCACCTTAATGCAAAAACTTCAAATTTCGAAATGTAGCACAAAAGATAAAAATCTGACACAGATGAAAAAAGAAAAACACTTTTTTTAAATCATGATTGTCTTTCTAATTAAAATAACAACACAAATTGGGTTTTTTGATAAGTAAGCATAAAAAAATGTACTGAACATTTAATTAACACCAACCAAAAACATCTTAATCCCAAAAATTAACAGCACTTCAAAAAACCCTTTTGCTGAAAAAGGCCTATAATCCAATAAAAGAACACAATGATGAAAACAACCTTAAAGAAAACCTAGAGAGCACTAACCAAACCAAACATTAACTAAAAATAACAACACAAACTGGGTTTTTTGATAATTAAGCATAAAAAAATGTACTAAACATTTAATTAACACCAACCAAATACACCTTAATCCCAAAAATTAACAACACTTCAAAAATCGCTTTTGCTGAAAAAGGCCTATAATCCAATAAAAGAACACAGTGATGAAAAAAACCTTAAAAGAAAACCTTAAGAGCACTAACCAAACATTAACTAAAAATAACAACACAAATTGGGTTTTTTTGATAATTAAGCATAAAAAATGTTAATCTCAAAAATTAACAACAATTCAAAAAACCCTTTGGCTGAAAAAGGCCTATAATCCAATAAAAGAACACAATGATGAAAACAACCTTAAAGAAAACCTTAAAAGCACTAACCAAACATTAACTAAAAATAACAACACAAATTGGGTTTTTTGATAATTAAGCATAAAAAAATGTACTAAACATTTAATTAACACCAACCAAAAACACCTTAATCTCAAAAATTAACAACAATTCAAAAAACCCTTTTGCTGAAAAAAGGCTATAATCCAATAAAAGAACACAATGATGAAAACAACCTTAAAGAAAACCTTAAGAGCACTAACCAAACATTAACTAAAAATAACGACACAAATTGGGTTTTTTGATAATTAAGCATAAAAAAATGTACTAAACATTTAATTAACACCAACCAAAAACACCTTAATCTCAAAAATTAACAACAATTCAAAAAACCTTTTTGCTGAAAAAAACCTATAATCCAATAAAAGAACACAATGATGAAAACAACCTTAAAGAAAACCTTAAGAGCACTAACCAAACATTAACTAAAAATAACAACACAAATTGGGTTTTTTGATAATTAAGCATAAAAAAATGTACTAAACATTTAACTAACACCAACCAAAAACAATTCAAAAATTAACAACAATTCAAAAAACCTTTTGGCTGAAAAAGGCCTATAATCCAATAAAAGAACACAATGATGAAAACAACCTTAAAGAAAACCTTAAGAGTACTAACCAAACATTAACTAAAAATAACAACACAAATTGGGTTTTTTGATAATTAAGCATAAAAAAATGTACTAAACATTTAATTAACACCAACCAAAAACACCTTAATCTCAAAAATTAACAACAATTCAAAAAACCCTTTTGCTGAAAAAAGGCTATAATCCAATAAAAGAACACAATGATGAAAACAACCTTAAAGAAAACCTTAAGAGCACTAACCAAACATTAACTAAAAATAACGACACAAATTGGGTTTTTGATAATTAAGCATAAAAAAATGTACTAAACATTTAATTAACACCAACCAAAAACACCTTAATCTCAAAAATTAACAACAATTCAAAAAACCTTTTTGCTGAAAAAAACCTATAATCCAATAAAAGAACACAATGATGAAAACAACCTTAAAGAAAACCTTAAGAGCACTAACCAAACATTAACTAAAAATAACAACACAAATTGGGTTTTTTGATAATTAAGCATAAAAAAATGTACTAAACATTTAACTAACACCAACCAAAAACAATTCAAAAATTAACAACAATTCAAAAAACCTTTTGGCCGAAAAAGGCCTATAATCCAATAAAAGAACACAATGATGAAAACAACCTTAAAGAAAACCTTAAGAGCACTAACCAAACATTAACTAAAAATAACAACACAAATTGGGTTTTTTGATAATTAAGCATAAAAAAATGTACTAAACATTTAATTAACACCAACCAAAAACACCTTAATCTCAAAAATTAACAACAATTCAAAAAACCTTTTTGCTGAAAAAAACCTATAATCCAATAAAAGAACACAATGATGAAAACAACCTTAAAGAAAACCTTAAGAGCACTAACCAAACATTAACTAAAAATAACAACACAAATTGGGTTTTTTGATAATTAAGCATAAAAAAATGTACTAAACATTTAACTAACACCAACCAAAAACAATTCAAAAATTAACAACAATTCAAAAAACCTTTTGGCCGAAAAAGGCCTATAATCCAATAAAAGAACACAATGATGAAAACAACCTTAAAGAAAACCTTAAGAGCACTAACCAAACATTAACTAAAAATAACAACACAAATTGGGTTTTTTGATAATTAAGCATAAAAAAATGAACTAAACATTTAATTAACACCAACCAAAAACACCTTAATCTCAAAAATTAACAACAATTCAAAAAACCTTTTTGCTGAAAAAAACCTATAATCCAATAAAAGAACACAATGATGAAAACAACCTTAAAGAAAACCTTAAGAGCACTAACCAAACATTAACTAAAAATAACAACACAAATTGGGTTTTTTGATAATTAAGCATAAAAAAATGTACTAAACATTTAACTAACACCAACCAAAAACAATTCAAAAATTAACAACAATTCAAAAAACCTTTTGGCGGAAAAAGGCCTATAATCCAATAAAAGAACACAATGATGAAAACAACCTTAAAGAAAACCTTAAGAGCACTAACCAAACATTAACTAAAAATAACAACACAAATTGGGTTTTTTGATAATTAAGCATAAAAAAATGTACTAAACATTTAATTAACACCAACCAAAAACACCTTAATCTCAAAAATTAACAACAATTCAAAAAACCTTTTTGCTGAAAAAAACCTATAATCCAATAAAAGAACACAATGATGAAAACAACCTTAAAGAAAACCTTAAGAGCACTAACCAAACATTAACTAAAAATAACAACACAAACTGGGTTTTTTGATAATTAAGCATAAAAAAATGTACTAAACATTTAATTAACACCAACCAAAAACACCTTAATCTCAAAAATTAACAACAATTCAAAAAACCTTTTTGCTGAAAAAAACCTATAATCCAATAAAAGAACACAATGATGAAAACAACCTTAAAGAAAACCTTAAGAGCACTAACCAAACATTAACTAAAAATAACAACACAAATTGGGTTTTTTGATAATTAAGCATAAAAAAAATGTACTAAACATTTAACTAACACCAACCAAAAACACCTTAATCTCAAAAATTAACAACAATTCAAAAAACCTTTTTGCTGAAAAAAAACCTATAATCCAATAAAAGAACACAATGATGAAAACAACCTTAAAGAAAACCTTAAGAGCACTAACCAAACATTAACTAAAAATAACAACACAAACTGGGTTTTTTGATAATTAAGCATAAAAAAATGTACTAAACATTTAACTAACACCAACCAAAAACACCTTAATCTCAAAAATTAACAACAATTCAAAAAACCTTTTTGCTGAAAAAAACCTATAATCCAATAAAAGAACACAATGATGAAAACAACCTTAAAGAAAACCTTAAGAGCACTAACCAAACATTAACTAAAAATAACAACACAAACTGGGTTTTTTGATAATTAAGCATAAAAAAATGTACTAAACATTTAATTAACACCAACCAAAAACACCTTAATCTCAAAAATTAACAACAATTCAAAAAACCTTTTTGCTGAAAAAAACCTATAATCCAATAAAAGAACACAATGATGAAAACAACCTTAAAGAAAACCTTAAGAGCACTAACCAAACATTAACTAAAAATAACAACACAAATTGGGTTTTTTGATAATTAAGCATAAAAAAAATGTACTAAACATTTAACTAACACCAACCAAAAACACCTTAATCTCAAAAATTAACAACAATTCAAAAAACCTTTTTGCTGAAAAAAACCTATAATCCAATAAAAGAACACAATGATGAAAACAACCTTAAAGAAAACCTTAAGAGCACTAACCAAACATTAACTAAAAATAACAACACAAACTGGGTTTTTTGATAATTAAGCATAAAAAAATGTACTAAACATTTAATTAACACCAACCAAAAACACCTTAATCTCAAAAATTAACAACAATTCAAAAAACCTTTTTGCTGAAAAAAACCTATAATCCAATAAAATAACACAATGATGAAAACAACCTTAAAGAAAACCTTAAGAGCACTAACCAAACATTAACTAAAAATAACAACACAAACTGGGTTTTTTGATAATTAAGCATAAAAAAATGTACTAAACATTTAATTAACACCAACCAAAAACACCTTAATCTCAAAAATTAACAACAATTCAAAAAACCTTTTTGCTGAAAAAAAAACCTATAATCCAATAAAAGAACACAATGATGAAAACAACCTTAAAGAAAACCTTAAGAGCACTAACCAAACATTAACTAAAAATAACAACACAAATTGGGTTTTTTGATAATTAAGCATAAAAAAATGTACTAAACATTTAATTAACACCAACCAAAAACACCTTAATCTCAAAAATTAACAACAATTCAAAAAACCTTTTTGCTGAAAAAAACCTATAATCCAATAAAAGAACACAATGATGAAAACAACCTTAAAGAAAACCTTAAGAGCACTAACCAAACATTAACTAAAAATAACAACACAAATTGGGTTTTTTGATAATTAAGCATAAAAAAATGTACTAAACATTTAATTAACACCAACCAAAAACACCTTAATCTCAAAAATTAACAACAATTCAAAAAACCTTTTTGCTGAAAAAAACCTATAATCCAGTAAAAGAACACAATGATGAAAACAACCTTAAAGAAAATTTTAAGAGCACTAACCAAACATTAACTAAAAATAACAACACAAATTGGGTTTTTTGATAATTAAGCATAAACAAATGTACTAAACATTTAATTAACACCAACCAAAAACACCTTAATCTCAAAAATTAACAACAATTCAAAAAACCTTTTTGCTGAAAAAAACCTATAATCCAATAAAAGAACACAATGATGAAAACAACCTTAAAGAAAACCTTAAGAGCACTAACCAAACATTAACTAAAAATAACAACACAAATTGGGTTTTTTGATAATTAAGCATAAAAAAATATACTTAACATTAGCTTTCCCAAGAAGTAACACCAATAAAAAACTAGCAAACAATTCCAAAAACTAACAAACACAGTTAAAAAAAGAACCCATTTACTGAAAAAGGCCTAGAATCAAAGAAAACCACACAATAAATTAAAATTAAAAAAAAAAGAAAAAAAAAAACAAACCTGGGAAGAGATTCACCAGAAGAAGGATTAGAAGCAGAGGAGACAATAAATGAACAAGATGATCTTGAACTGTTTATTAACAAAGGTGATATTTTCTTATTATGATGACTTATAATAAACCTATTTTGTAACAAAGGTTGAAATGAAGTTATAATTCTTGTATTGCTTAAAGATGACAGAGAAAGAGAACCCATTTTTCTCTCTCTCTCTCTCTTTCTCCCTCTCTCTACTGCTCACAGACAGAGAGATGGTTTTGTTGGTAAGCAAAGGAGCATAAAAGAGAAATCAACAAAAGGCATCTTTGTTTTTACTATTTATATATTGTCTAATTATTACGATTTTGATCGGGTTAAGATTGCTATCAATATTGTCCAAAATTTCTATTATTATAATTTTGATATAAATTATTACCCGGTCAAAATTATAAGTAATTTTATAATGAACAATTAAATATGAACGGAGGTAGTATCAAAAATGTCTGAATAAAAAAAATCAAAATTTAATCGTATAGTTCAAATATTAAATTATATAATTTGGTTTTGAAAATTTTTATTTCGATAATTTTAATATATATTATAATTCGATGAAAATTGTATAATTTCATAAAACATAATTAATTGGGAACAAATGGAGCAATGATTTGTTGATAATGTTGAAGTCATGATAATGAATAGTCTATTTTAATTGTTTTGTAGTTTGGAAAGGGTTATTTTCTAAACACTTAAATTAATATAAGTATCTAAAATAATATTTTTTTCCGGTTCCGACTTGGCCCGGTGTAAAAAAGCATCGATTTCGATAAATTAATAAGATAATAATTTTTTGAAAGATGTTTATATAAATAGTTGGTCCAAACAGAATCATAAAATAATAATTATTCAAAATGACAAACAGTACTAAACGATTTAGTGATGAGGTTGGATTTTTATATTACACTTTTTTCTGAAAAAACGCACAAACCGTAGAAAAAATCTACGGTTTACAGTAATTTACTGTAAACTGTAGATTTAATCTACGGTTTACAGTCAATCATTGTAAACCGTAGATTAAATCTACGGTTTACGGTGATTGACCGTATACCGTAGATTTAATCTACGATTTACAGTAAATCACTGTAAACCGTAGATTTAATCTACGGTTTGCAGCGTTTTTTCATAAATTTTTTTTACATAAAATAAATTTGGTCAATTTTAACAATTAAAATTAAAATACTGAATATTTTTTTCAAATTAAACATGATTTTTTTAATAAAATAAATTAAACATGATTAAAAGCTAAATGCCTTATTTTTAAAATTTTACATAAAATAAATTACCAAAATTCTAACAATCTCTCAAAATAAACACAAAATTTACACAAATTTACACAAAAAAAGTTGATTTGATAAATTTTATGTTTTTGGTTCATGTTATATTTTTGTCAAGTATATAAGTTGATATTTATTGAATCATTAACTAAATCGTCAATTTTTGTGAAGTTTTTTTGGTTTGTTTTTACACTTGTATAACGCAATATGAAACATTAATTAAGTCGTCAATTTGGTGTCAATCGTCAATTTTCTTGAATGAAACAATCATAAATTATATAAATTTCATAAAAGAAATTAACTCAATATGCAAACATGAACTAAATTTCATAAAACATATTTATTAAACATTTGTTTACATCATATAAATTTACAACAACTTGGAAAAAAGAGTAATTTACATAAAATTAAAAATAAAAAATTGATTATGGACTTAGGTCTATAGCTTCTTCTTCATTTGCAATTTGCTTTCCCGATTGCTTTTCCAGCGCCATATATAACTTGAAATTTGGTCGAAAAAGTTACTTCCATGGCGCAGCTGCCTCAGTGCATGTTTGTTCCCACCGTGCTATAATTCCTGGTATTGGAAAGATCTATTCTTTAGGAATAACCTGATCATAGTGACAACTGTTGACGAACACCATTACAGTCGGGATGTAATATGTCGTTCCCTGAGTAGGACCAGTATAAAGAGGTAAAAAAGTGGCGTTCCACACTTGTACCCCTCCATTTTTATTTTGCCATAAGGACAACAATACAATTGGCATATTGTAATGAGAAACAATTAAAAAACCATAAGACAGAAATCTCATCCGTTTGTCAGAAGGTGCGGGATTTGTAGCATGATAAAAATTTAAACTTGATAAAATATAATCATACCGGTAATCTTCAAAATCAAGATTCTCAAACAACTCATAATAAACACCTTTAATTTGCTGCAGCTCTTGAAACAACTCATATATTACCGCGTACCAATCATCTTCCCCATGCTGTTTACCCGTCACATTTGCAAGTACCCGGAACCCACAGTTACCATCCCCACACACATCATAAACTGTTTCGATGTAATTATATAACATGATCCATATTTGGTCACTGTACAGTAAGGTTTGCCTATTGGGGGTGGATTTAGGGTTTTGGTTTCACGGCCTCCTAGTTGGGTTTACCCTTACCTCCGGTGTTTCATCCGCCTTACATTTACCCTTGTCTTTTCTAGCACCAGCACTCTGTTCCTCCACATACTCTCATCCCGACTTATCTCTCTTACTAGAATTGTCTCCCTTTCTAGATCTCCCCCTATTTTGTCTCACTTCGGGGTCATTCATGGATGTTCTAGATGGTACAGTTATCTCTCGGAGTTGTGTTTTCATACGTCGTTTTTCAACATTAGTTTTGCTAGCCTAAACACTTTTAAACTCTTCTAAATCACCCTCTACCCCATAATCATCGGTGTTCCCATTATCATCAATTACGTCTAATTTTTTCCAGAATGGATGAACATATTCTAGAGGAAGAGGCTTCCCGAATAAAATATGTTCACTCATAATATGATGACAAGGTAACCCGTGAGACAATTTGAAACCGCAAGAACAATTCTCATCAGCCTGGCCGCTACATTTTTTGTGTTCTTGAAATAATAAATCAAAGGCATAGTGTGTGATATACGACCTAAGATTTATAAATAGAGGTGTTCGTTCAGAATGTGGAAAATAAGACTTGCATTTATCCAACTTCATCTTAATATCCTCAAACTGTTTTTCTAGAATTCTATTCACCTCTACCCAAACATTTTCAAGCGTGCCAGTATTTGTGAAAAGGGATATTTTTAGCTTAGCATGTTGTTGTTCGGCTCGATTGCTAGTTCTGTTACCTAGATGTGTTGTATGGTTGGTATAGCATGCAACAAACTTTTCAGCATAATCATTTAAAAGCTTGTCTACATACTTAATCACAGCAGGGTACGATTTGTAAGAGAAATTGAAAGAAGCTCGGTTATGATTGTACTCCTCTATCGACTCAGAATCAACCAATAAACCCCAATCATCTAGAAACGTTTGCCACTCCTCGTCAGGGATTTTTTTACGGCAGTTTTTCAAAACATTTTTGGCAATATGAAAAGTGCACAAAATATGATGAGAATCGGAAAAAACAACGGATAAAGCATTTATCAAGGCCATTTCCCTGTCGGTTACAAACACCCTAGGTAGTATACAACCCTCCAATGTATCTTTAAATTTTTCCAATGCCCATATATAACTTTCCTTTGTCTCATCACTCATGAAAACAAAACCTAAACAATATGTTTGGTTCGTTGATGTCATTCCTACGACTTTTAGAAATGACATATTAAAACGGTTTGTTCTATATGTACAATCCATTAACAAGACGTCAGGAAAAACTTTGAACATCCTTATAGAATCGGGGTGTGCAAAAAACAAGTTCTCAAGGCAATGAGTTGTTGGGTTCATATTATAGTAGAAGGTGTATCGATGTCTATCCAACAAATTAAACAGTTCCTGTATCGGGTTTCTACCATCTCGTTCTTTAAATTTCAGTCCAGCCAAAAAATTATGTATCGTTTTAGTGTTTGATACATTGTCAGGATTTTGATTTTTTATGGCCTCTAATATTGCACTAACTTTAAAACTACTTTGCCTTAAAGTTTTAACCATTTCTTTTTCATCTTCGGTTAAACGAGCACGTCGTGCTTGCCCTTGGAGGTAAGTTGGAGGTGGGTGGTTATGTTGTCCATTTTTTACTTGACACATCCATTCACCATTAACTACGTAACCCTTAATGAAAAATGGACAATCTTTTTTCTTTGTACCTGAATTTACGGAAGATGGTTTTTTTTTTCTTCGTAAACCCCCGATTTATCACACACAATATCAACGTACGGTGTTCTTCTCCCATCACCCCCTCCAGACCTACGAATTGTAAGAATGAAACCCCAATTTTCAGCCACATCAGCAAGATCAGCAAGCATTTCATCCCTTGTATCCCAAGTCAATTCATCAACTTGAAAGTGCTCTGTATAATCAGTTAGCTCATCGTTTGAGCCACTGGATGAATTCGCATTGTTGTTATTCCATTGGTTGTTGTCATAACCATAGTTGTAATTCATTTTCGAAAAGTGTTTGTTTATATTTTTTTTGGGGGAGAAATGAGTATTTTTTAAGAGATATTTGAAAAGCGTTTGTGTTTGATTTTAGGATTTGTTAGAATTGGCAAAAATGAGCCATATTTATAGAGTTAATTTCATAAACCCCACAAGGTGGTGTCATTTCCAAACTTTAATAATGCATTGAGTAGTCATTTTCGGATAGGGTTGTCAACTCATAATAATTCAAAAGTGATAAGGTGTTGTCGGAATTATTTTGATAGATATGGTATACAATGTCATTTACACTACAAACCGTAGATTACTTTTACGGTTTGTAGTGTTTTTTTTGGTGTAGTCATTTTCAAACTTTAATAATGCATTGAAGTCATTTTCGGATAGGGTTGTCAAATCATAATAATTCAAAAGTAATAAAGTGTTGTCGGATGCATTTGATAGATATGGTATCCAATGTCATTTACACTACAAACCGTAGATTACTTTTACGGTTTGTAGTGTTTTTTTTTTTACGTTATTAACCGTGATTCAGTGCAAAAAGTACATTTGTAAAATAACCACTGCCTAAATCAAGGGTATAAACCGTACATTTAATGTACGGTTTGCACAAAATACAAACAAACCGTACATTTAATGTACGGTTTGTATGTATGTTTCAGAAAATTGCAAATCAGTCCCTGCATTTCGTAAAAACTCAATATTGGTCCTATCAATTACCACATACCAACTTGCATAGATTAGCCTCTAACCAGGCCAGAAGAGCTAATCCCCAACTGTACTCAGCACATGTGTCAAAATCCTCCAGAAATGGCAGAGGCCAGAGTGGAATCTGATCACTGCTCTTATCTGAAAACGCATGTGCCCCCAGTGTGTATAATAACATGATAGCCCTAGACTGATATAGCAAACGCTCCTCACTAGGGTTGGGGGTAATTCACCAAAGGTGTGTAACATCCAATCAAGTCTAACTGTCAAACAGTTTGTATCCACTTGATTGTCAGCCGGTCTAACACCCAACAAACTCTCTATCATATCCAACCTGCTCGCCCTATTATCATTCTGCTCCGATCGGGTAACAGCAAGACCATCCACCCTGAGACCAAGCATAATCTCTACATCCTGTAAAGATATCCCCAACTCTCCACCGACAAAATAGAACGAGTGCGCCTCATCACGCCACCTATCAACTAAGGCTGTAAGCAAGCCTCGGTCTACGGTATAATTACCTATAGTGTGAATACCGTAAAAACCAGCCCTAATCATATTTTGAACTACCCTGTCAGGCGTCGGTATCTGCCAACTATAATTATAAACCCTAATCTTATGGGCATCTCCTCTACCCGCTTCTCTTTCAGCATCCCAAGTCTGATTAGAAATGTGACCGGTCTGTCGTAAAATGCCCAACCTGCATTTAATCTGTGGACCTGGCTCTGCCATCCTAACTATTTTTATTTTTAACAATAAAAACAACATAAGAAACATACACATTTAATGATAACCAAACAATTATTTTAATTATTTAATTAAACAATGATAACCAATTAATGATAATCAAACAATGATAACTCAATAATAACCAATTAATGATAACTAAATAATGATAACTCAATGATAACCAATTAATGATAACCAAACAATGATAACTCAATTATAACCAATTAATTATAACCAAACAATGATAACTCAATGATAACCAATTAATGATAATCAAATAATGATAACTCAATGATAACCAATTAATAATAACCAAAACAATGATAACTCAATTATAACCAAACAATGATAACTCAATTTTTTAATCATAACCAAACAATAATAACTCAATTTTTTAATCATAACCAAACACATTTAATGATAACCAAACAATGATAACTCAATTTTTTTATAAAACGGATAAAATATCAACAACCCCAATTTTTATTGGTGTTTGGACAAACAAACTAATTAAAAAACATAATTTTATAAAAACCCATAATTTTCAAAACGGGTAAATATTAATAAAGCGTAACAATTTTTAATTTTTTCAATCAAAACAAATAACCATCATAAACATATAACATCATAACCAAACCATTAGTAATAAATATCTAAATAAACAAATTTCAATAAAAAACCATAATTTTTTTATTAAATGGGACAAATATCAACAATTATTATAATTAATATAATTAATATAAACAAACAACAAACAATTATATATAGCTAAGTGAATTATGGATTTGCATATTTTATATATTTTTTCCTATTTTACAAATTGAAATTACAAAAATAAAATAAAATAATGCAAAATAGACAAATATCAACAATTATTATAATTTCTATAATTAATATAAAAAAACAACAAACAATTATATATAGCTAAGTGAATAATCAATTTGCATATTTTATATATTTTTTCCTATTTTACAAATTGAAATTACACAAAATAAATAATAAATTAGAGAATAAAAGATATACCCTGAATTATGGATAAAATTGATTGATGATTTGGGGTTTTTTGTTAAGAAATTTGATAGTTATTATGGTTGATTGATTTGAGTGGTTTTTTTGGATGAAAATTGGGGATTTTTGAGAGAAAGAGAGAGAATGTAGTATAAAAATTGTTTTTTTAAAAAAAAAATGTAAGTTTCTGTTTTTCAGGGACTTGCTGTGTAATTTTTGCACAGGGACTGACTGTGTAATTACTGAAAAGTAAGGGACTGACCGTGTAATTTATGCAGAATTGACTTAGACCGTAGATTTAATCTACGGTTTACAGTGATTAACTGCAAACCGTAGATTAAATCTACGGTCTATAGTCAATCACTGTAAACCGTAGATTTAATCTACGGTTTGCAGTGATTGACTGTAAACCGTAGATTAAATCTACGGTTTGCAGTTAATCACTGTAAACCGTAGATTTTTTCTACGGTTTGTGCATTTTTTCAGAAAAAGTGTAGTATAAAAATTCAATCTCTTTAGTGATATATAACTATATAGTAATTTGATTTTTATTAAAATTTAAATCTACTTGAATTTTATAACTTTTTTTAATGCGTCCAAAAGCTATTGTGCTGTGTTTCCGGACTGCACCAAAAAAATATGTAAAATTGTATACGCGATTAAACAATGAGCCGTACTAATTTGTTCAATGATTCTCAACATATATGAAATTGATCAGACGTATTTAATGTATCTAATCTCTATTATTAGTTTGATATACGGTTTAAGATGTAACAAAATTTATACTTATATTAGTAATTGAAATAATCTATAACGAGCATTCTTATTAATTTATAATGAGTTAATTTATGTTATGAACGAGTATATTTATTGAATCGATAAAAACTTATCTAAAATAATAATTATTAATTTATCGGTTAATTAATACCTCTTTAAATTAATAATTAAATTAATAAAATTTAATGGTTTCCAACATTATTAATTTACTGAGGTTTTACTGTAGTGGAACCGATTAAAGTAGAGATAGACAGGAAATGTAATGCTTACCAATTTGATAAAATATCATGAAAAGGTGCAAGCTAGTTTTTAGGCCTAAATAACTCATCTATCGGCTATTCCCGTCAAGTTCTGCTTAATTCCTGCCAAGTTCCGATTAGTTACCGCTAATCCCCTAGACGTCGAGCTAGGCTCCACCTAATTTTCGTCTATGCCAACCTTTTAGAATATTGATGCAGACAGTCGGGGGATTTAGCTCCTGTTTTGATAATAATTTATGAAAAACAGATAAAACTATGTTTGTCCCCATGTATTTTGATTAAGATTTTAAAAAATTAACGTTTATGCTCTTTCCATACTATGTTTGTATGAAAAAAAAAATCATATATAATATCAGTCATGCACCCATGCCATTTGAAGTATTCTGGTTCCGTCCATGCGTGAAAATGAAACTAACTCCTATCATTTGTATCTGGTTGAACTATGAACAGGCAAATGCGGGAAATGCAAATGGGTTTTGATGATAAGGATTCGTTCTTAGGCCGAAGAGAACAACTTGACTAGTGTAAAATCTCTGGTGTCATCCGGATCTTTACTCGAAAAACTTTACCCGGCCCTGATGCAAATGTGCAGTGCCGACTCAAACGTTCTGACAATCAATGAGTAAATGTACTTCTATAAAATTAGAAAATTTGCATTCATCTTGTCAAATAGAAAATGTTAATAGGCTGAGAAGTAGATACAGCGTATTCACTCGAATAAAACCATATATATAGAGCAATGCTTAAACTCTAGCTATTTCAGCAGATTTCTGAAGGGCTTGCATAAGGCTTCTCATAATACGTGGCTCTCCGGGAGGAGGCTGATCTTTCTTTTTTCCATTTCTTATAGCTCGAAAAAGTGGTCCTGACCCACCATTTGCTGGAAAAACTAAGCAGTCTATATAGACAGGTACATCAACATTTGAGTCATCTCCAATATCGATAAAACCCAATCTTGCCCCTCCTGTGATCTTGTCAACCTGTTGAAGAGAAAAATGTATTTGGCAATATTAAATCATCACAGTTTTTCAAAAGTGAAATCGTTTTTCAGAAGAGTTTCAGGGAAAAAAGCATAAGCATCGACTTTAAAACGTAAGTTTTTGCATACAATTATTATATAGTAGTAAACAACATCGTCTAACCATACACATTAGGTTCAAAGCTTACTAGCAATAAAACACACATCTTAACCAAGTGAAATAAAGCTTTACAGAAGGTAACAAAACATTTACTTTCTGCGACAAAAGAGAAGCTGTCAAAGGTTTTGAACCAAGTTATTAAAATAGATATGAACTTTTAATAGAATAGACTGATAGTTCATTATGCGAGTTTCCTTGATCCTAGGCTCCTAGCCTTAGTTAGCTACTAAACCTGCTTTTGCGAATTATATATAGGAGGTTCAAAAGTTGAAATGGCATAACTAATTATCAGATAAGCCAGAACAGTTCATTAGCATTCACGTCAAACTCTTTAAAATCAAACATTCTTTAAATTTGAAGAGTTTACTTGTAAAAAACAATTCACATCAACATCAAATGAAACTCTATTTTAGAAGAGTATCACTATCACTCATTATAAAGGGAGAGTATGGTTCTCCTCTTCAACCTAAAATAATAATATTATTTTGGGTCCCACCTTCATCCATGTATTATTTGAACACAAATAAATAAATTAAATATTAAAAGATAATACAAAAAATAATAAAATATTAATAGAGAGTGATTTGAAGAGATTGAAAAACCAAGTAAAAGTTAAGTGACTCTGTAAACATAAAAAATTATGCCTTTGACTCCTTATTTGACAATAATTTTAAAGACTTTGATGTGAATGCTCTTATGCGAGTTCCCTTGATCCTAGGCTCCTAACTTACTTAGCTACTAAATCTGCTTTTGCAAGTTATATATAGGAGGTTCAAAAGTTGAAATGGCATAGCTAATTATTGGATAAGCCAGAAGTAGTTTCATGTAGTGAAAAGGAAGTGAATGCACAAACCTTCAGAGGCGTTGGAAGTGGCAGATTCGACCCTTGGCAAAGGCTGTTTGCCCACTGCAAATACAAGACAACATAAGGTAATTAAAGATATTACCGATCAATCTTGTTCTTTTGTTTTTCTAAATCGCAATGAAAATTGGAAAAACAGTTGGTCACTGAACAATGCTCAAATCCCAATAACCAGCCGCTAATAACTGGTGCAGTAAAATTTTATTTCTCATGATCACTGGAACTAATTAATAATCATGATTACTATGATATAATATATATACTGTATCAATTAGGTAAGAGCTAACTACTAAGGCCTCACATGTCCAGGTAAGAGGGAGATTTTGGGATGTCATGATAATATATGTTCTATTACTACTTTTTGTTCAAAGGCGATTTTGATTGCAGATTTGGAGCAAATAAGCTGAATTATTTAGGCTAAGAAATAGTTGGGTTCATTCAGCTAAAGCTTCTAGTTTTTGTCAGGCAAAAGATACTAAGCTTTTAAGCTGATCAACCAAATACAATATAGATCATAAGCGAAACTTAAAAAGAAAAAGAACTTCAAAGTTGTAAAAAACGAGTGCTGTGTTTGTGTAAGTTCTATCTCTATCCGAACATGTAAAAGACCAAAAGCTGACTAGTGTATGGTGGAATTCTCAGTTTCTCACAGATTATATTTTTGCTCACTTATCACATGTAATTTGTTTCAATTGCAGCTTATAGCCTCAATTTCTTTGTTAATTTTGTATAAGCTGTAGTATATTTGGTTACTCTGCTTAAAAGCTGAGTTTTTGGTTCCTGGCTTGAAAAAACTGGAAATGTTATCTGGTCGAATCCAACTCTTTTCCAGTCCCATATAAGCCAGCTTATTTACTTAAAGTGTAGCCAATCAAAACTATACCTTAATTTTCCATTGTTTTCATTGGAAAAACAAGCAAACTAACAAATTTAAAACTTGTTGTAGCTTGAGATGCTAGGCTAAAAGACAAATCTGTACAACTTTCCTTTACCACTTTTGGAGGGTATGTAGTGTTGGTTTCCGTGTACGAAATAACAATTAATAATAATAAAAGGACTAAACAAGAATTAATTAAAACCAGTGTAATTTTTATTAATTTCCAAATGAAATACAATAAACTGATTACAACATGTAGGTACTGAAAATAATTAAAGCAAACGTTAATAATAATCTGATGCACTGAATTGCAATAAATAGAAACTGCCGGACTGGAAAGTACAAACTTAACAGCCGGACTGTTCTGTTTGAAATTGAAATTACAGGACTGAATTGAAACTATTCTAATTACAGAATTAAATTACAGAATAGTAATTACAGCAAAAAACAGAACTTTAAACTAATTACAGATAAGTACAAACAGAATATAAAGCTACAGCTAAGGACAGCAATTGAAATACTAAAATAAAAAAGGACAGAATTGAATGCGTAAATGAAATGGACAGAATTAAAAGACGTAAATGAAATGGACAGAATAGAATAAAATAAGACGAGGCTACTGTTAACAGTATGCCCTTAACCGATATTCGCCCAACCACCTTAAGGTTTCTGGTTGCGTTGGCGCTTCGATCCCAAGGTACAACGTCTCGGATGACTCGCCGGAAACTGGCGACGAGTCAAGGTCGAGCTGTTGGTGGGTGGTTCTCTCTGGTTCTAAAATGTAATGCTGTTTTTGAGAGATGATATATGCTTCTGTATTTTATTTCAGAATGTTGTCTATTTGACATGTGGGGGTCTGCCTATTTATAGGCTTGCTGAGTATCTCAGCCATTAAGGTCACTTTACTACTGTCAGTTTTCGAAATTCGAAACTGCAGTATTAACTTTGCAATCAAATCATATTTATTGCAACAGTTACAACTTTGCTGGAAGCTTTTCCCGAACAGGCGCACTTTTTCCGAACAGGCACTCTTTTCCCGAACAGACGCACTTTTTCCCGAACATGCACGCTTTTCCCGAACAGGCGCGCTTTTCCCGAAGAGTTAAAAACCCGTCGAGCAAGCCCGCCCGTCGAGCAAGCCCGCCCGTCGAGCAAGCCCTCCCGTCGAGCAAGCCCGCCCGTCGAGCAAGCCCATGTGTGGTACACAATACACACATGTGTATATGGACACACTACTTGATATCCACATGGGATACCCTAGTATATATATTGTAAAAATCACTCATGATTTTCCAATGTGGGATAACCCTCATGGGTTAAATCCCATTTCTTTTCTCATTTTCCAGCATTGGCTTTATTGCCTCTTTCGAGTACCAACCTTCGAGTCCAATTATCATTCACACCCTTCCTCCGAATAGGTCATGCGATATACCGTTGCGAAGCTAGTCGCACGAGCTACTCAACCGCATTGAGTATGGCCTCAGAAAAACTGAGGAGTCGCATTGAAAATTGACTCAAAGATGGTCCCTGACCACTTGGAACAACCATGTATAAAATACATGTTTTCCTACATTTTTCCAACAATCCCCCACATGAATGCAATTGGCTCGAAAGCCCATGTCCTAAATGCAAATCAAGAGAACCGCAAAAGTTCACTGCCTAAGGTCAGGTAGCGCGCGCCTTGAACCTGCCGTAGCGGAATACCACCCAGAATACTGCTATTAGGTAGCTGTAAAGCTTTGAACCATCAAGCTTTGTGTATCCCAGAATGGCACCCGCACAGTGCCCTCTCTACCCACGTACTAGGCCCTTTAGTTGTTGTTCATATTTGGCCTGGACTGCCTTGGCAACTTCAACTGAGTGCTCTAGTGAATTAGCACAAGCTCATCACATGGTACCGACCTTACACACTCGTTATAGGTGTTCCAAGTCGAAAGTGTCCTGACTCACTTTACTCGACCGTCGAGTTACTTGGATCATTAAGAGCCTCAAGCTCACTCTTACAATGGTACAGGTCTATCACTCTGTCATCGCGGAAATGGGCTGGGAACCCCAGGTTCCCGAGTGCTTTGTTCAGTTGCCCTCACAGTTCAGTTTCCCTTTGAACCTATCAGGAAATATTCCGTTTAGGTTGGGTTGCCTATGTTGGGGCCACCAATTTAATGGGCTTTAATCCCATTCCGTTCGATGACGTCTCGACTCCTACTTGAGTCAAGCCTTTTGTTAATGGATCCGCTATGTTTTCCTTTGATCTCACAAAATCTAAGGATACCACACCGTTGGATAACAATTCCCTTACGGATTTATGTCTTCGACGTATATGTCGAGACTTTCCATTATACATATGATCCTGAGCCCGTGCAATTGCTGATTGACTATCGCAATGCATGCTTATTGCGGGAACAGGTTTTGGCCACATTGGAATTCCTTCCAATAGACTTCTCAGCCAGTCTGCCTCTTCGGTTGCTAAGTCTAACGCTATGAATTCAGATTCCATAGTTGACCTTGCAATACATGTCTGTTTGGAGGATCTCCAAGACACAGCAGCTCCTCCCATTATAAACACATATCCACTCGTGGATCTTGTGCTATTGGAGTCTGATATCCAGTTGGCATCTGAATACCCTTCTAGTACCGCTGGATATCTGGTATAGTGCAGCCCGTAATCGGCTGAAAACCTCATATACCTGAGAAGTTTCATTATGGCCTTCCAGTGTTCCTCATTTGGATTACTGGTGTATCTGCTCAGTCTACTCACTGAGTTTGCTATGTCTGGTCTAGTGCAATTCATTATATACATGAGACTGCCTATGACTCGAGAGAACTCTAATTGATTCACACTTTTACCGAAATTCTTTTTCAGGTTACAGTTGATCTCAATTGGGGTTCTAGACATAGCATTACTGCCCTTGTCAAACTTGTCTAATACTTGTTTAACATAGTGACCTTGGGACAAGGCATATCCTTCTGATGTTTTGGTAATCTTCATACCAAGAATTACATCAGCTATACCCAGATCCTTCATATCGAAGTGTTGTGATAACATTTTCTTTGTGAAGTTGATTCTATCATTACTCCCAATTATGATCATGTCATCCACATAGAGACAGACTACAACACAGTCTCTTCCACTTCCTTTAGAGTAGACACATTTATCGCACTCATTAATGCGAAAACCGTTTGATAGCATAATTCTATCAAACTTCTCATGCCATTGCTTTGGCGCTTGTTTGAGTCCATATAGAGACTTTACAAGTTTGCACACTTGGTGCTCTTTACCAGGAACTACAAACCCTTCCGGTTGTTCCATGTAAATTTCTTCTTCCAGTTCTCCATTCAGAAACGCCGTCTTTACATCCATTTGATGTATTTCCATATCAAACAAAGCTGCGAGAGCAATGACGATTCGGATAGACGTTTTCCTGGAGACAGGAGCATAAGTGTCAAAATAATCGACACCTTCCGTTTGCCTGAAGCCTTTCACTACAAGTCTCGCCTTGTATTTCTCAATCGTGCCGTCAACCTTTAACTTCCTCTTGAAGACCCACTTGTGACCTAGGGGCTTACATCCTTTCGGAAGATCCACTAGTTCCCAAGTGTGGTTTTGCATGATTGATTCAATTTCATTTTGAATAGCTTCTTCCCAATATTGGGAATCCGGTGTTGACATAGCTTGTTTATATATCACCGGTTCGCCTTCAATCATGAAGGTTAGGAAATCAGGTCCAAAGGAAGTTTCCTTCCTTGCCCTTTTGCTGCGTCGAGGCTCTTCCTCTTCCTCTTCCTCTTCCTCTGTCGGTTCACTTGCCCCCACATTTCCTTCACTGTTCAACTCTTCAGTTGCTACAGATGTAGGTAATTTCCGGGGAAAGATATCTTCAAAGAAAGAGGCCTCTCGGCTTTCCATATACGTATCTACGTGTACATCGGGATTGTCCGACTTGTGCACGAGAAACCGATATGCACTACTATTCTGTGCATATCCGATGAACACACAGTCCACCGTCTTAGGACCAATTCTCATCCTCTTAAGAGTGGAAACTAGGACCTTTGCGAGACAACCCCAAACCCGCAGGTTCTTATAACTGGGTTGATGACCTTTCCATAATTCATATGGAGTCTTTTCTCGCTTCTTATGTGGTAACTTGTTTAAAACATAGTTAGCGGAAAGTATCGCTTCCCCCCACATGTTCTGGGGTAACCCAGCACTGATTAGTATAGCATTCATCATTTCCTTTAGCGTTCTATTTTTACGCTCAGCAACCCCATTTTGCTCAGGAGTGTATGGGGCTGTGGTTTGATGTATAATGCCGCTTTCAGCGCATAACTGTTCAAACGGTGATTCATATTCACCGCCTCTATCACTTCTCAATGTTTTAATTTTCTTATTGAGTTGATTTTCCACTTCGGTCTTATAAAGAGCGAATTTCTCTACTGCTTCGTCTTTACTTCTCATTAAGTAAACGTAACAGTATCTAGTACAATCATCTATAAAGGTGATAAAGTACTTTTTCCCTCCTCGCGTTTGTATAAACTTTAAGTCACATACATCCGTGTGTATTAGACCGAGAGGTTCACTTTCTCGTTCAACATGTTGAAACGATGATTTCGTTAATTTTGCCTCTACACAAATCTCACATTTGTGTTGCTTATCATAAACGAAATTTGGTATTAGTTTTAGTGATATTAATTTCTTTAAAGAATTATAATTCACGTGACCTAATCTACCATGCCACAAATGAAATGACTCAAATAAATAATTAAATTCAGAATTTTTATTGGCCTCTTGGGCAACAGTCATTACATTGCTAGTGCTAGCCTCAGCTTTAGCACCTTTATTGGGAGCAGGTGTCCCTACGTTTAACTTAAACATGCCGTTGGTCATATAGCCATGGCCTACATAGACACCATTTTTGGTGATTACAATTTTATCAGATTCTAAGACTAGCTTGAACCCGTTCTTCACCATCACTGATCCGGATACCAGATTCTTACGGATATCCGGAACATGGAGCACATTGGTCAACCTCAGCTCTTTTCCAGAGGTCATCTTCATCACCACCATTCCTTTTCCTTCCACCTTGGAAGTAGCAGAATTTCCCATGAAGCAGCTTTCTCCCTCTACCGCTTCGTAGGTCTTAAACATCCACCTTGTTGAGCAGATGTGGCTTGTGGCGCCGGTATCCAGCCACCACTCTTTGGGATTGCTCCCCACGAGATTCACCTCAGAGACCACAGCAGTAAAGTGGTCATCATCTCGTCCTCCCTCGGCCAGATGTGCCTGAGCTGGAGCTTTCCTTTTCCCCTTGCCTTTGAAGTTCCTCGGGGGGGCTTAGGCTTAGCAGCGCCTTTATTGTCATAACAGTCCACGGCACGATGGCCGGTCCTGTTACACACAAAGCAGGTTCCCGCAAATTTCTTTGCGACAATAGCACTGCCTCCCGTGTCAAAATGTTTCCGTTTGACGTTGGAGCTTTCGACCACATTGGCCTTTGCCATCGGGATGACAGCACCACCGACTCTCCTCACGGAGCGACGGTTGCTCACCTCGATGTTGAGCTTCTCAATGAGCCCCTCCAACCTCATTTCCTTCAGCTTGTGCTTCAGGTAGTTTTGAAAGTCTTTCCATGACGGCGGCAATTTCTCAATCATGAGTGCCACCTGGAAAGGCTCATTAATAACTAGCCCCTCAGCCTCAAGGCGGTGATAAATCAGTTGGAGCTCCTCAACTTGCTCCATGACACCCCTGCTGTCAGTCATACGGTACTCGTGAAAGTCCGTGACAACAAATCTCTTTGTGCCAGCGTTATTCACTTTGTACTTATTTTCGAGAGTCTCCCACAGCTCCTTTGCAGTAGCTTTGGGCTCGAAAACACTGAACAGCGTGTCATCTAGAGCATACAGGATATAGTTCTTGAATAGGTAGTCAGCATGTCTCCATGCCTCAACCGCAGAGAACGACTGCTCGTCCAGATCGTCCTCGCTTAGGACGGGAGCAGTCTCCTTAAGAAACCTGGTCAGATTCAGGGTCGTGAGATAAAACAGCATCTTTTGCTGCCAACGTTTAAAGTTGTCTCCCCTGAATTTTTCCGGTTTCTCCAGATGAGAAGTCGGCAAAGTAGGCACAGCCGAATACATCGGTGCCTTGCCCTTGGCCGCAGCCTTGGCTCTTGCCGCAGCCTTAGCTGCGGCCTTGGCCATAGCCGCTGCTTCGGCCGCAGCCTCAGCTTTGGCTGTAGCATCCGCCATGGCCGCAGCTGCTGCGGCCTCAGCCGATGCAACTGCGTCATCAGCGTTAGCCACCACATTCGCATCGCCCCCAGTGTTATGGACAGGCCCACCAACCACTGGTCATGCTCACCCCCGATAGGCAACTGAATAGGCGACGTGTTAGTCATCTGAAACGACAACACAAAACGTATGAGATACGTGTACCAAAAATTCTATAAACAAACACCAAAACTGATATTTGGGTTTGTAAAAGAATTAACAACCAAATAATAAATTAAACTTTTTATCCTTTTAAATATCAATGCGGTTGATATTAAAAGGATTTAAACGATTCTTATTGAATACCAATACGGTTGGTATCAACAAGAAAATAAAATAAAATTAAAACTGTTTGGAATTTTTTTCTTTGTAATTCAATTTCTAATATAATTTAGAATTGAAAACAAGAAAGCATTATTCCTTATAAAAAATAAATAATTGTATTAATCAATACACGAAAGAAACAACAGATATCGGTTAAGATTGTTGGTTTCCGTGTACGAAATAACAATTAATAATAATAAAAGGACTAAACAATAATTAATTAAAACCAGTGTAATCTTTATTAATTTCCAAATGAAATACAATAAACTGATTACAACATGTAGGTACTGAAAATAATTAAAGCAAACGTTATCAGATTATTATTAATTAATAATCTGATGCACTGAATTGCAATAAATAGAAACTGCCGGACTGGAAAGTACAAACTTAACAGCCGGACTGTTCTGTTTGAAATTGAAATTACAGGACTGAATTGAAACTATTCTAATTACAGAATTAAATTACAGAATAGTAATTGCAGCAAAAAACAGAACTTTAAACTAATTACAGATAAGTACAAACAGAATATAAAGCTACAGCTAAGGACAGCAATTGAAATACTAAAATAAAAAAGGACAGAATTGAATGCGTAAATGAAATGGACAGAATTAAAAGACGTAAATGAAATGGACAAAATAGAATAAAATAAGACGAGGCTACTGTTAACAGTATGCCCTTAACCGGTATTCGCCCAACCACCTTAAGGTTTCTGGTTGTGTTGGCCCTTCGATCCCAAGGTACAACGTCTCGGATGACTCGCCGGAAACTGGCGACGAGTCAAGGTCGAGCTGTTGGTGGGTGGTTCTCTCTGGTTCTAAAATGTAATGCTGTTTTTGAGAGATGATATATGCTTCTGTATTTTATTTCAGAATATTGTCTATTTGACATGTGGGGGGTCTGGCTATTTATAGGCTTGCTGAGTATCTCAGCCATTAAGGTCACTTTACTACTGTCAGTTTTCGAAATTCGAAACTGCAGTATTAACTTTGCAATCAAATCATATTTTTTGCAGTATTAACTGCAAAAACGCGCTTTTCCCGAACAGGCGCGCTTTTCCCGAAGAGTTAAAAACCCGTCGAGCAAGCCCGCCCGTCGAGCAAGCCCGCCCGTGTGTGGTACACAATACACACATGTGTATATGGACACACTACTTGATATCCACATGGGATATCCTAGTATATATATTGTAAAAATCACTCATGATTTTCCAATGTGGGATAACCCTCATGGGTTAAATCTCATTTCTTTTCTCATTTTCTAGCATTGGCTTTATTGACTCTTTCGAGTACCAACCTTCGAGTCCAATTATCATTCACACCCTTCCTCCGAATAGGTCATGCGATATACCGTTGCGAAGCTAGTCGCACGAGCTACTCAACCGCATTGAGTATGGCCTCAGAAAAACTGAGGAGTCGCATTGAAAATTGACTCAAAGATGGTCCCTGACCACTTGGAACAACCATGTATAAAATACATGTTTTCCTACATTTTTCCAACATGTAGCAAGTACATACGATACCCAATTTGCTTCGTAATAGCCTCTAAACTCATATAATTTGTTTTTTCTTTTGCTTATAAGTATTACTACAGTTGGTTGCTTAGAATTTTCGCTGAGCTTTTCGTTTCTGTCGTGAAAAGGCTAAATGTTAAGCTGAACAAACCCAACACAGCTTATTATTATAAAAGCTGCAGCCAAAAAACACAAATAAGAGTTGCAAACAACTACTCATCTGATCACAAGGTGAAATTGTAGCTAAAGTTTTATGTAAGCACATATCCAAGGCCAATAGAGTACCTGAAAAAGCAAGCTCTCAAATCTAGGAATATCAATGTTCACAGGCAATTTCATGGTTCCTAAAGAAACACCATCTTCATCATCATATGCCACCGGTGAAGCTCCACTTTTTCCCTGAACTGCCTTCGAAATGCTTGCCCGGTTACTTGATAAGCTACTACAAGTTTGTTTAAACTTGAATGAAAATGGTAGTGAACAATGGACAATACTTGCTGTTTTTGGGTGTAAATGAGAATGGGACTGTGTGGTAGAGGCTTGATGGAGAAGCTGTCCAACTGAAGCCATGGCAATATAAGATAGAGATATAAATATATATATATAGTAGTTTTTTTTTTTTTTTTTTTTTTTTTTTTTAAATAGTAGTTTATCTAGAGGTTTTATGGTGAGAAAGCATGGCTTTGATTCTGAGGTGGAGTTGGGATATTTTTTTTGTTTTTTTTGTTTTTTTTTTATCACCAAAAAACATAGTATATATAATAAATTGGAACATAACACAGATATACAGTTAAAACGTAAATAAACAATCTAAGGCAACAAGATACTCGAAACTACAAACATATAACAAGGCATGGTAATAAATAAATAAGACAATTTAATTCGTATTATGTCTAAACTAGTCTCCTCAAGAAAATGACACAATCAGCTCAAAATCTCTCAATTAGGTTCCATCCAACAAAAAACTCGCAGAGTAAGGTTTGACCAACCGTCAGACTCATGAATATCCAGGCTTCAACCTCTGTAACATAACCCATAATTAGTCATCCTCGTCTATGATATTCCATCAGGATGGAACCGTGTCCACGTTTTCCAAGCCTACGAAACAGCCCTATCACCAAATATCACCAAAAGTCTCATAAAAGACCAAGAGCTCAACCTCTGTAACATAACTGAAAGATATTCTAGCAGTCCCTCTTATTTGAGCACAAAATCAAAATAGACAAGACCTTGTACACGCTATCTAGGCTTATAGAACTCGATCCCTCTAAACTAGGGGCCACCCAAAAAAGGACATGTGTCAAAAATCGATCACTAATTACAAGTATTTTGAAAGAATCAGGTCTCAGGCTCTGTAGCATAACTCATAATCACTCTCGTATCTAGAGTAAACCCAGTCCATGCTAAATCGAGCCTATGTAAAGTAACCAGGTTTATCCCAATATATAAGATCGTATGAACGCACATAACTAAAAAGGACCACCATACTGGTTCATCAAGCTATCACCTGTAAAATGGAAACCTAAACGAAATTTCTTGAATTTGACATTACCTCATTTCCTAATTAACAGCTTATTTACATTTAGCTACGTTTTGTAAGAAACAACCTGTTTTTTTTTTTTTTTTTTTTTTTTTTTTTTTTTTGTAACAAAGCTGAATTCATCAAGTTTGGAAGGTTCAGAAAAGAAAAAACTCCCACCTTTTAAGCTGCATGACCAAAATTATATTTACTAGTTTAAAGCTGTTAACAAGAGTTATAACTTAATACTGTAACTTCTAAGCATGATACAAAGGCCAAAAAAACATAAGTAGTTTAAGTACACATATTTGCACTACTACTATGATGAAATGCACCTCTCTGTTGATGACTGTGCTCGCCTACTTCTGTTCCATACAGAGAGAAAACGATAATGTTCAATTTTTATGCAAATATAGCATTACTCAAAACTACCAGAATAATGCAAGTATATTACTGTATGTTTAGGTTCTATAAGATACATAAGCCATAGACCCAAGTGGCAGGAAAAAATGCCAATCAAAAATTATTGAACACATTAATCAGGAGGATTAGTTACAACTTGTCAAACTAAAGTTCTACTTCACAATATATCACAAGATAATTAAGTTCTGGCTTTACAAAGTGCAATTCTCAAATTCCTTTTTTTACTGGCACCAGGGCATAGTTACTCTTGAAATTGCGCAAACGTTAAGAGTTTCTAGTTTATAGTGATCACCACTCATCATCAAGGCTAGCACGATGAAAACACATCACAGTGCATACGAAAATGAAGAAGGAAAAGAACTCGATCCACATAGCTCCTGAGCCGATTAAACCCGCATGCCTCAAGATAATGGGGATTGCTATGCTCCCCACAGTTGATGCTCCCGTTAAGAACTTGGCAGCGTCCATCCACCTGCAATACAAAAATACATAAAACTTATGCGAGGGACAGAAATGTTGATTAATTATTTTTTCATTTTTAAAGTCTTCCTTTTCTCTAACTTCCTTTTGGATCTTGGCTCTTTGAAAGCAGGGTACATTACAGCAAAGGTCTTCATACTGAGAGATTCTGATTTTGTCCCATATTTTCAGTTACTACCCTATTGGACCTCCAAGTTGAATCATGTATCACTGGTAGTCTTTTTAGGTTCACTTACAACAGCATAAGCCCCCATAATTTCCGTAAGTTTTACCAGTGGTCCCTTTTTATGGTGACCAGAACAGTTATACAAGGAGCCCATTTGTAATACCTATTTATAAGTTGGACTTTTAGTGTAACTTAAACTGTGGGGACCAACAGCGTCTCAGAAACTGCGGGGATCAAATAGAGATTTACATAAGGTATGGGTCCATTAGAGTTGCAATTGAAACTATTAGATCAATGGAAATTTTATACAAAGTATAGTGACTATTGCTGTACTTCTTCCTTGAAAACAAGACATCCTCCAAATGCCATCGGAAACATACTTCCCACTATCCCACACAGAACCCATATAATAACCCTCGTGTATGCGCAAGAAAAATGGAATGAAGGAGTTCAGGTTGCAATACAGGAAATTCAATTTGATATATAATACAAGGAGAATACTCTCGTATGAACATAATAACAATCCTTTAAAAGTTACTGCACACAATACTGGTTATCTGAAGAAACGATATACAGTATATTGCAAATTATGCCAAGAATTACTTGAGTTATATGACAGAAATACAGTATCCTTTAGCATGTTTAACAAGTAACTAGGCTTAAATTGGCTATATAAAAGAATCACTTACCCTCCACCTTCGCGGCTTATTAAGAATTGAGTTGATCCCCCTCCAAAGAATAAGCACGGCATTGGCACCAAAACATACATTAGAGCTGCACAAAAAAGTAAAAAAATCATCAAGTAAACCACTAAATGATGTTGTCATTCAAAATTTTATCCATTCACAAACCTGATAACATAGGCCACCAGTTGTTGTACAATGCACAAGCCTGCACCAAGTATAAACGAAAAGATCACTATGCATATTCTTTGAACATGAAATTGTTCTCAAGGCCTTGAAAATATAAATAATAAAGAAATAATATAAGGATTCCGTAGGGCCTAGGGAAATAAAACAACGCACGCTGGAGATATTACTCGAAGAAGACTTTGCACTGTGAGGTGACCAAAGACTCGAAAGGTGTAAGGCCTTATTGGAGAAATTTTATCCAGTGAAATACTTTTACAAATAAATGTTACTTATGATCTCTATATTAAAGGGTTTGGGGAAGGTCAAAACAATCTCCCGTGAAGAATTTTGTTGGTTAGTCAATAGAAGGAAGAGTTTTCACCTCTGGGTTGCGCTAGACAAAAGATCTAATAACTTAAGACAAGTTGCAAATTTGCAATTCTATTAGTTTTAACAAAATTTTTTTTTAAAATATGTTGCGTTCTATGGATGCAATACAATATGGAATTACTCCATCTAAAACAAGTAGAAAAATGTTGAATAAATTCGAGCTCAGTGTTTCTTATTTGCTGCTGTATATTGCAGCTAAAATATACATTAATTTCTTGTGTTTACTTTATTATACTGCAGCTAGGGCTGCATCTGGATTTGAACAAATATAGGGTACAACGGATCTGTAGCTGTAAGGAGACGTTTTAAAAATTATGACTTATAACTTCAAAAGGGCGAGAGAAGTATGTTTTAATGGAAAAGAAAAACGAGAGGGAAACAAGATTGGATTCTATTAGAGGCTAGTAATTTGTGCAAAAAGTATAAAAACAAGTAAAGAAAAAGGTCTCTAATTAAGCATCTCCGAAACTGAATTATTAATAATTTTTGGGTCCACAGGAAATGCTTCACATTCTTCAGAATTCGCAACATGAAGAGGCTGAGAAAATGGGTTTGTATATACTTGATTACACTGGGGCATAAAAAACCAGAACATAATAAGAAGAAATATAAGAAAAAGTTAAGGTAGTCACCAAAATTTGTAGAAGTATACTGGATGAGAACATAAAAGCGAGTCCTGCAAGCCTGCACAAGTTAAATGTCAGATGAAATTTCATCAACTGAAGCAATAAAAATTGATATTTTATATAAAATATCATAACGACTTACACTGCGAGTACAAGAAGGAACCACCATAAGTACCGGATTCATAGAACACAAAAGTAGAAATGATTAGTACCATAATAACGTTGACATAAACATTACATACAAAGCAGAAGCACATTTTACTAGTGTTAGAACACAGTGATTTTCACTCAAGCACCCTTGTCAATGACGATCAACCAAACATGAGTTGAATAAACTTTTACTTGAACAAAAGATATTAGCTCAGTTCAAAATGGTCTTAAATGTTTCTTGTTTATTTAAGCTTCAAGCATTCACTAAATCAAGCATTTTCGCCCTTAACATTAAAGAAACGTGAGTGAGTAATTCGCCCTTAACCTTCTAAGTACCAGGGGCTTCTTTGGCTTATGTGTCCATCTATCTTAAACCTTCATTTCTTTTAGACCACAAAATAAAGAAAACTCAGCTTTGAAACTGTTCAACCAAAAAAAGTGCAACTTGTAAACAAAAAGTTACAACCAAACAAGTCCTGATTTTAATTTAATAATCTGATTTTCGAACAGACTTGATCAACTCTAAGGCCCTCACAAATCAAAATCCCAATTAAAATTTTGAGCATAACAATCTGAGCTTTACCTACCGATCTAGCACAATAAGAGGCCCACCAAAATCGTTAAATTGAACATCTTTGACTTCTTTTCAGGCTGCTAATTGAATACATGGGGTTTAGGTAATCGAAACCATGTCATCGATTCGAAGGTCACAATCTCAAAATCCTAACTCACTTTAGATGATACTTGTGAGATTACCAACTAATCCCGCACAAAAAGAGGCACGGTCATATCGTTAAATTTGTTAAACGTCTTTTTACTTCAAGTCCGCATTTCAGATTAAACACGCGAAGTAAAAATGTAAATATAACATTTTTAATTGTTCTCCAGCCTATTAACTAAATACCTGAATCTCAGCTAATCGAAATCGAAAACCAGGTAACCAATTCCAAGGTCACACACAGTAAAAATCCCAAAATCTCAAATTAAAATAAGATGATAATAAATATGAGCTTACAAACTAATCCCACAAATAAATAGGCACATACCTAAATCGTCAAATTCGTTAAAGTTAACAACTTTTACTTCAGATCTTCAATCCCAGGTTTCAGATTAAACAAGACCTAAAAATGAATTACTAGTCCAAACAATATGTATACACATATGTAACTGTGTAAAATTGTAAATTTAAATTTTTTAATTGTTCTCCAGGCTCTAAACTAAATACCCGAATCTCAGCTAGTCGAAATCGAAAACCAGGTAACCAATTCCAAGGTTATACAAAGTAGAAACCCCAAAATTCCAATTTAAAACTAAGATGATAAATTATTCTAAATATGAGCTTATAAACTAATCCCACATAGAAATAGGCACATACCTAAATCGTTAAATTCGTTAAAGTTAACATCTTTTACTTCAATCCCGGGTTTCAGATTAAACAAGACCTAAAATTGAATTACTAGTCCAAACACTATGTATACACAGGTTATTATACAAAAATGTGACATTTAACATTTTTTAATTGTTCTCCAGGCTATTGATTAAGTACCTGAATCTCAGCTAATCGAAATCGAAAACCAGGTAACCAATTCCAAGGTCATACAAAGTAAAAAACCCAAAATCCCAATTTACAATAAGATGATAAATTATTATAATATGAACTTACAAACTAATCCCAGGTAGAAATAGGCACGTACCCAAATCGTCAAATTCGTTAAAGTTAACATCTTTTACTTCATTTTCGGGTTTCAGATTAAACCCAAGAGGTAAAAGGTTGAACAAGACCTAAAAATGAATTACTAGTCCAAGCAATATGTATACATACATGTAATTATGTAAAATTGTAAATTTAACATTTTTAATAGTTCTCCAGGCTATAAACTATATACCTGAATCTCAGTTAATCGAAATCGAAAACCAGGTAACCAATTCCAAGGTCATACAAAGTAAAAAAACCCAAAATAAAAAAATAAGATGATAAAATATTATAAATATGAGCTTACAAACTAATCCCACACAGAAATAGGCGCATACCCAAATCATCAAATTCGTTAAAGTTAACATCTTTTACTTCATTTTCAGGTTTCAGATTAAACACGAGATAAAAGGTTGAACAAGACCTAAAAATTGAAATACTAGTCCAGACAATATCCATACACATGTAATTAAGTAAAAATGTAAATATAACATTTGTAATTGTTCTCCAGGCTAAACTAAATACCCAAATTTCAGCTAATCGAAATCGAAAACCAGGTAATTAATTCCAAGGTCATACAAAGTACATAACAAAATTCCTATTTAAAATAAAATAATAATGAGCTTACAAACTAATCCCACACAGAAATAAGCCCATACCCAAATCGTCAAATTCGTTAGAGTTAACATCTTTTACTTCATTTTTCGGGTTTCAGATTAAACACGTTAAACAAGACCTAAACATGAATTACTAGTCCAAGAAATATGTATACACAAATGTAATTATGCAAAAATGTAAATTGAACATTTTTAATTGTTCTCTAGGCTATTGAAAACACCTAAAATCCCATATTTAAAACAAGATAATAAATATAAGCTTACAAACTAATCATACACAGAAATAGGCAGATACCCAAATCATCAAATTCGATAAAGTTAACATATTTTACTTCAATTCCGAGTTTTAGATTAACCCAATATAGTTAAAGCTTAAAAAATAATTTATTCAAATATTAAATCATTAATTGAAGAGATAATTAGATATATAAATAATACATACCCAATTCGTAAAATTCGTTAAAGTTAACATATTTTACATCAATTCCGACTTTTAGAATAACCCAATAGAGTTAAAGCTTAAATAATACAATACACATATTAAATCATTAATTGAAGAGATAAATAGATATATAACTAATAGTACATACCCAAATCATCAAATTCGATAAAGTTAACATCTTTTACTTCAATTCATAGTTTAAGATTAACCTAACAAATTTAAAGCTCAAATAATACAATACAGATATTAAATCATTAATTCAAGAGATAAATACATACATACATACATACATACATACATATATATATAGAGAGAGATGTACCTTCTATAGTCATCGCCATTTCGCCGAGATTTTAGTTGAGCAAAAGACTGATATTAATCGTGTTTAATGTTTATGTGTATATATATATTTATTTATTTATATCATTATATGTGTGTGTTATATATAAATATATAATCGTATGTATTGAGTTATTGTTACGGAAGGGAGAGAAAGTAAGAAGAATTGGATTCCAGACTCTTTTGAAGTTCAGAAAATTAGAAATTTTGAGTAAAAATATACAAATAAAATGTTACTTTCTGTACTGTAACACCAAAAATTGTAAAAAATAATATGCAATAGTTTGGTTTTTTTGGGGTCATTGCAATAGTTTACTTAATTAATTAGTTATTAACCAAAACCAAAACCAAAACCAATATGCAAATTAGGATCAACTGTTTGCTTACAGAAAATTAAAAGTAATAGTTACATATCTCAAAAGGAGTAGAAATAATTTCATAAAAATCGATTAAAGCAATATTACAAAGAATTCGACCTAAGTTAGAATGACGTACAAACGTTAGTTACACTCATATAATGCCTCGAATTTCGGATGCAAATGTCAATATGTCACTGCAAGGCATCAACGGTTTACATATTATGACATATGTATCTAATTATAAATAAGTATATTTAGCTAATTGTAAAAAGTAAGCATATGTAAGTTTTTTTATAATTAAGTTGATTGATATGTATATATTTGTAATAAGTCTTCTATAAATATCAAAGATAATTGTAGTAACGAATGTTGCCTAGACATAGGAGTTGATTTATAAACGACACCAACATGCGCATATAAATACAGGCAGGGGCGAAGCCATGATGTGTAAATGGGGGGTGCCAAAATATATGTACAAGTAACATATTTTTATGGGGTGCCAAATCTACACCTAAAAAGAAATTGTACTAAAAAAAAAATTGCGTCACTTGGGATTTCTAAAATTATGGGGGGTGCCGTGGCACCCGATCGTCCCCACTTAGCTTCCTCCTGAATACAGGTTTGACGACATAAAAATTAAGTAAAATATACTTACTAATAAGATTCAAATTCATTAGCGAAGAACGATGAAAAAAGAGAGTTTATCTACATCGAGCCCTAACCAAAACTAGCTAAAAAGGATGCTTAAGAAAATAGATATACATATGTCATTTGTCCATAACAAAATAGAATTGATACCGTGCAATTTAGTCAATTTTTCTATTACTCCAGAAAAAAAGAAACATTTAAATGGTTGATAATAAGCTGTGCCCACATTGGTTGGTGATATATGTTTGAAGATACACGTGTTACTTTAGCAATACCTACGGTGATGGAAAAATTTGGTGTTCAAGGTGCCCCTTTTAATATATAATACTAAGTAAAAGTTACTCACGCGTTGTGTGTGAGACGCGTAATCAACGCGTGAGACGCGTAATGACATAAATCTCGTAATATATTTTATTTTGAACATAATATTCAGATTTGGTATCATTTATTGTAGTTATGCAGGTTAAAACGAATTGTTAATTAATTTAGCATACATCAGTAATTAGTAAAATATGGTGAATACAAATTGTTAATTAATTATATTAGGTATATTGGTATATTAAAACATATTGAGGGTATTTTTAGAAAAATTAGACAAAATTGGGCAGGTTTTATTTCTATTGGATTGATTTATTATAATAGAATGATAAAAAAAAAGAGTTGCACAGTTCTAAAAGACCAGGAGCATAATTTTTGTAATTCCACTTCAGCTTTCCATAATTACATGAATGGATGATCTTTAGAGGGAGTATACTTTTATTAATTTTTTTTAACCCAAATTAATTTACTAAAGCAACAACATTAAGCCTCTGTTTGTTTTGTAGTAAAATATTTACGGAGGGAAAATATTTTTCGGGTAAAGTTTTACCGTGCAAACTTTTGTTTGCATTTTATTTACAGGTGTTTGGTGCGTCAAAGGTTTCCCATGGGAATTCTATTGAAATTCAAAAATCTATTAGTTATTTAAATTAGACAAATTCGATGCATAAATAAATAAACATTGTTCATACTTTAAACAAAATATTTTAAGATTAAAAACATCAAAAATTAACTAAAAGTCACAAAAATTAACTAAAAGTCACAAAAATGAATAAGTTTGTGAAAGTTTAAAAACATTAGTGATTAAAATCACAATTATTTTGACGGGAAAAAAGCTAAAAGTTCGTCTACTTTTCTGAAAGGAACTTCGTCAACATGTATATGAAACTTAACCTGAACACATATTTTATTTCATATACGTCACTTATAATAACTTATAAATTTTCAACATATAAACTCATAAAATTATAAGTATAGAAGATATTATTGACTTTTTTTAGCTTTTTCAAATTTTCTTAGGTTTTTTAGATTTTTCGGAATTTTTTGTTTTATTTTTTTCCATTTTTTTGTTATTTTTTAGAATTTTTCCTATTTATTTATATTTTTATTGGTTAATTAGATTTTAGCTTTTTCAAATTTTCTTGGGTTTTTTAGATTTTTCGGAATTTTTTGTTTTATTTTTTCCATTTTTTTGTTATTTTTTAGATTTTTTCCTATTTATTTATATTTTTATTGGTTAATTATATTTTTGCTTTTTCAAATTTTCTTGGGTTTTTTAGATTTTTCGGAATTTTTTGTTTTATTTTTTTCCATTTTTTTGTTATTTTTTAGATTTTTTCCTATTTATTTATATTTTTATTGGTTAATTAGATTTTAGCTTTTTCAAATTTTCTTGGGTCTTTTAGATTTTTCGGATTTTTTTTAAATTTTTTTCCATTTTTGTTATTTTTTTAAATTTTTCGTGTTTTTTCATATTTTTATTGGTTAGTAGATGGAATTTAACTAATTATTAAATAATTTTGAAAGAATAGACCTATAATTAATAATAGTTATAATACTGGTATTAGAAAGAATATAGAGAGAGGCTCCGTAAACCGTTTACAACTTTATTTGCGGGGTAATCGTTTCTCCCAATTTTAGTGGATATGTGGGAAAAGTTTTTCCAAAAAAAATGTTTTACGTTAAACCAATCACCCGGAAAATCTATTTTACCCGTAAATGTTTGTTTACCCCCATTTTACAACAAAACAAACAGAGCCTAAATAACTCATAAGTTTTATCGTATTTAAAGTAAAAAGTACACTTTTATAACTTATAATGAAACGTTTTGGTTTATACAAATTATCAGCTTTTTTATAAATTTATCTATCACAACTATACAACTCATATTTTTGTTATTTTATTAATTTATAATGTGAAAAGTACAAATGAATGAGAGACAATAAGAGAAAAGTAAGAGAGATAAATTATTATTTTAATTATAATAGAACATGTTGATCTCTTATATTTGATAAATATTTGAGTTCATTTTAAGATAATGGATAAGTAAATTGAATAAAGTTTGATTCTATTCATATAGATTATGTAAATATTGAGATTCCATAAATATTCCATTCCAAAAATAGAAAGTTCGAAACAATTGAGATTTTTTTTTGAAATTGGATGCAGTTACTAATTCATTATATGTACAGTGAAAACTTCATTCTCGATTGTTCATATTAATATATTATGCGCCTCTCCATCTAGCATTGGGGAGGCCTCATACAATAAATATCCTACTCTATCCTATCTTTTGTTTCATTTTTTCTTGACCAATTACAAAAACTTTTTTGATTATGGATCTGCTGCCAGAAATTCAATGCGTAATCTAAGCATTCAATGTGTATTCCTGAATAATCTTATTTTTCAATTATTCAACCATTTCATTTTACCAAGTTGTTAAATACAAATATAAAAATATGAGTATATGAACATAGAAATGAGTAGATGGAATAGCTACAGTAACTTTCTTCAATACGTAAGATGAAACTTACTTTTGATAAGTAAGATAAAATGAGTTTACTTTTGATAAAAGTAAAGTTTTTAGTAGTACAACCAAACACCATTATTGTTTCCATACTTATAAGTAAAATTAAGTAAAATATAGATGTATACCAAACAAGGCCAATATATTTGGCTTTGTAAAAGCTGAAATGACACCGTTGCAGGCACCAGTGCCACACCCACGTTCAAGATCATATGTAACTACTAACTATACCTGATAAAGCTATAACTTTGGTCGGTTGCGTTAGCTTTTTCAACAATGATATAATGGTAAATCAATCGTGAATAAAGGACACTTTCTGATCTTTATTATTGCTCGGATTATTGTCCTTTTTCGGACTATTACATTTGCTCGGATTAGTATTTCGGTTTTACAATTGTGCTCGATATGACTATTTAATCTCTCGTCTTGATCTTTCTCCCCTTTTATTCGGTGCTCGGCTGTCTTTTCTCGGTTTATTCCTCGAAGTGATATGCTTTGGTTAATTTCTCTCTTTTCTTAACTTCTCTCTATATTTTTTGGATAGATTTTCTGGTCCTTTTCTAGGAGGGGTAGTTGGCTATTTATAGGCAACTGCGCCTTCTAGGATATTGACAAATGTCTTCATCCTAGGGATTTTTCAGACATGGGTCCCCATTTGATTGGACTTGGGCTTTTGGTAGTAACACCTCAATTTCTATAAAAAGTATGAGATGACCCATTTAAGTGTTGGATACCCATTTATAAAGTGGGTTGATTATTACCCGAATAAAATATTCGGGTCTAATTTTTATGTTCTATCAAGTGCTCCCTGACTTCCTCGGCGTGGTTTCCATGTCGGGGGAGTCATGTTTGGTTTGTCGATAACGTTACTTCGGTCTTGTCCTTCCCAATGCTTTATCGAGAAACGCAATAGACTTATGACGGTTCCCAGGGGGGCACATTTAATGTTTCCTATCCTAATATCTTTCTTCGAGAAAAAATCCTATAAAGGGGTGTGCTCCCTCCATACTTAGACATTTTACTTACTAATTTGCTCGTGACATAATGGCTTCTTCAGGTTCTACTGGTGAGAGCTCCTTTAATTATATTTCATATTTAGAAACGGAAATCAAGAAATCTCGTACCGCGAATAAGAAACTCGTGGCCAAGGTTTCAGACTACAAGAAAAGGTTGTCTAACATGGATTCTGATCATCATGTGACGATGGCCGATCGGGATTGGGCCTATGAGCATATAAAGAAGCTCGAGGCTAATCTGGCCAAGCAGAAGGCAACAAAAAGGGCCTATAAGCTTGCCTTAAAGGAGTTGCATGCTCGGTCTAAACCGAGTTCGGATGATGATGAAGAAAGCTCTTCCTCGAAATAATTAGTCTTTTGTAATTTCTGTCGTAATTTCTCTTGAATGGGGAGTCTTCTCCTCAGTTGTAATCGAAGTTTTTGAATTTAATAAAATATTTCCCTTTCCTTGTTCTTGTCTGTTTATCTTCTTGATGTCTTTTTGGATGACTTTAATTGGATTTGGAACTGTGGTTAATTCGCCGTAAATGCTCTTGGGAAGTTCAAGAGGTTGTATTTATTCGAGATGACCTTTGATCTACTCCTTGTTTCTTCTTATAAAAGGGGACTGTCCCAGTATTCTTTATGCAGTTCACTCTTTATTAAAGAACAAATGGCTTCTTCTCTTGAAAACTATGGTGACAACCTTTCTGAATACGTTGCCCGTCTGGAAGAGGAAGTTCAGAAGGTGCGTTATCTCGAGAAGAGGGTTGCCCGGCTGTCGGTGGAAGCTCGTCGGGCCGATTGGATGCCCTAGAGAAGGAGCACCAGAGGTCTTTGCTCGACAGTATTCGTGCTCGTGCCCGGATCAAAGAGCTCGAGGCCTCCAGAGATAGGCAGCTTGCTTCCAAGAGGGCTTACAAATTGGCCCTTAAGGAAGTGTATGCTCGGTCGAAAAGGAAGCCTAATGACGAAGCGGGCCCTTCTATGAAATGATTTTATTGTTTTCATTGTATTTTCTCTTTGTGCTTCTTCCGTAACGAAGTATCAACCAATCAATAAAGATTTCTTTTTCTTGTTTATATCTGAATTACTTTCCCAATGCAATTTATTTTGACTGCGCACGCTTGTGGCCTCATTAATGCTTTTCTTGGGCCTTGCGTTTGATCTTATCCATTGGACCTTCTTACTCTTTATATCTAGGGACCAATAGGATTTCTTGAGCCTTGTGCATAAAAAATCTTATTCACCAGAGTTTTCTTGAGCTTTGTGCAAAAGATCTGGGATATTTATTTGAACCGCTGCCCTTCCCAAAAATGACGCGTGTTACGATGCCATTATTACTTACCCTCTTTAAATATTGGTAAGAATCCAAGCATTTTGCGAACAAGAGTGGCTTTTAATTACTCACGCTTTTTTAGAACCTTTTGAGAATCCAAACGTTTTTTTTTTTCTTGAACAGGCACATCTTTTAATTGCCGTCGCTTCTTAGTACCCATTGGCGAACGGTTGCGACTCTCAATACCAGCCCTCATCTAATTGATCTATAAATAACTGCTTACAGCATGGTTACATCCACAATCCTCATCATATTATTTTCCCCCATATATAGACCCTCATCTTATAATTTCCCTAAGATGTCTGGTCCTTTCACCCAATCAGCATTAGCTTTGCAAGTGGAGGCCTTTGAAGCCTCCTATAACCATGTACAAAGGCTGTTGAGGGATGCCGAGGAGGAATTGAAGGTGATGCGTTATCACCATACCGAGATGGTTCGGGAATTAACTTGGCTAAGATCCGAACTGGCTTACTGCCGACGTGCTCGTCAGGCTCTAGTCGAAGAGAATGAGATGCTAAGGGGGAACCCGACACTGAGGGACAGGGATGTCTCTGCCGGGCCCTCTCATCGATACCGATCGACTTCCCCCTAACCTTCCCCCTTCTTTTTTTCCTTTCTCTCTGCTTTTCCCCATCTTTTCCCATCTCTTTCTTTTTCTTCTTTTTATTTCTCAGTTTCCATCATTTCTTCCTCTTCCTCTCTTGTGTTTTTTTTATACTCTGTTTTCTCGTACTTTTTATTCTTTTCTTTTTCCCTTTCTTTTTTGTTTCATTGACTTCCTTTTTAGTTGTCTGTCTCCTTCATTTCTTTATCTTCTTCTCATCTGTTTTTCTTCTGTGCCTCCTCTTTCTTTTTCTTCATCTTCTCTCCCATCACTCTTTATCTTTTTTTTTTCTTTTTTTTTTGTGCACCACTACGATGTAACAATCAGCCCTGTGATCCAAAGGGTTTTGTGTTACATTTAGGGTTGGTCATTTTTCTTTTTGACTCTTCTTTCTTATCACTTCTTCTTTTCTTGCACTCTTCTTTTCCTCTTCTTGCTTTTCCTTTCTCTTTCTTCTTACTTTTTCTTTTTGGCGTCTCCTGCTCACTTGGTCAGCTGATATAGTTGATCCTTTGCCTGATCTTCTGTACTAGCTCTTCTCGGATGTAATAGATATTTTCAGATGTAATAGGTTTTCTTTTCGGATGTAATAGGTTTTTGTCTCGGATGTAATAGACCTTGATGTAACAGACCTCGATGTAATATTGTCTTTTGATGTAATGAACAATGATGTATTCCATCTTCATTAATGAAAAGTATTTTTGCCCTTTTATTTTTGCATTTATTTTTATATTGTACCTGTGGTTTATTGTTTGTCTGGAATCTAGATCTTTGAATATCTCGTCTTTATTTCTTCTGCACTGTAGTCTCAGATGTCAGTAGATGTCCCCATCACTGTCAAACATATGTGCATGCTCCCTAGTAGGTCAGGAAATGTGCAATTTCCCAAGCAAGGTCATAAAATATCATACTCTCCGTTCTATAAGTACTTCTCTTTTCTTTGGTAGTTTATCATCTCTTTTTTCTTTTTGCTTCTCTCTTCCTCAGCCCTTTATTTTCTTCCGTACTAAACAATTTCCCAGAATGTCTGGACATGTGGTGAGATATCATGCTCAGATGAAGGGCTTGGACACTGAGGTATCTCGGGTCCGCCGTCGGATGGCAAGGCTTGAGAAAGAGTATGGCGTTTTGGCCTTGAGCTTGTTCGGCTCTTATCCCGAAGAGACGGTGAAGTGGACCGAGATCTCGGCACTGAGTCGCCAGCTCGATCACTTGTTGCTACAGAGAAACCATATGGCCAACTCCTGGTATGATGCCGAGGAAATTTGGGACCATTCTCAAGATGAGTTTGACAACTCTCCTCAAGGCCTAGCTAGCATAATGGTAAAGAATGCTCGGCTCGTGGAGCGCGTCAGGGTTCTTACTACGGAAAACAACAGGCTCTCCTCGGAAAATGACGATTTGGTCGCCATGAACGATTCCTACCAAGCTCGGTTGAATTGTTCTGCTCGTTTTGCTTTCTCTCGGTCTGGCAGTTCGGTTTTTCCACCCATTGATCCTTAGATTGGGCTGGTTTTCTTATGTATTTCCCCTTTTGCCATTTGTGTTTTATCTTCTGTATTTGATGAATCAGTTGTATCTTTTCGTATCTCGTGCCTGTCTTGTGAACCATTGTAACGCTTCGTACTTTGTGCCTTTTGATTCTCTATAAATGCTCCCTATTGCCTGTATCTCATTACCAATTTCTACCTCTCTCTTGTTTTATAATTTGCTTTTGCGTGAGATGGCTCCCATCACTAGGTCTGCCTCCAAAAAGAAAGCCCTTATGGAAGAGGAGTCTACCTTTTTGCTACCTCGTCCCCCTGGCTTTGGGGAGGAGGATTTGACTCCTCTTCAACTAAAAGAAATTGAGATGTCATGGCTGAAACATGATCTCATGTGTGCTCGGACTGAAGCGAGGAGGTTTAAACAATATTGGGACGAGGAGGGCACTGCTCGTTTCAAGGCCGAGCAAAAATGCGAGTCTTAGTCTTACGCCTTGAAACAGGTTGAGATGGCGATTTCTCGTTTGGTTAGGGAGAAGGAGCGTCTGGAGGAACTTTTGGCGAAGAGGGATGTTGTTATGGGGGATAGTTCGAAAAAGTAGGATGGGTGTATTTTCTTTTTCTGTTGTATTGTTTGTGTTTCCCCCTTTGTGGATGAATAAAACTTGTCTTGCACTTGATTCTGTCCTATTTTATTTCCTGTTTGCTTCTCTTTTATGTTTCTGAGCATACACCGAACAATATGCCCGGTTATCCCCCCGGAGAGCGTTGTTAGACTTGATGCTCCCTGCCATCAAGCTAGAAACGGTCTTCGTCCACCTTGTTCGGTGTTCCCTTTTGGTAAGGATTGGTTGAGAGTCGAGGAACTTTAATCGGGGGATATTCTCGGTGTGATAGTAGTGGTAGCGTATGTGGGAAGCTTTTCGTGGTAGGGTCCACTGGCCGTTTATTTAGGTCTAATGATGTGAACTGCCTTGGGTAGTGGGATACGCGCTGACGTGGCGAAATCTGGAGCGTTTATATGTTAAAAAGAGCAGCGGTTGTTGACTTTTGTATGGTTGGAAAAAAGGTAAACCTCTGTTACACGAAAGGACGGTTATTATTTTATTCCTTTTGTGACTCCACTCCTTTCTATTGTGCCAAGTAACCCTGTTTATTTTTATCACAGAATTTGCTGAAGAAAATATCTCTCTCTCTCTAAAGCATATTCTTCCCGCCAAAAAGGAAAAGAGTTTGGCCGCTTGATCTAGGGTTTCGTGGTTTTGTTGGAAGACTTGCTGCTGTTCGCGCTTGCTTGCTCATAATGATTACTGTAAGTGATTTTTCGTTCTCCCCCCTTCCCTCTTTTTAGGAGTTGTATTTGATTTGTCGTTGTGGTCATAGGTGTGTCGTTGGTATATGGTTCAGATTGTCTATAGATGTCTGATGATTCTTATGTAATGTGTGTGTGTGTGGGGGGGGGGGGTGGTGGTTCTCGTTCTATTGATGTGGTTCTGGTTTGTGTATTTGGTTAGTATATTGATGGACTTTTGATGATCTTTGGATAGGAAATTTTGACCCAAAGTGTGGCCCAAGTTGGCACATTCGTGGAAAAGGATTTTAAAGAGCTCGCCGGAATACCCGACAACGTACATATTCGGCTTCCTATTTCTGACGAGGAGGTGCTGGGATTTGTTCCTGCCGGCGAGGTAGCTGTGCGTTCGTCGGCATTCTTTACTGGGGGTCTTCGACTTCCTTTTACAAATTGGGTGGCCTCGTTCTTTGAGACCGTCCAAATTGCTCCGGCCCAACTGGCCCTAAATGGTTACCATACTCTGAATGGTATCCAAAGGCTATCGGAGTTGTCCGGAATACCGATTGAACTGAAGGACGTCTTTGGAGTCTATAGTTTGAGCTTTGAGCGTCGCAGCTCGTATTTGAAGACTCTGCGTGCCTTTTGCCGGCTCGTTATCGGTTTGCCGGATACCAACAAAGAGCGTAATCTTGGTATTGTAATTGCTTCCGGTGCATGGGGTTGTGCGGGACACCAGATTCCTGGACCGGCTACCAATGCTCCCATTATGCCAGACCTCGGCGCTCCCAATGTAGAGGCTCTGTTAGCTCTTTGGAAATGGTGGGGGCCTGGACCTACGCCGGATCCTGCGAGTCGTACTGCTCCCATGATGCTCGGTTACCCTATGGGGTCGGTGACCAAGGGGAATCCTGCACCCGAGATCCCCAAAGAGCCCGAGGAGGAATTCTTAAAGGTGGTCCGGGCTCGATGTGCTACTCGGCTTGGGAAAAAAGCCGTTCGTTCTAAGCGTCGTGCATCTGACCCTGTCGTTGAAACAACGAAGAGGGCTAGGGGAACCGATACATCGGTTACCGAGGAAGATGCTAACGTTGGCTCGGGCGAGGGGGTGTTTGCTGCTTCCCAAGGGGATACCGCCGAGGATGCCTCTGCGCCGGGCGAGGTATGTGTATATGTATTATGATTTTCTTGTCTTTTGGTTGTTTGTCATTTTGTTCGCTAGTGCTTTGCTTTATTAGTCATCTTGTTTCAGCTACTGACTTCTCCATTGGTTACCCTCGCTCTATGTCGGCCCCGTCCACTCCTCGACCGGATGCTACTGTTGTTCCCCCACCAGTATCTCCTCAGGTGGAACCTTGACTATCTTTCTAGCAGTATGTATATATATATATATATATATATATATTTTTTTTTTTTTGGTCTCTTGTGTATCTAGAAACAGATTCTTTTGGGGAAGTGATAATATAGGTGCTGTGGTTTCTTTCTGTTGGGCTTTCTTGGGTTAATTTCTTTTGATGGTCGTCATATTTTGAAGGATGTGAAAACAAAATATTGCCAGGTACCAAATAACCCCCTTGCCATGGTGGTCTGGACCTCGCCTGGTCGTAGTGTAGGTGACGTAATGGAAGATTTGGAAAGATCTAACGCGTCCCTGACCGCGAAATTGACTTGTGCTTATCAGGAAATCGAGGGTCTGAATATTCATATTTCCAACTTGGCGATCCGGCTACGTGATTTGGGAGAGAAATTTAGTAAAAAGACCGCCCATTATACGACAAATAAGGGTAAAGCAAAGGAACTTCTCGGTGCCCTACGACGTTCTCGTGATGAAGCCCGAGGTCGTGTGACGAGCTTGAGCTTGGTCCTTGGGGCCGTTTTTGAGGACGCGGATCTGCTGCTATCCTTTGCCAAAGCGTATTGGGCCCGAGCTCGCGCCTTAGAGGTGCTGGAGCATATAAAAGGAATGAGTGGTGTGTCCCGGGCAGAGCGCATGGTGGATGCGAAGGCCGGGGTAACTGAAACCACTGTTGCCTTGAACCGAATCGAGGCGGTCATTCGTGAGCGTTTGGGGACGCAAATTAATTCATTGCGAGATATTCATTTTGCCGATGTAGTAGAGACTTCGGCGTCTGTTGAGGGGTTGTCGGATTAATAAAATAGCTTGTTTTGTCGTTTTCTTTGTAGCTTGTATAAAAAATTCTCTTTTTTTTTTTTTTTTTGTAGCTTCTTTCTTTTTTTTCTTTTTTCCCTCTCTTTTTTTTTTTTTTTTATATTCATCTCTTCTCGTTCTTCTCCCCCCCTCTTTTTTTATAGGCACATGCTACTATGTCGCACTAGGCTGGTTCTCCATGCCTAGTTAACCCGGGGTTAGGACCTACTGGTGCTGCCCGGGACGAGGTCTCATCTGGTGCGGCTAGTGAGGTGCCTGACAGGTGGCCCTACATTGTTTTGATGAGCAAAAATGTCAAATTGACCGACCAATGTGCTCGACTGCGGACCAAGCTGAAAACCCAGGCGGCCTCTTTTCGAGAATACGTTCGCCGTGCCGAGCATGCTGTTGAGGTTCAGGAGCGTCGTTTGGATCGATATTGGCGTGCAAAGGACGAGTACTTCGGTAAATTAAAGTTGCTTGTGACCAAGGCCAACGTGTTGGTGAAGTATTTCCGTTTGTCCCGTGCCAGATACGATGCTTCCGCAGCTATGATCGAAGCTCGCCGTAACCTCTCTTTTGACGATGATCGCCGTAAAGCGGCCTCGGATGCTCACGAATTCGCCAAAGAAGCCGAGTTCAACGCGCGGCTTCAGACGCTGACTTGTGTTGGGGTTCATACGACCAATTTTGATGCCCTCATTTCTGAGGAGCGTTTTGATGGTGATGAGTCTGATGGGTACACAACGACGGATGACGAAGAGATTGAGCTCGGTCAATTACCGTCGTGCTCCTCCTGCAGTAGCTCTTCTTAAATGAATTTCTTTAGTGTCGATGATCTTCTTGTTGCCTCCGTAATGCGGGCGAGGACTATTTATGTTATTTCTTTATTCCTGTTTTGTACCTTTCCATTGCCGTATTGCTATTTAATTGATTGGATCGATTTTTCCTTGCTAAATCATTTGTTATTTCGTTATTCCTGTTTTGGAGATGCTTCTTGTTGATATTTTGTTGTTTAGATTGATTCTCCTTCATTGTTTTAGCCAATTTATATTGCATCGCCGCCGTAATGTGGACCTGAATAATTCCTTGCATTGTACCTGCATATAAATTTCATAGTATTCCTAGGCGTTCCTTCGGTAACACGCCATGTTGGGAATTTCATAGTATTCCTAGGCACTTCGGCCATGTTGGAAATTTCATAATATTCCTAGGCGTTCCTTCGGTAACACGCCATGTTGGGAATTTCATAGTATTCCTAGATGTTCCTTCGGTAACACGCCATTTACGGAATTTCATAGTATTCCTAGGCACTTCGGCCATGTTGGGAATTTCATAATATTCCTAGGCGTTCCTTCGGTAACACGCCATGTTGGGAATTTCATAGTATTCCTAGACGTTCCTTCGGTAACACGCCATTTACGGAATTTCATAGTTTTCTTAGGCACTTCGGCCATGTTGGGAATTTCATAGTTTTCCTAGACGTTCCTTCGGTAACACGCCATTTACGGAATTTCATAGTATTCCTAGGCACTTCGGCCATGTTGGGAATTTCATAATATTCCTAGGCGTTCCTTCGGTAACACGCCATGTTGGGAATTTCATAGTATTCCTAGGCACTTCGGCCATGTTGGGAATCTCATAGTATTCCTAGACGTTCCTTCGGTAACACGCCATTTACGGAATTTCATAGTATTTCTAGGCACTTCGGCCATGTTGAGAATTCCATAGTATTCCTAGACGTTCCTTCGGTAACACGCCATTTACGGAATTTCATAGTATTTCTAGGCACTTCGGCCATGTTGAGAATTTCATAGTATTCCTAGACGTTCCTTCGGTAACATGCCATTTACGGAATTTCATAGTATTTCTAGGCACTTCGGCCATGTTGAGAATTTCATAGTATTCCTAGACGTTCCTTCGGTAACACGCCATGTTGGGAATTTCATAGTATTCCTAGGCACTTCGGCCATGTTGGGAATTTCATAGTATTCCTAGACGTTCCTTCGGTAACACGCCATTTACGGAATTTCATAGTATTTCTAGGCACTTCGGCCATGTTGAGAATTTCATAGTATCCCTAGACGTTCCTTCGGTAACACGCCATTTACGGAATTTCATAGTATTCCTAGGCACTTCGGCCATGTTGGGAATTTCATAGTATTAGTAGACAGCATAATAATATATTTTATTCATTCAAAAGAAGAAAGATAATGCCATTAAGCAAGAAGGGTAAGGTAGCACCTGTACTTGTATTCGGAGCATTGCCTATACGTAGTACTTTTTTAAGTTAGCCACATTCCAAGAATTCTTTTCCCCTCGGCTGTTGGCGAACAGGACGCTTTTGATTTTGTAAGAGACTGGACTTGTTTGCTTGACGATTTCGTATGGGCCTTCCCAGGTAGGGCTTAGTTTGCCATGTATTTCGTTGCGGGTATAGACCGTCACTCGTCGCAGCACCAGTTCTCCTACCATGAATTCTTTAGACCCTTTTACTCTCTTGTCATAGGTTTGCTTCACGCTTTGTTGGTACTTAGCTAGGGTAAGGGCCGCTATCTCTCGTTTCTCGTCTATCATGTCGAGCTCTTCTCTCATTCTTTGTTCATTATTTCCCTGCTCGACCAACGTCGTTCGGAGCGTGGGTAGCCCGATCTCTGTCGGTATGATGGCCTCAACACCGTATGCTAAGCTAAACGGGGTTTCCTTGGTGCCCGTCTTGGGTGTAGTTCGGCACGACCATAAAACGTTGAGTAGCCGCTCGGGCCACCTCCCCTTTGCCTGTTCAAGGGTGGTCTTGATGCCGTCTAATATTGTTCGGTTTGACACTTCGGCTTGCCCGTTCCCTTGTGGGTACGTCGGCGTCGAATAGAATTTTCGGATACCGAGTTCCTCGTACCACAGCTGTAAATTGGCATCTTTGAACTGGGTTCCGTTGTCGGCGACTATAGCGTACGGTATACCGAACCTAGTTATGATGTATTCCCAAATGAATTGTTTGACGTTGCTGGCTTTGATTTCTCGGAGGGGTTTAGCTTCGACCCATTTGGTGAAATAATCAGTCGCAACGATCAGATATTCCACATTCCCAGGTGCTCTTGGGAGTTTACCGACCAAATCAATTGCCCATTGAGCGAACGGCCATGGTGCTGATACCGGGGTCATCATAGATGAAGGGAGCCGTGGTATCTTGGCAAATCGTTGGCACTTGTCGCATCGTTGGACGTATGCATCGGTGTCTCGCTTGATATAGGGCCACCAATACCCTTGGGTCACTGCCTTGTTTGCAAGGGATCGCCCTTTGATGTGTGCTCCGCAAGATCCTTCGTGGATTTCCTCCAAGACCGGCAGTTGTAGCTCGGTCGGGACGCACAGTAGATGTGGTCCCCGGTAACTGGATTTGTATAGTTTATCGTCCTCGGATAGCCAGAAGCGAGGAGCTTTTCTTGTAATTTTCAGCGCTTTTATCTTGTCGACCGGAAGCGTTCCACTTCGCAGATAATGGGTCATGTCCTCCATCCATCCTAGTTCGTACTGTATCGATGTCACCCGGTTTACCCTTTTTATTATGCTCGGGGTCGGCAGTAGTTCCACTGTGATCGACCGACTGTCAGTCAATGTTAATGTCGAGGCTAGGGTGGCCAATGCATCGGCATGTGCATTCTCGGTGCGATTGATTCTTACTAACTCGCACTGTTCGAAGGTTGCCATCAAGCTTTGGACTTTCTCTTGGTAGAGGATCATTCTATCATCTTTCGCTTGGTACTCGCCGATGGCTTGATTGACGATGAGCATGGAGTCTGAGCTTGCAATTAAGTGGGAGCATCCGAGGGACCGGGCAATAAGCATGCCGTTTATCATGGCCTCGTATTCTGCCTCATTGTTGGTAGCTCGGAAGCCCAGTTTTATGCTTTTTTCGATGATTGCTCCCTCTCTAGACTTTAGGACGATCCTTGCTCCTGATCCGTCCTTGGTGGCTGATCCGTCGACATGTATCTGCCAGTGTGATTGTGGAGAGAGTGCCAAAGGCTCGTCATAGCCTTCGGTGAATTCTGCGACGAAATCGGCCAGGACTTGTCCCTTTATGGCATGGCGGGGTGCGAACTCGATATGAAATTGGGATAGCTCGACCCCCCAGGCGGCAACTCGGCCGCTAATGTCCGTCCGTCGAAGTGACTCTTTAATATGAAATTTTGTGTATACCCGGACCTGATGAACTATGAAATAGTGTGGCAACTTCCTGGTTGCGACGACCAATGCCAGGCACAGCTTTTCCAAGGGTAGATAACGTGTTTCGGCTTCGACCAGAGTCTTGCTGATGAAGTAGATCGGAAATTGTTCGCGACCTTCTTCTCTTAGGATGACCGCGCTCACAGCTGTAGCGGAAACTGCTAGGTAGCATGCCAGAATGTCTCCTCTGTTCGGCCTTACTAGCAGTGGCAATGTCCTCAAGTACTCTTTGAGATTGTTGAATGAAGCTTCACATTCCGGGTCCCAGACGAATTTTCTATCCTTCTTGAGTGATTCGAAAAATGGCCGTCCCTTATCTGCGGATCGGCTAATGAACCTGCTCAGCGCGGCCATCATTCCCGTGAGCTCTTGTACCTGTTTCTTATTCTTGGGCGCTGCTAGGTTTCGTAGAGCCGTTATTTGATCGGGATTAGCCTCTATTCCTCGTCGGCTAACCATATGCCCCAAGAATTTCCCTTTGTTGATGCCAAATGCACACTTGCTCGCATTGAGTTTCAGTTTGTGCTCGCCCAGCATTCTGAAAACGTCCCTGATATCTTGAAGGTGGGATGTGGCTCTTTCGCTCTTGACGACCATGTCGTCTATGTATACCTCCATCGTCTTCCCTATATGATCTCGACATACGCTTGTTATCATCCTTTGGTATGTTGCTCCCGCATTGCGTAGGCCGAACGGCATTACTGTATAGCAATAATTTCCCAAAGGTGATATAAACGAAGTCTTTTCTTGATCTTCGCGGGCGAGGGGAATTTGATGGTATCCTGAATATGCGTCAAGGAAGGTCATCCGTTCTGCCCCCGCAGTTGCGTCCACCAGTTGATCAATCCTCGGAAGAGGAAAGTGGTCCCTCGGGCAGGCTTTGTTGAGGTTTGTGAAGTCTATACATACTCTCTCCTTCCCGTTCTTCTTAGGGACGACAACCGGGTTGGACAACCATTTTGGATAGTAAACCTCCCTTATGGCTCCAGCCTCCAATAGCTTTTGTACTTCAGCGATTATAGCTGCTCTGTGCTGTACAGACACTTTCCTGCTCCTTTGTGCTATCGGCTTGTACTCGACGTTCACACTTAGGTGGTGGCATGCTGTATTGGGGTCTATGCCCGGCATGTCTTTAGGACTCCAGGCGAATTTATCAATGTTGCTGAAAAGGAACGCTTCTAACTCCTCGGATTCCTGTTTTGGAAGGTTATCGCCGAGGAGGAAATAGTGCTCCTCGTCCATATCCGGGATATACACCTTCCTAAGTGTCTCTCCTACTTGTTCTTTGACCACCCTCTCGGTTTTGACTATGTGGTTGATCAGCTTCTTTGTGCTAGTGGGTTGTTCCACAATGCTTCGTTGTTTTTGGAGAGTCGCGGTGATGTCTTCGCAGCGTCTTGAATCTTCTTGACATCCTCTGGCTGTCTAGATCTCTCCCCTATCATTTGGGTATTTGACCTTTTGGTGATAGGTCGATGGTATGGCCTTCATGGCATGTAACCAAGGTCAGCCCAATATTGCGTTGTGGCCGGAGTGGTCGTTAACCACTAAGAACTCTACGGGAACCGACACGGACCCGGTTGTGACACTGAGGACGATCTTTCCCAATGGTTTAGTCGTTTCGGAGATGAATCCGATCAGCGTGACGTCCGCAGGCTATAGATCTTGCAGCTTGAGTTCCATTTTGTCGAAGAGCTCCCTATACATGATATCACAAGAGGCTCCTTGGTCGACAAGTACCCTGCTGACCGTGTCTAGGCCGATTTGAACTCGGAGGTTAATGGCGTCTCCGTGGGGGTAAATCACCCCTTCTTCGTCAAGATCTAAGAAAGAAATTGGAGGATGTCGTCGTTGTGTGCACTGTCGTTTAGAGGTCGACGCCTGTGATGCCTTGGCTACTTGGCCAAAGTGGGCCAGCTGCCGTTGTCGCGACCGTTCCCCACCGGGGCCCTCGGGTCGTGACATATGAACGACGTTGATCGTTTTACCTTGCCGGTTGTCGGATCCCTCGACGGCCAATTGTTTGCCTTTATTCCCAGCTCCTTTGATGAACTTGGCTAGGTATCCTGCATCGCCCCACTGGTTCATTCTCCATCGCAGGTTACGGCAATGCTCAGTGAGATGGCCGTGATCCTCGTGATATGCGCAGAAGAGCTTGGAATCTCTCTGATTGGGGGGAGAGATGATCGGTTGTGGTCGGGAATACCAACTTTCCCTACATATATCCTTGAGGATATCTTCAGCAGATAGGTTGAAAGTGTATCGCAGCTCGACCGGTCCGAAGGTGTTTCGGTGTTCCCTCTCTTGGGGCCGAACCTGTTGAAATGGCTTGGGTGGCATCGGGTAGGTGAGCTGGAGCGGTTTATGTTCGTTGGTCGGTGTTGGGTATGCGATCTGGAGCGGTTTGGGCTCTAGTGCTCGTGGTCGCTCTACCCTGCTATGGACCTCGGGCTCTTTGCCCTTTCTGGTCCGTTGGAATGCTTCTTCCTGGTTATTCCTAACTCTTTTGCGACCCACCTGTGCCTCGCGGACCGACTCTCTTCTCGGTAGAGTTCGGTTGAGGAAACGCATTTCGTCGTTTTTATCGGTGAGGTGGGTACAATAGGCTAGCAGGGAATCAGTGGTCGGGAAGTTTTTGCCTATGAACTTCCTTCTCGCCCAATAGCCATTAGGGATGGAATTGATAAAGTTTTGGATGGCTATATTATTGGCATATCGTGGAATCTGGTTTGCTACGTCGATAAAACGTATGCAGTAATCGTTGAGCCTTTCATTTGGCATCATCGCCATTTTAAGAAGGGTTTCGATACTAACCTTCTTTTTCCGATGAGCAGCGTATCGGGTGGAGTATGCTCTTAGCAATTCTGCCCAGTTTCTAATGGAGCCCCGTGGTAAGTTATGATACCATGACGAAGCCTCTTGACCCAAGCTGTTTTTGAAAAATTTGCACATCAGTGCATGGTCATCACTCCACAGTTCCATCTTCGTCTTGTAGTGCCTCAGATGGTCGATAGGGCAACTCTTCCCATCATAGAGCCTGAATTCGGGGATGACGAATCCCATAGGATTGCGGTACCGCGTGATCTGTTCGGTACATGGGGTTTCTTGGCATACGTTCCAAGCCTGTTGGAACGCGTCATCCGTGACTTGGTAGGGGGGAGGGTATCCTCCCTGATGTGGTGATGGGCCATATCCTTCCCCGATCCTGTATTCGGGATATCTACCGTCCTTCGTGTTTGTGTGGACACGTTCCATATGAGTGTTCGGATGGACGATAGTTATTGGGACATTGCCCCCTTGGTGGGGGACTCTTGTATCGGGTCGCCGACCCGCTGCCTCCAGGGCGGCCCTGTAGGCAGAATCTTCCACTTCATGGCGTGGGTCTTTGTCGGGTTGGATAACTGGCAATACGATGCCGGCCGCTGTCATGGCCGTCATGCATGCCGCCAGCTGAGCTTGTAGCTGGGCGTAGTTCCTTTCATCGGCTAATGGAACAACATGTTGTACCTCCACCGTGGGTGGTGTAATCATCCTCGGAGAATTAGTCGGTAGTCGGGGCGACTGTCCGAGTACATGATCCTCGGGCATGCCAAACTGATGGGCTTCGTCCGTTTGTAAACGAGCACCGGAGTTGACCGAGGCTGTAGGCAAAGGGACTCTTGAGCTCGGCCCTGCTTGGGACCCGGTTAAGCGTCTTCGTGCACGCCTTAATACGGGCACGTCTTGTTCGTCCTCCGAGGACGAAGGGTGTTCGTCGACAATCCCTTCGATGAAATGTCGGGGTGGTTCGACCGGTTGTTCTTGGTTGACGTAGGAGGTTGTTGGTTGGTTTCCGGATTGGATAGCTTCATATCTGTCGCGGATAGCGAGTAGATCGTCGAGGTCTTGTTGGCTAATTTGCGTGTTTTGGTTATTGGTTTCTACTATCTCGGGATGGGTTTTCTCTACATTGGTAACCATTGTCGCTCGTCTGGCAGAGTATTGGTATTCGAATTCTAAACTAGTTGGGAACTTGATGGTTCCCACAGACGGCGCCATTTGATAAAGTCATAACTTTGGTCGGTTGCGTTAGGCTTTTCAACAATGATATAATGGTAAATCAACCGTGTGATCTTTATTATTGCTCGGATTATTGTCCTTGTTCGGAATATTACATTTGCTCGGATTAGTATTTCGGTTTTGCAATTGTGCTCGATATGACTATTTAATCTCTCGTCTTGATCTTTCTCCCCTTTTATTCGGTGCTCGGCTGTCTTTTCTCGGTTTATTCCTCGAAGTGATATGCTTTGGTTAATTTCTCTCTTTTCTTAACTTCTCTCTATATTTTTTGGATAGATTTTCTGTTCATTTTCTAGGAGGGGTAGTTGGCTATTTATAGGCAACTGCGCCTTCTAGGATATTGACAAATGTCTTCATCCCAGGGATTTTTCAGACATGGGTCCCCATTTGATTGGGCTTGGGCTTTTGGTAGTAACACCTCAATTCCTATAAAAAGTATGAGATGACCCATTTAAGTGTTGGATACCCATTTATAAAGTGGGTTGATTATTACCCGAATAAAATATTCGGGTCTAATTTTTATGTTCTATCAATAGCATAGTTGATTCTGTTTACAGTCGAGCAAAATAAACACCGGTGTTGGAAACTATTGATTAGTTAAAAAACAGCTGTCTGGCCTTTTTAGCAACATAGAAACTCATAGTCAAGGTCAAGGCACATGAAGAACCGTAACTGCCATAGTCTTAGAAGATCAACTGGGTCAGTTTTAACTTGTACAAATAAGACAATATGTCAGGTTTCCAAAATACAACCAATTGCGATAAGAAAAGATTATGATAGCACGGTCTTTTCAGCAGCAGAGTACAAGCCTTGCATAGCAGCTAGCGATATTAATCTTTCACCGATGTTCTGAGTATCTTCACATCATGGATGGGTCTGAGTATAAAGAGAAACACACAGAAGAGATTAATAAAGTTATATACAAACAAGTGTCATCAAACTTGGTGGATACATGCAAGATTACACCTAAAACAATAACAGGATGGAATGATTTTTGCCCACTACTTTGAGTATTCAAACGTAGTGAACAGTTGAGTTTATGCCCTTAGGAGTGTGCCGGGTGCAATAAGCAAACAGAATGAGAATTTATACACCTGGGAAAAATATATTGACGAAAAGATATACCTATCTGTATTATCTGTTTGAACACTGCCGAGTCGCTTAATAATTTCCATTCCTTTGCACACTCTTCCAAATATCGTGTGCTTTCCTGGCATAGATAGAAGAAAAACAATAAAGCACTTAACCAAACTCATATTGTCAATAGCCAAATAGGCACATAGCAACCTAAGGCTAGTATATTGTATCATGACATTCTAATGCTAAATGAAATTGTCTGTTTAAAGTTTAAAACCACGCATTTTAGGGGGTATTTAATCTTTCAGCTTTTGTACATTAAACTATGAACAAATTTCAATTTAGTTGATCAACTATTAATTTATTTTTTCAGTGTACTGAAGTAACTGAACTACATTTTTTTGGTTGATCCTGTGCACCACCTTCAATGTAGTATTCCCAATTTTCACGAACTTGTTGTACATTCAACTTACATAGATTTCAATTTTGTACCATCAACTTACACGGATTTTCAATTCCTAGGTGTACTTATGACATTTCATTGACAATTTGTTTACAGAACTGAAAAAAATTGCAAGTCATAGTTAAGGGTTTAACTGACTCAGTGTACTAAATCGACAGAAAATTGTTACTCACAAGATTGGTTTTTTTGGTGACTTATGCAGAATAAAATAAAAGGCATAGATTGGTGTACAAAAGCACAACAAACCCCACACTGGATTGAATGGAAAAAATGGTCTCCTGACCAAACCTTAATAAACAATACTAAAGGAGACTTTGTCTTTGGGGTTGACATAAAGACTGAGCGTCATTACGCAAAGTTTGTGCGAATTAAACAGATCAATCGGAAAAAAAGAAGAAACAAAAGTATGAAAGACCATACCATCTAGCGATGGGGTTGGTGCCAAGGTAATGAAGAACTGGCTTCCATTTGAATTTGGACCTGCATTTGCCATAGAAATAATACCAGCTCCAGTGTGTTTAAGCTTTGGTGAGATCTCATCCTCAAACTTTGCACTGCATCACATAATAAAAAAACATGGCAACTTAGTTTCTACAAATTGCAACGAAACTTTACCAAGAGGGGGTCTCTAGTAACCGGAATAAAAAATAAAATAAAAATATCTCATCTTTGTAGTAGGATACATTCTTGAATTAAAATTCATATATAAAGTTTTTTTAGTCTAAACTGCAAAAACTTGTGCATATATTGCTCTGTAATACTCAGTGTTCTAGAAAGAAGGCATAGGCAGCAGGCGGTAGTATACTGCTTGAACTTTATCTAGGCTCAATAGAGTAGGCAATGTTCAATCAATAACGGTCAGAGGCGATATAAAACGGGATTAGGCGACATTAGGCGGTCAAAGATGGCAATCGGTCAAAGGCGGCCTAATTAACTTTTTAATCCCTAAATTAAAATGGAAAAGAAAAACACGACAATCCTCGCCACTTTCTTTTGTATAAAGGTTTCTTTCGCAATATTTATTCGCAAAATAAGAGTTTTGATTTGGCGATGATCACAAAGAAATTGCAAAAGGTAATTGTTTATTTTTAAACTGGAATTTAAGCCAGGGCGCACTTAGGCGGCGCGCAATTAGGCGGTGGGTCGTGGTAAACTGCCCGCCTAGCTCGCACTTTTTAGAACACTCTAATATGATGTCAAGTAAAAGATGTGTAATTGCTGAAACTAGGTTGAATAGCAGCCTTTCATTTTAAATGACACGAGCAATTATAAATACAATATCCATCGGTAATTAAATTAAAAGATGGTGCTCATACTAAAAAAAAACTGAAAATAAATGAATCAAAAATAAAAGGAGATACAAGAATATCCTAATTTGAAATTTACCCCTAAATTGATGAATACTTGGTTCCTAAAATTCTGAAAAGTTCCAAGTTGAACAACTTCAATACATATTAAACAAACACTTTTGCTAAGCGGATGATTTCTAATATCAAAACCTCAAGAAATTAATTAGATATCACATCCATGAACAGTAATAAGATTCACACTTAAATGGCTTCACAGTAAAAAAAAATCTTATCTTTTCGTCTAAACTGCAACAAATGTGTACATATATACTGCAACGTAAACACTATACTATGAATCATTAGTGTTTCAAAAGGCGGTCCAAGTGGTGATTAGGCATTAAGGGAACCTAGGTGGGACAATCGGGCTAGGCAGGAAAAAGTCGGCTTAGGCACCAGGCAGACCCTTTCCGCCTAGACCCCGCCTAGCGCCTTTTGAAACCTATAAGCTTCCAACAAAGAATAGAAAAATATTACTATGATTTCATATTAAAGAACAGAAAAAAACTAGGTTGAATAGACCACCTTTCAAATACATTACAATAGGTTATTATGTTAAAAAGAAGGTGCTCATATAGAAATCAAAAGAAATAAGTGGATAAAAGGAAAAAGAGGTACAAGAATGCAGAATGTGATAACGTACCCATAAATCGATTCTCCACCTCTTCCTGTTCCGGTAGGATCCCCACCTTGTACTATAAAATCCTGATCCAAACAAAGAACGTCAACTGCAATCAGTATGCTCGCTAAGCCTAATTTTTTTTCCTTCTAATCATACATATTTATATATAAGTGCATCAAAATTCCGCTACTTATAGAAGACGAGGTACTAGGTGAAATGAGGAGGTAACTTAACAATTTCGACATGCAACAAAACACAAACAAGCTCTGCTTTTGAAAATGTCTATGTTACTTGAGTCTCACTGTAATGAATTGACTATGTTCAAAAGTGCAAGAGGGGGCCAACTAATTTCGTCGTCCATAAATAACACTTCACTCAAATTTCATAATAACCTGTGGTAATTATATATTCCTATTCACATTACTGGAACCAGAGAAACTTGCATCCTAAGGGGATTTTTGATGAGCTCTAATACTCAAAATACTCCTTTCATAAAATTTAAAGTAGCTAATAATTCAAGATAAATTAATTGAGAACCATTACACTGATAGGCTCGGTGCAGTAATATTTCCATGTCATCTTATAAATTAAACTCTCATTCTACTAACAAGATAAAACCAATTATCATTAGCTGGTTCACAACAACTGGATTCTTACTAAGTTACTCCCTACACTGTCTACCCCGTGACTAAGTTTTGCAGAATTTAAGATATACTATTTAAATTAAAATGTTTAATCAGTGGATACTAAAGTTAGTCTCAACCCTCCCTTGGAAGTAAGATTAGACCAACTTTTGGGAATGAAAATGTGGTGACTATTCTTCCATTAGCAAAGTCAGGAACATACAAAAGAAACCGAGTGTGTAAATGGTTGTAGTGGTTTAAATCTCAGATAATTAATTTTTCTATTACAACGTGCGCCCAGTTTTAAGTAAATCAACTTGGAAGATAAACTTATAAGCAAAAAGCACTCTGTCTAATAAGTAGCAAGACACCAAAAAGTACCTGATTCTTTTCCAGATCAAGGCTTATATAACACTAAACTTTTACAACAATTTCAAACGTATAAACGGATCAGCAAAAACTTCATATATATACACACACACACGCTTGAGGACTACTTTTCATGAAGCAAACTTTCTTCATGAGAAAACTTATCAAAAATGGCAACAACAAACTTCTTCTTTGGTAATTTTTGCCACGAAAAAGCTAAAAAGGCATCATTTTTTCCTATCTTTTCTGCTTTTACACTTTCAAAACTTCTTCCTTGGTAATTTTTTCCACGAAAAAGATAAAAAAGCTTCAATCTTTTCCTAGCTTTTCTGCTTTTTTCACTTTTTTTTACCCAAAAGCTAGCTTGTAAAAAGCCAGGAACAAAAGCATTGCCAAACAGGCACTAAATATATAGAAACAGAGAGATACATGCATTGGTAATACGGTGAAAGTTGACATTGCCATAGTATCTTAGCAAAATTACTTAAATATTATGGCAATGATAAAACTTCTTCTTTGGTAATCCTTTCCATGAAAAAGCTACAAAGACATCATTTTTCCTAGCTTCTCTGCTTTGACATTTTTTTTAACCCAAAAGCTAGATTTTTAAAAGCTTACAACAAAAGCAATTGCTAAAACAGGCACTAAATATATATAAACAGAGAGATACATACATTGATGATACAGTGAAACTTGACATTATTGTCATAGTATTTTAGTAAAATTGTTTATAAATTATGGCAATAAAGAAACTTCTTTCTTCGGTAATCTTTTTCACGAAAAAACTAAAAAAAGCGTCATCTTTCCTAGCATTTCTGCCTTTTTTTACCCAAAAGCTAGCTTTATAAAAGCTGAGAACAAAAGCATTGTCAAACAGGCACTAAATATACTGTATATAAATAGAGTTAAAGAGAGATAGATACATTGATGATACGGTGAAACTGGACATTATCGTAGTATCTTCATGAGAGACTATCAACAATGGCAATAACAAAACTTCTTCTTTCGTATTTTTTTCCACGAAAAAGCTAAAAAGGTATCATTTTTTCCTAGATATTCTGCTTTCACACTTTTTTTAATCCAAAAGCTAGCTTTTTACAAAACTTCTTCTTTGGTAATTTTTTCCAAGAAAAAGCTAAAAAGGCATTATTTTTCCTAGCTTTTCTGCTTTCATACTTTTTTTTTATCCAAAAGTTAGCTTTTTACAAAACTTCTTTATCATAATTTTATCCACAAAAAAGCCAAAAAGGCATTATTTTTCCTAGCTTTTTACACTTTTTTCTTTACCCAAAAGCTAAGAACAAAAGCATTGCCAAACAGGCACTAAATAAATATTAAACATATATAAATAAAGTTACAGAGATAGAAAAATACATTGATGATACGGTGAAACTTGACATTGTCATAATATCCACGACGAGAGAGCTCGATAAAGTTCCGACACGTCCTCGGAGCATGCTTGTAATACATCTGTAATTTCACATATACATACATACATACACACATACATAAATAAATACATTACAAAAAAAAGACAAAAACTCACACTCATAGCTTATAATAACTTAAAAGGGTAAAAGGGTAATTTAACCTCGATGGTAAAAGAACCCATGGGAGTTTCTAGAGTGACCTCCTACGGAAGGGTAAAAGGCATCATTTTTCTAGCTTTTCTGCTTCCGCACTTTTTTTTTTACCCAAAAGCTAGCGTTTTAAAAGCATAATTTTTCCTAGCGTTTCTGCACTTTTTTGTAACTCAAAAGGTAGCTTTTTAAAAGCAAGGAACTATAGCATTGCCAAACAGGCACTAAATATAAAGAAACAGAGAGAAACGGTGGCATTGTCATAGTATTTTAGCAAAATCATTTATATATTATGGCAACAACAAAACTTCTTCTTCGGTAATTGTTTCGACCAAAAAGCTAAAAAGGCATAATCTTTCCTAGATTTTCTGCTTCGACTTTTTTTTTTACCCAAAAAGCTAGCTTTTTAAAAGCAAGGAACTATAGCATTGCCAAACAGGCACTAAATACATATACAAAAAACAGAGTTATAGAGAGATAGATGCATTGATGATACGGTGAAACTTGGAGCATGCTTGTAATACATCTGTAATTTGACATATACATACATAAATAAATAAATACAATTAAAAAAAAAAAAGTACTAAAATAGATACAAACTCAGAGTCATAAGTAACTTAAAAGGTAAAAGGGTAATTGTTACCTCAATGGTAAAAAGACCCATGAAAGTTTAAAGGATAAAAGGCTAATTTTTACATATACATACATACATACATACATATATAAATATTAAATATACATTAAACGAAAATAGACAAAAAATCACACTCATAGCTTATAGTAACTTATAAGGTAAAAAGGGTAATTGTTACCTCAATAGTAAAAGGACCAATGGAAGTTTATTGGGTAATATTTACACATACATACATACATTCATAAATATTAAATATACAGTAAAAAAAAAAAGATAAAAAAACTCAGAGTCAAAAGTAACTTAAAAAGGTAAAATAATACCTCAATGGTAAAAGGACCCATGGAGGTTTCAAGAGTCACCTCTGGTGCTCCTCCTTCTGCACTTGCCCACATCTTTAGAGAGAGAGAGAGAGAGAGAGAGGTTTTGAGATGAATGTTAAAAGGTTAATTTCAGTAGGCTGTATTTTTCAACTTACAACAAATATTTTTTCCCCTTAAAACTAAAACCGCAATAAAAACTAAAAGTGCAATTCAGAATTGAGATTCGATTTTTTAACTTCAAAAAATCCGTAAAAACGCACATACCGTAGATTTAATCTACGGTTTACACGATTTACAGTGTTTTCACAGAAATTTTGAAATTAAAAATTAAAATTAAAATTCTAATAATTAAAATTAAAATACTGAATATTTTTTTCAAATTAAACATAATTTTTTTTTTTAATAAAAAAACTAAATGCCTTATTTTTAAAATTTGACATATTATAAATTACCAATATTCTAACAATCTTTCAAAATAAACACAAAATTTACACAAATTTACAAAAAAAAAGTTGATTTGATAAATTTTATGTTTTTGGTTCATGTTATATTTTTGTCAAGTGTATAAGTTGATATTTATTGAATCATTAACTAAATCGTCAATTTTTGTGAAGTACCTTTGGTTTGTTTTTAACACTTGTATAACGCAATATGAAACATTAACTAAGTCGTCAATTTGGTGTTAATCGTCAATTTTCTTGAATGAAACAATCATAAATTATATAAATTTCATAAAAGAAATTAACTCAATATGCAAACATGAAATAAATTTCATAAAACAAATTTATTAAACATTTGTTTACATCATATAAATTTACAACAACTTGGAAAAAATAGTAATTTACATCAAATTAAAAATAAAAAACTGATTATGGACTTAGGTCTATAGCTTCTTCTTCATTTGCTTTTTGCTTTCCCGATTGCTTTTCCAGCGCCATATATAACTTGAAATTTGGTCGAAAAAGTTCCTTCCATGGCGCAGCTGTCTCAGTGCGTGTTTGTTCCCACCGTGCTATAATTCCTGGTATTGGGAAGATCCCTTCTTCTTTAGGAATAACCTGAGCATAGTGACAACTGTTGACGAACACCATTACAGTCGGGATGTAATATGTCGTTCCCCGAGGCGGACCAGTATAAAGAGGTAAAAAAGTACTGTTCCACACGTTTACCCCTCCATCATTATTTTGCCATAAGGACAACAATACAATTGGAATATTGTAATGAGAAGCAATTAAAAACCCATAAGACGGAAATCTCATCCATTTGTCAGAAGGTGCGGGATTTGTAGCATGATAAAAATTTAAACTTGATAAAATATAATCATACCGGTAAGCTTCAAAGCCAAGATTCTCAAACAGCTCATAATAAACACCTTTCATCTGCTGCAGCTCTTGAAACAACTCACATCTTACCGCATACCAATCATCTTCCTCATGTTGTTTACCCGTCACATTTGCAAGTACCCGGAACCCACAGTTACCATCCCCACGCACATCATAAACCGTTTCGATGTAACTATGTAACATGACCCATATTTGGTCACTGTACAGGAAGGTTGGTCTATTGGGGGTGGGTTTAGGGTTCTGGTTTTGCGGCCTCCTAGTTGGGTTTACCCTTACCTCCGGTGTTTCATCCGCCTTACCTTTGCCCTTGTCCCTACTAGCACCAGCACTCTGTTCCTCCACATACTCCCATCCCGACTTATCTCTCTTACTAGATTTGTCTCCTTTTCTAGGTCTCCCCCTATTTACTCTCACTTCGGGGTCACTGATGGATGTTCTGGCTGGTACGGTTATCTCTCGGAGTTGTGTTTTCATACGCCGTTTTTCAACATTAGTTTTGCTAGCATAAACACTTTTAAACTCTTCTAGATCACCCTCTACCCCATAATCATCGGTGTTCCCATTATCATCAATTACGTCTAATTTTTTCTAGAATGGATGAATATATTCTAGAGGAAGAGTCTTTCCGAATAAAATATGTTCACTCATAATATGATGACAAGGTAAACCGTGAGACAATTTGAAATTGTCTCAATATGTTCACTCATAATATGTTCACTCCTAGTTTTGCGGTTTCAAATTGTCTCACGGTTTACCTTGTCATCATATTATGAGTGAACATATTTTATTCGGGAAGCCTCTTCTTCTACAATATATTCATCCATTCTAGAAAAAATTAGACGTAATTGATGATAATGGGAACACCGATGATTATGGGGTAGAGGGTGATCTAGAAGAGTTTAAAAGTGTTTATGCTAGCAAAACTAATGTTGAAAAACGGCGTATGAAAACACAACTCCGAGAGATAACCATACCAGCCAGAACATCCATCAGTGACCCCGAAGTGAGAGTAAATAGGGGGAGACCTAGAAAAGGAGACAAATCTAGTAAGAGAGATAAGTCGGGATGGGAGTATGTGGAGGAACAGAGTGCTGGTGCTAGTAGGGACAAGGGCAAAGGTAAGACGGATGAAACACCGGAGGTAAGGGTAAACCCAACTAGGAGGCCGCGAAACCAGAACCCTAAACCCACCCCCAATAGACCAACCTTCCTGTACAGTGACCAAATATGGGTCATGTTACATAGTTACATCGAAACGGTTTATGATGTGCGTGGGGATGGTAACTGTGGGTTCCGGGTACTTGCAAATGTGACGGGTAAACAACATGAGGAAGATGATTGGTATGCGGTAAGATGTGAGTTGTTTCAAGAGCTGCAGCAGATGAAAGGTGTTTATTATGAGCTGTTTGAGAATCTTGGCTTTGAAGCTTACCGGTATGATTATATTTTATCAAGTTTAAATTTTTATCATGCTACAAATCCCGCACCTTCTGACAAATGGATGAGATTTCCGTCTTATGGGTTTTTAATTGCTTCTCATTACAATATTCCAATTGTATTGTTGTCCTTATGGCAAAATAATGATGGAGGGGTAAACGTGTGGAACAGTACTTTTTTACCTCTTTATACTGGTCCGCCTCGGGGAACGACATATTACATCCCGACTGTAATGGTGTTCGTCAACAGTTGTCACTATGCTCAGGTTATTCCTAAAGAAGAAGGGATCTTCCCAATACCAGGAATTATAGCACGGTGGGAACAAACACGCACTGAGACAGCTGCGCCATGGAAGGAACTTTTTCGACCAAATTTCAAGTTATATATGGCGCTGGAAAAGCAATCGGGAAAGCAAAAAGCAAATGAAGAAGAAGCTATAGACCTAAGTCCATAATCAGTTTTTTATTTTTAATTTGATGTAAATTACTATTTTTTCCAAGTTGTTGTAAATTTATATGATGTAAACAAATGTTTAATAAATTTGTTTTATGAAATTTATTTCATGTTTGCATATTGAGTTAATTTCTTTTATGAAATTTATATAATTTATGATTGTTTCATTCAAGAAAATTGACGATTGACACCAAATTGACGACTTAGTTAATGTTTCATATTGCGTTATACAAGTGTTAAAAACAAACCAAAAAAACTTCATAAAAATTGACGATTTAGTTAATGATTCAATAAATATCAACTTATACACTTGACAAAAATATAACATGAACCTAAAACATAAAATTTATCAAATCAACTTTTTTTTTTCTAAATTTGTGTAAATTTTGTGTTTATTTTGAAAGATTGTTAGAATTTTGGTAATTTATTTTATGTCAAATTTTAAAAATAAGGCATTTAGCTTTTTTATTAAAAAAATCATGTTTAATTTGAAAAAAATATTAAGTATTTTAATTTTAATTGTTAAAATTGACCAAATTTATTTTATGTAATTTTTTTTTATGAAAAAACGCTGTAAACAGTAGATTTAATCTACGGTTTACAGTTAATCACTGTAAACCGTAGATTAAATTTACGGTCTACAGTCAATGACTGTAAACCGTAGATTTAATCTACGGTTTACAGTGAAATACTGTAGACCGTAGATTAAATCTACTGTCTGTGCGTTTTTTCAGAATATTTGCAGTTTAAACATCCATCTCTTCAGAATTACGATTTGTAATTCTCATTTACGGTTTTGACGTTAAAACATATTGTTTACAGTCGAAAAATACAGTATATAAGTCTACTATACTAATACTAAAGTTTTTGCAATTTTCCTTTGTTTCTGGAACAAAAATATTTTGTTTGGACTTTTTAGTTTAGATCCGTTGGCATTTGGTCATGTTTGTAAGTTAAGTTTTGCTTGTGTTATGCTTTTTTTTTCCTATGTTATTTTTTTTGATTGTTTTTAAATCAACGTTTTATTTTATTTCTAAAGTGTTTGTTCAAAAAAATCTGTAAAATTTTACTTTTTATATATTTTTAGGTATTTATTAATATTACTATCTTATAAATTGTCAAAACAAATAATAAATACTCAAAAAAATATAGAAAGTCAAAAATTACAGATTTATTTTGAACAAACACTTTAGAAATAAAATAAAACGTTTATTTAAGAAAAAAATTAAAAAAAATTACGAATACCCATGGGTGGAAATAGTACAATACCATGATAATTTTCGTGATATTATTATTGTACCGCACATGTATGGTACAATACATTACAAAATTCGAAAAACAACACACAAGTGTTTAAAGATATATAACACTTCATTTATGAATATTTGAACAAGATTATAAACATGATCATAGTTTGTGCAACTTATTTTGTATTTTAAATGTTAAAGAATATTAATAATTATATGTGTGGTACAATAGCATGATATAGAAAATCGATTACAATTACCGTACGTACTATATGTGCGGTAGTACCGCAAGTGCGGTATAAGTGGTACGATATGGATGATAATTACGATTGGTTAATATATTATATTACAAAATTCCACCCCTACAAATATCTATAAAAAAAACGATAGTATAACCAAAACATGTTATTACAAACATTACCAATTGTGCGTCCATGTTTTAGCACATTAGATCTGGCTTTATAAAAGCAGAAACGACTCCATTGTATGATACGTCTATGTTTAATTGAAAACAGTTTGTATGTTCTGCTAAAACCAGTGTGATCAACTGAAACCAGTCTATGATTATATTTTAAAAAAAAAATTAACTAAAATCTTTTTGTTTTTTTTAGTAATTAAAGTATGGATTACAATTTACAGTATACGTAAAGTTACAACAGATAAAAATTAAACAAAACTTAAACTTTATCAAAATTACAAATTTGCTCCTTAACATCTTAGAGCAAACGCAGCAGTTTTCGTACATTTTTTCTCATATTTAAAATAATTAGTATCACTTTTATATTTTTAGGGTAACAATTTAACTTTATACTTTTTTCAACTTTCCTATCAAATTTATTATCATAACTAAATATTACTGTATTTTAATATAATTCTATCAATTTTTTTCAACCCAAATTAATTTATCAGAACAAACACATTAAATAACTTACAAGTTTTATCGCATTTAAAGTAAAAATTACACTTTTACAACTTATAAGGAAACGTTTTGGTTTATACAAATTATCAGTTTTTTTTATAAATTTCTCTATCACAAATTATCAGTTCGATAACTTTCTTTTTTATCCTAAATTGTAATCATGTAGAAGTTTTAGGGCCAATTCTGACGGCGCGAAATCGTGGTATCCCTGATATTTTCACCCTCATCGAAAACCCGAGCCTACGAGAAAAATTTAAAAGTACAAGTCGTAGTGAACCTGAATACTAAGAGTTCAGATTATCGTTTTGAAGTCCAATCTAAAAGGTGTCATTAGAAAAGTACTTGTACATGACCGCCTCTTTGTTGTTTGAACATGATCAAATACTATTCACTACAAGACATTGTTTATTTATTGACAAATGATCCGTTGGTATTATAACATACTTGCTGTCACTACATGAAAAAGTTAAGATAATATCAATTTATCTTTTGAAAACTGATGGTAAAGTGAGTGTCACTAAATTTTAGCAACAATTTAACAATAAAAATTGTTGCTAAATTTAACGACACTCACTTTACCATCAGTTTAGCAACATACGTTCTGATGGTAAGCTGACATTATTTTACAGTATGTGTTTGTGACTAAATTGGTAATAAAATTAGTAACATAATTTTGTTTCTATTCTGTTACAAATTTAGCCACAAATACGTCAGAGCAACAAGAGAGCATTTGTTACTCTTGAGGCATCTTTATTTCTTCAGTTTCATAAACAAAGTGGAGAGTTGTATTAAATGGTCACCACAACATGTTTTTGGAGGTTATGGTGGATTAGATCGAGCTAAGAAAAGGGAAGTTGTTTATGCATCCGTTTAATGATTAGGGGAATAAAGTCCTTAGTGTTTAGCAAAATGAATTAAATAATTGTTTGCATTACACTATAAAAAAATGCTCAAATAGCGACGGAATTAGTGACGCTATTTTTTGTTACGAGCTTATTAGCGACGGTTTTTGTTACGGCTTTGTGACAGTTTAGTCAATTTGTGACGGTTTTGTGACAGTTTAGTTAATTTGCGACAGGTTTGTGACAATTTTTGACTCTCACTAAATCAAATATTATTTTGTAGTGTTAATTAAGTCAATTTCAAAAAGAACTTCAGAATTCCTTCACAATCAGATACTATGATTCATAGTCAAAATGTTTTTTTTTTTTTTTTTATAAGGTTCATGATCAAAAAGTTAAACTACTATAATATCTCAATTATTGTACAACATTTAATCACACATAATTAATCTCTCTTAACTGCTACAGTAGTACCTAATGAAAATAATAGCTCGAGTTAACCCTATTTTTGCTTTAATAAAAATTTGACCTATTACTTTACGGCTATATATGGTGATCAAGCTTAGCTACTACCATAATCACATTTTAATTCATTTGCACTCACTCAATTTGATAAGAGCAAGTTTTTGACATTTTCTCTTAATTAATGATGGATGATCAGTAATTCTCTAATGAATGAGATAGTAAAATTTAAGCTGGTCCTCCCAAAGTCTTCAAAAACTTTAAAAACAACAGTTTTTTTTTTTAACCGTCATGTGGTTTAAATAAAAACCGAAAGGTCAGATCATATTGAAAAAAATTCGTTAGAATTATAATGTTTATGTGATCAAAATAAAGAATGTAAGAATTTTTATGTACTATAATTTAAAAGTAAACCACATTGTCAATTCAGATACTTTTTATGATCTAAATAATGTCTTCACATATAAAAATGACCAGTTAATTATATGTCATACTCACGAAATGTCGGGTCTATCTTTGGTGGAATTAAACTATATAGAAGCTTTCTTGAAACTTGAAACTACATATAGTGATCATGAACGTTAATTATCCTGAACATGTTTATCATTAATATAACTACTAGTATCTTTTTTAAGTGAAAAGTATTCACTTGTATATATAACTAAATTATCAACCACCCCTCTTAGTAATCTGTTCCATTAGCAACTTAATATAATTGTATAATACCAATTTGTTTATGCATGGCCTCCTATATAAGCTCTTGCACTCTATTCCTTTTTCATCATCTCAATCTATCACCCTTTCCCTCTCTCTCTCTCACACACACACAAACTTGTAATATTCATATATATCTCTTTGAAAATGAGCAATTTCGCAACAAAAAGTGATGTTGAAACAAGCCGAGAGACTAAAGGGAAACTGGCTCAACTAGCGAGTCATGATCAAGAAGCGAAAGGAAGCTACAAAAGGGGAGTTGCGATATTCGATTTTGTATTGAGGATATGTGGTTTTGTCGCTGCTATAGCCTCAGCCGCTACCATGGGAACTACCGAACAAACCCTTCCCTTCTTTACTCAGTTCTTTCAGTTCCAGGCAGGCTACGACGATATACCAACTTTCCAGTCAGTACTCTTAATTATTGAACCATTTCTTATACCAACTTTCTCATTCTTTGTTGTTCAATTATTTGTAATGGGAAATTTTTAAAGGTTTTCATACTACTTTTTTTCTTGCCAAAAGGAGAATCAGAAACATGCACTAGCAAAAAAGTATCCTTTCAAAACTAGGGCGTATGTATGATCAATATCTACTACCTTTAACATGTTTAAATAATTGAACTTTTCGACAATGGTTCTAACATTTACTTAGCAATGTATTTGATGCTCATGAAAACATGGTGGGATTTTAAACATATAATTAGCGAGTATCGGTTGCTTGCGAACATAATGGGAATTAATTGATTATAACACAAGCTGGCTTTAAGTTTCTCATGACATTAACTTATACAACTAGTCAAGTAAGTAGCTAAGTTTAGTTATAGATCTTCTTGAGTCTAATGTAAAATTACAATCAATCAAGTTACTTTTATGTAAGCTTTTAATTTTTGATTAATCTTCTATATATATATGTAGGAGGTGCGTATTAATTCGGTTATGGATTTTTTGTCAAAATTATGCAGGTTTTTGGTGATTGCTATGGCTATAGCTAGTGGTTACCTTGTTCTCTCAATGCCATTCTCAGTTGTTTGTATCATTCGCCCACATATTACCGCTCCAAGGATGCTCCTAATCATTTTAGACACCGTAAGCAAATATTAAAGTATCACTAACTTATCATTTATTCTTATAATCCATCTGTTATGAGTATATTAATATGTCAAAATGACGGGTTCGATTGTTGATTTTCAAATTACAGATGTCAGTGTTTATATCATATTCCATTTTTTGATGGTTTATCTCAAGATAAACCTTCAGGGAACTTATATAGGGTTATACATTTTTTTGAAAAAAAGAAAAAAACAGCCAAAAGATGAGGATCCAACTTAATTTTTTCTCCATATATAGGTGATTCTTGGTTTGACGACCGGTGCTGCTAGCTCAGCTGCAGCTATTGACTTTTTGGCCCACAATGGAAACCAAGACGCAAACTGGCTACCCATATGTCAACAGTTCAACGACTTCTGTCAAAAGGCAAGTGGGGCCGTGGTGGGATCCTTCATCACAGTAGTCATCCTTATATTTTTGGTGTTTTTGTCTGCAGTGGCTTTACGACGACATTGAGAAAAGGTAAAAGGAGAGACGAAATGGCTTCGAATTGGACATATATAGTTTGATGGTGTTTTGCGCTACATATGACAGAGGATCAAGTTGATGTGAGTTTGTGTGCATAGAATTGTTGTGGCTTCTGCGTGGTACGGTTTTTTTTTAGTATTTTAGTGTGACATTTTCTTGTCCTAGTCGAAAGCATTAACGCTTTCGATGAGATTAAAGAAGAATCTTCTTATTTTGATTATGTAAGTGAATGTTTTATAAAAGTGTTCTTTTTCGTGCTGGTGAGTTTGTTGCGTATTCACATGTTATGACCGCCCGTCTTGACTTGTTCATATTGATCATTTCACTGTCGATTCCGGTAATTTTGATTCATATAATTGTTGAAATACAAATACCCTGTGATTGGTCTATCATGCATAGATAAGAAATTGTTAGGACCAGATTTCTGGTCTAAATATTGTTTATTGTCTATTGGTTTTTACTAAATAAATCCTAACTGTTATTAAGAACTAAGACAGGATTGACAGGTTCCAAGTACCAGTTGCAACCTCAGTTACAACCTACTAAGTTAGTAGTATTAGGTTTCAAGTACTAGTTGCAACCTAAGTTACAACCTGTGTTGACAGGTTTCAAGTAATGTTGCAACCTCAGTTGCAACCACGAGTTCCAACCTACTGCGAAGCAGAATTCTGTCTTGTTTCATTATTCTACATTACTACTTGTTTAATGTTAAATCATTTTAAAGTATGTAGGATATATTCTCATATAGTCTTAACATGGTTAATATGCGTATATTGAGAATATCAAAGTGTTAAGGAAAGATGTTTTATAAAAGATATAAAGAGAATAGTTTATAAGGTTATGTTTCCTTTTAATATATATATCTCTATTCTTATGCTTGTCCTTATCACTTGTTTCAATCTTTTGATCCTTATAATATTCAGTAAAGATATGTTTAAAGATTGATTGATATGTGGAGTTAAATGTTTCATATGTTTATGAAAAGATATTATCTTTAAGAGATCATATCTTTATATGTTTCCTTTCAAAGGAAAAGATTAACTCCTACTTTCAAGTGTGTTACTAAACAGGTATTAATCAAAGATGATTAGAGTCAATCCATGCTGAAGAATCTCGTGATACTTGGAGAGATTGAAGCTAATCAACCTAGTCAAAAGCAATCAAAAGATATTGAAGATAGAAGATTGTTTTTACTTGTTTATATACTTAGTAACTTAAGCTTGTAAAGGTGTGTGTTCTAAATTATAAAGAACTCATTCTTGAGAGAATACACGTGAGCTTTAAATAAGAAAACAATGGTGGGATGCCATTGATTTATATTTGATAGTTATAGAGTAGGAGCAATATAGTGATAGGCAGAAAAACCTAGAGGGAGTCTAAGTTTTTCATTAAGATTTGAGTCATATATTGTAAGCTTTTTATAATATCATAATCTGGGTAAGTGCCCCGGAGACGTAGCCTAGTTAGGTGAACTCCGTTGTTAAATGTGCGTGTGAAGTATTTCCAAATACATTTAATTTTAAAACAGTTCTGTCCATTAATACACTTGGTTCCAACTGCAGTTCCAACCTCACTTGGAACCTTATACACTTGGTTCCAACTGCAGTTCCAACTCCACTTGGAACCTTACTGCAAAACTGCATCTAGAACAGCGGATAGGAATTTCAGAAATATTAATTGGGCTTACATTCTATATGATTTTTTTTCAAAATAGGATTGAGGGCTGAAACCGTATAAGTTCTAGATGTTTTAATCAAAATACATAAAAACAAAATGTTCTCGTTTGTGAATTTCCGGGGTACAACCCTGTAACTGTATGCACCTAATTCTATCTCCCAGTTACCATCTATTCAACCATTTGTCATTATCTTTACGGTACATTGTTCTTGCAGCTGCGATGAAGTTAGCCATGGTGATTGTAAATATATGAGCAAATTTGGAATCCCTGATACAGCTGTTTAGGTCCCTTTATAATGGGGATCAATACTAAACTATCTAATCCCGATGCACTAAAGTTTCATTATTTTTAGTCTTGCTTAATTCCTTCTCAGTTTTGGTCCTATATTTGATAACATTCTATGATTTGTAATTTGCTATTATGGATAGAATTAGTACTTAAGCCTTGATATCTATTCCAACTAGCTAGTAAGAAGCTGTTTGGTTCTTATCCGGTATATATACATAATCAATAGTGAGCCTGATGGTTTTATTGAGAGATAGAAATGTTGGTTTCCGTGTACGAAATAACAATTAACAATAAATAAAGGACTAAACAAGAATTAATTAAAACCAGTGTAATCTTTATTAATTTCCAAATGGAATACAATAAACTGATTACAACATGTAGGTACTGAAACGTAAATAAAACAAACGTTATCAGATTATTATTAATTAATAATCTGATGTACTGATTTGTAATTATTAGAAACTGCCGGACTGGAAAGTATAAACTTAACAGCCGGACTGTTCTGTTTGAAATTGAAATTACAGGACTGAATTGAAACTATTCTAATTACAGAATTAAATTACAGAATAGTAATTACAGCAAAAAACAGAACTTTAAACTAATTACAGATAAGTACAAACAGAATATAAAGCTACAGCTAAGGACAACAATTGAAATACTAAAATAAAAAGGACATAATTGAATGCGTAAATGAAATGGACAGAATTAAAAGACGTAAATGAAATGGACAGAATAGAATAAAATAAGACGAGGCTACTGTTAACAGTATGCCCTTAACCGATATTCGCCCAACCACCTTAAGGTTTCTGGTTGCGTTGGCGCTTCGATCCCAAGGTACAACGTCTCGGATGACTCGCCGGAAACTGGCGACGAGTCAAGATCGAGCTGTTGGTGGGTGGTTCTCTCTGGTTCTAAAATGTAATGCTGTTTTTGAGAGATGATATATGCTTCTGTATTTTATTTCAGAATATTGTGTTTGACATGTGGGGGGTCTGCCTATTTATAGGTTTGCTGAGTATCTCAGCCATTAATGTCACTTTACTATTGTCAGTTTTCGAAAATCGAAACTGCAGTATTAACTTTGCAATCAAATCATATTTATTGCAACAGTTACAGCTTTGCTGGAAGTTTTTCCCGAAACAGGCGCACTTTTTCCGAACAGGCACGCTTTTCCCGAACATGCACGCTTTTCCCGAACAGGCGCACTTTTCCCGTCGAGTAAGCCCGCCCGTCGAGCAAGCCCGCCCGTCGAGCAAGCCCGCCCGTCGAGCAAGCAAGCCCATGTGTGGTACACAATACACACATGTGTATATGGACACACTATTTGATATCCACATGGGATACCCTAGTATATATATTGTAAAAATCACTCATGATTTTCCAATGTGGGATAACCCTCATGGGTTAAATCACATTTCTTTTCTCATTTTCCAGCATTGGCTTTATTGCCTCTTTCGAGTACCAACCTTCGAGTCCAATTATCATTCACACCCTTCCTCCGAATAGGTCATGCGATATACCGTTGCGAAGCTAGTTGCACGAGCTACTCAACCGCATTGAGTATGGCCTCAGAAAAACTGAGGAGTCGCATTGAAAATTGACTCAAAGATGGTCCCTGACCACTTGGAACAACCATGTATAAAATACATGTTTTCCTACATTTTTCCAACAAGAAAACTCCATGGCCAATTAGTCTACTCATCTTGTATAGATTATAAAGATTTACAAGACATCCATATATTGCAAATGAGTGTTTAGAATACATTTTGAAACACTTCTGTCTTTTCTCTAATATAGAAACCTTAGCCAATCTTGCACCGCCGCAGGGCGCCTTTCATGCTTCCCCCTCCCTCGAATTCTCTATCTGCCATCCTTTTTCCGAGACTCCACCTCCCCCTCTCCCTTTCCTAGCACGTCATCCGTCATCTTCTGTACCTTATTGTTGGAATTTTGTATTACTACAAAACCGGCTTTATCCAACTATATGCCCCGATGTAGATGGGTTAACTTTTATGAAACAATTCGTACTTTATACCAAATCGAAGTACTTTTTGAGGGCTTCGAAATGGTATAAGGTATGCAGAAAACTAATAATTGGTGTGAAAGATATTGTCTAACAAAGTGGGAACACAGGGGGTATTTCGAAAATGAGTTAAATAACTCATCTGTTTGAAACCGAACAATTTAATGGTTTATACTTTATATACTATGCTTTTTGACAAGAGCTTGGGGCCTTGGGGCTCTGTGTTTTCGGGTGATAGGGGTGAGTCTTAGATAATTTTTGTCTCGGTCTCGTCCATTCGACCCACCTGTCGGTCAGTGGTCGTGGCGAGGCGCAGTGGGGTGCGGTGTACACGCTGGTTCGTGAGCCTGCCACATGGCACCCTCTCATTCCCTTATACTTTTTCCCGTCAAAACATTAACCGTCTTGATCCAAAGGTTGCAACCTTTCGAGGAGAGGTTACTGCAAGTTTGAAGAGTTGCAAACTGCACCGTTTAGTGTGAAAATTCATAATTGTTAGCATTTAACAAGAGTTACTTTTCAATAGTTTGAAATGGATGTGCATTAAATTTGAGTGTTGAAGCATTTATGTTACCAAAATTTCTATTAGTAGGTTCTTGAACATAAAAATAGTAAAGGTCCGGCTTGCGTATGTGTGATATTGGAAGGGGTGGATCACTATGAGCCTATTCAAACCATAGTATACCACGTTCATCATCAGAGTTCGATTGCTGACGCACCCAAAACGGGTTACCCAAAAAGGTTATTAATTATATATATAAAAATTGAAACCATGAAGTTACATGGGTGCAACTCTATTTCTTACGCTAAAGCTAACATAAAATCAGTCTTCATGTAATGGGTATTCATTGATTTCAGATCATAAATGCTACAAAATAAGTGTTTATCACTTTAAGTGAGTTGTGAAAACATCACACTGTAAGAAAATATCCTAATAACAAGACACTCTGTAGCTATCCTTAGGGTTGGGGAAAATTCCGGAAATCCCGACCGCATCCGAAAAGAGTGCCGATCCGAAAATGTCGGGTTTTGTTATGACCCGACAAACTTCGGGATCGGATGAAAATTTTGATTTCGTCAGGTGTTCCGACCCGATTTTCTAATTAATTTTATATTTTATATTATATAACATGATATTTTTTATTTCAACACTAAAATATAAATTAATTTATATCAAATAAAAGTGATGAGAATCGAACATTTTATCTCTAGCATGTAATATAAGAACTCTACCATATGAGCTACAATACTTTTTGTTTCATATATTAGTTATAATTACATAAGTATAATATATATATTTGTAGTTTTGAATATATTAAACTATTAAAATAAAAAAAATATAATTAAATTAAAAAGTTATATTGTTACTTCAAAAAAGATAAATGATTAATATTTTCCGATTATAAAAATTATAATGATAATGTATCTCAATTATTATGATAATTGTTGCTTGTGTGAATAAAACTAAATATTAAAAGAATCTGATAAAAAAACGTATCAAGTTTTTTATTTACTCTATTATTTGTATTTTCACACTATGTTTTTTACTATATGTTAATTTCTTTTTGCTTTTGTTAGAAGTGTTATTTTTAAACTATAATTATGTTTCGTGTTAATAACATGTTTAGACTTCTCAAATAAAAATTGTTAATAAAAAATGACCTTGTCGTAAAATAAAAAAGATATGTTGGGAGATTCGGGATAAATCTATCCCGATCTTATAGGATCCCGAAAATATTAAAGTAGAATATATGAAATATGTGGTGAATTATATTGTGTTTATGTAAAATATTATGCAATTTCGACTAAACTATATGCACTTTCAACTGAAGTAGATGCAATTTTGACTAAAGTATATGCATTTTCAGCTGAACCACATGCACTTTCTGCTGAACTAGATGCACTTTTAGCTAGAGTGCATCATGTTTAGCTGAAAGTGCACGTGGTTCAGCTAAAAGTGCATCTAGTTCAGATGAAAGTAAATCTAGTTAAGATGAAAGTGCATCTAGTTTGGTCTTGTCAGTCAAAAATACATCTGGTTCAATAAAAGTGTCTCTAGTTAAGCTGAAAGTGCATCTCGCGTAGCTGAAAGTACATCTCATGCAGCTGAAAGTGCATATAGTTCAGCTAAAATGACATCTATTTCAGTCGAAAAACCGAGTCCAACAGGCAACGTCCATCGAACCGAGTCCAACAACCAACGTCCATCGAACCGAGTCCAACAGCCAACGTCCATCGAACCGAGTCCATCAGACAACGTCCATCGAACCGAGTCCATCAGACAACGTCCATCGAACCGAGTCCATCAGACAACGTCCATCGAACCGAGTCCAACAGCCAACGTTATTGTTTAGTTGAAAGTGCATCTAATGCATATATTTCAGTTGAAAGTGCATCTTGTTTTTATGAATTCTTTTCCATATTTGTGTTTTTTACATTTTTATAATTTTTTGTGTATTATTTTTTTTAATTTTTGGTGTTTTTTTTTTTGGAAAATACGTTTTTATGATTTAAAAAAAAAAATTTATGTTTTATGTGTTTTTTTTTTATAAAAATACAAAAAAAAATTTGTGATTTTTATCCTTTTTTAATAGTTTTTGTGAATTTTTTAGGAACATACATTTTTGTGATTTTTTTCATTTTCTTTGAATTTTTTTTAATAATTATAGTTTTCTTGATTTTTTTGGTAAAGATACATTTTTTTGTGGGTTTTTTGTGATTTTTTATAAAAATAATTTTTGTGATTTTTTCCTTTTTTTTGTGATTTTCCATTTTTTTATAACTTTTTGTGAATTTTTTACATTTTTTATAATTTTTTTCGAATTATTGTGATTTTTTTTCAGTTTTATAGAATTTTATTATAATTTAAAAATATTTTTTTGAGTTTATAGAGAGGTAAACCATTTATATTATATTTTGGGTTATATAATGGTGTTTTGGTAAATAAAACTAATAATTAAAAAGTGTTAGCTAAGGGGAATATGAACTTTTTAAGGTATTTAAGAGGAATATAAGTTGCTATAAAATAACTATAGGAATTCCCTCAATTTTAAACTATATCTCTAATAATGTACTTATCCTCTAAAAATGAGCATTGTCTTGTTGACCAACTAATGAACCTTTATTGTATGGAAACTTTTATTTGATAGAAATCCGCAACTCAAAAGATTACAATAAGTTAGTATGCAATCAAAATTTGATTTGTAATAACTAATTAAGTCTTTGTATAAAAAAAATTAGCCTCTCCAAAAATTTTGAGTATCAAGCAACAAATAAACATTAATTGTATGAAATTTCCGCCCATAGATATCAGTAATTCAAATGGATCCCAATTTAATTTTCATTAATAATTTATTTTAAGATTACTAAATAAATAATTTGATTCGCAATGAATGCAGTCGTTTGACTTTGCTAAACGACAACTCTTTATTCAACGACATTGGCTATATAAATGGTGTATGGTTGCACTTATTCTTCATCAGGTTTGTCCGGTCCGGCCCTCGGTCTTTTCCTTTCTCTAAGGTTTCCATAATTCCTTATCTGAGTGATCTCAATACAATCCACTTTAGGTTCTACCTTTCCCTCTCAGTTATAGGTTTACAATTTCTTTTATTATGTTATTTAGCGTATTCGATTTCTCTAAATCGAATAGGGAAGTTAAGGGAGTACTTGCGACTGTAGAGTGACACAGTTGGATCAGACATGAACAAACCATGCACATATGCATGTCTTGTTCGCGCTTGATTCAACTGTTGTCACTTTACTTGCAATTTTGTGAAATGCTACACGTAATGGGGTGTAGTTGTAATTTTATAATATGTGGGGTATTTATAATGTGGTTGGATGATCATGGATAGTATAATTTTTCTTTCTGTGTTTGATATGTATATATAAACGTTAGTTGCTCCGTAAATAATTGAACATCCAAATTTATTTATGTTTATTGCTTAATTATTAAAGTTATCTATTATGCATATTCTCGTACAATATTTTGCGATGGTTGGCTAAATTGGTGATTAACTTGAGTGTTCTTGTTCGGAAATAATTCAATTCATAATCCTTGATCGATAAATAATGAATGAAAATGATAAATTCCCACAAATGCCTACCTAACTCATTAGACCACAAAATGGTATATTATTTAGGCTAAAAAGGACTGTTTTAACAATTTTAGAGCTAATTCTAGCATATTTATGCGATTTCAAGTTAACTCACTGTTTTTCCAGATTATTTGCGTTTATTTGTGCTTTTCAGGTAAAAGTGGCAGTTAAAAAAAAGTAACTTACGTGAATGTAATGAAGTCTAAATGGGCCAGAGTGAAGTAAACAAGCTAAAGTCAGGTCAAGAGACCTTCATACGAAGTCTGGATCAGCCCAAGCAAAACCCGATGAGCCAAGAAACCCAAAACACAATGACCTTATAGAAGCTGATATTGATCGGTCAACCTGACCGATCAACTTAATCGGTCAAAACAGTTCAATTTTGAATTCAGATAGGATAGAGTTTGTTATTTGGTTATTCTATATATCTCGAAAAACTAGATCAATAGAAAAATTCAGAAGTTACAGTTTCGAATAGTGTAAACAAAAATCTCATTTCCATCCCTCTTAATATATTTTTTCCATTTTTTTGTTGAAACGTGTTCGGGCTTTCATTTAATGTGTGGATTGCTATTTTCTCGGCTTGCGCAAGTTAAGTATCCTTTTGAGTATTTTTAATACTGAATTGTTTGCTTAATCTTGGTGTGTGATCTTGCATAATTAATAATTAAACAAGTATTTATAGCTTTTCTTGTGTTTTGAACTTGACAAATTTAGAATTGTTAGGTTATATTGAAAGTGCTCGTTGCGAAATCCTTCTCATGGTTGCTACAAAATAAACGTAATAGGAATTAAAACCTTGTCATCGTTAGAGTAGTAAATGTGTTAAGTTGAGTAGACGTCTACACTTTAATTAGAAAATATAGAAAAGAGTAAATCGGTGTTCTTAACACACATTTCCGAGTTATTAGAATTGCAAATCAACCTGGTTAATTCCTCGTGGATTCCACATACTCCTGGGATTTTTATATTGCAACCGCACTCGTACTCTTGTGAGATTACTTGCGTGGTAAAAAAAACCTTCGGAGGGCAGCCACTAACTATTAAATTTTTTAACTGAAAATAATATGTAGCCGCGCATATTTTAGTGATTTGTTAAAAGTTTTAAGTTCTCATATTACACTTACAGGATGGGATCAAGTTTAGTACTGCAAGTAGACATGTTGCTAAGCATAAGGAATATAACAATCTCCTCATTTGACAAAGAGCTCGTTGATATTGTTGGTCTAATATTTTGACCGATGAATCTTCTTCAAAATTTTCCTTTTACAAAGGCTTTCGAGTTTGCATTTTTGGTATTTCTGATAAGTATTGAAAGCATACTCGATCCGTGTGATATGATATGATGCCGTTATATTGAAATTTCCTTTTTAATTAATTGCTTACCGAAAGATGTGAGGTCCCAAAGGGTAGTAGCATGAAAATCTTCGCCAAATGTTGTACTGATATGCACTTTAAGAATTACGAAATCACAAAAAACATCCACTTGTTATTCCATAAACTTTCTTCGGATTTTCTGAAAAAATAGAGCATCAAAAAGAAGATCGGCTATTTTTATGTGCATTTAGTTTTACTAGATTTTAGATTCACAAATCAGCATTTCCCCAAGTTTTTTTTTTTTTTTATTTTATATAAATGGTGGGTAAAACACATATTTTTATTAATTATTGGAAAATAAAATACGAAAGAAAAAACCCCACAAACAGAAATAAAGTGCTGCTAAATTTACAACTACAAATTGCAGCAACTTGAAAGAAATAAAACTTTAGATAGAAACTAAAAAGAAAATTCACTAGAAACTTAAGATGCCTCTTGGCGAAAATCCTTTTATTTATTGGAACCACATCTTCGTTGACCAAAATGGATCTCAGACCATTTTGCGACATTCTCTCTCTTCTCATCCTTTCTTCTTCAATGAAAACGAAAATTAAAAAGCCCTTTTGCTTTCAGATTTATGATGTTCCTCAATCGATCCGACAAATCACTTTTACATTCGTACTCTTTAAACCCTTCTTTACTACCAGAATTGGCGAGAAGATCAGCAACTTGATTTGATTTTCTCATCACATGATTCACCCGGTAATCTTTATTTTTCAACTTAAAATTAATTTCATGTATAGTAGATCTTATATGCGAAAGAACATCTGCTTCTCTGTTAAGTATATTAGCTAAATACATTGAATCAGTCTCTAATATAATTTTATCCAAATAATAAAGTTGTAGACTTAAAAGTGTAGATTTAGCCTCCGATTCAATAGCCGAATTGATGATTATAGAAGCTTGAAATCTTGATATGAAATCCCCTTTTCAATCTTTTAAAATTCCCCCAACTCCACTCGAATTAATACTAGGTTTATAACACCCATCAATGTTAATTTTAACATATCCAGAGGAAAGATTTAGCCATTTCACCATAGTCACTTTTTTAGCTAATAATAAAAAATGGAGTTCTTTTAAAGCTCATTTGTGTAGTCCAATAATTACACATTTAGCATTTGCATATAACATAATTATTTTTTCTGCGGCTAATAAAAATTCTATTAAGTGTGTTAAAAAGGTTCTAAACATGTATAATGGTGATTCAGGCCAAGAAACAAACTTTTATAAGAGTTTTGTTTATATTTCAAAAGAGGTTACACAAAACAATAAATATGATATCAGTAATTTTTTAAATATAAAGTGCAAAAAAACCTCCTTTCACTTATTTGAGGTGAAATATTTATTCTGGGAGGAGAAAGTGCATTATGTATTATCAGCTTATTTTAAAAGTTAGAAAAAAGTTAGTTGGATGGAAAGTACGGTTCTTAAATATGGGAGGAAAACTTACTCTAATCAAGCATGTACTCAACTCCATACACATTTATACACTAGCAGCCATGAACCCTCATTTGCAAGTTATTAGAAATATTGAAAAGATTTTGGCTAATTTTTTATAGGGAGAAAAATATGGTAAAAATAAGCACCATTGGGCTAGCTGAAAAAAGATCTGTCGCACAGCAGAAGAAAAATGTTTGGGTGTAAGAAGCTTTAGAGACATAGCAGATACTTTTAATTTAAAATTATGGTGAAAATTTAGTACTACAACTTCCTTGTGGGTAAATTTATTAAGGCAAAGTACTATAAAAGTGTTCACCTCATTGCTACTAAGGTCAAAAAAGGTAATAGTATTTGGGGTACAATGCAAAAGGTACGAGATATTGCTGAAGAGAATATGCACTAGTTAATAAATAAATGGTCTATTTCACTAAAATTTGACAATTGGCTTGGTTCTGGTTCTATCAAAAAAGAAAGATTAGATAAAGACTTATGTTTGGATGATTTAATGACTAATGGTAAATGGGATAATATGAATCTGATAGAAATTATTCCACTCATCTACATTATTTATTTGAAAAAGAACTAGAAGTGAATGTACATGGGAAACATAAGATAATTTGGAAGGTAGAAGACCTAGGCAAGTTCACTTTTAAGTCAACTTGAAATATTATAAGAGAGAAAAAAGAAATAAGTTGGTTTAATAAGTTTAAATATGAAAGAATATTAACATTGAAGATTACATGTCTTATTTGGAAACTGTTTAAACATGCCATACCATTAAACTCTGCAATAAGAAAATTTGATATTCAATTAGCATCAAGTTGTGAATGTTGCAGTGCGCATCAAGAAGAAAGAGAACACATTTTTAGCAAAGGTAAAATAGCAAAAGAAATCTTGGCCTTTTTTTTGATAAGATGATGAGTATTATTAATAATAATATATCTTTTACTTGTAGGTTTTATCTTGGTGGTCCATTGCACATAAAAAAAAAAATGGTTGTACAACCAAAATAATTAAAGTGATTTCTTCATTAACAGTGTGAATGATTTGGAAATCTAGATGTAGAAGTAAGTTCGATAATAAAGAAATGAAGTCAAGGGGATATTTGTCATCAGGTTATCGATGTTTTATATATAATCTCAAAAGTGACAAAATATTTTCTAATTTATGAAATATTTATAATATTTCAAATAAAGAAGCTGCTCAAAAACCAGCATTTCCCCAAGTTATATATGCATATGAGGTATCAACTATCAAGTGTAAATTCATTAACTGATGTCGAGGCCATGGTAATAATGTGCATGTGAAACTCTTATTTAAGAGTTTTGTGTGCAGAAAAAGAAAGGATATTCATTATAAACCTTATATATACAAACAACAATGCAAAAGAAATCTTAAATAAGAGATAAAAACCTTAACGTTTCTTCATGATTTTTTTTAATGTGTAATGTTGTGAGAATTACTGGGTTAGAACTCACAACTACTAAATTCGGATGTTGTGACATTATTAATGCTCAAAGTGTATACTAATATAACATTGATTGAATTGATATCATTAGATTTTACAAGGGAAATTGCAAAGCCCGAGTCATAGGTGAATAAGAAAGAAAGGAAAAATCAGTCATGTTTATTAATTCAAGAACAAAAACACCAGCTTATAGTGTCACATGACCTTCGTAGAAGCCAGGATTCCTCGACCTAGTGCCTGTATATCCCCGTTTTTGTCGAGTTCTTACGATATTTACTCATACAGATTAAGCAGTTATGGATGGGATTGAATCGAACATGAGTATTTTCCATACATATATTACAGATACCTAGCTACTAAATCCATCCATGTTTATTTATTTATTTATAGAATTGCTATATTTAGAAATAAACAGGTAATTCTGCTATTGTTTTTTTTTTTTTTTTTTTTGCGTACTCTTAGTTTTGTTGTTGATGATAATGTTGGAATTCTTATTATATTTTGGTTTGAATGCAAATTGTATTTGTAACTTACAAAATTTAATATTCACAATGATGGTATTGATAACTTGTAAGTTATTACGGTTTTTGTATAAAATTAAATGTATATCTATCTATTTTTCAAGAATGAAAAAATATAGAATATGTCATATACACAAACACACACCCACACATGCATACATATATAAAGAGAGAGAATCACACCACCAACCGTTCAATCGTGCCTCGATACCGCTTCCGTCGATTCACATGTGAAAGGCGTTATAGCTTTTGAATATAGTGTCTCATTAGCCAGAAGCAGAAAGGTGGCAGAGCAAATAGTGCTTAAGTTTTACTGTTTAACAGTCAACTCGTATATGGATTTTTTAGTTCTTCTTTCGATATCATTTACAATATCTCGTGTTACGATTTGTTTTTTATATTAATACATTTGTTGAAAGTATTTTCTGTTTTTTCTCTATTTCTTTTATGCAGAAATTATTGTGATTCGAAACGGCGTACCCAACAGTGTTAAACACTATTTTTATTTTTGAATACGTTAATCTTAATAATTTTGGTGTATGGATTTACAAAAAATTATCTATTTCTCTGTAATCGTTCTTAGTAAAATTATTTTCTCTTAATATTTGGTTTCGAAAATTTGATGTTTACAGCTGAAATGGTTTCAGATTGTTATATCATGTTTTTTATTTTGATGCATAGATTTTTGATAAATTATTTGGAAAATCATTTTCTGATAAAATTTTAGTTTTAAGAAATTGGGGTTTCCGGTTGAATTGCCAAAAGCGTTTTATGTCTTGTTCTACCTGTTTTGGGGTTTATGTGGTTATCCTGATTTCGATTTTTTTAAACCGTTACGTATGAGTATAAATTTAATATATGTGGTTTGATGCGTATGTGTAATTTTGTATTTTGTTTACAAGCTTAGATATATTTTGTATTAAATATATGTATGTAGTTGTATGTAAATACACGTACGTAATTCAATTGGATGTAACTGGCTTGTTCGGTTGGCTGCAAGTTTGATACTGTATAAACTTATGTTGAGTGCTTATATGCAGTACCTATAGTAATAGGGTTTGTTTTTGTATAGCCTATTTTAATTATCTCCATGAAATATTTCTAATGAAATTGTCATGTAGCTTTTGTTGGTTTGTCTACAATAGTGTATTCATAATTATTGCATATACACTTTAGAGGTTGTATGGTTGTATAAGACAAATAAGTGTAATGGTATTAAATAACAAGTTTACATGTTAGTGACATTATCCTAAAGATACTATGCGTTGAGTATGAATGGTTGCGAATGGTTGTCCAATTCATTGTTGGATCGTTTCATGTATTTAGTAATAAGTTTATGACTATCTCATGTTTAATTTGTGAAATCGTTACTATAAGTGGCCAAGTGTTGGTTAAGATTGAATTTTTTAATTTTGCTTTAAATTACTTTCTTGTGTGACATTTTAATGAATTGCAACTGTTGCATGTACCTGTTATTTCTTTTTACATGTAAATACTTTGTCCAGGGGAGTTAATGGTAGAATATCTTGTTACATTATACTGGTCTCTAAACCTTTCTTATTGCCTGACTTGTTTAATTGTTTGATGTTTAAACATTTATTTACACATGTTAATAGTTACAAGTAAGTGATGGGGTCTTTAAAGTTGTTATTGACTTGGTTACGTTATGTTTTAGCTTGAGTAACTGATGGGGTTTACGACTGTAACATCCCATATTTTTATAAATAGTTTTATTTATGATTTAATTTATCCAAAAATGTTTTATTCAAATTTTACCAAAAGCCGGTCACTCGACTAATTTTTAGCCAAAAACTGAAACTCTTCCGAAAAACTTTATTTTTAAAACCTGTTACTAATTTTATAAATAGAAAGGACCCAATAGTTTTGTTTCTAAAAATTGGTTATTTTTGAGCAGTAAAATAATAAATTTGATTAAAAGTTAACTTTTAGAACTTTAGGGACCAAATAATTCGCTTACACAAACTTTCTCAAAACAGTTTTTACATCTTCAAATCAGCCCACTTTTTCAAAACAGTAACCTAAATCAAGAGAGAAAAGAGAGAAAAAGAGAGAAAATGGAGATTCCAAATCCTAGGAAGAAGAAGAAGAAACCACCGTTAGCGGGTTCATACTGGAAGCATCTCCTCTACGCGCTAAGGTAACGGGGGTTATCCATTGCGACTAGACGAGGGTGTATGTTAGGATTAGGTTTTACGTTTATTATAAATTGGGGATTTTTGCCTTTTATATTAATTATGTTCTTATATTGTTAATTGGGGTTTAGTTGTTATATTTTAATTCTATTATTTGAAGAGATAATTAATGTTAAGCGTATTCAACTTTCAGCTCATTTCGATTTACTATACTCAACTATCAATTTTTTGATTTAGTATACTGTACTAATTTTCCGTCCAAATTGAAGGGCAAAATGGTCTTTTTACCTACTAAAAAAAAAAAAAAAACTAAATTAACTAAAACAAAGAAAACAGCAACCCATGGGACTCGAACCCAGACCTCCCAGTCAAAGTGGACAGCTTTTAACCACTTGGCCACCAATACTTTTATTATAGTAACAGCGTTATATATATATATACTCTATCTGTGTATAGATGTGTATATATACACTTTGGGACTGATTTCGTAAATTTTAGAAAATTCAAATTTTATTTTTGTTTCATTTTGGTCCTTACATTTTCAAAAAAATAGTTTAAAATTACAACAAAATAAAAAAAAACACAAAAAAATTATAAAAATCATAAAAAATATAAAAAATAACAAAAATAACAAAAAATTATAAAAAAATTAAAAAATTAAAAATATAAAAAATCACAAAAAATCACAAAAAATATAAAAAATCACAAAAAATCACAAAAAATAAAAAAAAACACAAAAAAATTATAAAAATCATAAAAAAATATAAAAGATCACAAAAAATCACAAAAAATATAAAAAATCACAAAAATTTTTTTGTGATTTTTTATATTTTTTATATTTTTTGTGATTTTTTGTGATTTTTTATATTTTTTTATGATTTTTATAATTTTTTTGTGATTTTTTGTGATTTTTTATATTTTTTGTGATTTTTTATATTTTTTGTGATTTTTTGTGATTTTTTATATTTTTTTATGATTTTTATAATTTTTGTGTGTTTTTTTTGTGTTTTTTGTGATTTTTTATATTTTTTGTGATTTTTTGTGATTTTTTATATTTTTAATTTTTTAATTTTTTTATAATTTTTTTTATAATTTTTTGTTATTTTTGTTATTTTTTATATTTTTTTATGATTATTATAATTTTTTCGTGTTTTTTTTTATTTTGTTGTAATTTTAAACTATTTTTTTGAAAATGTAAGGACCAAAATGAAACAAAAATAAAATTTGAATTTTCTAAAATTTACGAAATCAGTCCCAAAGTGTATATATACACATCTATACACAGATAGAGTATATATATATATAACGCTTTTACTACAATAAAAGTATTGGTGGCCAAGTGGTTAAAAGCGTTCCACTTTGACTGGGAGGTCTGGGTTCGAGTCCCATGCGCTGCTGTTTTCTTTGTTTTAGTTAATTTAGTTTTTTTTTTTTTTTTTTTAGTAGGTAAAAAGACCATTTTGCCCTTCAATTTGGACGGAAAACGTTAGCTGACGTCACTATTTAACGGTTAATTTAGACGGAATATACTAAATCGAAAGTTTTCATTTAGTACAGTATACTAAATCAAAAAATTGATAGTTGAGTATAGTAAATCGAAATGAGCTGAAAGTTGAATACGCTTAACATTAATTATCTCTTATTTGAATTGTAGAAGTTGAGGCTTTTGACATATTAATTTCGAATTAATGAGATTATGGATGAGTTTGCGTGTTTTATGAGTTGATTGTGTGATATTATAGTTGTTGATGAAATTGGATGAATTTATGTTGAATAAAGATGAATTGTAGTTTATACATACAAGGTGTTTGTTAAAATGCCTGAATGAGATTTATGTTGATAGACTTGTTTGACTAGTTATGAATCTAGCACCTATGATTATGAGTATTGTTGAATTACGTTAAAGTAACGTATGAGAATGTGATAATTGAATGGTTTTATATTATTGGCCGAGACCTTGTGATTTAGCTGTAGTGGCAATGGTCCATCTCTCTCCCTAATTTCGGGGACATAAGACGGCCGATGGGATAGGGAATGACTCGTCTTACGGACTGGGGCGAGTGGCGTGAGAGGTCCCAGTGTGCACTATATTTATTTTATTGTTAGCAATGGTCTATGTCTCTCCCTAATTTCGGGGACATAAGACGGCCGAAGGGATAGGGAATGACTCGTCTTACGGACTGGGACGAGTGGTGTGAGAGGTCCAAGTGCGCACTATAAATCTATTTTTATGTTAGCAATGGTCTATGTCTCTCCCTAATTCCGGAGACATAAGACGGCCGAAGGGATAGGGAATGACCTACCTTACGGACTGGGGTAGGTGGCGTGATAGGTCCATGTATGCTATTGATGTGTGTTGAGGTTATTTAATTTATCTCGTTGTAGGATGTTATTATATTTCTTTTTATATGTTGATTATCGTAGTTGTTGTTTGTGGGTTCTTGCATTTATGGGATGAGTGACGGTATTTTGTGGTGCCGTCCCGTCTATGTATGTGCGTGGGACTCACCGTTACAATTTTGTCTTTCAGGTACAATTTAGATTGAGACGTTCGGATAAGAGCATTAGCGCAGTATCGCATGGACTCGGGGATTCTTTCAATTGCATTTTTTTTTTTAGTTAGACCATTTTTGAGGTTGTAGCCTACGGGCAAATTCATTCGTTTGTTATTTTCTTAGCTTTTATAAAACTTGCCTTGTAGCCGTGTTTGGCAACATTTTTATTTAATTGTCAATTGTTCTTTTAGCTCGTAATTTATTTCTTTTAAAAATTCAAATTTTGTACCAACAGGTTTCTCTTTCTTTTCTTTTCAAAAGGTCATGCCTTGATATCCATTTTTAGGATTTTGGGGCGTGACAACGACAGAATTGTTTTTATTCTGAGATTGTTTTTTTGTAAAATAATATTTATCTTGTGTTTACGGTTGAATAAATCTTTTAGAATTTGATAATACTTTCCGGGAATGAAATAGAATACTACTGCAAAATCAATTTTTTAAAACCATGAGTGGTTATATGAATTTGATGTTTGCCACGGAGGAGTTTTAGTTTCATTTTATGAAATTAGATTGCGTGTGTTTGTTATTTGAGATAATGAATAGTTTCCTTCGGAAAATATCCGGAACACAGTGTGTGCTAGAACTGACCAGAACATTATGTGTGTTAGTGTAACTCCTATTAATTTTGCATGAGTGCATATTAACAAGGGGGCTATAAATTTGAAAACATTATTATTAAAGACTCATTATTATTACAGACAAATTTTAAAATCTTATTAATTGTGATTTATTCCAATTTAATTTGGAGGGTTACAAATTTGTAACGGTGATCATTAATGAGATTAACGACGAGATTTCTAACTTTTTATTATTTATGATTTATTGCAATTTAATTTGGAGTGTTATAAAAAATTTATAACGGTGATGATCATTAATGAGATTTATGACGAGTATTTTATAACTTCTTATTAATTGTGTTTAATCGAAATTTAATTTTGAGAGTTATAAAATATTGTAACGATCCACCTTGATGGAAATTTATGGTGAGCTTTATTAGCTACGTATAAATTGCATTGACGAGTCGGTTACATAATTGGATGAAAGGTTATTTAATACTCAACTTGGTTCATCCGAGGGAATAATTTGATGATTAAACAAATTATAAATGACCGTTGAGTTTTATTTTAAAAATAAACAAATATCGGTTAATTTATTAATTTGTTATAATCACATCTTATTAATTTCTTGAAATAACATTTAATAATTTGTTGAAATAACATCTTATTAATTGTTTGAAGAACATATTGTGAATATGTTGAGTTTACTGTTATTGAGAATAGTAATTGAGTAATATTATATTACTAAGATTGGGGGAGAACCCTGAAAGTCTCACAAGTGTGTGGGTAACCTATCGATCCTGTAGATCGAGAATCTAGTAATGACCCAAAGAGCTTGCAGGTGAGTGGGGAAATACCTAACGGTTCAGTGGTATAGACCTTAAACGTCTGAAATATATGATACTGTTCATTCATCACATTGAAATCGATTAAGTTTTTCTATGACAATGTACATGTTCTGAGTTACGACAAAAAAGAATGAACGAACTGTGGGGCATTAATGTGTGGAAATGTTTAGACGTTTGAAAGTCCACTAACAATTGCAAACATAAATCATGTACTAGTGGTTTTTGAAACCTAAGGGTGGTAGTCTTTTTCGGTAGCTAAAACACTAGGATCAGATTGTGAGAAGTTTGCTTGTTTGTGGCACTACATGAGTGACTATGTTCAAATTGAACATTTGAGTCGATACTCTTGTGTCAATAATTATATGTTGAGCTATTTAACTAAGTCATTGATTCGACATGATATAGTAGGTCATGAGAATATAAACCATAAAAGTTTTTATTTTTGTAAATCTATTATCTAAATTAAAACAAAAATATAAGTTTGTGTTTGAAGCAATATATTACAAAGTATTCGATTCGAACGAATTACACAATCTCATGGTTTGGTGCATTTGAGATATCATGCGTGTAAACCGAGAATGAGTTAAATGTTACTTCATCAATTTACTGATGATTATATAAAATACTGATATGTCTACTTGATGAGAAGTAAGGAAAAATCAGTGGAGATATTCATTCTATAAGGATGAATACAAGAATCCTATTGCTGAGAATTAAAGCTTGTTAGAAAACATGGTTTAAGCATGAGTGTTCTGTTGTGGTAATCTACCAAATTTAAGCCAATGCTAAGTGTTGATCACTAGAAACTAGATTGTTCTTAAATGTGTTAGATATTGTCTAATTAGTTCTGAAACGTTATATTCACATGACTATAAATTCATGGTCAGCGTGAATGAGGCGGTGAATATGAGACAGCGTTCGTACAATTCTGTGGTAAGAATGACACCAATCGTTAAAGAACGACTCATCATGCTCTAAAGCAAAAAGAAGTTGTTAAGTGATGTATGTCATGTTGATAAGTTCAGGGTTAAAATCTGAATTTGTGCGGAAAGTGAGCTTTCCGCAAAATATGTGTTGAACAAACTACCGCTTAGGAAGTTTGACCAAACAGTTAGAATTATATAAGGCATGGTGCTCAGCTATAAGTTCTTGAAAGTTTGGTGCTTGCTAAGTAAAAGGTTTTAATACTTGTTTCTTGAAGGATTTGGATATGACCGAAATGGTAGACGGTGTGTTTATCGGATAAGCACTAAAGATAGTGTCGATCGGTTTTTAGTGCATAAGTGGAATGATTTTAAAGTGCATGTAGAGTATTGTTATTATGTTCGAGAAGCATATTTTCTTTAAGATTAGCTTTTTCGCAAAACTCTAACGCCTGGAGAGTGTGCATAATACGTTGAAGGTTTAAATCATTACGCTACCCAAAACAAGTGAACACTCAAATGGTGATTGGAAATGTGTGGGCAAGTGAACGTTGAGAAAGATGAAGTGTTTCGGCATGGTAAAATGGGTAAGGAATAAAACTTTCTTTGGCCCTTGATCTTCATAAGTGAAGGTAAATCGACCACATTGAAATAATCAATGTAATTCATATAATGTGTGTATGGAAAGAGGCCATCAACAATGAGTTGGATAGACGTTAATGTCAAAGTCAATTATTTTAAATAAAATGATGTTTTTGATAATTTCAATGTTTATACTCTAATATATATGAAAAGACACATCATTAATTAATGAGAATATGTGCTTAATAAATGGAGATCTAGAGAATTAAGAACAAACCAATGGGCCATTGTTCTGTGTAAATCAAGCCAAGGTGTGAAAACTTATTTAATCACTGTATGTACTAAAACAAACACTTAACTTATGGTATGAGAAAAAATTGATAGAATAATACTATCAAACAATTTCTCGTATAAATGAATGTGACATGTGTCTATATAAAAAGGAATGGAAAGAACTACGCGGTAGTTTGCCTTTACGTAGATGACATGATCATAATAGTTAGCAATGATAATATCAACGATGCTAGAGAAATATTGTCATAACACTTCAGAATGAATGTGTGAGACAATTGAGATATTTCTCGGATCATAGGTAGCTACTTGTGCGTCAAGAACTACACTAGACCAGATATAGCCAACTCAGTGAGCAGACTAAATAGTTATGCCAATGAAGCTTCTCAGATACATGAGGTATATTGTTAATCATGGACTACATTATACGAGATATCCAACGATGTTGGAAGGGTATTTAGATACCAAGAGGATCTCGAACTCTAACAGTACATGTTTCACAGATGGTTATGATTTGTACTTAAAGAAGACGTAGTCTCATGGAGGTTTTTAAAACAGACATGCATATGTGGATCAATTATGAAGTTAGGGTTCATAATGTTGGAGCCACTAAAGAGGCAGATTGGCTGAGAAGTTTGGGAGGTATTCCCATGTGGCCACAATCTGTTCCCACAATAAGTATGCACTACTACAATCAGTTAGTTATTAAACGGGATCAGAGTAATTTGTATAATGAAAATTCCCGACATAGTCATGACATAGTCGTCGGAGACACAAATCCGTAAAAAAAAAATGCTAGCACACAGTGTGGTGTCCATATGCTTTGTAAGGTCTAAGGAAAATGAACTGACCAATTTACAAAATGCTTGACTCGTGGAGGAGTCGAAGCTTCATCAAGGGCAATGGGGTTTGAAGCCCATTAAATTGGAAATCTTCACATAGGCAACCCAACCTGAACTGTAATATCCAGATTAGGGTTCAATTGGAAAACTGAATTATGCGGGTGAACGAATAAAGCACTCGGGAACATAAGTTCCCTGTCCATTTCTATGATCAAAGAGTGATAGACATGTAACATATGAAGGGTGAGCACAAGCCTCTTAATAAAAAACAAGTGTGATGATCTAGGGCTAAATCGCTAGAGCACTCGGTTGAATTTGTCAAGGCAGTCCTATGCCAAATATGGACAACAACTAAAATGCCTAATAAGTGGTGTAGAGAAAGCATTGTGTGTGTACTCTCTTTGGTATACACAAAACGCTAAGTGTTCAAAGCATTACGCTACCTAAAACAAGTATATCCAAAAGATATTTCGTTATGACAGGTTCAAGGGGCGCGCTACCTAACCTTATATAGTGAATGGTCACGGTTCTCTCAATTGCATTTGTTTACACGTTACTTGTCAGTCGATTGCCTTCATGTGGGGGATTGTTGGAATTCTTATTCAATTTTGGTTTGAATACAAATTATATTTGCAACTTACAAAATTTAATATCCACAATGATGACAGCGATGACCTGTAAATTATTATGGTTTTGTATAGAGAGAGAGAGAGTCACACAATCAACCGTTCGACCGTGACTCGATACCGCTTTCGTCGAGTCACATGTGAAAGACATTGTAGATTGGGAACACAATGCATCATTAGCCAGAAGCAAAAAGGTAGTGGGCAATAGTGTTCAAGGGTTATTATTTAACAGTCAACTCGTTTATGGATTTTTAGTTTTTCTTTCGGTATCATTTAAAATATCTTATGTTACGATTTGTTTTTGATATTAATATATTTGTTGAAATTATTTTATGTTGTTTATCCATTTTTTTTATGTAGAAATTATTGTGTTTCGAAACGGTGTGTCCAAAAATGTACAGTTCCATTTCTTAGAAGCCAGGATTCCTCGACCTAGAGTCTATATATCTGCCTTTTGTCGAGTTCTTACGATATTTACTCATACATATTAGGCAGTTATGGATGGAATTGAATCGAACATGAGGTGCAGACAACATCAATAGTGCAGCTATAAATTCGTACCGATTTACTTACGGAAAAATAAATAAATTATATGAACATTCTTTTGATGTAAAAGAACTATTTTGGGTATTGCAGTTATTCGTTCACCAAAAGATCATGTATACGTAGAATACTGGTACACATAGTTGGAGGGTTTCTTTCATATGCACCTTCTTGTCTTGTACATACTTCTTTAGTTTTGATCTTTTTCCTATAGTGCAATAAAATTTCAAATAACAACAACTAAATATTGATGAAGACAACGACGAATAAGAGCTTATCTTTGAAATTAAAATTGGAGTACACGTACATATATTAACAGGGGCGAAGCCAGGATCTGTAAATGATGGTGTCAAAATATATGTATAAGTAACATATTTTTATGGGGGGTGCCAAATCTATACCTAAAAAGAAATTGTACTAAAAAAAAATTGCGTTACTTGGGATTTCTAAAATTATGGGGGGTGCCGTGGCATCCGATCGTCCCCACTTAGCTTCCCCTAGAGGGTCTTCTATCCCAAATTCTCCCCCAAGTGATAAAAAAAAGGCTAGATTTTCAACAAGCGGGAAAATGTCATTATCTCTATACTTTAGAAGTAATACACAATACATTTAAACATAGTTCCTATAAATCTTTGAAGCTAACCTTGGTACTCTAATCATACTAGTTAATGTTGTTCAGAAAGAGACATTCAGTCAGTATTAATAAATTAATACAAGAGACTGCTAAAATGTCATTATCTCTCTCCCATAAACTAAGTGAATATTTATATTCTTTACAGTTTAAATAAGAAACGGAGTGGACATAAATTCCTTCCTTTTGGTCATATAAGGGGAATAAGTGTAATCATAAATTACGTATAGTACTAGACTACAAAGGACAGAATATGATCAAACTAGTATCGAAGGTCTTATTTCATTGTTCAATTTGTAGGTCTTATCGGATGTAAGTGGTTGCTCTCCTTACTTGCTAGAACGCCTTTAGTTGGTAAGGGTATGAGTTTCAATATAGGATGAACTGAAGTACTGAAACTTATAGTTTGCATCTATATCCACGTGATTAGTTTGGTTTAAATTGAAATACTGTTAAAAGCCAAAACTGTGAAAAGTAGAGGATTAGGTCTCAATATTTGGGTTCGAGAAGGTGAATATTTTGGTTTTACTGATAATTTCTTATCGGTTTCAAACGACTGACATGGTCAGGATTCACGAAAGAGATGCTCTAACCGTAATTAAGTACTCCGATAAATTTAGTTTGAAAAATGAATCCATACACATGTTCTATAAATTCTCTACCACTACAAATGCATCCCCAAAACTTTTTCAAGACCGATTAGCTTTTGATATCGCAAGTGAAAGTACACAAATAAATGAAAAAACATGTGAAGGCCAGTGTTGTAACTAATATTGATCTGCATGTTTTTCCATTTCCAATCATGATACAATTAACAATCATGACTGCATCTTTGTGCTTGAATTGTGCACGCTACAAGTTCATTGGTATATTGATAGAATTAACAATTATGACTGAATTTTTGTCACGCTAAAATTAGTTCCTTGGATATCTTGCTTTCTTTCCTCCTGCCTTTGGGAGAAAAACGAGAGGATAAGAAAATCATAAAAATAAAACAAATCTAGCTATAGCTATAATAGAATTTTTTGTTCACAACTGTGCACCAAGAAATCATGTTTGTGAGTTGATAACCGGACTTTCGTCTCCGATTGCTATCCTGCTACATATTCAGCTTGGTAACCAGAACTACAACTGAGTGCAATCTTGATTGATTGCTTGAATAAAAAAGTTCAATTTTTTTTTATAAACTGCAAAGAGACACCACCCAAAACGAAAAGGCAGCAAAAATAGTTGCCCCAAAGCCAACACACAAACTATCTAATGTCCCTTCTATCTTCATTTTTTTCTCCTTCCTTTCTCTCTTCATTTCCAAATACTCTTTATATCTTCTTTTCCCTTCGTCCGCCCTATTTTTGTATTTTCCTCTTTTTCCGTCCAAGGACCGGTGCAAAATTGCCAAACTGTCCTTCCCGACTAAATGTGTTCCGTCCATGTCCTCCATCTGCAGGCTTACCTCTCTCACTTGCATTTCGCCACTCTCAGATGCCCCACACGTTACCAATACCGCACATTGAACGAACTCTGATGACCGGTTGCCGCTAGCAAGAATAGTAGCGAAGCGCACCTGTGGACAGATACATTTACACAATACTATGTTCAGTAATGGAATAGAAAAGTCATAATTTTAGTGTAATGGCTTAAGGAAACAAATTCCAAATTTTAATACTGTGACCAAATAAGAAAAAAAAAACACACTTATTACTCAAATGTTCAAAACCTATATTGTTGCAACTGAAATATAGGTACTCAACTGGGAGTTGGTTAGAATACGAGGATTTTGACTCAAATTAATGTCATTAACGAAGGGAATAATATTACTACCGGTATCCGTTCCAAAATATTAGGGCTCTACGTGCAACTTTGACCGATAAATATATCGTGCTTAAATTATTGAAAAATAAAATTTTAAAATTTGTTCATATAGTTTAACATTTGAACTATGTGATAAACTTTAAAAAAATTCGATTTTAACAATTTAAATATTAGTTATTTATCGGTCAAAATTGCACGTAATTTTGTATAATTTTAACAATTTGGGACGGATGGAGTATGTTAATTAACCAATTATTCCATGTAAATACATCATTTTGGTGCTGAATGTTTAAGTCTAATTCTTGACGCTATATGGACGAATTAAATAGGAAGAATCATTAATTTGTAAATAAAAACGTACTTAATATTAGAATACAAATCAATTCCATCATCCCCGCTAATACGCATTAGAAACTGTCGGTGATGGATTTTTGATACTTGAATTAAATTGTTGTTGTATTTGTGATATTGTATTGAAGTCAATTGGAGTGACGGGACCATTAGAGTTGGGTTCGGTATTTTTATTTTTATTTTCGGTTTGCTTTTTTTCGGTTTCGGTATTTTTATTTTTTGGACCGAACCGGACCGGGTTTTTTCGGTCCAGTTTCGGGTCTTTTCAGTCTTTTTCGGTTCCGTTTTATTAAAAACCGAAACGTATCCGAAATTTTTTCGTTTTTCGGTTTCGGTATTTATCGGTTCGGTTATCGGTGCGGTTCAGATTTTCCGGTTTTTCGCCGGCCCTAGGGACCACAAATACGTAAGTTTCTGTTTTCTCTCATATTTAAGCAACACCAATAGTAAATTAGTATACTGACGAAAACTATATAAGATCTAGTCATAAAAATATAGTAATTTAGTGTAATGACAAAAAGATCATTCTCAACACCCTGACTACTAATTATAATGTTATATGTATATATCAAGTTGGATAGCTAGCTACCATTCAAAATTCTTTTTCATGTCGTGAACTAAACAGTATATACACTATTTTTGCAGAAATAATTTAGACAATTATCGGGACAATGATTAACATGCCATGAATGAAACTGTTAAAAAAGAAAAAATGCAAGGACAAAAAATATTCTGGACAATAATTGTCTAAATATATAAGAAAGAATTTTTTTTGTCCATTTTTTGCTTCGGAATCTCGTTCAGTGTACATGTCATAAACTAAATTGTTAAAGGAAAAAAAACGAGACTTCTACCAACATCTGATTTCAAACACTACACGGGTTTCTTTTCGGAAAAAAATGCCATCCTTTTGAAACTAGCTAATTGTTTATATAACTTTGAAAAACATGGTTTGTTGACCTCGGTTCGATTAGGTACCTGAACTTCTCCGCTAAGCCAGTGTCGTTCCACGGACACTGGCTTATGAGTGGACAAATTAGCGGCCCTTCGTCCTTCCATGTCAACCATAACCCAACTCAAAGACATATCTTCCCTAAGTGACTCACACACCACGTCATCATCAGGATGACCTATTGTAGTCGAAACCACATCCTTGGGGTCGAGCAGGTCGATCCTGAAGGGCGAGCACATGAACCACCCGCTCACTGTCTCCGTCTCCTCAACCTTTGAGAAAATCAAGTTCCCTTTGTAGAAAACATCGACGAATGACATGAGCTTGGATGGTGGCGGAGTATCGGTGGTGTTGGTGAGTGTGTTAGGGAGGAGGAGGGGAGAAACAAGGGAAAAGAATTTACGAGGACCGAAGAGCGGGAGAATGAGGGGGTAGGAGGAGAGGGAGGGGAAGACGGCGTGACAAACTTCGGTCCAAAGATAGAAGGAGGAAGATAAAGAGTGTAGGTGGGAAGAAGAGGAGGAGACCGAAGCTAGTGTGGGTCCGTCTAGGCGTGTGAGTACGTGTGACTCGATGATGTCATGGTCTAGATCCGAGAAGGTGGTGGTGGTGGTGGTGCCGCCTTGTGCGGAGACCGGAGTTGACATTGGGTGTTGTGGTTGTTATATTTGTTAGTATGCTTACAAGTTTTCGAGAAATTGTTTTGGGAAGTATTGGTAAGACATCTTGAGCTTATATAAGGTATCTAGTTAATTAAATAAAATGAAATTTGAAAAAGAAAATGGTGTTTTTGAGGTCTAGAGTGTGTGTTTCACGTGTTTTGGTAAAGGCCTAGACCTTACTATTAGAGAAAGCCCGGTAAATAAATTTAGTTGTTTTTTTTTTTTTTTTTTTAAACAAGTGAAATATTAAGTGTATGGACAAAGTCTCAATACTGACCGGAATTTAGAAGTACGATAAAATACACGTAAACAAACTAAGTTACACATAAAATGATCTGCAAAACAGTAAAATGAGAAGAAAAATAGCATGATTTGATACCACAAATTTTCAAAAACTTAAATGACCAAATTTGTTACGATGATTCATGCTCTACTCCTTATCACTCCAAACTTTATAACACCCCTTATCTCTTCAGGATCAGAATGATATATAGTATAAATTTAAAAGAAAATCTAGCCATAAAATTTAAAAATTCAGTAGAATTAGTAAAATCCTCAAAATTTAATTAGTTTTTACGTTCTACTAGTTTTACCTACTATGGGATTGGACTTTGGAGTATCATTCATTTTATTTACTGTCCGGTTGTTTTTCTAACTTGTTATGCCAATTTTGACCAGAGTTTGAAGTTCTCATGGTATTAGTATATTACCACACGTTTTTTTTAATGGTATTTTGGTGCGTAAGGCCGGTTTGCAAGATATATAAAATTTGAAATGAATGGAATACTAATATGGTGCTATAAATAATATAATCAAGGGAAGGTGGTAATATGGTCAACAATATGATAACGCACTATAAAAAAAAATATTCATAGTAACAGTTTAATTACAATTTGTCTGATACTATAGGATTTGTTGTTAAAATTTAGCAACAGTATAACAACAATTTCTGTTGTTAAGTGCTGATAACTGGTACTATACTGTTGCTGAATTTTCTACAACAAGCTGTATAGTAACAGGTCAACTGTTATTATTCGGTTATTTTGTTGTAGGTACGATGGATTAAAATACACTCTTACAAAGATTGCCAAAATATTAAACTCAAAGAAGCCGAAAATTATCCACTTACACATGCTAAGGCAAGATTGATGGTTACGAACTGAATCTACCTCTCTATTAAAGTGTATTCTTGTGTATCTTACACTTATGTGTTTTCCCTTTTTAACAGGGAGAATTATTGATTCCTATAAAAAAACATATTTAATATCCAATAATGATTCTGCATTTTAGTTTAGTGTAACATATTTCGAAATTTTTTATTTAGTCCCATCAATTTAACATATTTTTTTTTATTTAGTAACTCGAGTTTACAAAATTTGATTTAGTAACCCTATTTAATTAAAAAAAATGATTTAGTAACCCTATTTAACATCACAAGTTGTAAACAATTACAATCCAGCACAAATAGTTTAGAAATTAATAAACTACGTATTAATTTGTTAAAAATGACAAAATTAACTATTTAACATTTTGTTTAAAATAACATGTTTTCAAATAAGCAACTTTTCTTTTTAAAGAATAATTTTTAAATATTTTCCCCTCCAAAAGTGGGAGTTTCTCTTAAAACAAAACAAAACTTATGTTTTTTATAAGATTACTGATTTTTTTTTCTTTTTCACCGCTAAAAGTGTGTCTCAAACTTATTTTTTGAAATTGTTTACCTAACAAAATTTTAATACAGAAAAAAAACGACTTTGAATATGTATTTTTATTTATTTTTTTAGCAAAAAGGTGTGAAATATACTAATTAAATTTTTAAAAGAACTACTAGTTTTTAAAAACACTAAAGGTAATTTTTTATTATTTTTAGAAAGGTTTTATTCTCTAATAAATTTGTTTAATATTATATTCACTTTTCAAAATATTTAAAATTTTCCAAAAAAAGCTTGCTTTCCCAAAGGAAAGAATTTCTTGAAGAAAAAAAATTGTCCTCAAAGTCGTTTTTTTGTATATGTTGAAATTTCTCATGAGTAAACAGTATTAAAAAAATAATTGAGACATAATTTTATCGGTAAAAGGAAAAAAAATTCAATAATTTTATCAAAAAAGCATCTTTTGTTTTAATAGAAACTTTCACTTTATTGGGATTAAATATTTGTTTTTATTATAAAAAATTTAAAAGGAAAAGAAAAGTTGCTTATTCGGAAACATGTCTTTTAAAAAAATTGTAAAAGAGTTAAATTTGTCAATTTCAACAAATTAGTGGCTGGTTTATTAATTTCTAAAGTACGTGGGCTGGATTACAATTTTTTAAAACTTATGAATCTAAGTAGGTCACCAAATCAATTTTTTTAATTAACCGAGGTCATTAAATCAAAATTTTGTAAACTCGGGTTACTAAATAAAAAAAATATGTTAAGTTGAGGACATTAAATCAATATTTTCGAAATGTGATACACCTAATTAAAAAAAAAAAGCAAAACACATAGCAATAAAGTGAATTTAGCCCTTCAGTTGATGATTTAAATTAAAGTAAAATTATTGTTCAATACATATTTTCGAACTTAATTAACGAGGGGAAACTAAGTCTTGGGAGCCCCGACACCGTCTTGATCATGAATTCGTATCGATCCTTTACTGTGTAATTCGGCTGTATATTGTATTATTGTTAAATTTGGAACACCTTATAATTTGCTTCTACTTAACATTTTAACTTGACTTTTATACAAATCCGGCATCGCTTATGTACAATTTGCTGGTTTCACCTCAAACGGACATTTACGTTTGTCTGTAATTGCGAAACTAATATTTGAATCAAAACAAAAGCTTAATATTATTAAAATAATTATAAAATGATAACACTAATATGGAATACAAGCGAGTAACAAGCTGTGCCGCTAGCCGTTTATGAATCGCAAAACTATTTATTTTAAACACTACTTATAATACATACCTTGTGTTGAAAGTTGAAACTTGTACGATGATTTACGAATTACTTATAATAATGGCTCACTTGTAGTACTTGTTAGTTTTTGTAACAGATCTGGCCTCGATCTGGTAAAAGAAGCTTGCGTTGCGCACGAGTATGAGTAATATATGCACGGAACTAGAAGGAAATTGCTTTATACATTGCGTAATTGTTACTTGTTAGTAATTATGTCAAATTTTGTCAAAAAGTATTATCAAATTGATAATTTATCATCTCAATAAATTATAAGGAATAGATATTTTGACTTTTGTTTTAATAAATTAAAGAAAAGTAGTTCCAACATCTCTTCAATGTCAAGAGCATTCTTTTTCTAGTATAGCAAAACGAAGCATCAGATAAAAATTAACTCGATTTTGAGTCAAAAATTAACACGTGTTTTGAAAAAGAAAAATAAGTTTTTCGGTAACTATGATAAATAAATAAAAAAACGTGCATAATGTTGGCAAACACTCTCATCGAACACGATTGGGAGGATGCATTTGATGTGTATCATGTAGTGTCTTTTTTTAGGAAGACCAAACTTTTCTTTTTCTTCAAATGGACATCCAATAAAAGTCAAACGTTAGTGTTTTCTTTGCTTGAATCAACTTACTTTCAGTGGCGGAATCGTAATATGACAAGGGCTTGTCACAAGATTTTCAATAATTTGATTTTTTCTACGGTGTTTTTCCGAGTAATTTATAGACCATTTCGGCAACCATTTAAATTTTATTTTCAGCAACCCCTTTTAAAATTATATATTATTTTTGTAATTACATACGACTATATTTCGTACATATCACTATATAAAAATAGCAATTATAAATCAATATCAAAACCTTATTTTCTAAATTAGTCAAATCACAAAATTTACAAAAGAAAATAAAACTCTCAAAATTAAGATGAAGTATATTTGTATTTATTCCAACAATTATTTATATAACAAAATCATGTTTTTTTTTAATTTAGAGAAAATGATAAAGTTCAAAAAAGCTAAAAAAAACTAATTTTAATCGGTATGTCGTTCATAAAGTATGAAATTTGTCAAGAATAATTTATAAAATTCCGTAAATATTTCTTTAAAATCTTTACAATTTGAGAGAATATAGACAAATAATAATAATATTGTAACTTTATGTACACGATATTTTAAAATTTAAGTATTAAACACTACCAAGTTTGTCTTTTAACGTTCTCTTTATTAGTTATATTTTTGAGCTCATTTTTTTTTCTAGTTTATCAACAACAAAAAATAGGTTATTATTTCTTACGGAACCGACTCGTTAGCTAACCAAAAAAACTCGGTCATATAGGTGACGGTATAAAAATATATTTATTTTGAAAAAAAAACACTACAAAAAATGATGATTTCGTTTTTGTAAGAGTGAGAATTTTCAACCGACCCTAATTTAAGTAAATTTGGATTGACGGTTTTTTTTGGCAACCCAAAAAATATTGTTCTGTCTCGGCTCCTGTTTACTTTGTTATTCAAATTGAAATATTTAAATAGCTTAAGTTGCATAACTGCATATGTAAGCAATACCAAATAAGAAGGAAAATAATTAGGAACCTTTGTACCCATTAAAATAAGATTCTAGAGCTGTATTCCGATTAACTCCTTTTAGTGAGATCATTTTACTAATATGTTAAATAAAGACGCAAGACACATATAGAGTACTAGACCAATAATTTTCTTAAGAAAATGAGATGGACGGTCCAGAATATTATAAGAGAAAAAGTTCCAAGCACTTAATTAACATATCTCTCTAAGCTACTTTAATGTTGTAAAGAAAAATGCTTTAACCTAGTTAAGAATATTGTTTTAACTTGTTAGGTGACTTTCCCATTTAAAAGATTATATTAGAAAATTTTAAGCCAATAGTCGCATTGTCAATGATAATGGCCATAGCCACCTATTTAATTACATTTTGTTGTAACATATATATACAAAGGTCATAAAGCAAAAATACTATCTTAAATTCTTATCATGTTAATTAGCTCCAAGGAAACAAAAAAGATTAATCGACAAATGTCGGACACTAGTTATATTTAATTTTTATAGGTTGATAATTAAATAAACAACTCTTTCCCTAGTTTATATTAGGAATAAACAGATTATATTAATTAGTCTACACTTAGGACGGCATATTGTTATAGGTCATAAGATTAAGTTAGTTTGGTTGAAAAGGACCTGATAGCTAGCCTTTTTTTCTTTCTCCCAATAGCAAGTAGGGTGACAGAAAACTATAACACGGTACGAGGTCAAAAGTTTTCAGTTTTTGTTTATGAAAACTTAATTACAATCACACTTGTAGATTATTAATTTCATAAATGGATAGAATATATAGTTAAAATAAGATCAAGGGTTCTTTTTACCATTGTCGACCGACTTTAACGAACTTGAGCAAACTGTTGTGGTACGTACATTCATTTCCCAAAATTTATAAAATTTAAACGTTGGAGCACCGATCATTTTTTTTTTGAAAGAAAAATAATTGATTGGGTAATTGTTTTTTTCCTTATATAGTATAAGCTACGTTTACGTTTAGGTTTACGTTTCCGTTTACGTTTAGTGCCGATTTCATATGTAGTACCAAATATGTATAGCAGTGAGATCATTGAAGCGGTCAATTCTCATAGTTGAGGATATGTATGTATGCATAGCCATGTCTTTGTCTTAAAATTGTCACTTGTTACAAAAAAAACACTTTGCTATAACGTCAGCTTAATTAGCTGCATTATATATTAGGCGACAGATACGTACATAAAAATTGGAAAATTCATTCATATATATCGCCATGTTCATCTGAATATAATTTAATAATTTAGTGAATAACGACAATATAGAGATCAGAATATTTGACTTTTCTCGCCGAGTGCAATTTTTTTATTAAGCATGATCTGAGAGATATATTTAGATATTTAAGGTTTTAATAAGCCATAGTACGTACGTAAGATAAAATTCAAGTCAGCATATGTATATATATTCCCATATATATAATCATCATCGGAGGGTTGGCTATAAAATATAGTAGATAAGTGGCCGGTCGTAACTATCTACTGGCTAGTTAGCACGGGTATTTTAGAATATTTTTTTGAAGTCGACTTTTCTTTAACCAAGTGAGTACGGCTCTATTACGACTGGAAAAAATTAATTTTAATTTATTTATTAAAAATAAATAAAATAAATAAATAATGTCCCATAGATACTATTTTTGAAATTATATTACTCATAGGTACCTCCATAATTTCATATTCCATATAGGTACCACTTTTTAATTATTTTACTTAATTTACCAAAACGCTATACACATATTTCATAAAAAATGGAAAAAAAACACATAAAATTATATAAAATGCAAAAAATCTTAAAATAAATGAAAAAAAATCACAAAAAAATGTATTTGTTGTAAGATATTATTGGACTATTGGGCCTTACTCATAGTGGGCCTAAGTTGGGCTTTCTATCTTGTATAACCCTAACCTCTAGTATATAAAGAAGGTTAGGGTCCCCTTTTATTGATATATTCTGATTAATAAAGACTCTATTGTTGTCTCTCTCATCTCTCTCTATATCTATACATATCTCTATATATATCTATAACGAGCTAATATGTCACACAACACGTTATCAGCACTTTGCTTGCGGAGATTGGAGTAAAGATATAAGATTTGAGTATTTGTCCGAAGAACAGGGTTTTTATGTTGGAAAATTGAGTTATATACATGCGGCCAAAGTTTGAAGGTTTTTTTTATCGGTCTTTCCCAACATACCAGGAGTACGGTAAATAATATTTATTTGATCATACCTGTGACAGAAAAAAAAAAAAAAAACTGCATGCTGGCATAAATAAAATTAATTTTACTGCAATTAGAATTGATAAACTGGTTGCTTTATTCACCATTAAAAATTGCACCATCAGTAATATGTCATGCCATATCTATAAAAATCAAACCCTATAGTAGTACAACTGCATGCGTCCCATTAACTATGTATTGCTAGAAATTGTTCAATATTAGATTGAATTCCATGTGATATTGATAAATAGCCTGCCCATGACCCATGCGTCTTACTATATTGAATTAGTTGTATACATTAGTAAAGACGTAGGTTCTGCATGTTCAATTGTTACATATGATGTTTGACGACTATGTGATTTGAATTGTTAGTAGTATAAACCTGTAAAACAAAATCTGTCAGTTCGAAAACAGTAGGGACCACAATGCAAATCACTAATACTTATGTACTGTCTGTAAAAAATGAATGTAGTTTAATCAAATTACAGTACTAATCCATATAGTATGTATGTTACATTTAAAATACTATATGTGTTCCCATGTGTAAAATTTGGTCCATATCTAACATAAATACGTACATGATAATTGATTAAACATTGCATGTTAATTGAATTAATTTATGAATTGCCATGTTAATAATTACTGCCATGTAATATTATTACTGCTGTTATGTATAAGATATGTAAATCTGCGAAATCATATATATTCACATTTAAGTTGGAAAAATTATGAATCTTCCCTAAATAGGCTCACCTATTTGGATACGATGTCTAGGAAAGATATAGGCGGAAGTCGATATCCTAATGAGGTCGGGTTTTAAGTGGCATTCGTGCCCTCCACCCTCACCGTCTTTCCTGGTCGTTTTTCAAGTAGAGCTACCGAAAGGGGTTGACTAAATAATAATTTCCCCGAGTGTGTTTATATAGTGATGTATGTTTCGCCGAATTGGTGTCTCTGTATCGACCTGTCGTTCGATCAATGAGAACCTATTCACATTAAAAGCAAAACTATTTTTCGAACCTGTCGTTTCGAAATAAAGTTTATGCTTGTGCAAACCATAAACATATAAACTAGTCGTTTTATATGATAAATAATCCAGAACTCCCAACACATGTTGGATGCCATCTATGATGAGAAAAATCGTAAAACATACTTGCGAAATGACTGTTTAAACGTTGATTTTAATCCGTCACCACATGTTACTCACCCTGATGTGTGAAAATGTGATGCCCAAATTTTTTTTTGGATGCCATCTTTGATGAGTAAAACATGAGTTTGTTGTTACTCGCGGGATGAAAGATAAGGCGTTGATTTTATTCCGCCGCCACATTTGAGACGGGATGACGTCTATGGTGAACAAATGTCTGAAATTGACATATTGGAGCAATCCTTCACCAAAATACTAGCTTGGAAATTGTATTCCATAAGCAGTATCGTGAATTTATATTCACCATGTTCCTTTATCACCCATCTGTTATTGGATAAGAAAATTACCCCGGTGAGTAGTTTTAATCATATTGGGTCAATGGCGAATTGTTTGCCTGATATTAATGCTCTTCGTGTACATTTTTTTCCATGAATCGAGAACCGAGACAAGTGTTATTTGTCTCGAACTGTCGCGATCCCGATGAATCGCCTAGCCAAGCGAGATTTTAGACAATCGTCAAAATCGAAAACTTGTGGCTCCAAGACAGTAATTGAAAGGAACAATATGGGCCGTTGTCACAAAGCAAGAGATAATGCTAAAAAAAGGCAACTCTATCCTATAAAGACAAAGGTCATGCACGGTTATTCCTTAAATAGTTCAAAACTATTATAAAGGTGAAAAAAAACGATGCTAATGTGGTTAAAGATAACTGAAAGGAAACTCTTGAGACCCCCGGTTTTGTGGCTCAAATAAGTTTGATACATTTCTTTATTGATTTTGATAAATCATTGAGCCATTTTTTCGCTCATCTGAATTATGTTTTTCCATTTGTATTATGATTTTTCCATTTGTACATACTTTTGGATTATGGTTTGCCTATTTACGAAATTTCTCGGAATAATTTAAAGTGTTTTGAGCAAATTCGTTTGACAAATGTGACCAAACTTTAAATTATGAAATTTTAGGCAATACTTGTGGGGTAGTTGATTTTTTTAAAAATAGTGGGTAACAGTGCACCACATAATTTCACCAACTATTTGCCAAAAAGAGTACTCAGTGACAACGATTCTGGACCTGACGTTCCTAATCAAAATCTTTGGTAAAACCAAATTGATTTGTCAAATATGAGGTCTTATACTCATGTAGGTCCTGCCGTACCTTGTTGAGTTATAAAATATTCGAGAAAACCAGTGTTACCTGGTAATAGCTCATGAAAGAATTGAAATTTCTTTACATAGTCTCCATTCAATACGACCAAAAGCGTATTTTAGAGGAGTTGAAATGTCTTTCAAGTGGTTGCTACCACATTCTTTAAAGCATTTAAAGTTACCTTATCATTTCGCCCGTCGTCGAATGATAAAGAATTTAGATGCTAAGACATGATTGTCTGTACTATCTTTCGCCTGTCGTCGATTGATAAGAGCATTTTGATATTGTGGCATTGACCGGATGAGATATTCCCGGGTCAAAAGACGATGCTTGATTTATAATCGCATCGTATTTGGATTCTTTCTGAGAATATATTTCGTGATTAATCCGAAATTCATGCCACTAATGCTCACTCTGAAAGACTAGTATGTGTAAAGATCAAGAAATGAACTCGTAGAATTCTTGTAAAGAATTGAAGGAGTTATTGTGGAATTATCCAACCATAAGACGGACCATAAATATAAATGGTTATGGTTGATGCATCGACAATAGGTCACATGATTATTGTTGTCCACAGAAATGCAGCATTTCCCAAACCTTTAGCCCTATCATTAAGTTGATGGCTCATGATCCGGATTATCCTGAAAAGTCTAGTCGACTTGATAATTCCGAAGAGTAAGAATCGAAATTCCGATTTGAATTACTTGAGTTTGGAAATTGAAATTGAACATCCTGTCGATTATGTTCAGACCCAAATGGACTCACGGAAAGTTTGATGATGCGACTGCAAATGGTGCACGCACTTCTTGGTCTTGCGCACCAAGAATTATATTTCTGTGTGGGGTCATGCTATTTTGCTGCATTGGTCCGTCTGAGGCCCATAGTCACTCAAAACACTAAATGCGTACCAGTTGGTTACTGGTTATGAGCCAGATGCCTCATATGAATGCGTGTTTGAGTGCTTAATATTTTGATTGAGCCGCTATAGCGTTCAAAATATGGACCTCTGAGGAGACATAAGTCGATTATGAATCCCCTGCCTATCATTTGATAGAGTAACCTTGGCAAGCGATCTCTTTACCGCATGATATGCGAAAGTGACATCGCTAAGACTGTCCTCCCCGTCGTTAGGGGGAGATTTGCACGTTACCGTTGATAAGGAACGACGTGAAGTAACATGGCATAACCCACTCAGTCTTAGCTTGATCCCCAAAACTGCACTTAGTGATAAGTAAGTGCATAGACTCCCTCAAGTCTAACTAAATGCCAGATGCATTTAATGACTTTATGAGATGTCACGAGATCATTTATACATGCTGCAAAATGCTTGCAAGGATAGACGTCCCTGTCAGACGCCGTGTTCCTGTCGTAACACGTTGCTTTGGCCGAACCCGCCAAGCAAATGACGCTGCCGTCGGCCGTCAGTCTGTCGTCCTTCCCAAGATACGAGGAAGTTGATCGGTTCTTAATTCGTTCAGCCCCAGAGGTGGTGAACTGAAACTCGTTTGTCGCACGAGATTATAAAGGATAAAGGAGATGTGTGATTTCCTCCTCATCCTAAGAATCTCGAAATATCTGTCGATCATGATATCTTAGACGATATTGAAGCGAAACGAGACTGTCATTGATTACTTGTTCATATATTCGGTGACGACTGATAATATGAACAAATTATGACAGAGAACCATGTACCGTTGCCTGAAGTCAACGTAGAATAGACTGTACTAATGGAAACTTGCAATCCAAGTAGACTCCTTAGCGAAAGTGTGTTCGGACCTGTAGTTCCAACACCACCAATGTTAAACGAGTTCGTTTATTTGGTTATTCGCAAGGAAAAGTGATGAGAATAATGAGATTGTAGAATGCTCGCCTAGAAGCGCAAGGCTTCTCTCACACCTTGGAATTGATTACGAGATGGTTGATTTCCTCGTAATGGACATTATAACAGTCCCCTACTTTACCAGTTTAGTAGTTTCCGAAAAACTGAGTATGCAGCCATGAATGTGGTCACGGTTTTATCTCTATGGGGATTTAGACAAAGAGATATAGATGAAGGTCCCTGTGTGACTTCATGTGCTTAAATCAAGTAGTTTCTGACCACGGAACACGATCTCAATTGACTGAGACGTTCACTATATGGATTAATATAATCCGAGCGGATGTGGTATACCGCCTAAGTGAGTACTTGATTAGCTTGGGATACTTGAACAAGTATTATGCCCTTGCGTGTTTTATTATGCGATCCATTTTTGGATTTGCCTTCGAGATGAAGGATCTTGGGAAGACACGGTAGTGACTCAACCTGATGATTGAGTCCCGTAAAGATTGAATCTAAGTCCATGATTCAGACTACACCCAGAAGGTGTTATGACGTTTTAGTCATCATGACGCTAAGTCGTCAGATTCTCCCATGATCGTTCGATCACTAGACATTGATATAGACCCAGTCCGTCCCTGATGAGACGATGAAGAGATATTGAACCATAATGTTCATATCTAAGTACAATAAGCGCATCATTGTACTTGGTCTAATGTGCTAGGACGAACATCTCGTCTGTTGTGAATGGTATAGCTCGACACAACATCGCGCTAACACGCTGCCATCGAAATGGCACTAAAGACACATTCCCTTACCTTATGGTAATTTTGGAAGTGGGCTAGTTTATCCCATTTGCGTCATCGAGTGTACCTACCCCCTTCGGTACTCGAATTAACGCAACCCTTTTTCGGTTATACCGATGCCGGTTACTTATCAGACCCGCATAAGGGATATTCCTAACATGGTATGTCTTTACCATTAGGAATAAGGCGACATCTTGGAGGTCTTGGAATGACTCCAAGTGAATCACTCTGATCTATTCGTACTCTATGAGACGACTAGAGAGTGTATATGGCTTCGAGCTAGTATTAGTCATATTTGAATTACATATGTTCTGTCTCACAATCCAGATAAAACACTTGTCATAGAAGACAACTTGTTGTTATTGATCAAGAGAGACATGACTACATTATGCTATTTAGCATTTCTCGCCGAAATTAATCTTCACAAATGAAGTTTAAGAGCATCCAGTTGAATGCTCGTTCTATTCCACGTTAGATTTTCTTGCATCCAGTCGTATGTAAGTAAATGAGTCATCCAGTCGAATGCTCGTACTCTTTCTTGGAATATGAAATCTTTGCACCCAGTCGTGTGCAAGTGAGGGGGAGCATCCAGGTGAATGCTTATTGCACTAATTACTACTTAGTCGAAATCTTCGCACCCTGTCGTGTGCAAGTGAGGGGGAGCATCCAGTCGCATGCTCGTGTACTCTTTTGTCCTTCGACTAGAGGTTTTTCCCAATGGGTTTACTCTAGCAAGGTTTTGATGAGGCACCTGTTTTGTGGTTGATCCCCTACTACTACCACTGTTGCACTCTTTTTCCTTCGATCAGAGATTTTCCCATTGGGTTTGCTCTGGCAAGGTTTTGATGAGGCACACTGTTTTGTGGTTAGTTACTTACATGATATTTCGGCCTATATCATTCGGCTACACAGTTTCTCCTAGGTACCGGTTTTGTTCCACACTGGGTTTTCCGTCCCTAAGGTTTTTATGTGTTTAGCACTGCGAATGAACTCGACTCAGATCGAATGCATGAAGACGAAGAATTCAAGACGTCCAAAGGGGGAGTGTTGTAAGATATTATTGGACTATTGGGCCTTACTCATAGTGGGCCTAAGTTGGGCTTTCTATCTTGTATAACCCTAACCTCTAGTATATAAAGAAGGTTAGGGTCCCCTTTTATTGATATATTCTGATTAATAAAGACTATATTGTTGTCTCTCTCATCTCTCTCTATATCTATACATATCTCTATATATATCTATAACGAGCTAATATGTCACACAACAGTATTTTTATTAAAAAAACACAAAAAAATAAAAAAAATCACAAAAAAAATAAAAAAATCACAAAATTTTAAAAAAATGACAAAAAAAATAAAAAAATTATAAAAAATGAAAAAAATCACAAAATATTATAAAAAATAAAAATAAATCACATAAAATTATAAAAAATGAAAAAAATCATAAAATATAAAAAAACTAAAAAAAATCACAAAAAAATTATAAAAAATGAAAAAATCACAAAAAATCACAAAATTTTAAAAAAAAATTACAAAAAAAAATTATAAAAAATTATAAAAAATGAAAAAAATCACAAAATATTATAAAAAATGAAAAAAATCACAAAAAAATTTAAAAAATCACAAAATTATAAAAAAAAAGGAAAAAATAAAAATAAAAATCACTTTTATTGAACTTTATGCACTTTCGACTGTATTAGATGCACTTTCGACTGAAACAGATGCACTTTTAGCTGAACTATATGCACTTTCAGCCGAACTAGATGTACTTTTAGTTGAACCAGATGCAGGTTTTACAGAATGATATGCACTTTTATTGAACTAGATGCACTTTTGTCTGAACCATATGCACTTTCAGCCGAATCAGATGTACTTTTAGTTGAACCAGATGCAGGTTTTACAGAACGATATGCACTTTTATTGAACTAGATGCACTTTTGTCTGAACCATATGCAGTTTCAGCTGAACTAGATACACTTTTAGCTGAACCATATACACTTTCAGCTGAACCATATGCATTTTTAGTTGAACTAGATGCAAGTTTTACAGAACGACATGCACTTTTATTGAACTAGATGCACTTTTGTGTGAACCATATGCACTTTCACCTGAACCAGATACACTTTTAGCTGAACCATATGCATTTTTAGCTGAACCATATGCACTTTCAGTTGTACCAAATGCACTTTTAGTTGAATCAGATGCATTTTTAACAGAACTATATGCACTTTCGACTGTACTATATTCATTTTCGACTACACTATATGCGCTTTTGACTTAACTATATGTACTTTTCACTAAATTAGATGCACTTTAAGCTGAACCATATGTACTTTCAGCTGAACCAGATGCACTTTTAGCTGAACTATATGTATACTCACTTTTATTGAACTATATTTACTTTCGACTGAATTGTATGCACTTTAAACAGAACTAGATGTACTTTCATCTGAATTGAATGCAATTTCGACTCAAATTTATTCATTTTTGACTAACTATATACACTTTCGACTGAACAATATGTATTTTTATTGAACTATATACGCTTTTGACTGAATTATATGTATTTTGACTGAAGTAGATGCACTTTCAGCTCATTCAGATTAAAAAAAGGCACATTTATCATGAAAAAACCATTTTTTTGTATAAAAAAAATCACTTTTCGATATAAAAAGTGTTATATTGGGAAAAAAAATTATATATATTTTGTAATTTTTTAAAAAGGTTATGATTTTTTCATTTTTTTTATAATTCATTTTTTTTGTGATTTTTTGTGATTTTTTATAATTTTTATAATTTTTTGTGATTTTTGTTATTTTTTTATAATGTTTTGTGATTTTTTTATTTTTTTTTATAATTTTTTATGATTTTTTGTGATTTTTTATTTTTATTTTTGATTTTTCGGTATAAAAAGTGTTATATTGACAAAAAAAATTATATACTTTTTTTGTAATTTTTTAAAAAGTTTGTGATTTTTTTTCATTTTTTGTAATTTTTTATAATTTTTATAATTTTTTTGTGATTTTTGTATTTTTTAATTATTTTTTGTGATTTTTGGTGATTTTTTATGATTTTTTTATAATTTTGTATAATTTTTTTAATTTTTTTTTGATTTTTTTTGTGATTTTTTGTGATTTTTATAATTTTTTTATTTTTGTGATTTTTTATAATTTTATTTTTTATGTTTTTTTTATGATTTTTATTAATTTTTTGTTTTTTTTTTTTATATTTTTTGTGATTTTTTTCATTTTTATAATTTTTTTGTGTTTTTTTTTATTTTGTTGTAATTTAAAACTATTTTTTTGAGTTTATAGAAAGATAAAATATGTATATTATATTTTTGTTTGTATGACAATTTAGTAAATAAACTAAATAATTAAAAAGTGGTACCTATGAGAAAATATGAAATTATCAAGATATTTAGGAGGAATATAATTTGCTATGAGGTATTTATAGGGAATTACCTCTAAAATAAATAAGTTTGTATATATGAGAATTTATTAAACGACGATTAGATTGAGACTCTACATATATTTGAATTAAATAATTAGTACCCAAAAAGTAAGAAATAAAAATTAAAAGCTCAACATAAAAATATTACTATAAGAAATCAGTAAAATTATATCATAAAAAAATGGAAAAAAAATACATTTACTACACCAAACTATAGTGTTAACGATTTGGGTACTCACATTTCAAATTCTCCAATTTAGTTACAACACTATAATAATTTTTCAATTTAAGTACCACCGTCTAAATAAATCACGGAATCATGTCACGTGACATTTGACAAACATTAATTTGAGAGACTAATTTGACAAATTTGCACAAGAACATTTCATCCTAGAAAAATTTTCCCCCCAATTTCACACATAAAAAAAAATTATAATATAATCCAAATTTTTGTTATGTGTGAAATTGGGGGAATAATTTTCATAGGATGACATATTTTTGTTATAGGATGACAAAAAAAGATTTATAAGATAGCAGTACAAGTCACGCCACGTAATAAAAACACAACATACTAAAAATTCAAATAAAAATATACTATAAACCTAGTTGAGTCTACCATAAATTTAAATATTAATTAAAAATAAGAAAAATTGTTAAATATAAAAATACAATCCACTAAAAACTCAAATAAAAATATACTCGGACCATAGTTGAATTTATCCTAAATTTAAATATTAATTAAAAATAATTTTTTTTGTTAAATCTAGTATTAGTAATAATAAAAACTCTTGATAAGATGGTGTATATGCCATGTAATGTGAGTTGATTTTTTAAATATGAAAAATGTGTGATTAAAAACATTTTCCATACTAGAAACACATTAATTAATATTTATAATATCTCAATGTCATGTGTTTGGTTAACTGTATATTTTAAGAAAAAAGGTGGTGTGTTTAACATTATAACAAAATAAATATGTACTACTAGTATATATACTTTGAGCAATAATGACAACAACCACCTTTTGAAGTTGAAATACTGCTTATTGAACTTAATAACTACAGCCAAACAAATCTCACATCTCAGGCTTAAAAAAATATGAAGAAAAACTAAGAGTTTTTAACTCTTTATTAAGATATCTTCCGTAGTTTTTGTTTGTATCCTACAGATTGTTATATATTTCTAATTTTTGGACAACAAAACCTACTCTTTCTTATGTTTCCAATTAGTTCAAATTAGTTTTAAAAAAAAAGAATTAGTTAAAATTACACACTTTATTACCATGGTCTCTACATTAATTTATGAATTTACACATACTACCTTATATGCTCATACACAAAACTTGGAGAATTATTGATATGTTAATCTAAAATCTAGTAAAACCGAATTGATCAATAAACAACTGATCTTAGTTGCTGCTTTAATATTTTTATCTTCAGAAAACCCCAAGAAATTTTATAGAATAAAAAAGAGATGAATTTTGTGATTTCGTGATTCTTAAAGTTGCTACAGGTGTAATAGTTGGCCAAAAATTACATACTATAGCTATCATATAGGCCTTGAGCATCTTTCAGTACAATCAAATAAAAAGTAAATTCAAAATTTAATGTGGTCACATCAGATCATATAGATCGAGTATCCTTTCATCTTCAACAAAATATCAAAAATACAAATTCGAAAGCCTCTCTAAAAGAATTATTTTGAAGAAGATCCATCTGTCAAAATATTAAACCAGCAACATCACCCATCTCATTGTTATATTCCATTTGCTTAATTAGCAACATATATGTCTGTTACTAAACTTGAGCCCATTTTATAAGTGTAACATGAAGATTTAAACATTTGGCAACTCAACAACTAAAAGATTATGTTCAACTATATATTAATTTTAGAATATCACACTTCTTTACTTTTTGTACCGATTTCAGGTTATAATTTTAATGGTTCGATAGGCATTTGTGGGAATCGATCATATTCATTCATTCTCTACCGATCTAAGATTATTAAATTAAGTAATTCTAGATAAGCGCAATTAAGTTAATCACCAATTTAGACAACCACGATAAAGTCTAGTATGAGCATATATATAATAAATGACTTTAATTGAGTAATAATAGATAAATATATTTTCTATTTGTACAATTATTTGTAGAGCTTGCGAAGTTTATACCTATCACACAGATATAATATGTTGAATGTTGATTCTTCTAATCGATTATTTTGATGATAACAATATTTGTAAAACATGATAAAAGCTCGTTTTGCGTACTAATCATTTATCAAGTGTGCCAAAGGGTCAAAATGATAGAATACGCAATTACGAAGCCAACGGTTCAAGCGGAACTTCAATCGGAATTGAAACGGACTATTTACGGGCTTTCAAAGTATGTCGAGAAAACCGAAACTCTGCAAGAACAAAAACGACCGATCGTCAGCATCAACGACCGATCATTTCAGTGCAAAATTCTTCCAGTGAGCAAAGAACAAAAACGACCGATCGCCAGCATCAACGACCGATCGTTTCAGTGCGAAATTCTTCCAGTGAGCACAGATGAAAAACGACCGATCGTTTTACAGAAACGACCGATCGTTTCTGTAGAATTTCAAATTCCAGCTTTTAAGCTTTTCCTGAAAATTGGGCGAACTGCTGAATAACCAGCATTTAATTCAGCCAACAACCAGCAACGGTCATGAATTAAATGAGAGACCTTTTGGCTCTACTTATAAGCCATAAATCCATTGAAGAAGACATATCTCTTTACAAAACATTTTAAGCAATTACACAAAGAAATTCTTCAAGGTTATACTACTCATTTCTCACTTATTATTCATAAATTATTCTCGATTATATTCTCATTGTAATCTTATAAACATCGAGATAATATTTGTTAGTGAGTGATTCATTCAATTCAAACTTGTAAAAGAGTGTATTATAAACTCATTTGTGAGCGAGTGATTGGGTAGAGGCTTTTCAAGCAAGTATAGCTTAAAAGCTCTAGGCTTCTCATTTCGGGATACTCATAAAGTGAGGGGGAGCTTAATCGGTTGATTAAGCTCGTTAGGTTGTAACCTTGAAAAGAGATACTAGTGAAACACTCGGTAGTGAAAATACCGAGGAGAGGACGTAGGCGCGTTTTGCCGAACCTCTATAAATCTTGCGTTATTTCTTTCCCTTAACTTTTACTTTTCGCATTTGCTTATCGCTTATATTTATTGCTTGCTTATATTAAAATTAGCAATTATTTGTTAACGAAAGTGTTTTAGTTATACAATTCACTAGTTTAGCTTAGTTATTAACCCATAAATTTTATTCCGCGAAAAACGTACAAAACCTTATTCACCCCCCCTCTAAGGTTTAGACTCCTATGGACCAACAATTGGTATCAGAGCTTAGCTATTTTATTTACAAAAATCTAACGATTTTATAGTTTAAAGATCCGCTATGTCTTCGTACGCCGACTCTAAATCCATAACTAGGCCCCCGTTCTTTGACGATACAAACTATCCCTATTGGAGAGATCTCATGAAAAATTTCCTTTGTGGTTTCGAAATTGACCAATGGATTAGCATTAGTAAAGGCTATAAAACGCCTAGGAGAAATGGCTTAGATAAACTTGTAGAGGAACTAGACACCGATGAACGCCTCGCCTTTTCTCTAAATTGTAGGGCTATGACTTCTATCACTTGTGCGCTCTCGCCTAGTGAATATGATAAGGTTTCCGGTTGTGACACCGCTAAGCAAATGTGGGATAAGTTAGCTATTATGCACGAAGGAACTAGTCAAGTTAAGGACTCTAAAATTAGCATGCTTATTCATGATTATGAATTATTTAAAGTCGATGATGACGAGTCTATTGCTTCCATGTACACTCGTTTTACTAAGATTACTAATGATCTTAAAATACTTGAAAAGGTATATTCTAGCAAGGAGATGGTGACAAAAATCTTACGAAGTCTTCCGAGGAAATGGGAATCGAAAGTGACGGCTATACAAGAAGCCAAGGACATGAACACACTTTCTCTCGACAACCTCATAGGATCCTTGAGCACCCATGAGCTAGATATGACGACTCGAAAACATGAGGATGACTCGAAAAAGAAGAAAGGCATCGCCTTCAAAAGCACAACAAATGACGATAGCGACAATGATTCCTCTAGTGAGGATGATGAAATGGCACTCTTCGCCAAACGCTACAACAAATTCCTAAGTTGGAAAAAGAAGGGTGGACAACGATTTCGGAAAAAGGAGTATAAGGGAGAGCATTCCGACAAATCGAACAAAAAGGACGAAATCATTTGCTACAAATGTCACAAGCCCGGCCATATGCAAAACGAATGTCCTTTGAAAAAAAAGGACAAGTTCGTAAAGAAAAAGGAATACAAGAAGGCATTTTTGGCCGCATGGGAGAGCGATGATGATAGCTCCGATAGCGACAATGAAGAAGTCGCAAACCTTTGTCTCATGGCTAGAGACGACGATACCGAGGATGTAAGCTTTCACTCCTCTAACTCTTCTATTTCTAGTGATGATGATCTTGATATAAATGATGTGTTAGCATCCTTAGAAAAAGCTAGAGGTAAAAACAAATCTTTTAGAAAAATGCTAATTACTCTACAAGACGAACTCGAGAACTTAGCTATAACAAATGACTCACTCACGTCTAAAAATGCCGAACTTACCATAGAAAATGATAAGTTAGTTAAAGACCTTAGTTCTTCTAAAATTAAGGCGGATAGCGCCGAACTTACTCTCGCTAAATTCACTAAGGGAAGTAAAATGCTAAGTACTATATTAGCTTCTCAACAAGGCGCATATGATAAAACCGGTGTAGGATACAACCCACTCTTAGCGGCAAAGCATAAAAATCTATTCACCAAACAAGTGGCGAAAAATGAAAATAGACCACCAAGTTACTCCCGTAAGAACAACTCGTATAAAAAGAACTTAGTTTATAATCGTTTTGTTAAACCTATCTCGCATGTTAAATGTATTACTTGCAACCGTAGTAACCACTATGAGGATTATATATATTGCCCTTATAGGTATAAAGTTAATAGAAATGATTTGGTTTGGATTCCAAAGGGTCGAGACTCTAACCCTCAAGGACCCAAAAGTGGATTAGGATACCAATGATCGTTTTGTCTTGTAGGTATGCTTGAGATCAAAAATCAACGAGGACAAGTGGTTCTTGGATAGTGGATGCTCAAGACATATGACGGGAGACAAAACAAAATTCACCACTCTTGCACCTAAAGACGGAGGCTTTGTGACCTTCGGGGATAATAGCAAGGGCAAAATCATCGGTATTGGTAGTATCTCTAAACCATCTAATGTTGTTATTGATAATGTATTGCTTGTGGATGGTCTTAAACATAACTTGCTAAGTATAAGTCAACTTTGTGATTTGGGTCACAAAGTCATTTTTGAAAAATCACATTGCATCATTCATTGTATTTCGGATAATAAAACTATTCTCATGGGTCAAAGACAAAATAATGTCTATATGATTGATTTGAATAGTTCGGTGGATAACGAAGTTAAGTGTCTTGTTACTATCAACGACAATGGTTGGTTGTGGCATAGACGACTTGGTCATGCAAGTCTTGATTTACTTGCTAAACTCTCTAATAAAGATTTGGTAATAGGTTTACCAAAAGCTCCTTATATAAAGGACAAACTTTGTCATGCTTGCCAATTAGGCAAACAAACGAAGATTTCTTTTAAGTCTAAAAATATTATTTCTACTACTCGTTGTTTGGAGCTCATTCATATGGACTTAGTTGGCCCCTCCCGGACACTTAGTCTTGGCGGGCGTGCATATGCTTTCGTCATGGTTGACGATTTTAGTCGCTTTACTTGGGTATTGTTTTTAACTCATAAGCATGAAGCATTTAGAGAATTCTCTATTATTTGCAAAAAACTCCAAACACGAAAGGGTTATATGATCAAGAGTATCCGAACCGATCATGGTAAGGAATTTGAAAATACTCCATTTCAAACTTATTGTGATGAAAATGGTATTGATCATAATTTTTCGGCCCCTCGTACGCCCCAACAAAATGGGGTAGTTGAGAGGAAGAATAGAACCCTAGAGGAAATGGCACGGACCATGCTTTGCGAAAATAATTTGCCAAAGTATTTTTGGGCCGAAGCCGTAAATTCCGCTTGTTATATTTTAAATAGAGCCTTAATTAGGCCCATATTAAAAAAGACACCTTACGAATTATGGAATGAGCGAAAGCCCAATATTTCTCATTTACGTGCATTTGGTTGTAAATGCTATGTTCATAATAATGGTAAGGATAATTTAGGAAAATTCGATGCTAAGTCCGATGAAGGAATTTTCGTTGGATATGCTATATCGAGTAAAACTTATAGAATTTTTAATAAAAGAACTTTATTGGTGGAAGAGTCGGTACATGTCTCGTTTGATGAGAATTTACCTACGATTGATAAACCTTTAATTGTTCATAATATTAATGATGATATTTTTCATAAAGCATCTTCTTCTAATCATGTTGCATCTAGCTTAGAGTCTACGCCTAGAATAGGGGTTGAACCCATTGTTGAAGAAGTAACTATAGATAGTCTTCAAAAGGACTTAGAATCTAGTGTACACATTCATGAGGATTTGCCTCAAGAATGGAGGTTTGCCAATCACCACCCGCAAGAATTAATTTTGGGTAACCCGGGAGAAAGAGTGCATACACGTTCTTCTTTAAGAAATATAGTTAATCATTTTGCATTCTTGTCTCAATTAGAGCCCAAGAACATTCATGAAGCGAAACTCGATGAGAGTTGGGTATTAGCTATGCATGACGAATTAAATCAATTCGAGCGTAGTAACGTATGGACTTTAGTACCTAGACCGATTGAGAAAACCATCATAGGTACGAAATGGATATTTCGTAATAAGATGGATGAATCCGGGGTAGTTATTAGAAATAAGGCTAGACTAGTAGCTCAAGGGTATAACCAAGAAGAGGGCATCGATTTCGATGAAACTTACGCACCCGTAGCTAGACTAGAAGCCATTAGAATGTTGCTTGCTTATGCTTCTTTTAAACGTTTTAAATTGTTTCAAATGGATGTTAAAAGTGCATTTTTAAACGGTTTTATAAATGAGGAAGTTTATGTAAAACAACCACCCGGTTTTGAAAATCATGAGTTTCCCAATCATGTTTAAAACAAGCACCCCGGGCTTGGTATGAAAGACTTAGTAAATTTTTGATTGCAAAAGGTTTTTCTCGTGGTACTTTAGATACTACTCTTTTTATTAAAAAGGATGGTAAAGACATGCTTTTAATTCAAATATATGTTGATGATATTATTTTCGGTGCTACTAATGCTCGCATGTGCGAGGAGTTTTCTAAGTGTATGCAAGGTGAATTCGAGATGAGCATGATGGGTGAACTCACCTACTTCCTTGGATTGCAAATCAAACAAACAAAGGACGGAATTTTCGTCAATCAAGCCAAATACACAAGGGATTTGCTCAAACGATTCAACATGAGCGATGTAAAGCTGCTAGGAACTCCAATGAGTCCGGCAACGAAACTAGACAAGGATGAATCGGGAAAAAGCGTGGACCAAAAGCTCTATAGAGGTATGATTGGATCCCTCTTATATTTAACCGCAAGTAGACCCGATATCATGTTTAGTGTTTGCTTGTGTGCTAGGTATCAATCTTGCCCTAAGGAATCGCATGTTATAGCCGTTAAGCGCATTTTTAAATATCTTGTAGGAACATGCAATTTAGGATTGTTTTATCCACATGATACCTCTTTTGAATTGCTTGGCTATTCCGACGCCGACTTTGCCGGTTGTCGATTAGATAGAAAAAGTACTAGTGGCACTTGCCATTTTTTAGGAAACGCCTTAGTTTCTTGGCATAGCAAGAAACAAAACTCGGTTGCGCTTTCCACGGCGGAGGCGGAATACGTTGCCGCGGGTAGTTGTTGCGCACAAATCCTTTGGATGTGTCAACAACTAAACGACTTTGAATTATCTTTTGATAGTGTACCTATTTTATGTGATAATACTAGTGCAATAAATCTTTCGAAAAATCCGATCCAACACTCTCGCACTAAACATATTAATTTACGTCATCATTTTTTAAGGGATCATGTCCAAAAAGGGGATATTACACTTGAATATATAAGTACCGATAGGCAATTAGCCGATATTTTCACAAAACCCCTTAATGAGGAACAATTTTGCTTTATTCGCCGAGAGTTAGGCATGTTTGATGTGTGAAATATACATATATATATATATATATATATATATTTGATTGATTTTATATATATTTAAGTATTTTTACATTTTCTATGCCAAAACAGTGTCGTAATTGTGCAAAAAATTCATGTTCTGTAACCAAGTTACAGTCGATCGATCGTCTATAAAAACGACCGATCGTTTTCATACAGTCGACCGATCGTTCCTTAAAAACGACCGATCGTTTTTAAAGTGCACTCACTGGAACATTTTAGTTCCAAAACGACCGATCGACACAAAAAACGACCGATCATTTTTGTGATTTTCAGCATTAATCCTTGAAACCCTAATCAAATTTTCTCAAACCCATCCACATTCCACAGCCAACTCTCTCTCTAAATTCGTCCCATCTCTTCAAAACTCGTCAAAAATCCCATTTTTATCGATTATCAATCCACCATGGTTCGCACAAAGAGAACTTCCCTCGTGGATGAAGATGATGAAGCCTACGTGCCTCCGTCTCCTCGTCCCCGTATTCCTCGCAGTCGCCGAACCGGCTCCTCTACCGCTCCACCCTCGGGCCCCGGTGCCTCTTCCGGCTCTCTTCCACCTCTCTATCCACCTTCGATGGATAAAAGAGGTATTTTATCTAATTTTACATTCGATATGCCTCTATTCCGTGAACGATTTCCCGCTCTCATGATAGACTTAAGTTTTCAAAAACTCGATGCCATTCTTACTCTAAAAATGCCATTCTTCATTGAAAACGTATACGAATTTTATCACAACCTAGCTCTAGATAGGGATTCCGATGACGCACTCCATTTGCGTTCATCATTTCACGGACAACCATTCGTTTACGGTATAGACCGTTTACGAAATTTATTACGCCTAGATAACGGCGGCGTCTATGAGTCGAGTGAGGAACTTTGTGAGACTCTCGAGATCGATAACTTCAACGATCTCAAATATGAAATTTTTCATCCCGTCCATAACAATCGATCCAACAAAGCCCATGGCCTTTTATTCCGAAACAAATTAGCCTATCACATCCTATCTCATATCGTCCTACCCCATACTTCCAATTTCACGGATGTCACCAACGAGTATATCTTTCTTCTCGGGTGCATCCATCGCCGAGTCAAACTCGACTTTGCGACCCTCATTTTCTTTAAGATGGATTCTCCTAAAACGAAATCTAAGAATGGGCTACCGTACGGTGCCTTGATTTCGGCCATCTTAAACGACTTGAACCTCGTTCCCAGTGGAACCTTGTTCAAAAATAAGGACAAACATATTTGGGACACTTCATATCTTTCCCAAATGTCCATTAAATTCCACAATGCCGAAAAGACCATTACGTGGTCCGGTAAGCGGGTATCCGGCCCCAACTATGCTCCTCTTACCCCCGAAGAGGAAGAGTACGTCGGTCCTAAGCCCACACCGCGAGCTTCTCGTGAGGACGTAGCTAACTCCTCTGATTCCATTCCCCCCATCGATATCCCTACCTCTTCTCATCGTCAAGGAAAAGCTCCGGTGGGATCTTCTTCTCGTATCCCGCGCTCCGACAAGTTCTACGACTCTCTCTACATCAACCAATACCATAATGCGCAAATGACTCATCGAATGTTTCGATTTTTGAACCCAGGACAAGAAGAGCTAGACCGACTTGATCGTGAAAGCGCCGAGCAAAGGGCACAATTTCATGAATTCTTTCCCAACGACGATGACAACGACGACGATGAGGATGATGCGACCTCCCACCGCGACTAGGCGGCTATCTTTTTATTTTTTTTGATGATGTCAAAGGGGGAGAAATACCTCTCTTGTGTTTTGTCGTTGTATTTCATTTCCGTACTACGAATTTCGTTTGGTTTTGATGTAATAAGTAGCATGGTTATATTATGAATTGTGTTTATGTTGCTATTTATCTTGATTGTCATAATCTATGTCGTTGTGAGAATGTGCATTTAAAATATGCGTTTTTATCTTATTATTTGATGTTATTGATATTGTACACATATTGCTAGTTGATTGGGTTATTTATATGTTTTTCATTTGTGGCGATTGACCAATTTTAGGCATAATTATGGCCAATTTTTCGTTTGCAATTGATCGTTCGTAATCCTTAATCTTTTTAGCCTTGTTTTACTTCGTTTTTAATCGGATGTTATGACATTTACTTGGTTCTTTTCTAAAAACCTTTTATCCAAGTAAAACGTCATCTACACATCTCGGTTATACTTGTTTAGCAAAAAGAGTTTATGGTATGTTATAATCAATATTTTGTCATCATCAAAAAGGGAGAGATTGTTGAACGTTGATTCTTCTAATCGATTATTTTGATGATAACAATATTTGTAAAACATGATAAAAGCTCGTTTTGCGTACTAATCATTTATCAAGTGTGTCAAAGGGTCAAAATGATAGAATACGCAATTACGAAGCCAACGGTTCAAGCGGAACTTCAATCGGAATTGAAACGGACTATTTACGGGCTTTCAAAGTATGTCGAGAAAACCGAAACTCTGCAAGAACAAAAACGACCGATCGCCAGCATCAACGACCGATCATTTCAGTGCAAAATTCTTCCAGTGAGCAAAGAACAAAAACGACCGATCTCCAGCATCAACGACCGATCGTTTCAGTGAGAAATTCTTCCAGTGAGCACAGATGAAAAACGACCGATCGTTTTACAGAAACGACCGATCGTTTCTGTAGAATTTCAAATTCCAGCTTTTAAGCTTTTCCTGAAAATTGGGCGAACTGCTGAATAACCAGCATTTAATTCAGCCAACAACCAGCAACGGTCATGAATTAAATGAGAGACCTTTTGGCTCTACTTATAAGCCATAAATCCATTGAAGAAGACATATCTCTTTACAAAACATTTTAAGCAATTACACAAAGAAATTCTTCAAGGTTATACTACTCATTTCTCACTTATTATTCATAAATTATTCTCGATTATATTCTCATTGTAATCTTATAAACATCGAGATAATATTTGTTAGTGAGTGATTCATTCAATTCAAACTTGTAAAAGAGTGTATTATAAACTCATTTGTGAGCGAGTGATTGGGTAGAGGCTTTTCAAGCAAGTATAGCTTAAAAGCTCTAGGCTTCTCATTTCGGGATACTCATAAAGTGAGGGGGAGCTTAATCGGTTGATTAAGCTCGTTAGGTTGTAACCTTGAAAAGAGATACTAGTGAAACACTCGGTAGTGAAAATACCGAGGAGAGGACGTAGGCGCGTTTTGCCGAACCTCTATAAATCTTGCGTTATTTCTTTCCCTTAACTTTTACTTTTCGCATTTGCTTATCGCTTATATTTATTGCTTGCTTATATTAAAATTAGCAATTATTTGTTAACGAAAGTGTTTTAGTTATACAATTCACTAGTTTAGCTTAGTTATTAACCCATAAATTTTATTCCGCGAAAAACATACAAAACCTTATTCACCCCCCCCCCCCCCCCCCTCTAAGGTTTAGACTCATACGGACCAACAGAATAAAAAATTGTCATTTCTGATTTTATAAACTAACAATCTGTTATGACTATATTTCTGGTCTAGTGAACTTTTTATTGTTAATTGATTTGAGCAAAGTAATCTAAGTTAAATGATTATTAATAAGACAGTTTTATGTTTACATGTAAAGTTAAAACTTCAGTTGCAACCATAGTTATAATCTGTTGATACACAAGATTATTGTCTAAATGCACATTATTTTTTTAATGATTATTATGTGATAATTGTGTTTTAGATATATATTCTCATATAAACACGAAATCAGTTTTATATATTGGAGAATATTTAGGTGATAAATAATGGAATGTTATATGGATAATTATATAGATATGGAGATTAGTTTAAAATATATTATCTTGTTCTTTTTATTGTGTTAATAAGATCTGCTACTATTATGCAAATATTTATCATGTTTACTTTGATACAGAGATATTTATGATTCAAATAGATTTGATTTATATATAGAGTTATTTAATTGTATATGAAAAAAAAATTATTTTGAAAAGATATTATTTTATATGTTTCTCTCAAAGGAAATAATAACTCAGATATTCAAGTAATTTTATCTCGAATTGACCTATGAAGATTGTGATCAAATCTGTAGTTACAAAGATTTGGTATGACAAGGAGATTTAGATGAATATAGAGATAAAGGAATAAGATATTTGAAATTTTTTTTTTTTTTTTTTTGGATAAATAGATGATAGCTTTGTTTGTAAATGTTAAATATATTGTAAATATTTTAGTCAAATTATATTATTAGCTTCCTATTTCATAGCCTTCTGTTAAGCATAAAGATTCCTGAATTACAGCCTATAGTCAAGCCGTATGTTAGGCTATTCTTTGTATATATTCTGATTGGATCAATGATAATGGGTAAGGAAAATATTCCATAATCTTTCATGGTATCAGAGCGCCTAGGGTTTTCTTTCTCTGTCTTCCGCTTGCCCTAGCTCTGTGTTCCTTGCCCACCGTCTTCCTCCCTATACCTTCCTTCTCTCATTCCTTTTTCGTTTTCTGACATCTCTCAATGCCTGAAAACAAATCCTCTTTTCATCCGGCTCTTGCCGTATCGAACATCAAAAACCATGTTTCCATTATTCTTGAAATGGAAAATGTTCAATACTCGACGTGGGCGGAACTCTTCAAGATTCACGCACGATCTCACAAAGTGCTTGATCATATCATTCCTCCAGCCAAAGGCAAGGAGCAGGTTCCTTCCACTGAGGAAGAGAAGGAGCTATGGTCCACTTTGGATGCCACGGTTCTTTCGTGGATTTATGCTACCATCTCTAATGACTTATTGCACACCATTATTGAGCCCGACTCAACGGCTATGGACGCTTGGGATAGATTGCGTGATATATTCCAAGACAATCAACATTCCCATGCCGTTGTGTTGGAACAGGATTTCTCCACCACTTCTATGGAGGATTTCCCGAATGTCTCATCTTATTGTCAACGTCTCAAATCTCTAGCGGATCAATTGAAGAACGTTGGGGCTCCGGTGTCCGATAGTAGATTGGTATTGCAATTGGTTGGGGGTCTTACAAAACCGTACCGTGGAGTGGGTACATTGATCCGTCAAAGCAACCCTCTTCCTCCTTTTTACAAAGCTCGCTCCATGCTCACTCTTGAGGAGACCGGGATGGCTAAGGAAGCAGCCACTGAGTCTGCTATGATGGCTTCTTCGAATGATGATGGTCTGACACACTCTGAGAAATCGGGTCATTCGAAGGGGAAGAATGGTGCGCAAAATTCTGGTGGCCGGCGCAACAATGGTCGGAAGAATGCAGGCTACGGCGGTGGCCGCAACTCGGCCGGCAGTAAAGGCGGTGGCCGGGGGCAATTTTCTGGTAGCCACGGTGGGGCTACTCCTTCCCCGCAATGGCAACAACATCAGCAACCATTTCCATGGGGATGGTATAATCAGGGCTGGCCCATTCCTCCTTGTCCATTCCCAACTCAAGGATGGGCTAGGCCCAATGCTCCTCAACAGCGCCAGGCTGGTCTATTAGGCCCAAGACCTCGTCAGCAAGCCTATGTGTAGCAAGCAGCAACACCTAATCCTCTTGGGCAGTCCGGTTCGTATGCTCCTACGGATATCGAGGCGGCAATGCACACCATGTCTTTTCACCAACCCGACCCGTCATGGTACATGGATACTGGTGCTACCTCTCACATGACGTCCTCTACCGGTAATCTCTCGTCTTATTTTAATTTGAGCAATCATCCTAATAATAATATTATTGTTGGTAATGGTCATACTATTCCAATTCTTGGCTATGGTCACACGAATTTATCTTCCCCATGTCAATCCCTCTCCCTTAACAATGTTCTTCATGCTCCTAAACTTATTAAAAATCTTATCTCTATTAGAAAGTTTACTAAGGATAATTCTGTGTCTGTTGAGTTTGATCCCTTTGGGTTTTATGTGAAGGATTATCGGACGGGGATGCCAATAATGAGATGTGATAGCCGAGGCGACCTTTATCCAATTTCCTCTTCTCTCAACAATCACGCTTCCTCTTCTACGTTTGCCGCCATCTCTCCTAAGCTTTGGCATGATCGTTTGGGTCATCCGGGGCCTCCTATCTTAGATGTTCTTAGAAAAATAAAAGCATTGCTTGTAATAAACTTTCTAGTACTAGCGTTTGTGATTCTTGTGTACTTGGAAAACATATTAAGTTGCCGTTTGTTTCTTCATCTTCGAGTTCTACTATGCCATTTGATATTTTACATAGTGATCTTTGGTCCTCTCCTATTTTGAGTTCTTCGGGACATCGATATTACATTTTATTTCTTGATGATTTTTCTAAGTATTTATGGACTTTTCCTATAGGTCGAAAATCTGATGTGTATGACATTTTCTTGGCCTTTAAAGCCCATATTTCTACTCAGTTTGAGCGTAATATCAAAAATCTGCAATGTGATAATGGTAGGGAGTTTGATAATGGTCTTTTTTTGGAATGTTGTAAAACTCATGGCATGTCATTCCGCCTTTCTTGTCCTCACACTTCTTCTCAAAATGGGAAAGCCGAACGCAAAATTCGGACTATAAACAATATCTCTCGTACTCTTCTGGCTCATGCATCTCTTCCTACATCATTTTGGCATCATGCTCTCCAAATGGCAACCTATCTTCTTAATGTGCTTCTGAGTAAATTGTTGGGAAACAAGTCTCCTCTTGAGGTTCTTTACAAAAGGGTCCCTTCTTATAGTCATCTCCGGGTTTTTGGGTGTTTGTATTACCCTCTCATTCCATCCACAACTATTAATAAGTTGCAACCAAGGTCTACTCCTTGTGTCTTTCTAGGGTATCCAACCAACCATCGTGGCTACAAGTGTTATGATATGTCATCTCGTAAAATTATTATTTGTCGCCATGTCTTGTTTGATGAACATAATTTTCCCTTTGCTACTGTGCATTCCCCAAATTCCCACACATATGATTTTCTTGATGATGGTCTCTCACCTTACGTTATTCACACTCTTCAACAATCTACTCCAACCCCTTCTGCTCAGCCCAACTCGCCAATTAGGCCCAACTCGCCAAACGGGCCCAGTCCGTCCTTCCCTATTGGCCCAAGTTCTGCTCAAATCCCTACAGCTCAAACACAATTCGGTCCCTCCACTCCTACTCCTCCTAATATTCCTCTCCAACAGTCTAGAGTCGTGACCCGTAGCCAGCATGGGATATTTAGACCCAATAAAAAATATTCCATGCATACCGCGGTTGAGAGGTCTCCTTTGCCTCGAAATCCGATCACGGCTCTTCGTGATCCGAATTGGAAAATGGCCATGGATGATGAGTATGATGCTCTTATTAAAAATAAGACGTGGGAGTTGGTGCCCCGTCCCCCGCATGTTAATGTGATTCGTTCTATGTGGATTTTTACTCATAAAGTCAAATCTAATGGTGTTTTTGAGAGGCATAAAGCCCGTCTTGTAGGTGATGGAAAAACACAGCAGGTTGGCATTGATTGTGGTGAAACTTTTAGTCCAGTAGTGAAGCCGGCTACGATCCGCACTGTTCTTAGTCTTTTTCTTTCGAAAGCATGGCCGATTCATCAATTGGATGTCAAAAATGCTTTCCTTCATGGTGAGCTTCAGGAAACAGTTTATATGCATCAACCATTGGGTTACAGGGATCGTGATCATCCAGATTACGTATGTCTCTTACGTAAGTCATTATATGGTCTTAAGCAGGCACCCCGGGCTTAGTATAAACGTTTTGCTGATTATGTTTTGTCTATTGGATTCACTAATAGCAAGTGTGATAATTCTTTATTCATTTTCAGCAAAGGGTCGGATATGGCTTACATTTTATTATATGTTGATGATATTATTCTCACTACTTCTTCTGATCCGCTGCGGTGTTCTATCATGGATCTTCTTAGTTCTGAATTTGCCATGAAAAATCTTGGCCCTCTGAATTATTTTCTTGGTATTGCGGTGACTCGACATAAGGGTGGTATGTTTCTTTCCCAGCGCAAGTATGCCGAAGAAATAATAGAGCGTGCAGGGATGTCTTCTTGTAAGCCGTCCACTACCCCAGTTGACACGAAATAAAAAGTTAGTGCTACATCTAGTGCTACATTTGATGATCCTACTATATATCGGAGTCTTGTAGGGGCTCTACAATATCTCACTTTTACACGGCCAGATATTTCTTATGCCGTACAACAGGTTTGCCTCCATATGCATGATCCGAGGGTTGATCATATGTCAGCTCTCAAACGGATTATTCGATATGTTCAGGGTACGTTGGATTTCGGACTTCATTTATATTCATCTTCTACTTCTACTCTGGTCTCATACACTGATGCAGATTGGGGTGGATGCCCTGACACGAGACGATCTACTTCTGGATACTGTGTGTTTTTGGGTGACAATTTGATTTCTTGGTCTTCAAAACGACAACCTACCTTGTCTCGTTCTAGTGCCGAGGCCGAGTATCGTGGCGTGACAAATGTGGTCTCCGAATCATGTTGGATTCGGAACCTACTCTTAGAGTTGCATTGTCTGGTTAAAAAGGCTACACTTGTATATTGCGACAATGTGAGTGCTATTTATTTATCAGGGAATCCAGTTCAACATCAACGTACAAAACATATTGAAATGGATATCCATTTTGTCCGAGAGAAGGTTGCACGCGGACAAGTACGTGTTCTTCATGTGCCATCACGATATCAGATAGCGGATATCTTCACCAAAGGTCTTCCGCTAATTTTATTTGAAGAATTTCGGGACAGTCTCAGCGTCCGTAAACCTCCCGCTTCGACTGCGGGGGTGTGTTAAATATATTGTAAATATTTTAGTCAAAGTATATTATTAGCTTCCTATTTCATAGCCTTCTGTTAAGCATAAAGATTCCTGAATTACAGCCTATAGTCAAGCCGTATGTTAGGCTATTCTTTGTATATATTCTGATTGGATCAATGATAATGGGTAAGAAAAATATTCCATAATCTTTCAGTAAAAGGTGTGTCCTACACTATATAGAACTCTATGTTAGAGAGATACACGAGACACACACGTGAGAAACATAAATAGCAAAACAATTGTGATGTTATTGATAGGCAGTAAAACATATAGTGAGTCTGAGAGTTTTTCACTAAGACTTAAATCGTATATTGTAAGCTTTTATAATCTGGATAGACGTACCCCAGGGATTGGGTGAACTCCGTTGTTAAACGTGCGTGTAAATTTACTTTTAGTTACGTTTAATATTCTGTTCAGTCCATCTATTCACTTGGTTGCAACTATAGTTCCAACTGTACTTGCAACCTAACTGCGTAACATCAACTAGAACAACGGATATAAATTTCACAATCCATTCAAGTTACTAATGGCCCAAACATTATAAATTACAATTGCACCCTATTATGAGTTGTATTTCACAAAATCGCAACTAAAGTAATCACAGTTGAATCAAGAGCGAGCAAGACATGCATACGTGCATGGTTTATTCATGTCTGATCCAACTGTCACTCTCCAGTCGCAAAAATGGAAGCAATCCCCTAGCTTCCCATTCGTTTCAAAGATCAATAATACAATGACATTTAAAAGTACGGCAAATGAACTGACCCGTTCATGAACACATTTGTATTCGGCTCGTTAAAAACTCAGCTTGTGATTGTTCATTTACTAATGATGCGAGCCTGAAGAGAATAATAAGGCTAGTAAACATGTTCTGCTCGTTTGAAAGCTCGTTTAATTATTTTTAATATATGTTTTCATATATGTTTCTACTTATATTTCTACTTATATATATGTAGACTTCATCAAATATTATGTTGACGATTGATAAATACTCTTAAATTTATGTAATAAATTTATTTTTTTAAAATTTAATCTAATTAAACCTAAAATTACAATAACTAAATGTATTGTTGCTTATATTAACACTTATTTTATCTAAGTAAAAAAAGATTTTTTAAGCAAAACTATATTAAATTTGGCAAAAAAAAAACATGTTGAGAAAACGACTATAGACATGCTCGTGATTATTATGATAATGCATCATGGAAACCGTAGAGTAGTTCGTTGACGTCTGTGGGTGATTGGCTGTGAACGTTTATGGTGATGAGGTGATTGATTTTCTGTCATTCTGTGTGTTAAATCATGAATCACTTTTGCAAATTTAAATAGTTTTAATTAAAATTCAAATTTGTTTAATCGGCTTATTTTACACTACTTTATGCATATGTATGTATTATTTATTTTATCTGTCTGCTCGATTTTCGTTTTTTCACAAGTTTATCCGCTTAAACGTTGGATTATCTGGTAAATAAGCTTAGATTTCTCCAATTTGTTGTTTAATTGGCTTATTTCGAGTGTTTCGTACTGAAATCTAGGGTTTCCTTTTTTTGCTAAGCTGAACACAAATAGATTGTATTTTAGCTCTGTTTATGTCTCCATCTGCTCAATTTTTTATTTAACAAGTTTATTAACTTAATTGTTGGATTGTATGGTAAATTGCCTTAGATCTATTGGTTTCGTTGTGAATTTTTGGGGGATTTAGTTTATTATTAGTATTTAATTTGTGTAATCAGCTTTAGTATCTCGTAAATGTTACTGAAATCTAGGGTTTCGATTTTATCTAGTTTTTTTTTTGGATTTAGCTCTATTTATTGGTCTCTATTTTCTCGAATTTTGTTTATTCAATTAAATATTTGATTATCTCGTTTTATGTCTCTCGAATTCGTTGTGAATTTGGGGAATTTAGTTGATTCTTAGCAATTTAACTGCTTAATCATCTTATTTTATAGAATTTCGTTGATATCTGAATACAATGAAAGCTAGGGGTTTCAGGTTTATCTCGAATTTTGCATTTAGATTTGTTTGAGTTTCGATTTGCTTGATTTTTCGCTTATTCACAAGTTTCTTCACTAATTTGTTGGAATATCTGGTAATCGTCTTAGATCTCTTCATTTTGTTTTGATTTAGGTGAAATTTGTATAATCGTATTAGAGACTCTAGACTGATCTGTTTTTTCACAAGTTTATTCACTTAACTGCTTGATTGCCGTTTTTCACAAGCTTATTGACTTAAACGTTGTATTAGCTGGTAAATAAGCTTATATTTCTCCAATCTGTTCTGGTTTCCGAGAAATTTGTTTAATCCGCTTATTTTCTTGTGTTTCATGCATATTTATGTTTACATTATGTATCTATTTATGTTCTCTACCTGCTCGATTTTCTAGGATTTCGTGAATATCTGAACACGTTCATCTGAAATTTTGCAGTTAACTTTATTCATGTCTCGATCTACTTGATTTTTCGCTTATTCATTAAAATGTTGGATTATCTGGTAATCGTCTTATATCTCTCTATTTTGTTGTGATTCAGCTGAAATTTGTATAATCGGCTTTATTTTCTAGTGTTTTCACTGTTTGTTATTATCTAATCGCACTTAAAGCTAGGGTTTCAATTGTTGCCAAGTTGAATTACTTAATTCAGGTTCCTGTACGAATGGATTTTAGCTCTCTACTTCTCCATCTGCTTAGTTTTGTTTTTTCGTAACTAAATCCACTAAAATGTTAAATTATCAATATCTCTCTAATTTGTTGCATTTTGGGAATTTTGTTCATCTTTAGCAACTAAATCCACTAAAATGTTAAATTATCAATATTTTCTAGGATTTCGTTAATATCTAAATGTAATGAAAGCTAGGGTTTCATATTTATCTGAAAAAATTGGATCTCTATTTATGTCTCAATCTGCCGGAGTTCGTTTTTTCACAAGTATAACTACGAATATGTTGGATTATCTGATAATCGGCTTAGATCTCTCAAATTCGTTGTGCATTTAACGATTCAGTTCATATTTAGTGATTCAATTCATTTAATCGGCTTAATTTCCAGTATTTCATTATTATCTAAATGAACCGAAAGGTATGGTTTGGATTTTCCTTGTACGGTCTTTAGTTTGTAATAGATTATTAGTTCAGTGTTTGGTTAAATTAGGGACTCTAAACTGATCTTTTTTTTTAAAGTTATTTGAGAAATTGTCACTTATTGATGACTATACATAATTCATTATTATCTGGATGAATTAAAAGCCAGGATTTTAATTTTTGCCTGTTACGATCTTCAGTTTTTTTAGTTGAATTAATAGACTTAAGGATGATCTGTTGGAATTTCATTCACTTAAACGTTGGATTATCTGGTAATCTGCCTTAGATCCCTCGAATCCGTTGTGAATTTGGGATTTTAGTTTATTCGTAGCAAATAAATCTGTTTAATCACAGTCCATGAGTTTTAGAACATATTCATTATATTGTCAAAATAAAATGCTCATTATAATGTCTAATAAATACTTATTAGTGAATTAAACTAATGAGATTGTCAAAAATGATGTATTACATTGTGAAAAAGTTTTTATTAGATTGTAAAAAAAAAAAACGGTATTAGATTTTAAAAAAAATCGTATTAGATCGTCAAAAAAATTGTATTAAATTGTCAAAAAAATTATATTGGATTTAAAAAAAAATGTATTTGTCAAAAAATATGTATTAGATTGTCAAAAATTTGTATTATATCGTCAAAAAATTATATTAGATTGTCACAAAAATTGCATTAAATTGTCAAAATTTTGTATTAGCTGGTCAAAAAAATTGTATTAGATTGTCAACAAAATTGTATTAGATTGTAAAAAAATTGTATTAAATTGTCACAAAAATTACATTAGATTGTCAAAAAAATTGTATTAAATTGTCAAAAAACCATAATTAGATTGTCAATTTTTTTGTATTAAACTGTTTAAAAAATTGAATTATATTGTTAAAAATTTGTATTAAATTGTCAAAAAAACTGTATTAAATTGTTTATTATATTATCATAAAAATTTAGATTGTCAAAAATTGCATTAGACTATCTTACATGGACAATAAAGAGCAACATTGTCGTATGATATGTATACGGTTGTTGTTCGACTCGTGGTTATGTTTATTCACAATCATAGGGTGTTGAGGGTTACTGTTCAATTCTCAATGCACACATTGCATTTACACGGGTCCGGTATTTTTATATCACTTTGATGTGGGATTTATGTTTATCCTAACACATACATATATAACATTAAGCCACTAACGTTCAGAACTTGTAAACTTAGTTTAGAGAATCCTAATTATTCAAAAGAAAGCATACCAAATTACAAATCACATTTAACATCTTTGTATCGTAGTTAACGATGCATGGTTGATACATTTTGTTAGATCACTTACTGGTTTATGCATTTTGCTAGATCACTCACTTCAATCAGTATAAGGATCGTGCCGAAATGAAATTCCGTTTACATAAAATAAATATCACATGTCAGACAATCTTTCCACAATTGTGTATGCACATACATATTCGCCGGAGCTCACCGGTCGTTTTGTTTCTTTTTGATATATTTGCTTTATGTAAATGGCGTTTTAGGCCCGCGGTATGATCCTTATAATGACGGAAGTAAGTGCAACTATTATCGTTTTATTTAAGGCTCATTGTAATTGATTATCAATTTATCATTATTTAATGTTGTATTATTAGCTTTTTTTCACAAATTTACAGATAGATAGTTTGTAAAGGTGTAAAAAATGAATCAATTATGACTAAAGTAAAGATTTTTCATGTATATTATTAACTAATGTATTATGATAAAGTCGAAAAACTTGCGGTTGATCTTGTTTTGATTACATTGTTTTTGCAATTATAAGATTATTTCACTAAAACACATAAAAATGAGGAAGAAAATAACGTGTGAACTTAAAAGATAACAAAACATTGGATTATTTGTAAAATGTTACATAAGTAGAGTTAATAGTTACACACACATGTACATAAATATTATATTAATTGAATAAAGATACAAAAACTAAATTAACATACTCATTAAGATAAACTATTAATGATAAAGAGCTTGAGATCGCTATGAATTAGTGCGATGGTTAGAAGTTCAAATGCGCTAAGGATCATATATTAATTTGTCCCCACCTTAGTAATTTTAGTATTTGTTTTTTTAAAAATATACTAGTGATTGTTTGGAAATAGAGTAAGATAAACTATTAAAATGATAATAAAAACTTTTTTTTAAAAAAAGTCTATATATACTACTCTCTCCGTCCCTAAACAAATATAACCTATGAAAATACGTGCAATTTTGACCATCAAAATTTTCATACAAAAATTTTCGAAATGAAAAAATTGAAAATTTCATTATATATTTCTAACCATAAACTACGTGATTAACTTTTTAAAGTATTTTTTTTGGCAATTTAAATATGAAAAAATTATCGGTCAAAATTAAATGTATTTTTTTAGGGTAGTTTAGAAATTGTCTTTTTTAATTTCTCTACGATTTGTCACTCGTTCACCACTAACAAGATGACACATTTTGTCATTCCTTATAGTTTCACTAGTATTATCACATAAAATAGGTTTAGTGCGAGAGTGTTGGATCGGATTTTTCGAAAGATTTATTGCACTAGTATTATCACATAAAATAGGTACACTATCAAAAGATAATTCAAAGTCGTTTAGTTGTTGACACATCCAAAGGATTTGTGCGCAACAACTACCCGCGGCAACGTATTCCGCCTCCGCCGTGGAAAGCGCAACCGAGTTTTGTTTCTTGCTATGCCAAGAAACTAAGGCGTTTCCTAAAAAATGGCAAGTGCCACTAGTACTTTTTCTATCTAATCGACAACCGGCAAAGTCGGCGTCGGAATAGCCAAGCAATTCAAAAGAGGTATCATGTGGATAAAACAATCCTAAATTGCATGTTCCTACAAGATATTTAAAAATGCGCTTAACGGCTATAACATGCGATTCCTTAGGGCAAGATTGATACCTAGCACACAAGCAAACACTAAACATGATATCGGGTCTACTAGCGGTTAAATATAAGAGGGATCCAATCATACCTCTATAGAGCTTTTGGTCCACGCTTTTACCCGATTCATCCTTGTCTAGTTTTGTTGCCGGACTCATTGGAGTTCCTAGCGGCTTTGCATCGCTCATGTTGAACCGTTTGAGCAAGTCCCTCGTGTATTTTGCTTGATTGACGAAAATTCCGTCCTTTGTTTGTTTGATTTGCAACCCAAGGAAGTAGGTGAGTTCACCCATCATGCTCATCTCGAATTCACCTTGCATACACTTAGAAAACTCCTCGCACATGCGAGCATTAGTAGCACCGAAAATGATATCATCAACATATATTTGAATTAAAAGCATGTCTTTTCCATCCTTTTTAATAAAAAGAGTAGTGTCTAAAGTACCACGAGAAAAACCCTTTTTAATCAAGAATTTACTAAGTCTTTCATACCAAGCCCGGGGTGCTTGTTTTAAACCATAAAGTGCTTTTCGAAGTTTGTACACATGATTAGGAAACTCGTGATTTTCAAAACCGGGTGGTTGTTTTACATAAACTTCCTCATTAATAAAGCCGTTTAAAAATGCACTTTTAACATCCATTTGAAATAATTTAAAACGTTTAAAAGAAGCATAAGCAAGCAACATTCTAATGGCTTCTAATCTTGCTACGGGTGCGTAAGTTTCATCGAAATCGATGCCCTCTTCTTGATTATACCCTTGAGCAACTAGTCTAGCTTTATTTCTAATGACTACCCCGGATTCATCCATCTTATTGAGAAATATCCATTTCGTACCTATAATGGTTTTCTCACGCGGTCTAGGTACTAATGTCCATACGTTGCTACGCTCGAATTGATTTAATTCGTCATGCATAGCTAATACCCAACTCTCATCGAGTTCCGCCTCATGTATGTTCTTGGGCTCTAATTGAGACAAGAATGCAAAATGATTAACTATATTTCTTAATGATGAACGTGTATGCACTCTTTCTCCCGGGTTACCCAAAATTAAATCTTGCGGATGGTGATTGGCATATCGCCATTCTTGAGGCAAATCCTCATGAATGTGTACACTAGATTCTAAGTCCTTTTGAAGTACATCTATAGTGACTTCATCAACTACGGGTTCAACCTCTATTCTAGGCGTAGATTCTAAGCTAGATGCAACATGATTGGAAGAAGATGCATTATGAAAAATATCATCATTAATATTATGAACAATTAAAGGTTTATCAATCGTCGGCAAATTCTCATCAAACGAGACATGTACCGACTCTTCCACCAATAAAGTTCTTTTATTAAAAATACGATAAGCTTTACTCGATATAGCATATCCAACGAAAATTCCTTCGTCGGACTTAGCATCGAATTTCCCTAGATTATCCTTACCATTATTATGAACATAGCATTTACAACCAAATGCACGTAAATGAGAAATATTGGGCTTTCGCTCATTCCATAATTCGTAAGGTGTCCTTTTTAATATGGGCCTAATTAAGGCTCTATTTAAAATATAACAAGCGGAATTTACGGCTTCGGCCCAAAAATACTTTGGCAAATTATTTTCGCAAAGCATGGTCCGTGCCATTTCCTCTAGGGTTCTATTCTTCCTCTCAACTACCCCATTTTGTTTGGGCGTACGAGGGGCCGAAAAATTATGATCAATACCATTTTCATCACAATAAGTTTGAAATGGAGTATTCTCAAATTCCTTACCATGATCGGTTCGGATACTTTTGATCATATAACCCTTTCGTGTTTGGAGCTTTTTGCAAATAATAGAGAATTCTCTAAATGCTTCATGCTTATGAGTTAAAAACAAGACCCACGTAAAGCGACTAAAATCGTCAACCATGACGAAAGCATATGCACGCCCGCCAAGACTAAGTGTCCGGGAGGGGCCAACTAAGTCCATATGAATGAGCTCCAAACAACGAGTAGTAGATATAATATTTTTAGACTTAAAAGAAATCTTTGTTTGTTTGCCTAATTGGCAAGCGTGACAAAGTTTGTCCTTTATATAAGGAGTTTTTGGTAAACCTATTACCAAATCTTTACTAGAAAGTTTAGCAAGTAAATCAAGACTTGCATGACCAAGTCGTCTATGCCACAACCAACCATTGTCGTTGATAGTAACAAGACACTTGACTTCATCAACCACCGAACTATTCAAATCAATCATATAGACATTATTTTGTCTTTGACCCATAAGAATAGTTTTATTATCCGAAATACAATGAATAATGCAATGCGATTTTTCAAAAATGACTTTGTGACCCAAATCACAAAGTTGACTTATACTAAGCAAGTTATGTTTAAGACCATCAACAAGCAATACATTATCAATAACGACATTAGATGGTTTAGAGATACTACCAATACCGATGATTTTGCCCTTGCTATTATCCCCGAAGGTCACAAAGCCTCCGTCTTTAGGTGCAAGAGTGGTGAATTTTGTTTTGTCTCCCGTCATATGTCTTGAGCATCCACTATCTAGGAACCACTTGTCCTCATTGATTTTTGATCTCAAGCATACCTACACGACAAAACGATCATTGGTACCCTAATCCATTTTTGGGTCCTTGAGGGTTAGAGTCTCGACCCTTTGGAATCCAAACCAAATCATTTCTACTTACTTTATACCTATTAGGGCAATATATATAATCCTCATAGTGGTCACTACGGTTGCAAGTAATACATTTAACATGCGATATAGGTTTAACAAAACGATTATAAACTAAGTTCCTTTTATAAGAGTTGTTTTTATGAGAATGATTTGGTTGTCTACATTCATTTTTAGCCGTTTGTTTGGTGAATAGGTTTTTATGCTTAGCCGTTAAGAGTGGGTTGTAACCTACACCGGTTTTATCATACGCGCCTTGTTGAGAAGCTAATATAGTGCTTAGCATTTTACTACCTTTAGTGAACTTAGAGAGGGTGAGTTCGGCTCTATCCGCCTTTTCTTTACAAGAACTTAGGTCTTTAACTAACCTATCATTTTCTAAGGTAAGTTCGGCATTTTTAGACGTGAGTGAGTCATTTGTTATAGCTAAGTTCTCTAGTTCGTCTTGTAAAGTAATTAACAATTTTCTAAAGGATTTGTTTTTACCTCTAGCTTTTTCTAAGGATTCTAACATATCATTTATATCAATTTCATCATCACTAGAAATAGAAGAGTTAGAGGAGTGAAAGCTTACATCCTCGGTATCGTTTTCTCTAGCCATGAGACATAGGTTTGCGACTTCTTCATTGTCGCTATCGGAGCTATCATCATCGCTCCCCCATGCGGCCAAGAATGCCTTCTTGTATTCTTTTTTCTTTCCGAACTTGTCCTTTTTCTTCAAGGGACATTCGTTTTGCATATGGCCGGGTTTATGACATTTATAGCAAATGATTTCGTCCTTCTTGTTCGATTTGTCGGAAGGCTCTCCTTTATACTCCTTTTTCCGGAATCGTTGTCCACCCTTCTTTTTCCAACTTAGGAATTTGTTGTAGCGTTTGGCGAAGAGAGCCATCTCATCATCCTCACTAGATGAATCATTTTCGCTATCGTCATTTGTTGTGCATTTGAAAGCAATGCCTTTCTTCTTTTTCGAGTCATCCTCATGCTTTCGAGTCGTCATGTCGAGTTCATGAGTGCTTAGGGATCCAATGAGGTTATCGAGAGAGAGAGTGTTCATGTCCTTGGCTTCTTGTATGGCCGTCACTTTAGATTCCCACTTCCTTGGAAGGCTTCGAAGGATTTTCGTCACCATCTCCTTGCTAGAATATACCTTTTCAAGCCTTTTAAGATCATTAGTAATTTTAGTAAAACGAGTGTACATAGAAGCAATAGACTCATCATCTTCAACTTTAAACAATTCATAATCATGAATAAGCATGCTAATTTTAGAGTCCTTAACTTGACTAGTTCCTTCGTGCATAATAGCTAGCTTATCCCACATTTGCTTAGCGGTGTCACAACCGGAAATCTTATCGTATTCACTAGGCGAGAGCGCACAAGTGATAGAGGTCATGGCCCTACAATTTAGGGAAAACGCAAGGCGTTCATCGGTATCTAGTTCCTCTACAAGTTTATCTTCGCCATTTCTCCTAGGCGTTCTATAGCCTTTACTAATACTTATCCATTGATCTATTTCATAACCACATAGGAAATTTTTCATTAGATCTCTCCAATAGGGATAGTTAGTGCCGTCAAAGAATGGGGGCCTAGTTATGGATTTAGAGTCGGCGTATGAAGACATAACGGATCTTTAAACTATAAAATCGTTAGATTTTTGTAAATAAAATAGCTAAGCTCTGATACCAATTGTTGGTCCGTAGGAGTCTAAACCTTAGAGGGGGGGTGAATAAGGTTTATGTACGTTTTTCGCGGAATGAAATCTATGAGTTATTTACTAAGTTAATTAGTAGTTTTTATAACCTAAACTTTCTCGTTAACTAATTTACGCTATAATAAACTAAGCAAGCAATGAATATAAGCGATAAATGAATACGAAAAGTAAAAGTTAAGGGATAGAAATAACGCAAGATTTATAGAGGTTCGGCAAAGCGCGCCTACGTCCTCTCCTCGGTATTTTCACTACCGAGTGTTTCACTAAAAATCTTTGTTTCAAGGTTACACCTTAACGAGCTTAATCACCGATTATGCTCCCCCTCACTATATGAGTATCCCGAATAAATGACCTAGAGCTTTTAAGCTACACTTGCTTAAAAGCCTCTACCCAATTCACTCGCTCACAAATGAGTTTATAAAATTACTCTTTTACAAATTTGATCACTCACTAACAAATAATATCTCGAAGTTTATAGAATTACAAGAATGATATTATCGAGAATATTAAATAATACACGTGAGATTTTGTAGTATAAGCTTAAGTATAGATTTGAAAGAATTGCTTATCAATTATGAATGCTTGGATGCTTGGGTAATCTTCCTTGAAGGTTTTGGACCTCTTTTGTAGGGTGAAAAGATGCAGCAATTAATTTCAGACCGTTGCAGTTGTTGACTGAATTGAATGCTGGTTAATGCAGTGGTTCGCCCCATTTTCAGGAATGGCTTAAAAGCTGGATTTTGAAATTTTACAGAAACGATCGGTCGTTTCTGTAAAACGATCGGTCGACTTTCATCTTGGCTCACTGGAAGAAAATACACTGAAAACGATCGGTCGTTTATTCTGGCGATCGGTCGTTTTTGTTCTTTGCTCACTGGAAGAAAACACACTTAAAACGATCGGTCGTGTTAAGCCTGCGATCGGTCGTTTTTGCGTTGAGCTCACTGGAAGAAAATATCTCTGAAATGATCGATCGTTTAAGCAGTCGTTTTTGTTCTGGGCTTGTTTTCGGTTTTCTCGACAATCTTTGAAATCCCGTAACTTGTTCGTTTCAAATCCGTTTTAGGTTCCGCTTGAACCATTGGTTTTGTAATTACGCAATATATCATTTTGAACCTTTAATACACTCGATAAAAGATTAGTACACAAAACGAGCTTTTATCATGTTTTACAATTTTTGTTATCATTAAAATAATCGAATTGAAGAACAACGTTCAACAATCTCTCCCTTTTTGATGATGACAAAATATTGACTTCAACATACTATAAGCTCTTTTTGTTAAAACAAGTATAACCGATATGTGTAGATGACGCTTTACTTGGATAAACGTTTTTAGAGAAAAAGCAAGTAAATGTCATAACATCCGATTTTAAAAAAACGTAAAAACAAGCTAAACGATTAGGGATTATGAAGATCTATATGCAAGCGAAAATTTGGCCATAGTTTTGCCTAAAAATGGTCAAATGCCACAAATAAAAAGCAATGTATATAACCCAATCAACTAGCAATCTATGTGCGACCAAGCAATAATAAAAAAATTCAAAGCACATATATAAACTGCAATCACACAATGCCATATAATCAAGAGCAATATAATAAGAAACGCATCATAATATCAAATAAAACCGTTTCCTACTTATTACATCCAAAACAACTTGTTTAACTCAAAGGAAATAGAAATACAACGCAAAGAGAAAAACAATAAGAAGGTATTTCTCCCCCTTTGACATCATCAAAAACATGGAAAAAAAATATCCGCCTAGTCGCGGTGGGAAGTCGCATCATCTTCGTCGTCGTCGTCGTCATTGGGAAAGAATTCATGAAATTGTGCCCTTTGCTCGGCGCTTTCACGATCAAGTCGGTCTAGCTCTTCTTGTCCCGGGTTCAAAAAACGAAACATGTGACGAGTCGTTTGCGCATTATGGTATTGGTTGATGTAGAGAGAGTCGTAGAACTTGTCGGTGCGCGGGATACGAGAAGAAGATCCCACTTGAGCTTTTCCTTGTCGTCGAGAGGGACGAGAGGATGTAGGGATATCGACGGGGGGAATGGAATCGGAGGATATAGCGACATCCTCATTAGAAGCACGCGGTGTGGCCTTGGGGCCGACATACTCTTCCTCTTCGGGGGAAAGAGGGGTATAGCCGGGGCCGGACACCCGTTTGCCGGACCAAGTTATAGACTTGTCGGCATTATGGAATTTGATGGACATTTGAGAAAGGTAGGAAGTGTCCCAAACATGTTTGTCCTTATTCTTGAACAACGTTCCACCGGGAACGAGATTAAGGTCCTTTAAGATGGCCGAAATCAAGGCACCGTAAGGTAGCCCATTCTTGGATTTCGTTTTGAGCGAATCCATCTTAAGGAATATGAGAGTCGCGAAGTCAATCTTGACTTGGCGATGGATGCAACCTAAGAGAAAGATGTACTCATTCGTAACATCGGTGAAATTTGAGGCATGAGGTAGGACGATGTGAGATAGAATATGGTAGGCCATTTTATATTTGAAAAGAAGGCCATGAGCCTTGTTGGAGCGATTATTATGGAGGGGATGAAAAATTTCATCTTTGAGATCGTTAAAGTGATCGATCTCGAGAAATTCACACATTTCTTCATTGGACTCATAAATGCCGTCGTTGCCTAGGCGTAATAAGTTTCGTAGACGGTCTAAACCGTAAACGAAAGGTTGTCCGTTAAATGATGAACGCAAGCGAAGTGCGCCATCATCCCTATCAAGAGCGAGGTTGTAATAGAACTCATAAACATTTTCGATGAAAAATGGCTCTTTGAGGGTTAGGATGGTTTCGAGATTTTGAAAGCTTAGGCTTTGCATAACAATCGGAAAGCGTTCCGTGAATAGAGACATATTGAGAGTAAAATTTGACAATATACCTCTTTTGGCTATAGTAGCCGGATAGAGAGGCGGAAGAGGGCCGGAAGAGGCACCGGGGCCCGATGGAGGAGCGGAGGAGGATGATCCGGTTCGGGGACCGCGAGGAATACGGGGCCGAATGGGTGGAGGCACGTACTCATCCTCGGGTTCATCAACGAGATGGGGTTGCTTAGATTGTTTGGTGCGAACCATTGTGAATATGGAAAATATGGGTGATTTTGGAGGAGGAGGCGAAATTGAGAGAGAAAATTTTGAAGAGTGTTATGAAATTAGGGTTTTGAAAGGAGATTTAACACTGAAAATCACAAAAACGATCGGTCGTTTTTGTGTTACGATCGATCGAAAAAGATCTGAATTCTTCCAGAGAGTAAGACTAAAAAACGATCGGTCGTTTTGTGGAACGATCGGTCGTCTGTAGCAAAACGATCGGTCGTTTTATCTGACGATCGATCGACTGTAAATGAGGTACAGAACAGAAATTTTTGGCACATTTCGACACAGATTTGGCAAGAAACAATAGCAAAAATACTGAAATATATGAAATTAATCAAATATATGTATATTTCATACATCAAACATGCCTAACTCTCGTCGAATAAAGCAAAATTGTTCCTCATTAAGGGGTTTTGTGAAAATATCGGCTAATTGCCTATCCGTACTTATATATTCAAGAGTAATATCCCCTTTTTGGACATGATCCCGTAAAAAGTGATGACGTAAATTTATATGTTTAGTGCGAGAGTGTTGGATCGGATTTTTCGAAAGGTTAATAGCACTAGTATTATCACACAATATAGGTACACCATTAAAAAATAATTCAAAGTCGTTTAGTTGTTGACGCATCCAAAGGATTTGTGCGCAACAACTACCCGCGGCGACGTATTCCGCCTCCGCCGTGGAAAGCGCAACCGAGTTTTGTTTCTTGCTATGCCAAGAAACTAAGGCGTTTCCTAGGAAATGGCAAGTACCACTAGTACTCTTTCTATCTAATCGACAACCGGCAAAGTCGGCGTCGGAATAGCCAAGCAATTCAAAAGAAGTATCATGAGGATAAAATAATCCTAAATTACAAGTACCTACAAGATATCTAAATATGCGCTTAACGGCTATAACATGCGATTCCTTAGGGCAAGATTGATACCTAGCACACATGCAAACACTAAACATGATATCGGGTCTACTAGCGGTTAAATATAAGAGGGATCCAATCATACCTCTATAGAGCTTTTGGTCCACGCTTTTACCCGATTCATCCTTGTCTAGTTTTGTTGCCGGACTCATTGGAGTTCCTAGCGGCTTTGCATCGCTCATGTTGAACCGTTTGAGCAAGTCCCTCGTGTATTTTGCTTGATTGACGAAAATTCCGTCCTTTGTTTGTTTGATTTGCAACCCAAGGAAGTAGGTGAGTTCACCCATCATGCTCATCTCGAATTCACCTTGCATACACTTAGAAAACTCCTCGCACATGCGAGCATTAGTAGCACCGAAAATGATATCATCAACATATATTTGAATTAAAAGCATGTCTTTTCCATCCTTTTTAATAAAAAGAGTAGTGTCTAAAGTACCACGAGAAAAACCCTTTTTAATCAAGAATTTACTAAGTCTTTCATACCAAGCCCGGGGTGCTTGTTTTAAACCATAAAGTGCTTTTCGAAGTTTGTACACATGATTAGGAAACTCGTGATTTTCAAAACCGGGTGGTTGTTTTACATAAACTTCCTCATTAATAAAGCCGTTTAAAAATGCACTTTTAACATCCATTTGAAATAATTTAAAACGTTTAAAAGAAGCATAAGCAAGCAACATTCTAATGGCTTCTAATCTTGCTACGGGTGCGTAAGTTTCATCGAAATCGATGCCCTCTTCTTGATTATACCCTTGAGCAACTAGTCTAGCTTTATTTCTAATGACTACCCCGGATTCATCCATCTTATTGAGAAATATCCATTTCGTACCTATAATGGTTTTCTCACGCGGTCTAGGTACTAATGTCCATACGTTGCTACGCTCGAATTGATTTAATTCGTCATGCATAGCTAATACCCAACTCTCATCGAGTTCCGCCTCATGTATGTTCTTGGGCTCTAATTGAGACAAGAATGCAAAATGATTAACTATATTTCTTAATGATGAACGTGTATGCACTCTTTCTCCCGGGTTACCCAAAATTAAATCTTGCGGATGGTGATTGGCATATCGCCATTCTTGAGGCAAATCCTCATGAATGTGTACACTAGATTCTAAGTCCTTTTGAAGTACATCTATAGTGACTTCATCAACTACGGGTTCAACCTCTATTCTAGGCGTAGATTCTAAGCTAGATGCAACATGATTGGAAGAAGATGCATTATGAAAAATATCATCATTAATATTATGAACAATTAAAGGTTTATCAATCGTCGGCAAATTCTCATCAAACGAGACATGTACCGACTCTTCCACCAATAAAGTTCTTTTATTAAAAATACGATAAGCTTTACTCGATATAGCATATCCAACGAAAATTCCTTCGTCGGACTTAGCATCGAATTTCCCTAGATTATCCTTACCATTATTATGAACATAGCATTTACAACCAAATGCACGTAAATGAGAAATATTGGGCTTTCGCTCATTCCATAATTCGTAAGGTGTCCTTTTTAATATGGGCCTAATTAAGGCTCTATTTAAAATATAACAAGCGGAATTTACGGCTTCGGCCCAAAAATACTTTGGCAAATTATTTTCGCAAAGCATGGTCCGTGCCATTTCCTCTAGGGTTCTATTCTTCCTCTCAACTACCCCATTTTGTTGGGGCGTACGAGGGGCCGAAAAATTATGATCAATACCATTTTCATCACAATAAGTTTGAAATGGAGTATTCTCAAATTCCTTACCATGATCGGTTCGGATACTTTTGATCATATAACCCTTTCGTGTTTGGAGCTTTTTGCAAATAATAGAGAATTCTCTAAATGCTTCATGCTTATGAGTTAAAAACAAGACCCACGTAAAGCGACTAAAATCGTCAACCATGACGAAAGCATATGCACGCCCGCCAAGACTAAGTGTCCGGGAGGGGCCAACTAAGTCCATATGAATGAGCTCCAAACAACGAGTAGTAGATATAATATTTTTAGACTTAAAAGAAATCTTTGTTTGTTTGCCTAATTGGCAAGCGTGACAAAGTTTGTCCTTTATATAAGGAGTTTTTGGTAAACCTATTACCAAATCTTTACTAGAAAGTTTAGCAAGTAAATCAAGACTTGCATGACCAAGTCGTCTATGCCACAACCAACCATTGTCGTTGATAGTAACAAGACACTTGACTTCATCAACCACCGAACTATTCAAATCAATCATATAGACATTATTTTGTCTTTGACCCATAAGAATAGTTTTATTATCCGAAATACAATGAATAATGCAATGCGATTTTTCAAAAATGACTTTGTGACCCAAATCACAAAGTTGACTTATACTAAGCAAGTTATGTTTAAGACCATCAACAAGCAATACATTATCAATAACGACATTAGATGGTTTAGAGATACTACCAATACCGATGATTTTGCCCTTGCTATTATCCCCGAAGGTCACAAAGCCTCCGTCTTTAGGTGCAAGAGTGGTGAATTTTGTTTTGTCTCCCGTCATATGTCTTGAGCATCCACTATCTAGGAACCACTTGTCCTCATTGATTTTTGATCTCAAGCATACCTACACGACAAAACGATCATTGGTACCCTAATCCATTTTTGGGTCCTTGAGGGTTAGAGTCTCGACCCTTTGGAATCCAAACCAAATCATTTCTACTTACTTTATACCTATTAGGGCAATATATATAATCCTCATAGTGGTCACTACGGTTGCAAGTAATACATTTAACATGCGATATAGGTTTAACAAAACGATTATAAACTAAGTTCCTTTTATAAGAGTTGTTTTTATGAGAATGATTTGGTTGTCTACATTCATTTTTAGCCGTTTGTTTGGTGAATAGGTTTTTATGCTTAGCCGTTAAGAGTGGGTTGTAACCTACACCGGTTTTATCATACGCGCCTTGTTGAGAAGCTAATATAGTGCTTAGCATTTTACTACCTTTAGTGAACTTAGAGAGGGTGAGTTCGGCTCTATCCGCCTTTTCTTTACAAGAACTTAGGTCTTTAACTAACCTATCATTTTCTAAGGTAAGTTCGGCATTTTTAGACGTGAGTGAGTCATTTGTTATAGCTAAGTTCTCTAGTTCGTCTTGTAAAGTAATTAACAATTTTCTAAAGGATTTGTTTTTACCTCTAGCTTTTTCTAAGGATTCTAACATATCATTTATATCAATTTCATCATCACTAGAAATAGAAGAGTTAGAGGAGTGAAAGCTTACATCCTCGGTATCGTTTTCTCTAGCCATGAGACATAGGTTTGCGACTTCTTCATTGTCGCTATCGGAGCTATCATCATCGCTCCCCCATGCGGCCAAGAATGCCTTCTTGTATTCTTTTTTCTTTCCGAACTTGTCCTTTTTCTTCAAGGGACATTCGTTTTGCATATGGCCGGGTTTATGACATTTATAGCAAATGATTTCGTCCTTCTTGTTCGATTTGTCGGAAGGCTCTCCTTTATACTCCTTTTTCCGGAATCGTTGTCCACCCTTCTTTTTCCAACTTAGGAATTTGTTGTAGCGTTTGGCGAAGAGAGCCATCTCATCATCCTCACTAGATGAATCATTTTCGCTATCGTCATTTGTTGTGCATTTGAAAGCAATGCCTTTCTTCTTTTTCGAGTCATCCTCATGCTTTCGAGTCGTCATGTCGAGTTCATGAGTGCTTAGGGATCCAATGAGGTTATCGAGAGAGAGAGTGTTCATGTCCTTGGCTTCTTGTATGGCCGTCACTTTAGATTCCCACTTCCTTGGAAGGCTTCGAAGGATTTTCGTCACCATCTCCTTGCTAGAATATACCTTTTCAAGCCTTTTAAGATCATTAGTAATTTTAGTAAAACGAGTGTACATAGAAGCAATAGACTCATCATCTTCAACTTTAAACAATTCATAATCATGAATAAGCATGCTAATTTTAGAGTCCTTAACTTGACTAGTTCCTTCGTGCATAATAGCTAGCTTATCCCACATTTGCTTAGCGGTGTCACAACCGGAAATCTTATCGTATTCACTAGGCGAGAGCGCACAAGTGATAGAGGTCATGGCCCTACAATTTAGGGAAAACGCAAGGCGTTCATCGGTATCTAGTTCCTCTACAAGTTTATCTTCGCCATTTCTCCTAGGCGTTCTATAGCCTTTACTAATACTTATCCATTGATCTATTTCATAACCACATAGGAAATTTTTCATTAGATCTCTCCAATAGGGATAGTTAGTGCCGTCAAAGAATGGGGGCCTAGTTATGGATTTAGAGTCGGCGTATGAAGACATAACGGATCTTTAAACTATAAAATCGTTAGATTTTTGTAAATAAAATAGCTAAGCTCTGATACCAATTGTTGGTCCGTAGGAGTCTAAACCTTAGAGGGGGGGTGAATAAGGTTTATGTACGTTTTTCGCGGAATGAAATCTATGAGTTATTTACTAAGTTAATTAGTAGTTTTTATAACCTAAACTTTCTCGTTAACTAATTTACGCTATAATAAACTAAGCAAGCAATGAATATAAGCGATAAATGAATACGAAAAGTAAAAGTTAAGGGATAGAAATAACGCAAGATTTATAGAGGTTCGGCAAAGCGCGCCTACGTCCTCTCCTCGGTATTTTCACTACCGAGTGTTTCACTAAAAATCTTTGTTTCAAGGTTACACCTTAACGAGCTTAATCACCGATTATGCTCCCCCTCACTATATGAGTATCCCGAATAAATGACCTAGAGCTTTTAAGCTACACTTGCTTAAAAGCCTCTACCCAATTCACTCGCTCACAAATGAGTTTATAAAATTACTCTTTTACAAATTTGATCACTCACTAACAAATAATATCTCGAAGTTTATAGAATTACAAGAATGATATTATCGAGAATATTAAATAATACACGTGAGATTTTGTAGTATAAGCTTAAGTATAGATTTGAAAGAATTGCTTATCAATTATGAATGCTTGGATGCTTGGGTAATCTTCCTTGAAGGTTTTGGACCTCTTTTGTAGGGTGAAAAGATGCAGCAATTAATTTCAGACCGTTGCAGTTGTTGACTGAATTGAATGCTGGTTAATGCAGTGGTTCGCCCCATTTTCAGGAATGGCTTAAAAGCTGGATTTTGAAATTTTACAGAAACGATCGGTCGTTTCTGTAAAACGATCGGTCGACTTTCATCTTGGCTCACTGGAAGAAAATACACTGAAAACGATCGGTCGTTTATTCTGGCGATCGGTCGTTTTTGTTCTTTGCTCACTGGAAGAAAACACACTTAAAACGATCGGTCGTGTTAAGCCTGCGATCGGTCGTTTTTGCGTTGAGCTCACTGGAAGAAAATATCTCTGAAATGATCGATCGTTTAAGCAGTCGTTTTTGTTCTGGGCTTGTTTTCGGTTTTCTCGACAATCTTTGAAATCCCGTAACTTGTTCGTTTCAAATCCGTTTTAGGTTCCGCTTGAACCATTGGTTTTGTAATTACGCAATATATCATTTTGAACCTTTAATACACTCGATAAAAGATTAGTACACAAAACGAGCTTTTATCATGTTTTACAATTTTTGTTATCATTAAAATAATCGAATTGAAGAACAACGTTCAACATATCTCATATATATTTTAAATTGTTTCTTATATGATGACATGGAAGAGAAAAGATTAAAACAAAATATATTTAGGTTTAAGGTGAACTCATTATCCCTCGTTTTATTTAAGGTGACAAAAAGATAGAAAAATGTTTCCTTTAAATATGTTTTCTGAGTCGAAATCTTCTATCCCTATTCTCTATCATTTTACGTGTCTCCTTATTTATTTTATCTATTGAGATTTTTGGTTAAAGCACTATTGAGATTTTGAACATACTTTCGGTCGAGTTGGCGTCGGTAGCAAAGTGCCACCAGCTGGGCCTCTGATCTGTATTAGACAACAACTTTATTTCACTACCCAAAAGGTTATGACCGACGATTTTCTAATAAGTTATAACAGATGATTTAAAACTTATATGAATTTAGTAATGTGTAACTGATTTTATCGTATATTTTGTTGTTTTTATGTAACATTACATTTATCGTTTATAGTATAAATTTTTTAATCTTATTAATAGGAGTAATGTCTAAAAGGAATAAAACAAATAAAAAATAATTTATAAAAAGAATAAAAAATCAATTCCGCGCCGCATGGATAACTAAACACTAAATCATCATCTTCACCAAAATCCCATTTTTCAACCAAATTTTAATTTCTCTCTCTAAAAATAAAAATAGATTTCTAGCCAAAGAACGTATTTTGATTCATACCCAATTCTTATTTCATCTCAATTAGCAAAACCCACTTCCAGTTTTTCAAATCTCTGAAAATTTGTACTCAAAAACCCATATTTTATATACAAATAATTATATATATATATATATATAATTTAATTGAAAAGAAATAAAATGGTGTCGAGTTTCAGGCAATGGGAATCAGACCCACTTTTCTCAGCTGCTGAAGTTGTTCAAGATTCAGCTGACAGGTATTTTATTTAATTATCTATTTATTTATTAATATATTGTATATTTTTTTTACTTTTTATGCCTTTCTTTGAAGTTACTGAATTTTGAGCCTGTTTAGGAATAATTTGGGGAGAATTTAGTAGCATAAATGTATGCCTTTTATGTTTTTTTTTTTGTTATTTAGAAATAAAATTTATGACCATGTATATTAGTTATTCATATAAATTTGTTTGTTTATTTGTTAATTGTTATGCCTTTCTCTGAAAATTTTAAATGTTGAACTTGTTTAGGAATGGTTTGGGGAGAATTTAGTACCAAAAATGTCTGCCTATTATGTTTTTATTTGTTTTTAGAAATAGTATTTATGTTCAAGTGAGGAACCTAAGCATGTAATTTCACAAAAATAAATAAATAAACAAACTTCTAGTCCTGCATAATGATAAAAGGTCCAATGTTTTCTGCCACTGTTTATGCTGCTAAGTTTGGTACCTGCAAAATGATTGAATTACTATATTTAAATATTTAATAGCTAGTCAAACAGTATCTCATAGTGTATTATTAATTATGTATGTATAAAGTTACTAATATACTTATTTTCTACTGAATGCATGGAAAAAGTTCGCGTTTTCTTCAATACGGGATTTACTATAGTCCCGTTTAGTTCCTCCCCTGGTAGCAATAATGTAGCATACATATCTATCCTTCATGTTTTTCAGTTTTTCTTTGTTTTTAGAAATAATATTTATGCTCAGGGGATGCACTACTATATAGTCTATATTAAGATAAACCCGATCTTTTACCATGTATTTTAACAAATTACCAAATTTGGACTTTTGGCGCCATACAATAAAAAATATATCCTTATGCTCAGGGATAGGGGTTCCTTTACTATTTATGATATTGATTTGATACCTGCAATCAATAAATTATTGAATTACTATATTTGTTAAGTTATTAGACAGTAGCTCGCAGTGCTACATGTAACTTCTTGTATAAAGTTACAAATTTATTACTCAAAGTTACAGGACCAGTCGATACATTGCTATGTACATACATAATTTGACAAAATGGTAACTTTCCATTTTGAGTGTGCTAGCCAAACTAAGTTAAATTGGTACATAATCTATATTAGGGCCACCCATTTCCAAAGAGAATACTTATGAAATTGTTCAAGAGTGTCGAACTACCACTCTGTGTTTCAGTGATATATATTATATACACACTTACTTTTGTATTACTACATTCTTGTCGTGCCATTTTGTTTCTACCTTGCTATATTCCTTTATCTGGATTTATGCGGATTTGGTAATGCTACTCATATACTTAGAAGAGCTTGTTGAGCCAATTTCTTTTTCTTTTTCACAGAGATACACACTTGAAGCTTTTTAATAGAAAAAGTTGGATAACTCAATTTTTAACTGTTTAAAAAAGGTCACTATTTTCTGTAAATCGGAAAACTCGCTTCTCTTTAACATCTAAAGAGACGGCTTTTCAACTTCAGCTGCATCCAAACAAGCAATTGTTAACAACCAGTACTTCTATCGGATCGGCGATAGTATCATGTGTTAATTGATTTGACCATCAATCGTATTGGAAAATAATCAATTTCTGCTCGTTTTGTGTGTCTGTATCAAAGTTATGTAGAGTTTAAGATGGAATTGCCGGAAGCAGCTAACTCTGCAAGATCTCTTTGATCTGTTGTTATACTTGGATAATAGGTTAATGACTAACTCATACAGACACAAATGAAAAGAATCCAATAATTAAGTTGGAGATATAAAGCTTAACTCAAATCTTCACTCCGTAAAGGGGTAGTTGTTGAAGGTCTTTTGTATGCATAAGCATATTCTTTCGGCAGAATATATTTATTGTTCAATAAAATTTAAGAAAAAGGTAGAATAGGATCAAAAGCCAACCATGTCTTTATTCTGCTGGTATTAATTTGGTTGCTCATGCTACCATTGTAAAGTTTAAGTTCGCAATAGTCCGAACTAATATATATCGTCTTTACGCCATTATGTTTTTTAAAATGTTCATTGTTCGATAGGAAAACAGTTACGTACTGAATAAAACAGGAGGTCTCAGATTTTTTCTATTTTCAATAAAACCGGAAAAACCGAACCGGACCGATAACCAAACCGAAAAAGACCGAAATCGAAAAAAATTCGGTCGGTTTCGGTTTTCAATAAAACCAAACCGAAAAAGACCGAAATCGAAAAAACCGAAAAAAACCGGTCCGGTTCGGTCTAAAAAATAAAAAGATCGAAACCGAAAAAAAACGAACCGAAAAATATATTCGGTTTCGATTTCGATTTTGCTAAAAACCGAATCGAACCGGATCGAAGCTGGTGATAACTTTTACAGTACTTACATGCAAGTACACTAGATAAAAATCTGTATTTACTTACACCTTAACATTGCTAAATATACACGGGGACAACTAAACAGTCAAACTACTAAAAGTCTAAAACTGGTAAGTCTTGGGAAGTACAATTGAAGATGCCGGAGTTGGTTTTCTTTTGTCTTGAATCTGTAGGTGCACTCAGTTTACACTCTTTTTTTTTTATCTTCACATTTGCTAGCATATGGTGAAAAAGTAGTCTCTTTAATTGTCTTTGTGGCCCCTAAAAAAAGCATTATCTGGGGTTCATTCATGTACATTCGATTGCTGTTTTTAACATAGGTACCTGCTAAATACTCATTGAAGTTTTTTTAGGAAAGGCTGATTTACCTTGAAGAGTTGTATTATTAATTGCTTAATATCTTGTTTGACTTTAGCAGCTTAATCAGACTTTGGCCATTTTGTTATGTATCATAGTATTGTTAAATTTAAAAAAAAAAAATTACTTTTCTTAAAACAACCTGAACTTGTACAAATCAAAGATGATGTTTAAATAAAAAAGAGATCAAAGATGCATATTTTTTGCTCTGTATATTTTGATCAGTTGTGTTGTTTTGAATATATACTGATCTGTATTGAATCACTTTTCTTAAAAATCTGAATTGAACAAATCAAAGATGCATCTTCTTAAATATATATAGACCTGTCTAATAAAATTGATTTTCTTATAGATCTGAATTGTACAATTCAAACATCTAATATGCATTTTTTTTGTTCTGTATATTTTGATCAGTTTTGTTATAATTTAATCTTGCAGGAGCTTGATTTGTTGAAGATTTAGGGATTAGAAGAAAAAATTTTGAGAGTAAGTTGCTTGTGTTGTTTAGGTCTTAAATATATAGAGATTCCTATTAAATTACTTTTCTTTAAATAATCTGAATTGTACATATCAAGATAAAAAAATCATCTTTTTTGCTTTGTTTATTTTGATCAATTTTGTTGTAATTTTTCTTGCAGGTGCTTGATTTGGTGAAGATTCAAGGATTAGAAGGAGAATTGTTGAGGTATGTTACTTGTGTTGTTTATGTCTTTTATGTACATATAGATCTTCCCATTAAATTATTTTTCTTAAAAAAAACTCAAATGTACAAATCAAAGATAGAAGATGCATATATTTTGATCAGTCATGTTGTTTATGGCTTACCAGTTATCATAGGTCTTGTTTTGTTTTTAACCGAGATGAACCTGGGCCTTGTTTAATTTGTCCTTTTTTAGCTATGTTTTTTTGCATAAATGTTGGACTGTATTTGCTTGCTAAGATTAATTAGCAAACTTTTGGAGTTTCTTATATGAAAAAGCTAGAAGCCTGAGGTTCTAAAAGGCAAGCTTAGGCGGAAATTAGGTGGAGCCCTAGACGCCTAGTAGATTAGGGGGGTGATCAAACGGAATTAGGTACTAGACAACCTATTTCTGCCTATAACTTGGCCTGCTCCTTTTGGAACAAAGGTTCATTAAGTTCATTTTTTTGAACTTCCAAAAGTATTTCAAGATAAAAGTTGGACTGTATTTGCTTGATAAGATTAACTACCGAGCTTTTGGAGTTTCTTGCTTGATTTGGTTGAATACAGTATTCTGAAGGCTAGCCTAGGCAGAAATTAGGCGGAGCCCTAGACACCTAGTAGATTAGGCGGTGATCAAGTGGAATTAGGCACTAGACAACCATTTTCTGCCTATAACTAGGCCTGCTCCTTTTGGAGCAAAGGTTAAGTTCATTTTTTTTTAACTTCCAAAAGATCTAGTTTTCAGTCCAACTCATAAAAGCATTTAAAAACAATTATTCGCTATAATGCTCCATCACAAAGATTTCAAAAGTTTAACCAAATACTGAAATAAACAAACCGTCTTTCAATAACCAAGAAAAATAGAAGAACAATAGATTCTGAGCTTTTGCGCATTTAAAAACAATCACTTGCTGTAATGCTCCATCACAAAGATTTCAAAAGTTTAAGCAAATTCTGAAATAAACAAACCGTCTTTCAGTAACTAAGAAAAATAGAACAACAGATTCTGAGCTTTTGCTTCATCTTTTTTTAATGATTCTTCTTGGACTTGTTGTCTTCCTTCTCCTTGTTGCGTTTGTTCTTCGAAGCCTGAAATTTTTAAAAATAACACTTTGATGATGAGGTTGTTGTTTTCCTTTTAGCCTCTAAAGCACCCAACTGCATATTTAACGGCCTAATCTGCTCTAAATCACTAAAATGCCAAATGTAGCTAATAAGCGGAGTATTTTTTAAGCAGAAGCTAAGGGAGAAAAAAACAGCTGCCAAACAAGCACTAATCTGCTATAAATTCTAATTTTGCATCTCTCTTTATATATATAATAATAATATTAATAAATTACCTCCTAATGCGTCGAGCTGTCTCTTTCTGGACCCAGGAGGCCTCCCTCTCCCCTTCTTCCCTCCCGAACCACCAGAAACCGTTACAATAGCCCTAGTGTTTGGTTTACGGACCCAAGTTCGGAGTTATATTTGGAAGAATTATTAGGGTTGTTACTGGAAAGGCCAAGTGCAATGTTATCATCAGGAGAGTATTTCCTAGGCCTACCTCTCTTCCTCCTCGCCGGATCGGAGAAGAAAGAAGGGTCGCTGGCGGCTGGGGAGAAGTTGTGAGGGTGGTTGTTGGTGGAGGAGAAGAAGTTAGGGAAGTTGTTAAAAAAACTAGTTTCTTTCCTTTTTTACCAAGAAACTAATAACTCTTTTAATTGATAAGTCATTTTTCACTTCAATAAATTCAAAGAAACTAATTTCTCTGCTTTTGAGCTTTTTTTGACCAAGAAGCTAGCTTTTAAAAAACTAACAAACCAAACACCCTACTTTCTAAACAAAAAAGCTAAGAAAAATTGCTGCCAAACAGTCACTAATTTGCTAGAAATTCTAATTTTGCAAAAATGAAATTAAATTAATTACTTCCTAAAGTATCCAACTGCATATTTAAGGGCCTAATCTGCTCTAATTTTCAATTCTACTCTTAACACTGAAAAATACTAAATGTACTGATAATATATTTATATATCTCGCAAAAAGTAAATTAAATTAATTACCGCCTAACGCATCAAGCTGTCTCTTTCCGGACCCAGGCAGCCTCCCTCTCCCTTTATTCCCTCCCGAACCACCAGAAACCGTTACAATAGCCCCAGAGTTAAGTTCGGAGGCAGGTTCGGCATTAAATTTGGAATTATTATTAGGGTTATTACTGGAAAGGCCTAGCGTAATGTTATCATTAGGAGAGTATTTTCTCAGCCTTCCTCTCCTTAATTAATTATATCTACATGTGTATCAATATATACACTATTAATAGTAATAGTAGTGGTAATATAATAAGCTATTTTATTAAAAAATTCCTATTCATTATATATTTATGTGAAAAATGCAACAACAAAAACCAGCAATTAAAAAATTTAACATTTGAACTATATTATCAACTTTTGAAAATTTTCATTCCGACAACTTTGATACAAGTTCTTGGTTGGTCAAAATTGCACGTATTTTCGTAGTGGACAATTAAATAGGAACGGAGGGAGTATAATTTTCAATCTCACACTAAATCACTAAAATTACAAAGTACTACAAGTAATAAGCTATTATATATATTTAAGGGCCTAATCTGCTCTAATTTTCACTTTTACACTAAAGGCTGAGAAAAAACAGCAACCAAACAGGCACTTATCTGCTATAATTTTCAATCTCACACTAAATCACTAAAATTACAAATGTAGTACAGTGCTAGTAATAAGCTAATATGTATCCTGAATAAACTAATACAAAATCATTCACTAAAAAGCAGCTACCAAAAAGGCACTAATCTGCTATAATTCTCAATCTCACACTAAATCACTAAAATACCAACTGTAGCTAATAAGCGGAGTATTTTTTAAGCAAATGCTAAGAAGAAGAACAACAGCTGCCAAACAGGCACTAATCTGCTAACAATTTTAATTTTGCAAATCTATCTATTTATATATAATTAATTACTTCACAACGCCTCAAGCTGTCTCTTCCCGGATCCAGGCTGCCTCCCTCTCCCCTTCTTCCCTCCCGAACCACCAGAAACTATTACAATAGCATCAGAGTTAGGTTCGGAGTCAAATTCGGAATTATTATTATTAGGGTTATTATTCGAGAGCTCCAGTGTAATGTTATTATCAGGAGAGTATATCCTGGGGCGTCCTTGTTTCTTCCTCGCCGGATCGGAGAAGGACGAAGGGTCGCCGGCGGAGAAGTTAGGGTTGTTGACGGAAGAGGAGAAGCTAGGGTAGTTGGAGAAGTTGTTAAAAGAAAAAACTAGTTTCTCTGTTTTTGAGCTTTTTTTTAGCCTTTTTTGATCCAAAATTTAGCGTTGACAAATCTAACAAACCAAACACGATAAGGCAAAAAAAGCTAAGATAAAAAACAGCTACCAAACAAGTCCTTAAGTTAAAAAAAACTACCAGAAAAAGGCGCAACCAAACAGGCCCAAGGGCCTGTTTGGTTTTGGCTTTTTTTAACTTAAGGGCATGTTCGCCTTTTTCTTGGGGGTAATTTCTAGCTTAAATACCTGTTTCTTGGGGGTAGTTTCTTGGGGGTAGTTTCTCTTCTTTCTCTCTCTCTCCTCCATTCTTCTCTCTTTCTCCTCCATTCTTCTCTCTCTCCTCCATTCTTCTCTCTCTCACCAATTCTTCTCTACATCTCTCTCTGATCTTAGTCTCTCTCTTCTCCATTGTTGTTTGTATCTTTCTTTTATATCCCACTCTATCTCTCTCCACTCCTCCACCACGAAAACCCGCCACTAACTACCGAACACCATCTAAATTATATAAACATGCATATACATATAAATACATATATATACATACGTAATACACAAATATTACACTGGTTGATACCCCGTAATATATGAAAAATATATGAAATTGGTGAGATTGTTTTCTATACCGTAATATATGAAAAATATATGAAATTGGTGATATTGTTTTCTATTTATTGAGGTTTGAGACTATTGTAAAACTTGTGGGTTTCAAGTTGAAGGAGGAGAATCCATATGTATAGTATTGAGAGAAATTCATATGTATGGTATGAAGTTTTAAAATTAGGGTATGAAGTTTTAAAATTAGGGTATGAAGTTTTGAAATTAGGGTATGAAGTTTTAAAATTAGGGTATGAACTCTTTTTTAGATATTTGATTGTGATTCAGAACATTTAGGGTATGACATTTTAAAATTAGGGTATGACATTTTATAATTAGCATATGAATATTTTGTGAGTTTTTAGTCATTTTGAGAGAGAGAGATGGGTGATTAGCATGTGTTAGAAAGAGGTGCGATTATCGTGTGTTAGAGAGAGAGAGGTATGATTAGAGAGAGAGTTGCGGTTAGCGGGAGAGAGGTTAGATTATGGTTTGATTAGAATTAGAGAAATAATAAGTATATATATAGGTATGTTTTTTGTAATTTAAGTTTTGGGGGTATGTTTTTGGTAATATAATAGAGCTAGGATATGTTTTTGTTAATTGCCCCTTTTATAAATAAGCTTTTACAAGGTCACTTTCGCTAAAAGTATGCTTTTCTTTGGGTAAACCAAACAATTTTGAAATATCAAAGTAAAAACATCTAAAAATAAGCTTTCTAATTTCTCTAGTGTATCAAACAAGCCCTATGTAAATGTATAAATACTTTGTTTTTTTTGGTGTGTTTAGAAGTGGTAAAAAAACTGGTATTGGAGGAGTTTTAAAAGACGATAAAGGTAGAGTAATTTTTGCTTATGCCTTTGCAGTGGGGGAATTTTGTAGCTTATTTACAGAATCAAGAGCTGTGTTAGTGGGATTACAAATTTGCTATAATCTGGGACTAAGTGATATTACTCTAGAATCTGATGCTCTAATACTGGTTAATGGGTTTAAAAGTAATATTTCTCCACATATTGGTTTGCTTAATATTTGGGATGAGATTTTAATGCTCAAAGAAAGGGTAATTTAAGATGTGGTGCATGTTTATAGAGAGCAAAATATGATTGATGACTGTTTGGCCGGTTCACGATTGAAGGAAGAAAATTTCACTATATTTGAGTAAATCAAGCTGCCTAAAGTTGTGAGAGCACAGTGTGCCTCATATTAGGATGAGCAAAAACTAGTTTTTTTTTTTGTAATTTCCGTATTTTATTTCTTGCTGTAAATATGTGCTTTTTTTGTAATTTGTTTTCTATGCTAATGTTTTAGCTTGTAATCTGGGTCTGGTCATGTGTTTAGTGGAATAAAATGTTGGCTTGTGTTTTAAAAAAAAAGAACTTTGTTTTTTTTGGGAGGTGCTTTAATGTACAACATATGATTATATGGGTTATTTGTTGTAAATTCTATTGAAAACTGTGCCAATGTTGCAATATTTATTGAAAATAGATTCATTCAGTAATTACTTAGTTGTCTCTCTCTTTCTCTCCTCTTATTGATAAAAAGGTAAACATTTTTTTACATAAAATCTGTATATAATTTAAAGAATGTATGTTACTAACTGTATTATGTTATCCTTGAACTTTGCTTTCGATACGATTTTTATTAATTAATGGCTTATTATTCATGAGATGTGGAACTTTTGAAAAATGAATTACGCGTATAAGGTGCTCGATGAAATGTTACAGTGCTAGATGATACTAAATGTTATTATTTGGGCATAATTTGTACTAGTATATATTAATAATAGACATATATATTGCTTAGATGTAAAACAAGCAAGTTAAGCTTAAAAGGTACAACAAAAAAGACATTATATTGCTTTTACATTAGTTTGAAATACATGCTTACCAATAGACTAAATTACACAGTGATTTAAGTTTATAATTATTATTTTTTTCATGAAGCTGGTATAAGGTGCTCGATGAAATGCTCAACTAGATTTAGTTTCAATTTAGGATATCTTATTGAGTTTTAATGATGACAATATGACATTGTTGTAAAACCTGAGCAACTTCATAGATAAAGTGTTTAGTTTGTATTATTTACAATATCTATTGTATGTTCATTTTAATTCGATTGTTTGTGAGGTACATAATTGTTTGGAATATAAGTTACGCTTATAAGGTGCTCAATGAATACTCCACTACCAGCTTGAGCAATAAGTTAAGCTGAGGGCCAATTTTTTTCCCGAGATCATCTTGTGTAAAGATCTTGAGCGTTTTGTTTCAGATAATAGGACAATATGTACTGGTATTCTCTTAATGTTGAGTTATATACATTGGTCAATTGCATTTGGACGATCATATATCTTGCTAATGATGACTGATGAGAAGAAATTCATTTCACATTTATAATTATGAGAGGCGGGAGAGAGGTCAAACATATTGGGGAGGGAGGGAATGCCATTGTATTTTACCTATGTAAGCTGTGGCAAAAATTGCACTCTTGCGTCTAATTCTATAATGATGAACAAAATTGTAATTGATGTACATTGCCGAAAATTTTGATCCTCACAGTTCAGAAAAGGCGACACGTTGGTTATTTCCAACTTTTACTACTAATTCAAAATTTTCTTCCTCTCCCTTGTTGCAACCTTCTTGTAGATAAAGCATAAATGGGTCACTTGTTATGATTTGCTCACTTTTTCTGATTTTCTGTTGGAAAATATCATCTTTGTTTTAATAGTCATCATTATCATCTTTATTTGGTAAGTGTTTTTTTAAGTTCCCTTGTTCCTGAATGTGTATTTATCTTCTAATCCAATTTTTAAGATATAATTGTGGGTGCGAATTCTGTTATATAGATAAATGAGTTTTTTCCCTTTATCTTTCTATTTTCTTCAAGCTAGGTTGTTTCTAAAAGACCCATGCAATAAATATTTACTGTTTGTTTAAATGCCTATATGAAAACACCAAGCGGTAAAATTGTTCAATGTTAAACTCAGGATGTTCAGTATCATTATTTTTTTGAAGAAATGCTTCTGATAGATAAGGCGAAACTCGGAAGTTCTCTCTCATTATTAGGAGTTCTTTCTATTTTCTACTTAAGTTTCTGATGATGTTTAAAGAATTAAAGACAAGATTAAAAATCAAAGTTTCTTGTTCATTTGAAATGACATAGCCTTTGTATCGCATTTCATTGTTGCTTATTCTAAAACAAGCAAGTTAAGCTTAAAGCTACAGCCAAAAGGACATCAAATTGCTATTAAATTGGTATAAATTGAATACACACCAATAAACTGAATTACCAAGTTAGTTAAGTTTTTTAACTTGAAGCTGGTATACATTTGTTGCTATTTGATATGAAATGATAGAAAATGTTCAATCCAGTAAAGTTAAGCAATTTTTAATTAACGTTGTGATCTATTTTATCAGTTTCATGTTTGGTAATATATTTTTTTTAATAATGATAGCTTAGCAAATCCTGAAACAAAATTCTAGATGATGTTAGTTTCTGCAGTCTGCATGCATATTCTACTTTCATTAATACTCTGGGTAAATTTACAGTTGATTACTAATTGTTAGAGAATAAGTTGTTACTAAGGTGCTCCATGAAATACCTCAGCCTGA